>JAJALE010000834.1:0-600000 GCA_022627125.1 Fusarium chuoi | reverse complement strand
ATGCCCTGGGGTGGATGAAAATCGAGCAGAGCTGGCGAAGATAAGCTTGCGAGACGCCTGGGCACTCAGTGCTCTCCGTATGCCAGTGCTTGCGCCGTAAATCAGAACACCTTCGGCTTCGGTGCTAAGTGCTGCCGCTGATGAGATGGCCGAAAGAATTAGAGATGCAGTCAGGTTGACAGCTATATCAGCCAAGAGATCACTCTGCGCTTGTGCATCCGCCTCAGGAACGGCAAAGACATCGGTTGCCGGGAGGGAGACGGTTGAGCTGTGGCGTGGAGCCATGGCAATAGTGACTTGACCATCACTCTTACCAATGCAAAGAACCCGAGCATCGCCTTCATAAAAGGGAAGTGAAAGTGACTGCTCCACTTGGATGTTGGCGATGCCATCGCCAGTCAGGGACTTGGCCCAAGGGGCCTTCTCCTCAAGACAGAGACCGCCCTCGGTTTCTGTCAGAATAACCTCCGTCTCTCCAAGGGAAACATCTTTCGTAATCTTCCTCCTCTGAGAGTTCAATCGATCATTCCTCTTTTTATCAGGCACAACTCTTGGAATCGTCACCAGACCATCCCTCAATAGCACCTCAGGCTCGGTACTCCACAAGACTGGCGCCTTAGTAAACTCAGCTGACTTTCCAAGCTTGAGCTTCAAGAACGCCTCAACCACCATCTTCGCATCAACGCTTGAGGCTTTGGGAAGATCGAGGAACTGGAAGTTCAATTGGGGGAGTTCGTTGATGATAGCGCGCCCAAGACCGACTGTCATATTGGCGTATGGGTTCTCATCGAGACGACCTGCTGTGAGCCAGAGGACGTGTGATGAGTGGGAGAACAGAGACTGTAGGTTGTGAAGGCGCGGAGAGGTCATGAGAGTAGAGAAGATGGGCTTTTCGAGTTCGGTGAGACAGATGACTGATGTTTCACTACTGAGATGCTTGTCTGAGAGGGAGTCGATACTGTCAACGATCATAACCTGATCTGCGACTCGTGACGCAAGACGCTGGATACTCTTGACGATTCGAGAGATGGGTAGAGTCTTGCCACCAATGATGAGAAGTCGCTGTTCAAGTGGAATCTCATCAAGGAACGACAGCGGCTCCTGGAGCATTGTGACCCTCTCATCGGCGGCCTGCGATACGAGAACAGAGCACACATGCTTGAGAGAGTCAGGCAAGTCAGTAACATACTTATCCGCTCCTGTAAAGCCTGAATCTCGAAGAATCTCATCCCACTCCGTCAGCCCAATTCCCGGACCACGACTCCTTCCCTCATCGACACCAAGCCACCAACCAGGCAAACCACCCATGAGAAACATCATTTGGAGATAGTAGCCTGTGACTTCAACCATGATGAGATAGCCACCGGGTTTAAGAAGTTTGCGAACGTTGGTCATGGTCTCGCTTAGGTTGCGAGTGGCATGGAGGACGTTGGCGGCTAGAACGACGTCTTGACTACCTTCTGGAATACCTTGACCTGTGGGGCCATTCTCAATATCGAGGACTTTGTAGTCAAGTCGCTTGCTGTGTGCATGGAAGCGGGTTTTCGCAGCTTCGAAGAATCCCGCTGAGATGTCGGTGTACGTATATCGACCATACGTGTCGCCAATGGCGTTGAGGACTGAGTTTGTTGTTCCGCCTGTACCAGCCCCGATCTCCAGGATGTTGAGACGGGGGTATCGATGTGACAAGTTTTGGAAGAGCTCTGCGACGATTCTGTTGAGAGGCTGCATGGCTCGGCCATCTGTATAGAGGTTGCTCAACATGTTATCGACAAGCATTACCTCCAAGAGTTGAGTGTCGGATGTCATAACTCCAAGGAGGTTCTCGGCCACTGCATGAATGAGCTTGAGATCAGCTTGTTCAGGATACTTGTCCTTGTATCTCTGGATCAGCTCTTCGGTATCATCGAACCACTCCTTCTGCGCAGTTGGGTGCTTGCCATCTCTAGTCTCCTGGAGGACCTCCTTTGCAGCTTTGTAGAATGCTTGATGAAACCACTTCCAGTCCTGCACATCTACTTCCGACAGATGATCAAAGGTATTCCTGATGAAGTAAAAGGATGTACGGTCGATGGCTTCAGCGAGTGCAAGTTCTTGCTCATCAGGATTGATCTCGTCAAGATTCTCCGAAGAGTCCAAGATATCAGCACGCCAGATTGTCTTGGAGAACATGTGCCGGTCATCAGAGGAGTTTGCCTCGGTGAAGAGCTTCAAGGTAAGACCTTCAGCCTGCAAACCAGTCTTACCATCGGGGCTGATAATGTGTACATCTCCTCTGAACGTGTTGGACGTTGTCTCAGTAATGAAAGTGTCAACGTCAAAGTTGATCTCGCCTGGTACATCCTCGTAGTTGGTATTTGGAGCAATAGCCAGCCTATCAATCCTAACAGGTAGGTAGGGTGCCCAAAGAGCTCCGCTAAGAGGTGTACACATGGCGGCAATAATGGAGTGAAAAGCGACGTCTAGAGGTCCTGGGTGCATGACATACTGGTCGCCCACTTCAGACTTGTCCCATGTTGCCTTTGTCGTAGCATATCCCATGGTTCGCTGAACAGACTTGAGACCTCTGAAGAGCCCTTGATAGTTGAGGCCAATGTTGAGAAGTGAGTCGTAGTACTCCTGGGTGTCGACAGGTGTGATACCCGACTTTCCAGGTGCTCGTGGAGGAAGATCATAGTCTGAAGGCTCACCAAAGTCAATGGTGATCAGACCAGTACAGTTCCTCTCCAACGTTACTTCAACTTCGGCAGGACAGGTATGGCAGGAGAACTCTCCGTAAAAGACGTCCTCATCAGCATGGCCACCAATCTTCTTGACTGAGAAGATAGACTCAATGCCAGGGTTATTCTCCTCAATAGTCAAAGCCCGAGGAATGACAAGGTCGCGGATCTCTACCAGCTTGACAGGTCGTGAGCCGGCTATCTCCATGGCGGCTTGGATAGCCATGGCCATGTATCCAGATGTCGGGAAGAGAGCCATGCCTTGGAACGCATGGCCGCGAATCCAGGGAAGTTCGTTGAGACGTAGGATGTTGCGCCAACGGATCTCAAACTCCGAGTCATCTGGAGTGCGGCGACCGAGAAGTTCGTGTGGAGCTTTGTCAGCGAGACGGTAACGACGGGAGATGCGGGACTCTTTCCAGTGGACCTTGCTGTGGTTCCATGTGTAGGAGGGAAGTCCCTTGATCATCCTTGGCTTCTCTGCTTCAGGGCCATGAATAGCTTTGTGGTATCCAGCAAAGTCAACATGAGATCCGAGATATGCCCAGACGTATCCGATTCCACCCGAGAAGGCTTCGACATCATCATAACCACGTCTCAAGAACGTAGCATACGGAAGGACATGGCCCAGAGCGGTCTTCGTGGTCTGTGAAGCAGGTCCTTTCAAAGCTGGATGAGGACCAATCTCCAGTGATAGATTGAAGGGACCAGCCCGCCAAAGCGAGCACTCCAGTGCCTCAGAGAACAGAACAGGACGAACCATGTTGTCGATCCAGTACTGCCCAGCCAAAGCCGAAAGATCATCCTCATCATCAAGCATATCTGCGTTTCCGTAGACTGATGAGACCCAGATACAGTTATTGGAAGGAGTGTTGACAGTAATGTTGCATGCCTTGAGTGACTCAAGATATGGCTCTGCACAAGCTCTCATATGATGCGAGTGATATGCGGTGTCAACCTTGAGAAGACGAGCAAAAGTCTTCTGCTCCTCTAGAACCTCCTTCGCTTCCAGGATAGCATCTTCATCGCCGGAAATAGTAGCACTGGACGGAGAGTTGCTCGCAGCAAGACTAATTCGTCCCTTGAACAGTTCCTGGTCACAGAAGGCTGTCGCATCTTCAGAACCCATACCTACAGCCATCATGGAGCCTTTAGCGCCAGATGGTCCAGAGGCGTGCTTGGCAAAGAGACCTCGGTAGTAGGCAATTCGCGTGGCATCAGTGGCTGAGAGTAGACCTGCAGCGTAAACAGCAGAGATCTCGCCTGATGAGTGACCGACGACAGCGTCAAAGTGAACACCCGCAGACGCCAGGACATCAACAATGGCGATTTGCGTCGCTGTGCAAAGAGGCTGAGAGATGGCAGCTTCACCAATGCGGGACTTCTCTTCAGACGCTATCAACTCATCCATGAGACTCCATGTCGGCGCGTCAGGGATATCACGCAGAGCATCTTCACACTTCTGTATCGACTCCCTAAATTGTGAAGACGTCTCGATCATGGTTCTACCCATGGACGCCCACTGCGCTCCTTGACCGGTGAAGATGCCGAGAATAGCCGGCGTTTCCGAAGATGATGAGCCTGGCGCTTGGCTGCCAATCTCAGCACTAGTCTTGGAGGTCTCAACAGCGGCGTCGAGGAACTCGAGAAGCTTATCCCGATTCTCGCCGGAGAAGAAAGCCCGTCGACTGAAGGCGCTACGGCGGGTCTGAGTTACGAAGGCTACGTCTTCGAGGTTGACATCTGGATTGGACCGGATGAAGTCGGCGTACTTCCCAACCGTTGTCGCGAGAGACGACTCGGTCTCGGCAGAGATGACTAGAGGGCCAACAAACTTCTCAGACACCGTCGTTGTGCAGGGCTCATCTGGCTGGTAGTTCTCAACAATGGCGTGAACATTGGTTCCTCCAAAGCCGAAGCTATTTAGACTGACTCGTCGTGGGCCGTCAAAGACCTCCGGCCAAGGCATAGCTGCAGTAGGAACTTGGAGTCGATCGTAGAAGGGCTTGATGGACGGGTTCAGCGTGTTGAAGAGTAAATTTGGTGGAATGATGGCATTCTGCACCGCCAAAGATGCCTTGAGCAGTCCTGCAAGACCAGCACATCCTTCGGTATGACCGATCACAGTCTTGATGGAGCCACAATAGAGCTTCTCAGCATCCTCAGACGATGTTTCATCGTCAGCAAAGAATGACTGGCGGATAGCGCGAGCCTCAACCGGATCACCAGCAAGAGTACCCGTCCCATGAGCCTCGAAATATTGTGGTCGATCTTTGATAGGATCTAAACCAGCATTTTGATACGTTCGACGGATCAAGGCTGACTGGGCCGCTGCAGATGGCATAGTGATACCTGTGGTACGCCCATCGCTGTTCATACCCGTCTCACGGACAATACACTCAATGTGATCGCCGCATCGAATAGCTTCGGAAAGAGGCTTGAGAATGACAGATGCGACGCCCTCGCCACGAGCATAACCATCAGCTCCAGCATCCCACATTCGACTGCGCGATGTAGGACTCAGCATATGAAGCTTTGACTCAGCGACGTAACCCGCTGCATCAAAGATGAGATTCACCCCGACAGCAATAGCCGTAGTTGATTCACCGCTGCGCAAGGACTGTGTCGCAAAGTGTAGTGCCGCGAGTGATGACGAACAGGCTGTGTCCATTGTAACTGAGGGTCCGCGAAGATCAAAGTAGTACGAGACTCGATTTGAGAGAATACTCTTTGATGTCCCCGTCGGGTGATACCGATTGATGATTTCAGGATCCCTCGACTGAATATCATGATAATCACCAGTCATAACCCCCAAATACACCGATGTCAACGAACCTTGCATCTCCTCAATAGTATAACCCGCAGCCTCGAGCGATTCATAAACCGTCTCAAGCGTCAATCTCTGCTGCGGATCCATGCCATCAGCCTCAGCGGGGTTAACATTGAAGAACGACGCGTCGAACAAGCGGCTGTCTTCTTCAAGCAGGTAGCCTTTGTTGCAGACGTCTGTGGCGCCATGATGCTCGCCATCTTTGTTGTAGAAGGCTTCAAGGTTGAGACGGTCTTTGGGGAAATCGCGGAGGCAGTCTTTGGGGGCTTGGAGAAGAGACCAGAGTTTGGAGGGGGATGAGGCGCCGCCAGGGAAACGGCAGGCTGAGCCAATTACGGCGATGGGCTCGCCTGGGGATGGCATTGTGATTCTTAGGTTGGGTAATGAGTGTAGTGCCGTGCTGTTGAAGACAAAATGTATGTCCAAATGTTGAAGGGTTGTTCAGAATGACAGATTGCTTGCTGTTTGTGTAAGGTTACGGTTCCTTCACTTGACGGATGTCATTCATCTTAACTCAAAGCACTATCAGTGTAGAACCATACTGGGAATTTCGTATTCCATCTTCGATCAGATCGAGCCGGCATCAGCTCTTACGCCGCCCCAGACCTTTCGGCACCGGCCAAACATGCTTGTGCTTACATCGAGTGCCGTCCGTAGTGTGGAGCATATTCCGGAGGCGGCCGCTGGCCAACCGGAATGGATCAATATCCCGAGCAAGGGTATGGATCCTCCTACGGGGCAGTTTCCGGGGAATGCGGAGAAGTTCCTCGAGTAGATGCCGGCTTACGGTGTTGATTGCTCGGAGCAAGGCCGTTGTGTTTTGCGCGGTAGCCAGGGAACAGGTTGTATGGTGGCAAAGGAATGCGAGCGTTCTTGATCAAAACAGTCTTCGCTGGCTGACGAGTATGTACGCTCAGAGAAGCGACGTCTCCTCTAGTTGATTGATCTGCCATCTCAAATCTGTTCAAACCATCTCACCGTGGCAGTATCACTCACTCATCACTGTCGTTGCTGTTATTGAGTACCTTCATCATGGCAGTCCAATCAATCATCTCCCGTCAAGCCATACCAGCTACTCAAAAAGCCCTCAAAGTTCAAGGTGCAGGAACAGTCACTCTCCAAGAAACCAGCCCCGTCGAGCCCCCAAAAGAAGATGAAGTCCTCGTCAGAATCTTCTGTGTCGGTGTCAATCCCCATGACTGGAAATCCCTAGACATGTCAGCATCCCCCGGCGCAACGTGGGGGTGTGATTTTGCAGGTGAAGTCATCACTGCGGGACCGCTCACAAACAAATTCAAACCTGGTGATCGTGTCGGTGGTGCTTGTGCAGGAAACAGATCTGATAATCCGAACAATGGCGGCTTCGCGGAGTACGTCAGTGTTCCGGAGATGTTGCTCCTCAGACTTCCGGATTGGATGAGTTTTGAGCAGGGCGCGACATTGGGTGTTGGTCTACTGACTGTCGGGTTATCGTTGTACCATACTATGAAGCTTCCACTTCCTTACTCGGGTGAAGCGAGAGATCAGTACATTTTGATCTACGGTGGCGGAACGGCGACTGGAGGTTTGGCCATCCAGGCCGCCAAGCTGTAAGTACATCGTCCTTACAGTGTGAACCCAAGCTGATGATATTCAGATCTGGCTTGAAGCCCATCACGACCTGCTCGCCAGGAAAGTTTGAGCACGTCAAGTCTCTAGGCGCCGTAGAAGCCTTCGACTACCGCTCTCCCTCCTGCGCTTCAGACATCCGAACCTTCACACATGACAGTCTTGAGTATGTTTTCGACTGTATCACCGAAAGCAGCAGTATGAAAATCTGCTATGCTGCCATCGGTAGTCACGGAGGTAACTACATCGGTCTAGACCAATTCCCCATTCGCGGCCATACGCGTCGCGATGTTCGTCCTGGTTGGGTTCTCGCGTGGACAGCGCTGGGTAAGCCTGTTGATTGGAGAAAACCATATCGCAGAGAAGCAAGACCCAAGGATAAAGCGTTTGCGGAGAGATGGGCGCCTATCGCACAGAAGTTGTTGGACAACAAGGATATTGTGACGCATCCTACTGAGGTTAGTGATGAGGGCCTCGCTGGTGTCGCGAAGGGAGCCGAGAGGGTTAAGATGGGTACAGCTGGTGGGAAGAAGCTGATATACCGTGTTGCTACGCCCTCAGTATCTTGATTTACGCGTATCTATGATAGCTATTTGGCTTTTTAGCAATTTCTTTATCGATCTCGACTCGGTTCAGATTGGCAGTTTGTCTGGGACGCGTCGCACTGTTTCGAACCGCAACACGCTAATGTCAAAGATCACATTTATTTTTAGCAACCCCCAATCGCAGCACTCGTGTCTAACATCACTTGCCTCTCAGAATTAACTAGATTAAATATATACAAAGAATGTCAATAGAGGCTTCTACATGAATAATTGACACTTTTCGGCTTGTGTATTATTTGAGCACCTTGGCAGAAGGAGGCGGTTGGTTTTCTAGATCAAATGGCTTTTAGATCACGAAGATGTAATTTCACCACCAAAGTCGGCCATGTGCAACCAACGCACACCGGAGTACCTTCCAGACATAGTAAACATCAAGACGACAGATTAATTGAAAAGTTAGCAGCTCGAATACTGAAATAAATTCATCTTGTAGACTCTGGTTTAGCCCTGCGTCCTTTACAGCTGCTTTCCCTTTCATTTGTTCTCCCCTACCCTAAACCCTATGAATGACGTCAGATGTACCGCGCAGCAAACACAAAGCAGCTAATTCTAAAGTGCTCCAAAACCTTTCGGATACCCATTGATAGATCCTCCCGCGGGTCCGGAGGCTTCGCTACGTGCCAGTAGCCTATCCCTGTTCGCCTATAGCCTGTCACACACGTTTACAGGCCGACGGAGTAAATTTCCGTTGGAGTGGAGAATTTCCGGGCTCGGCCCCGCAGCGGCGAGGTGGTCTCCGGTAGTAAGAAAACATCAGACCTTAATACACGGCGTCAGAATACACTGAGCAAAGGTGTCCTAAACTCGGGCTAACTTTATATTAAGTTTATACTAAGTAACCTAAACCTTTTTGTCACTTAGGATCAGGGTCCTGAGTTTTCTTTCCCCCCTTAACACTCACCCGGGTCTCACTTTGTAGATCGGGTTATTGGCAGACTTCTCATCCGCTGTCCGCATATCCCATACCATTCGTGTTGCTAATTGCAATTTCTTCCTTTCTCATCACCAGGCACTCAGACATCCAAAAGACTTTCATTCTTCGCTCATACCAATGACGTTTGGCTGCACTTACGTCGTCGCCATCCCTCTCCGCGCTGAAGTCCCCAACGCAGTCCAACATGTCATCTCGTCTCTCCACGATTTCACTCGTAGCATTCTACGGTCTTGTAATTTTCTACTTCCTAAACAGACTATGGGATCATATCAGCTACTCAATCAAGACGAAGAAGTACAAATGCGGTCCGCTCAAAACATATCCCCACTGGGATCCCATCTGGGGCATTGACTTTGTTCTCTCCATGAGCCGTGCTTTCAAAGAGCATCGGTGGTTATCGTGGATGGAGGAGACATGGGCCGCGCAAGGAACTAAGACTTTCAAGGCCAGGTTTCTGGGAATGAGGATGGTGTATTCGTCTGAGATGGAGAATATGAAGGCGATGAGTACGTCGCAGTGGGAGGAATTTGTGCTTGAGCCGATTCGTGTGGATAATGGCGTAGCGACGCCGTTTACTGGGAAAGGTGTTAGTACGGCGGATGGAGAGTTCTGGCATTATAGCCGGGGTATCATCAAGCCATATTTCGAGAGGCAGGCATTTGCCAATGTCGCGAGACTGAAACCATTTACGGATAAGATGTTGGATTTGATTCCTACCAACGGCGACACATTTGACATGCAGGTTCTGACAAGACGATGGGTAAGTGGCATCTTATCAATGTGAGCGCAACTGACTTGGTATCAACAGTTTCTTGACACGTCAACTGAGTTCCTCTTTGGAAAGTCTCGTGACTGTCTCACCTATCCTGAGCGTGAAGACGTAATGCTCGCCATGGTCGATATCATGCGCGGCGCACGCGTCCGCCTTACCATGAGCAAGTTCATGTTTCTCCACCGAGACCCAAAATGGTATGAGAGTATTCGGTTCGTGCACAACTTTATGAATGAGTACATCGACCAAGCCTACGATGAATTGCACCAGAGACAAGAGAAAGGCAAGGAGTTTGCTGACAAGCCTGAGCGAACCGACTTGCTCTGGGATATGGTGCAGAAGATACCTTCTGAGGATAGGATTCTCCTCAGAGACCAGATCACTGCTGTTTGGGTACCGAGTAATGAAACTACGAGTATTCATATCTCAAATGCTATTTATCAGTTGGCGAGACATCCAGATGCTTGGGATAAATTGCAGAAGGAGGTTCTTGAGCTTGGAGACGAGGAGCTCACCTTCTCCAAACTTCGCGGGATGAAATACATGAACTGGGTTATTAACGAGAGTGAGTAAATTCAACCTATTACAAGCCACTCACTAATGCTTTCAGCACACCGATCTATTCCAAATGGCATCCAAATGATCCGCGTCGCAGCCCATGACACAACCCTTCCCCGTGGCGGAGGTCCAGACGGCAAACAGCCCATCTTCTGCGCCAAGGGCGATATCGTCCACTGTAATCGCTACCTTATGCATCGTGACCCTGATTATTGGGGTGAAGACGCAGCTGAGTTTAGACCAGAACGATGGGATGATCTCCGTCCGCTTTGGCACTTCGTCCCATTCGGTGGCGGACCCAGAATCTGCCCTGCTCATATTCTTGTCGCTACTGAGACTGCTTATGTTTTGACGAGATTTTGTCAGAAGTTCAAGGGAATTGAGGCGAGGGATGAGAGGGGCTATGTTCCTGTTATGAGAGTTGGGCCTAGCAGTCTGAATGGCGTTAGAATCGCTGTCACCCCAAGGTAAAGCTTCAAGGGCAAGATTAGGGCGACGGCTGTCTGAGAAAATGTGTTATTGATCATCAAGGGAATCTATAATTAAGCTTGAATTGGGTAGTTACATCATGACAACCATACTCAATCAGTTCTGAATGCTTCATTAATGAAAGACAAGTGATTCAAAGGACAAAGCTCTACTTTTGACTCAATATCTCCTCAAACACCTGCTGGATATGCTCCAAAACCCTGAGAGGCCATCCTTCTCGCTCCAGAGGCCCCAGAACTCTGCCATCCGTAACTGTGCTCCCGTCACTCAAGACACGATAAAAACCACTACACGACCCATGGCAGGCTGCTTGCTCAGTAACATCTACAACTGCAGAACAAATCATCTCTCTGCTTGGATATCTCCCACTCAAAGCATGCCCTGCCTGCCGTCGTCCGCATTCTTCTTCAGACATAGCTACTAATCGATAAACAGGCGAAACGACCTTCCCAGCTAGCACACCAACAGCCCCAGCGCTCTGCAGCAAATCAGACAGAAAGGTAGTCGCCACCCAGCCAGGATGGACATGCATCCAAGAAACTTTTGGGTAATGAGACGCGAAGTGGATGAAAGCAAGACTGTGCAGTGTAGTGACCTGATTTACCGCCCTCGGTGCTGTATAGTTGCTCTTTTTTCGTAGTCCGATATCCCCGTCATTGGTGAAGAGTGGGCCTTCATGACCCCCAGCTAAGACGGAGAGAACCCGGGGGTGAGGTGCTTGTATGAGCATGGGGAGTAAGCGTTCGATAAGACGCATGCGGATGTAGAAAGACAGAGCAAAACAAAGATCAAGCCTCTCCTCAGTATCTGTGGAGTAAGTCAGCAGGAATAAACTCCACAGAACGGGTGTCTTACAGTGCGGCCCACCGAACGCCAAAGATCCTGGACTCATAAACAACAAATCCACATGTTTCTCCAATTTCATAATCCTCTCACAAGCATCATCGATAGCTTTGATACGCGAAACCTCAGCTTCGACGAATTGTACCGTAGCATTGGGGTTGTATTCGCTTAGCAAAGCGAGTTCGCCCGCAAACCTCGTTTTCGACCGACCAATAACGTAGAATCGCGGATTAGGCAAAGCTCGGATAAGAACCTTGAGAGTAGCGAGACCAATACCCCTCGTTGCACCTACGAAAACTGCCACGAAGAATCGGGGAGCGGGGTGTGATGACGACATTCTGTGCTGACGGGTGCTTATCGTCTGATACGAACAGCTATTCTAACCATGCTTCTGAACTGAAATCCCTCCGCCTTTTTACAAGTGAATGGGAATGTGACGCGAGACCGATGTGCATGGCGAGATAGAACTCGGGATATCGTTTTCCAGGACGCGGTCTGCAAGGGGTACTATACCCGATTGATAAAGGATTCTCCGGCAGATGCATGTCTACAAGGCCGGCCCGGGCGGCACGGAGAATTAGAGTCTGTTTAGCGCGGGTGAGTACCGTTAATGTGGCATCCACGGTGCCTACTCGTGATGGCCGATTCATGTCAAGGGCATCGAGGGGTAGTGCTACCAGTATAGCTTAGAAATTGATCCTGTAGACTGGATGAATTGGCTCTGCGACATCGTTGCTTCTGTATCACTTGGAAGTTTGAACTGACTAAGATGGCGAACCTCACAAACCTTAGCATGAATCAGCTCAACACAGACTGGCAGCACGTCGCCTTCATCTGGCAGACAGCCTCCCCAGCCTCACGAGTAATCGTCACCCTCAGCACCCTTTCACTCACAGCCCTTCTCATCTCAATCATCTACGAACTCTACTTCTCCCCCCTCTCTAAATTCCCCGGCCCAAAACTCTGCGCCATCTCTCGCATCCCCCATCTCATAGCAACAGCCAGCGGCCGCCAACTCCCCTGGCTCATCAATCTGCACAACAAATACGGTGGCGTTGTTCGCATTGCCCCAGATGCTCTGACTTTCACTGATGAGCGCGCCTGGGCTGACATCTGCGGTGCATCCAAGGCAGCGAAAGATGGAATGGCAAAAGATCCGCGTCTTGCGGCTTTGGTCGGCGGTGATTTGGTGAACCCTGATCCTGCGAAGCCGAGATCACAACAGACTCATAGTATTATGAGAAAAGCGATGGTACCGGCGCTGAAGCGTGAGAATGTTAAGAAGCTCGAGGGTATGATTAATGGGCATATTGAGGAGTATCTCTCGGCGTTGCAGCAGGCTAGCCAAAGGAAAGAAGCTGTTGATATGCGAGACATGAACAGCTTTCTCATTTGCGATCTCATCGCCGACCTCTTCCTCGGTGAATCTCTACATCTCTTCACTGATGAGGAGTTCATTCCTTGGGTACACTCTTTCGATCGCTTTGCACGAGGTGTCACCATCCTCGCTGTTCTCAACCGCTTTCCCTTCCTACACAAATTACTCCTCTTTGCTGTTCATCGCTGGGGAAGTGGTGAACGCGACTCTTTCATGGCACCCATCTTTGCACGTTTTGATCGTCGTGTTGCTCTGACTTCAGCTCGCCATGACATGCTGCAAATGGTCCTTGACGGAGACTCCGAAGGTACTGGACGTCAGGGAACTATGCCTCTTGACCTTCTACGAGAGTTTGCACCATTCCTGATGTTGGGTGGCTGTGAGGCTATGCCTACAGTTTTGACTGGTTTTGTTTACTTCGTCTTTCGGAACAAGAGCGCGCATATCAAGAAGAAGCTTCTAGAGGAGGTTCGCGGAGCTTTCTCTAGTGATTCGGATATCACCATGGATAAGATCAGCCAGTCTCAGAAAGACCTGCCATACCTCGAAGCATGTCTTCAAGAGTCTATTCGCTGCTACTCACCTGCTGCAACCGGCACCGACCGTGTAGTACCTTCATCTGGTGCTCAAATCGCAGGCCGTTTCGTACCCGGCAACACTGTGGTTATGATGTTACATCAAGTGACCTACTCAGTCAAACAGAACTTCTCGAGAGCTGGTGCGTATGTTCCAGAGAGATGGCTTCCTGAGGGAAAGGGTCGACCTCAGGATTGTATCGATGATGTGAGGGGCAGTGTTCACCCTTTCTCGGTTGGCCCGCAGTCTTGCTTCGGACAAGAGTGAGTTCCACCAGCTACTGAAATTCTTTGAGATTGATACTAACAACCTATAGACTGAGCTTTTATGTGTTGCGACTGGCGTTGTGTAAGCTTTTGTATCGCTTTGATATTGAGCTCACGCCCGAGTCTGAGAATTGGGTTGATGGGCAGCTCACTTTTGGCACAAGGTCAAAGCCTCCACTGATGACACATGTCAAGAAAGCATCACTATAGTTAGATCGAGATGTCTATATAAATCATGTCCTTGTTTTCTGTGGGCCATTTATTTAATGAGCGGCGATTTCTGAAACCTCTGGCTTATGAAGTTCTCTCCTCTGGTAGATGAAAAGCGAAGGCGTGGGACTGCACGGTCAAATAGAGCCTTGAGGTATATCAAGTAGCCGAAACCATCAATCTCGAATAAAGAGGTTTACAGGGTCACTTTGAGTTATTAGGAGAAAGCCTGAGCTGGTTCATCAGGCCTCCAGAACCTTGCCGTTACGATAGTAATTCCTGTATTACAATTTACAAACTGGCCAATCTACTCAATGCGATCATTCAGAACCCTGACCATAACACCCTTGGAATCCAACGGCGGCATACCCACAAAGAAATCATGAGCAATCTCCACATCCCTCTTCGTCGTGCCAACAAGCTCAAGATCAAACCTCGAGAAAATAGTCGCAACAGTGAGGTACAGCTCAGCATATGCAAGATTCATGCCAATGCATTGACGGCTTCCTCTACAGAAAGGTACAAAGTGACGGTTAAGACTAGCCTTGCCGTGGGTCCAACGCTCTGGGTCAAATTTGAAAGGATCTAGGTAGTGCTCCTCGTTTGTGTCGATGAGATATGAGGATGAGCTCATGCGAGTCTAGAGCAGTCAGCATCATGGCAGTAAGTGGTGAGACGGGGACTTACTCCTCGAGGAAGTTTGTATCCGGCATAAACAAGATCTTCCGTTGGTGCATAACGTGGTAGCCGTCCAGGAACACCAAACGAGAGTCTGATACCTTCTTGGACAACTCCCGTCTTCAAATCGTTAGTGATTATCAATAGCCGTATAGGATCAACTAACCAGATATGGAAGAGGCTCAAGCTTTGCGACAGTGACTGGTGAATTTGAATCGCTCATCACTGTTTGAAGTTCTCTCCTTAGTGTAGCTAACATCTCCGGATTCTCGGTAAGATGAAAGCTCAAAGTCGTCAATGCCGCAGCCGTCGTCTCAGTACCAGCACCCAGAAAGATAGCTGCCTCAGACTTGAATCTCTCAAGAGTCTTATCCGCTTGGGGGAGTTGCTTGCTGTCTCTCATCTCATGAAACACAGTTCTAATCCCATCGTTCTTCTCTTTTGCCAGGACATCTGATATTTGACCAGAGATCTTCTTGTCGTAATCAGCCAGAGGCTGTAGTTTGGGATCAAGCTTTGCAAGATAGCTGATGGGGATCTTTTGGATGATATCAAACAGCCATGGAAACATGCGTCCAATTGGATGAGCTTGAGGCATCTCATGAAAAAAGTCCAATAGCTCTTTGCCGAACTGATCTTGCTTCATGTTATCCATGCTCTCGCCAAAGCAATACTGTGCAATGACATCCATGGTGAGACCACTGTAGAGAGCTTTGATATTCACAACCTCTCCGCTCTGTAAAAGTGAGTTCATTCTGCCAGCCAGTTGGTGAACAGTTTGTAGGATCTGTGGCTCAAGAGCACGGATAGACTGCTTCGAGAAAGACCCCGATAATGCAGCCCGCCGAACTCGATGTGTTTCAGCAGCGTAACTGTCAAACATGCTCTCATCATGGGTAGACATGAAGCGGACTTTGTTGCGAGGGTGATGCGGCCCACTGGCATAGATTTCATCATAGAAGCTATCATCGTTGATATGAACCTCGTAAGGGTTGATTCTCACGATTGGACCATACTGGCGATGAAGGTCTTGGATCTTCCAGAGGAATCTACCTCGTTTGATAACATCATAGTAGAACTCATAGAAGAACGTGAGAGCTGCCAATTTGGGTCCTGGTATTTTTGATAGAGGCGATAGATACAGGCGGTAAATGATGGTGTAGGCGATGCGCAGTACAATGAGAGAAGCTGCCACTGTCAACAGAGTTCCGGTGTTCAATTGCAAACTTTCCATGGTCGTCTTGGTGCTGAGACGTGAACCGACTCAATGCAGAGATGAGACAGTATGCCAACTACCCATCTTACGAGGCATGACAGCATATACGAAAGCTAACTCACCAACCCACCATCACAAAACTAGTTCTGATGTAAACGTGCCGTTTTCCCGCCCATCCTTCGGCATGTGAATTCTCACCATCAGCGCGGAGAAAACACTCCGGTTCACGTGAGCGGCAAAAGACAATGTCGTATCCGGCATAGTCGAACTTGGTGCGTAAGCCCCTCCATTTTCCGTTGCCGTGCTTGAATCCTTCGGCACCGCACGGGAAACCCCTGGCTCACCTTATTCTTTAGGCTAGTGAGCCGTAGACCCGACTTTAGTGTAATCAGCGCGGCAAATACTCGTATGCAGCGTCGGCCGCCGTATCAGACAACGATACGGGCCGTTCCGTGCACTACGCACTAGTTTTGGAGGCGTTTTACAGATTAGAAGCAAACAGTTAAAAGAAGGTGGTTAATGATGCAGTTGAGTAGTAATATTGGCAATTGAACTCCACAAACAAAACAAGAAGGTTATATTTGCACAAATCAAGAATGGCTACTGAAGCAGTGAACCAACCTCCCCAGACGGGTACCGACTCCAGCGTTGCCAATGGCACTGGTATGGATGCCCTGATGGAGGATGCGAAGAAGCGTGGCTTGCAGGAAGAAATCTCCCGACTGACTGATAACCATTTGGTCTACACTGATGCTGCTGGTGGCAAGCTCTCGTATGCACCAGTTGATTGGAAGAAGCCAGGTCTGAGAATTCTCGATTCTGCTATCGCAGACGGTATGTATGCCTCCTAAAACATAGAGCATGGGCGAAGATAACAGTGATCCAGGTATCTGGCTGCAGGATCTTCGCAAGCAAGCTGGTCCTGTTGCTGATGAGCAAACCTACATTGGCACTGACCTAGTCGAGGACTTGTTCCCCAAGCCTCGACCCCACGGGATTGAGTTCAAGAAACAATCCATCACAGAGCCATGGCCCACTGAGTGGAAAGAGTCCTTCGACCTCGTCCACCAGCGCCAAGTCCTCGGCTTCTGTGGCAACTTCTCCCTCGAGCAAGCCGTCGCCAATCTCTGCGCCCTAGCCAAACCGGGCGGCTGGGTCGAGCTCGTAGAACTTGACTGCGATCAGAGTCTCCTCGAGGAAGGTACCGCAGCGCACGAGTTCTTCCGTCTTCTGGAGCAGATCTGGAAGATCAAGAAGATGGGCGGCAACTTTGGCCCCAACCTCAAAGAGTGGATGGAGAATGCGGGGCTGGAGGATGTTCAAGTCGATGTCTTGCAGTGCAAGGTTGGCGCAAAGGCTAAACCTGAGCTGAAGCAGGCTAGTATCAACGGCGCAGCGGGTGCGGGGCCGATGATTGTGGCTATGGCGCGCAGTAAGTTTTCTTCGGACCCTTTTATCCTTGATTAGTGCTGACATCTGATGATAGCTCTTCCCGAGTTGGAGGGGTTTACTACTGAGCAGCTTGATACTATTGATACCAGAGTTCGCAAGGAGCTTGCTGAGAAGGGGGCTGAGTTTCAGAGCTTTGCTGTCAGGGGTCGTGTTCCTGCCGGAGGATTGAAGCCTAAGAAGTAGATTCTAGAACTCTCACATTATGGTGTTTTGGTTGGAAGGATCAAAACAGTTACTACTAGATTCTAGCCAAGAGAGTATTTGAAATCACCTTCCAACCACTTTCTGGCTCCTTTGACCTGTCCGCAAGTCATGCATCTTGACTTTACACGATCGGATCACTGATTAGTAAACGTTCACCTCTTTACGAGTGCAAATAAATAATAACAGCCAATCAGAAATTAATCAATCCGAGTCCATGCAAACTTGATACTTATTATTACTGAGCTGTCATTCCCCGTTTACCTATCAAACTGTAACGCTTACAGCCTTGTGGGGTTCGAAGGATCTGCGTGATAAAGTGCGAGGACCCGCCTCGGATCACGCCCTGTAATTACCATTGGTCAAGATGCGATGTGAGATAATTATTAATTTCTGTACAAGGCAACTCGTAAGAGCAGTCGCTGTAACGGTCATATTGCTAGGGTTTGTTCTGCATGTCAGAGGAGCCTTCGTTGTGGATAATGCTGAGAGGTCCCCCACTCGTCATCCCCCGTTGCAACATCGCCAAAGTTTAAATGTCACCTACCTGCCGTATCGAGATCGACATTTCATTTACCCCAAGATTCTTAGGTCACCCTGATGGGGAAGCGTTGGGGAAACGTGCACGAATGTCACTGCGCTTGGACGTCAGTAGTCTGTAGATAAGCAAGAATTTGTGGTATAAGCTTCGCTAGGACAGCTGGCCAGCTCTGAAAGATACCACTAACCATTATGATCGTATTAAATACGGATGATATGACACAATTCTATGTATCACATTGGACTCAGTAGTGTCAGTCCCAGAGGATTAAGAACCATGGTTATTGCATGTCTTAAAACTCCCCCAAGCCGGAATCCCGTATTGACCTGCGCAACTGGGCTTAAGCGCCCAGAATACCAAGCTTTTTAGCCTTACTAACAAGCCGTCCTGCCAAACGCACTCAGACGCTCCCAACCCTCGCTAATGCATTTGTGGCGAGCTGGCCACTCGGGACCGATGGCATTATGTGCCAGTGATCCTTCGCCCCACTGCCGACGGCAATTCTTTTACAGTCCGTAGGACTGGGCGAATAACATTCTGGAGTGAGATACTGATAGGGTCGTCAATTTTGGCCCTGTCTGAGATTATGAATGAACATGATCTGATTAGACTTCCGCGGAATCTGCATATGGGCGGAGAACTTTATCCGGAGGATCTTACACGCAGCAACAACCTTGACACATTCGTCATGACTTTTTCCTTCACAAGATTGTAAAGAACTTGAAGCTCTAGGTCCACCAATTGAATCATTCCGTATTGACCTTGAGATGTCGGGTGTTAGGGGGGAGGTGTAACCGCAAGGGGCTAGGATTGCATCCTTCGATCGACGCGTATCAAAACGTGTCGAATATGGCTGACTGCAGTGGAAGTCGAACGTTATTTGCATTATTTACAGAGAGAAATAGACATTCTTGCTGACTACGGTTCATAGCTGCCGAGAAGAGATGATTCCAAGGTAATTACTGTACTTGCATGACAACATTGACGCCCCGGGCGTATCATTTCCGTAGGTCGTGACACCATCCTAATGCCGTGGACATAGGCTCCTATACATATGAACCGTCATCAATAGCTCCCTTTCAAAGATAGATGTGCCTCCTGTCATCCAGACAACACCCACTCACGGCTAAACCAAGCCAAGCTATCCATAACCAAAACCCATTAGCTCCCCTCTCCCAATGGATCCAGGCCCAGCATACAAACGGCGCCGTCCCGCCGTAGCATGCACCGAATGCCGCAGACGAAAGATTCGCTGCGACCGTCACTCTCCCTGCGGACCCTGTAGCAAATCAATGCCGAGCCTGCTATGCGTGTACAACAACCAGCCAACAGCGCGTATTCCCGAGAGTTATCTGGATCCCGGGATGCAACAGCAGCACGACTCGTTGGCTCTGGGCGGTCACGCGCATAGAGTACCTTTTGAGCAGTCGATCTTTGGACAGCAGCCTTTTGATGAGGTGCAGGATATGGACACCCATGACTGACGTGTCGCTGGGGTTTGTTGATATGGACTTTTTTGGAATGAGTGATGTTTCGCACTCGAAATCAGCTTCTATTGATTCGACAAACTCGCTTCTTCAAGGTCTATCTAGATCGCCATCTTGGACAACTTCAAGCCTTCCCTCGACAATGGCCAGCAGTATTACAAATTCACTACAAAACTTGCCTCTCGCGCAAACCAAGAGTTCAGGAAGGCCTCCAGCAGCCCAAACTCGCGAGCGAGAGTATCCCGGCGCTGAAGACCATGAGAGCCATTGGTATGAGCCATTTTCAATATGTGACAAGCTGAAATTCTTGGTGGACAGCCTTTCTGGTGACGACCTCCATATTTCCTCTGAGCAAGAAACCCTTCGACCACTTTTGGAGACTTACAAGAGACTTCGCGATAGTCGAAGAACTCAAGAAGCAAGACTGACCAGCGAGAACTTGGTGTCAACTCAAAGCGGTGCTCGTGGTATGCTCCCAGCCAGAAGAACGTGCGACTCACTCGTTGATGCGTACATCAAGACCTTTGAGTCACTACTACGCATCATCCACGTGCCGTCTTTCTTGAGAGATTATGAACACTTCTGGGAAGATTCTGCTTCAACAATCTCAAGCTCTGATGAAATATTCACCTGCAAGCTACTTCTAGTGGCAGCACTTGGGTCCATCATCTTCACCCCAACAGAGTCACAGCGAGATCAGGCCACCTCATGCCGAGAACAGTCAAACAACTGGATCTCCTACGTCAAAGACTGGCTCGCCCGCAAGAGCATGAAGGGCATGCGAGGAGATCTAAGTATGGCACAGATCGCCTGTCTCCTAGCCCTGACACGTCACACGCACCACCAGGATTCGGCCCCCATGGGCGTAGCATGGCTCTCCGAAGGACATGGTCTAACTCACATGGCCGTTCAGATGGGTTTGCATCGGGAACCAAGGGTCCGGTCACCGAACATGTCCCCGAAGGAAGCCGAGATTCGGAGACGCCTTTGGGCCACGATGTTGGAATTGTCGTTGCAGGTTTCTGTCGATCAAGGCCTTCCAGCTCCTATTGCCGCGGAGAGCTATGATTGTGAGGTGCCGAGTAGCATTGCGGATGAGGACCTGGTGCTTGGAGTTGAGTCACAGGGGCCAAATCAATCATCTGTCCTGACGCTTCTGGCAAAGACACAAAGGCTGCGTCTGAGAATGCTCCAACTCGTTAACGCACCCGGGTCGTCAAAGACATATCAGGAATGTCACAATCTTGCATCTGAACTCAACACGGAATGTTCCGCCAGCGATCTCAAGCTAGGTTCACCGCTCAGCGACTTTCAGACTGGCTTTTTGACTAGCTTCACCATTGTGCTGGCGCTGCATGAAGCCTTTGCCGAGGAAGCATACTCGAAACCGGAATACTACTATTCACGAAGAATGCGTATGGAGATCTCAGCCCAACTGCTATCGTCGACAGCAAGCCAAGGCCCGTACTCAGCACTACTTACGAACGGGTCAGGACAATTTTCTGTCATACATAGACAGGCCACAATGTCCCTATGCCTGGATCTAATCCGAGATTTTGAGGAAGACTCATTTCCCAACTTGGATAGTGCTTCTAGAGCACAACTTCGAGATATCCTGTCCAACGCGATTACAATGTTCAAAAGACGTGTCTCAACTTCGAGGTGCTTTCGAAGATGTCGTGATACCGGTAGGCGGCGGTTCAGATGGCAAATCACCAACTGTCATTCGCAAGGGCGATCTGGTTCTCATCAACAAGACCGTCATGTACCGTGATCCTGAGGCCTGGGGTGAGGACTCCAACGAGTTCAAGCCCGAAAGGTTTGACGGATATCGAGGCTCATGGGGCTTTCTCCCCTTTGGCGGTGGACCAAGACGGTGTCCAGCACAAATGATGGTTCAGACTGAAGCGGCGTATATCCTTGCGCACCTTGCCAAGACTTTCAAACGTATCGAGCCTCGCGACCCAGAGCCTTATGTGCCAGTTATGAGAATTGGGCCATCGAACAAGACTGGTGTCAAGGTGGCTTTATACAGATGATCTAGGTTTCTTGGTATAGCTTTATTGTTTCCGATGCTAGAAGCCATTTCATTATTGTTCTACTGTGTCTAGCTCCCTTTGGGGTGCTTAGTGGAGCATCTGTGTATATAGCATAATGTCAACCCACGCCTGAGAATGTCACAGATACTTGATCTTAGAGTTGAATTAGCAGCAATATTTGCTATCTTATTCCTACATTTCTCTTGTCGTATACCAAACCGTTGCCTTTCATTTGTGCCATATTCCATGTCTTTCTATAGATCACCATAAATGTTGTCGGCGAAATCTTTATCAAAGCCCAACAGAACTTTTCTAGAGGCTCACTTTCAGAATCTCTAATAGCGATAGAAAGCCAAAATGGAATAGTTGAAATTAGAGATGTGGTGTCTGATTGGACACGGAGAATAACGGGATATTACGTGTTGCACGGAGCCCTACCTTGACATGCGTACACGAGTCGCATTTTGGAGTGGATCTATCCATACGATTAACTCTGGACCGTTGGCCTTCACCGCAGAGTGTGCCAATTATAGATTCTATCTGTAGTTTTTGAACTTACTCGATAGTACTCTTGCTTTCATCCTGTTCTTCACTCACAAATTTCCATCTTCACAACTAGGATACCAGTCTGAATACTGTGATGATGGAACTCGCTATCGCACAGCCAATCACGCTGAAATGCGGGCTCACTTTACCAAATCGACTCACCAAAGCCGCCATGGCTGAAAGATTGGCTGATAAAGATGGCCTTCCAGGTGGCAAACAATGTCTCGCAACCTACAGTGAATGGGCGAAAGGGGGTTGGGGATTGATCATCAGTGGTGCGGGCCCCTCAAACTTTCACTACTCATCACATTCTTAACAGAGCGATAGGTAATGTCCACATCGATCCCGCTCATCCTGGTGCACCAGGGGATTTCACAGTGAATCGGGATCTCCCGAGAGAAAAGACTCTTACAGCTTGGAAATCGTGGGCCAGTGCCTGTTCACTCAATGGAACCAAAGCCATCGTTCAGATCAACCACCCAGGTCGGCAAGCACCGTTTGTCAAAAGCTTAGCTCCAAGTCCAATTCCTTTAGATCTTGGCAAGGGTCTATTTCCGTGGCTTGTCAGGTCATTGGTATATGGAACGCCAAAGGAGATGACTCAAGCTGACATAGACGATGTGGTGACGAGATTTGTGGAAGCAGCGCAGCTATCAGTAGAAGCCGGATTTGCCGGTGTAGAGATCCATGCTGCACATGGATACTTGTTGGCGCAGTTCTTATCTCCTCTGTCTAATGAACGAACAGATGCTTATGGCGGTTCTCCTTTATCAAGAGCCAAGATCGTTATTGACGTCATCAAGGCCGTTAGGACGGCTGTACCAGAGGGGACCTGTGTTGGGATCAAGGTCAACTCAACTGACCATACAGACCTAGGCGACGTTACCATACAACTGAAGGCCATAGTCGATGCTGGAGTTGACTTTGTCGAGGTCAGTGGAGGGTCCATCGAGGACCCTATGTTCAGCACTGGCCTGCACACAACAGTTAAGGCAAGCACCAAGGCTCGAGAAGCTTTCTTCATTGACTTTGCAAACGTCATCAGATCTGAGCTCCAAAATGTCCCAATCATGCTGACTGGTGGCTTTCGGACACGCCAAGGTATGGAGACTGCCGTGAAAGGAGGTAGTTGTGATCTTGTTGGTCTAGCTCGACCTTCGGTCATTGACCCAGCTCTGCCAAAGAAAGTCTTGAACACCAGCATACCTGAGCACGGGGCTTTGGCGTATGCCACGAAGATTGAGGCATGGAGCTGGGCTAAGTTTACTGGCATCAAGGCCGTAGGTATGGGAGCTGAAACTGTACGTCTTCTGCAGCCATACTTGAACGTTTACTACGTATGACTAACAGCAACAATAGCTATGGTACACAAATAAGATTGGACAGTTGGGTAATTGATGTTTAAAAATGGTCGAACAGGGAAGATTGCCTTCCAAAAGCTACAGTTAATTAGGGGTTTTCAGTGTGTTGGCTTGATATATGTCGTTGAGATGTCATAAGCTTTAAGTATCAATCAACAGGGAAGACCCCATATTTCCGCAATAACCTAAATCGTTTTGAATATTGACTTGCGACAAGCAAAGAACTATGGCTGAGACAATGAACCCTCTGAAGAGAAAGGGTAATCCGAACCAGAAACCTTTCATCTCAATACCTCTCGAAAATAGACTTGCAAGCAGTGGGCTTCCAACCATCAACCCTAAGGTGTCGAAAACCCCGATTATGCTGTTCAGCCGCGCGACCTCACTCTTACCGCCAAGGTTAGTTAAGAAACTTCTTAAGAAAGCGAAAAGGCCCCAGCCGAGAGAGTTGACCACTAAACAGACAGATAGCGTAACCAAGCCGGGCGCCACACTCAACCCCAAGAAGCCCAAAGCGAGGAGAGCCGCGCTGACAAGTGCAAGAACGCGGTCTGCCTGTAGTGAGCCCCATCGACCATGATAGTGCTTGCCAATTCTCGGAAGGATGAAAATGCACAGAAAAATAACAAGGCCAGAGCGAATTGAAATAAAAATTGTAGCCGTCGATAGGGAGGTGTCATAACGTGCTGAGATGTACTGGAGCAGGATATCTCTGTTCAGAAAAAGCATGTGAACACTGAAAGCGGATGCTGCGACTAGAATACGCGTATCAAACAGGATGAACGAGACTGAGGTCTTGGCTTGTAGAATCAATCTCCATCCAAAAGCAAGTTGCTCTCCAGTATCAGCATCAGGGGAAGGAGAAGGTTCAGGCTCTATGGAGCCGGATGCGCCGTGATACAGGGTTTCTGGGTTTCTGGGATAAAAACGAGCGTCAATATGCTCATGAGCTCACTCCACAGGCCAAGGATTATTGGCAGCCAAGGGCTCCAGACCATGAGGACAGCGCTTATAAGCGACACAAGGAATTGTGTGATGATTTTCGCGGCCATAACCTGGAAGAAGACTGACGCCCTGGATTCTTTTGTTAACCCAGCATCTCTTGACGTTGAAATAAATTCTTACCTATCATCTTCTGGTACCACGTCAGATATGATGGTGTATATCAACGCCGTAGCAACAGTGACGCTGCCACCGAAGACGGTGTGCAGGGCCGAAAGCCATGACCACTGGAGAGGGATAGCGCCCTCAAAGAAACAAACGAGCTGAACAAAAGCGTATTTCACGAATAATGCAGATGTGAGCAACAGCAAGACCGGTTTTCGACCCTGAACATCCGCAACGTGCGCCCATGGAACAGAAAATACAAGCACTAAGGTCCAGCATTAGCCAAAACAGAAGCATAAAGCCATAGCGGATCTTGCCGCTATCCGACATCAATCCCGCCAAGAACTCACTGCCTATGCTGTCAAGAGTGATTTGCCAGCCCTTCAGCATGGCGACCTCGCTCTGTATTACGCCAACCTTGCACAGCCTTTCATCGATTCCTCCGTTTGTGTCGCCACTATATATCACAGAATCATGATCCTCATAATAAAGTCGACAGTACATGCGCTCCAAGACTCGGGTCTGCGCCGGCACGATAAGCTCGTATCCGAGATCGAGAAACACGAGGTATAGAAGCAGTAGAAGGATAGTTCGGCGACGAAAGGTAATAACCGGTGCGTTAGGTGTCGCAGATTGCTGGACGACTGATTCAATCAGAGGTGATGCCTCTGAGGAGGCCATCGTGTACGTCGGTGCCCAGCCTTGTTGAGGATGTTGTTGAGTTGGGAAATCGTTTAAGCCTAACTCAAGTGTCACGGTAAGACAAGACAGTCCTCACGTGATAATTGTGGCGTAAACACTGACGTCTTCCATGGCTGCACAATTACAAAGTCATCGAGCATCGCAAACACGAAACTCAGTGTGACAAGACTCGAGATAAACAGTCAGAATGCAAGACAAAGGAGCGATCGTCATTGTCGGGGCGGGTTGTATTGGACTTTGCACCGCATACAACTTGTCCAAGGCACTCAGCTCCGAGGCTTCAAACTCTAATATCATTGTCGTTGATGCCTTTGATAGACCATTCCCTGCTGCTTCATCAGCTTGCACGGGATTTTTTCACTACTACTTTCCTGGCCCATTGAGCAAGCCACTGACCCCTCTCGGAAAATATTCATTCGACCTATGGGCTCGAGAGGCAGAGCGCGCCGATTTCAGACTTGCAACAGGTTATCGGTCGAATTCTTCATATAGCATTCTTCAAGGTGACGGGGAGGGCCTTGATAAGCTTCCAAACTGGGTTAAGACAGAGACCTCCTGGAACGTCGATACCAAAGTTTTGGGCGATCGCACAGCAACAGTGTACGTACTCTAGACTTCCCCCCGCCCCAAATTCGCTACTTTTAAGTCGACAGGGCTAACTTTGACTATCAGAAACCCCAATGGTTTATGCAAATGGCTGGCACAACAATGTCTTGCTCGGGGAGTCGAAATACGGCCAAACTCAGAACTGGTTGATGTCAAGCTCTCCGACTCTGATGAGCTACAGGCTGTCACCCTAAAGCCAGGTGGTGAAGAAAAGACTACTATTCCATGCAAACAACTACTCTTAGCCTGTGGACCCTGGACTCCAACTGTGTTTGAACAGTTGTTTCCGTCTGCTCCTGTGCATTTCCAATGGACTACAAATGCCGGAGACTGGATTATTTGTAAAAACCCGTGCATGACAACGCTCGATTCCACGGCATTCGTCTCATTTGAGCCACTGATTGGGGAAAAGTTCGAGTTCGCGGGTCGTAATGATGGAACCATATGGGCATGTGGAAGAAGAAACCTTGAAGCGAATCTCCCGTCACCTGGTCAGATTGACTCACCAGATGAACATTTGATTCATGAGCTGGGTGATCGGGCTCGCCAATGGCTCAACTGGCATTGCGCTTGTAAAGAGCGGCATGACAATGACGTTCAAATACTCAAGCAAGGAAGAGCATTTAGACCTGCGACTAAATCTGGGCTCCCAGTTATTTCGCCGGTTTTGTCTTCGAACATCAGTCCAAGCACTGTTTCCCATCCTACTGGAATATTTGTCTGTTGGGGACATGGCTCATGGGGTCTGACATTGGGGATGGGCAGTGGCCGAGTCATAAGTCAGCTTATGCGAGGGGAAAATCCTGATTTGGATCTGTCTCTCTTTTCTTTGGAGCAGGACACTATTCCGGCGGGATCTCACTCCATATAATTTTTTGATAGCTAAAGTTTACCATATCTGCTCGAGACATAAGAATTCAATATATTGAAATAATCCCACTTCCCTGGATGCTGTTAGTCAGGGTCTTTTTTGGATGAGATATCGCCCTAAAGTTATATATTTGAACTACAGTGGACACAGCACAAAACTCATATTAGAGGGCTATGAAATCAAGAATAAGGCTTCACCTTTATTTTCTAATTCTCAGGTTCTTCGGAATGCAAGTCATCATCACTTCGCCTGAATTGTGTCCAACATTTCCACCACTCTTTGCTTGCCTGCTTCTTCTGCCAGTTCCCGTGCCGTTCTTCCTCCGTTATTTACAGAATTTCTATCTGCGCCTACTTTTAGGAGGAGTCTCACACTCCTTTCTCGCCCGGGATCCTCTATTTCCCAAGTCTCCTCTATAACTCCTCCCATATAGTGTGGCCTGGTTTTTTGAGCGGCGTGGTGCAGTGGAGTCATACCATCATTATCTTTCGCGTCTTTATCAGCACCTGCCATCAGCAGTACTCTGGCAACTGCACTATGGCTGTTCTTTGCCGCATGGTGAAGTGGTGTCATTCCTTCGTCGTCAGGCATTTTCTTCTCAGCCCCGGCAGCTATAAGCAATTTCACAACATGCCTCCGTCCATTCATTGCTGCGACATGCAAAGCAGTCCATCCTGTCTCGGTCTGACTGTCTTGGTTGACACCCTTGGTCATAAGATATTCAACAACCTTGCTATGGCCGTGCCAGGCAGCTTGAATCAGAGTTGATGACCTGATGTTAGTCAGTGTGTCTGTATTGGCACCCAAGACAACTAGTCGCTTGACCATTTTAATCCTGCCTAGGAAACAGGCAATCATTAAAGGTGTTTCCCCTCCCTTATTTCTAGCCTCCAGGTTGGCTTTCAGTTTCATCAAAGCTTCGATAACCGTCTCTTTCCCTGCCCGCGCTACGAGGTGTAGTGGAGTCTCACAATGCTCATTAACGCAATTGACATCTGCGTTAAAGGTACTGACCAGTTTGCTCATGATAATCAGTTGTCCACCGAGAGCGGCAAAATGGAGCAATTGGTGCCCTTTATCATCCATAGCACGCATGTCGGCTTCTAGGTTGGTTTTAAGAGTTGAAAGTGCGTCTTCGTTGCCATAAAGTGCAGCCAGTTGCAGCGGTGTTCGACCTTTTGGTATAAAGGTGTTTGAAGCATTCTTTCGAGAATGTCCGGAGGTATTAGATCAATCGGTCCCAGGCGGTTTTCGAGTTCGTTGGACATGATCAGTTGGACTAAATGTTCCATCATCACCACCGTAGACTTCGAAAAGAACGAAGTATCGCGTGGGAAAAGACGAGCTATCCTAATCAACCACAGGTAGACTTCCGTCACCTTTTTCATGTCGCCGCGCTCTTCATGTGGTCTTGCGTGTTCTCGAGCTAGCTCAATGATTGGATCGACCAATGGAAGCTTGTTTTCGATGCTTAGAGATGGAATGATTGCCGAGTAAACGTCGCTAAGAGTGGCAAGGCCAGTAGTCTGAATTTCACCTGCCATCTGCGACAAGAGTGTGTTATGAAGAGTGAATGAAGTCCAGGAACCAAGATTTCCAGGGTCATTTGGCCTAACCTCGCCTTGGCCGTTTATTGGCTTCTCCATTGCTCTTGCAACCGCACGCACAAAGGAAGAGAAAAGGTCCAGAGCATACAGCGTAGCCGGTGGTGCGAAAGACTCTGCTGCCAAAAGTCCCCTCTCCACGGCCTGGCCGTAGGGTGGATCGCTGTTATCATTGCCCAGTTGTATTCTTTCCAGTTTCACTGCTTGCTGCGTGACTCTTCCACAACCGACAACAAGAGACTTCTCCACCACCAAAGAACCTTCAGAACTCTCTCGAACAATGATAACTTTTTGAAGATCTGGGGGCACCCACCATTGGAGGTCTCGTCGAAGCTCTGGTGTATCTAAGCCGAGTAGGAGCAAGCCTGGTCTGTCCGTAGTGATATCGGTGTTCTGGGTGCTATTTTCGTCTCTGGAAGCGTTTTTGATCGAAAAGATCCAGAGTGATAAGATTGCCTCGATGTCGTGGCGGCTGACCTTCCAGTTTCCTTTGGCCACACTCATGGGAACGGTGATGGTTCGAGGGTCTGAGCCATTGCACATGGCCTGAAATGTCCAATCAAAATGTCCCAGTCGGCTTTCAAGGAACAGCGTATTCATGACCACTTCTATGGCCCTAGAGAGAGAGTTCGCCTCAGCGAAAACCGGACTTCGCCAACCAGTGACCTTTCCAAAGTGAGACCGCAGTGTCATGACTGTTTGGGACTTCGAATAAGTCGCCCTCGTGTGACC
This sequence comes from Fusarium chuoi, assembly GCA_022627125.1. Lineage (NCBI taxonomy): Eukaryota > Fungi > Ascomycota > Sordariomycetes > Hypocreales > Nectriaceae > Fusarium > Fusarium chuoi. The sequence continues at coordinate 571,068 of JAJALE010000834.1, read as the reverse complement.
TTCACTGTTCCTCGCTGCCACACTACCACCATGGTGCTCATCTTCGATATCGATGCCCTGACTTGTTTGGGCATCCTCACTATAATTACAGGCATTTCCATCTGCTTGATCACGGTTAGCTTCCTCCGCACCATCGTTTATCCCCTTTTCCTTATCACTAATGGCTTGGCCATTATCTTCGCTGCCCCCTTCGCTGTCATCATCGCTATCATCCTTGCTGTCGTCCTCACTGTCGTCCTTGCTGTCGTCCTCGCTATCATTCTGGCTATCACCCTCACTATCGTCCTCGCTTTCTTCCCCAGCCTTTTCTTTCATACTATCTCTATCATCCCGGCTTCCACTTTGATTTCCATCGCCCCCTAAATGAGCACTACCTCCGGCGTCCTTTCTCTCATCTTTCAGGGACTCAAGATTGAAGCTTTCATTACCTAAAACGACCCAATTTATCCAAACCGGGTTTTCAATTTCAGGTATCTCCAAACTGCTGCCATCTATGTCAGTAATTGTAGAGGCTAGCCACTCCAGCTCAAAATCTTGAGACAGTGGCTGTGCTCTCGGGGGAACGGCCAGTCCGCGACGGATAGCTTCTCGAGCAGCTGTCATAAACACGACTGCTCCGAGTTGAACAATAGACACAGACCAGTGCATATCTCGCAATCCAACAAATTGTACGACATATCCGGAAATGCTGAGGAATGCCCCAAGTGTCGTTTTAGAGAATTGCACTGTATATTTCGTGAACAGAGGCGTCCTGCTGTCCGACTTGGGTCTCAACAACTTCTGTATACGAAATGGCAGGTAGCAAACGACTTGAACAATTCGGTCGACAAACGAAACATCTGTGGCTTTTGAGGCTACCATAGAGATGTCATCCCGGCTTGACGTGACAACCTCTTTCCTGGGTTCGTCAGAGAAGATTCCAAAAGACTTGAAGACCTCCCCAACAGTCGCTTGGCGTTGAAGCCAGATTGCGTAGGCATCATAGCCAGCCCGTGGCTTTCTAGCCATCTCGACCGTTCTTTTCTCAACAACATCAGCACAAGGAAGCAATCCAGTTACCAAGATGATTTTGCCACTAGCGGTGCAAGGGAACGCGTAATTTGAGACAGGATTGTCCTCTTCTTTAGGGAACCTTAGGGTATGATAATATATTGCAAATCCAGCATAGATCAGTACTCCAAGTTGAAGAAAGGTCCCGATGACGGCAGCAGCCCGTACCTCGGCCCTTTTTTGCGGATGAACATTGAGCGATATATTTGGCGCCGATTTTGATTCGTTATAGATGATAATGACTTTTTCTGATCTGTTCAAGTCTTCAAGTTCAATCTCGTGCGAGTCTGCTATGCCAACACTGTTAGCTGCCCTCGACCAATTCTGGGTTCGGCGCAGTGGTACTTACTAGTCTCAGAACTGCACGTACTCGTACCCTTTTCTGAGTCTCCAATTCCATTACCTTGATTTTGAGTTAGTTTCCTTGTTGAGTATGCTCACTGGGACTTACTATGGGTCAAGAAGCCACCCTCCTCAGCCTCTTTGATATTCTTACACTCAAAGTCAAAAGGTTTAGTAGCATCTTTCCGAGATTTGGGTATCAGAAGAATGAACTCCCGCACCGGAGGTGACCCAAGACTCCGAACAAACTCCGAACCATTCCATACCTCACAGACATCCGAAGAAGTGGAAGACATAAGCTCAACCTCAGCAGCTGCTAAGTTTTCTCTAGCTCTCCCTATAATCGCCTTTAGCCATGATGGTCCTCCAACTCTGATAGCGCTGACAGCGATGGTAAGGATACCAAGGGGTGCCATTGCAAGAGTAAAGCTATCAGCCCAGCCTGTGGCCTGACTCATATACTGCATGGTGACTCTCTCTCCAAAAAGGGCGATAAGTCTTGAAAGGCAATTAGCGTAATGAATCTGCCCTAGAGTATTGACTTACGGTGCCAAGTCTGTGAATAGGTTATTGGCAAAATCATCACCAAATTCTGCGGCGGAACATGCTGAAATGAAAAAAGGAATGGCAGCCAGGGACCAGAGTGGGGGAGCAAGGCTGGAACTCATCTTTACAGCCAAGAGTTAAATTTTTGTTTTGTAGGCTTTTTCTTCTGATCCAGGGTTATAGTGTTGGGAAAAAAGTAGGGTTGTGAGAGAAAGAGAAAGTTGGTGCAGCGAAGTCACGACCGAAAAAATCAGGCTCTGAAGCTCGTATTTGTAATTATTCGGTTCGTCCTATGGCCAATAATAAGACGTCCATAAACGCTGCGGCCTGTTTGTGTAACTACCACCTTGCCTGATATTATGTGAGGCCCTCCACCAACATGCATCACTAAGCCAACAGTAGCAACAAGAATCTAACAAAATTGTAAATGCAATGTCGAAACAAACCACCGAGCAGAGGAAGCTTATGTACAACTGAGCTATTTCGATATACTTTCTTCAACAACCTTTTTCAGGTCATGATTCATCCTCACATAGCCTTCTTGTAGCTCATTCAGTTTTCCCGCCGCTGCCGCTATTGGTGCCAAGATGCCAGAAAATCGCTCTCCTTGCGTAAATCGCGTCGATCGTCCATCATCGACAGCTTCCAAGCGACACCAGTGCTCTGTATCGAAGATGATTGGCGTCAAGATGCTACCGTTCCATCGAAGTTCGTTTTCAGGTTGTAACACTGATACGATATTCGTGTATGTTTGAGTCTTGTCGATTGTGATGGTCTGTTTGCTTCCAACAGCGAGTTCGGTGTGTGGAGGTTGTACTTTAATTGAGGTGACGAATGTGTTCCATTTTGGCCAAGACTCCAAATCCATTAACACGCTCCATACTTGTGATGGAGGTGCTGCAATTGTGATTGATTCTTGAATCTCGCGCATTCTGGTTGTAATTGATTTGCAGCTGCTTGGTAAGATGATGATTTATGATGAGTATGAAAAATAAACTTCTCTGGGCGACTAGAATTATCAAGAGTTCACGACTGGCTTTATATTTATATTAACTGATTTTTGGCTACTTGGTATCAAAGAAGTCATGTCGTCGCTCACTCGGTGACGCGAGACGGCTCGGCGCGTATGGTAGACCGACACGGGCTGTTTCAGCTATGACGTCAATGACTTCGGGGGGTTATTTGTCCGCTCACTCCCGGGAGTACGGCATCTATTGCCCCGATGGAACAACAACATGGCCTTGGTTTAACATTTCACTTGAAAACAAGCATTCCACTAAAAACAGAATGTATATTTCGATATCACAATGCATCAGCAGTTGCTAGAGCAAGGAGCTGCCTATTTGAGTCAGGGTGATTGATAGCCCCGGCCTACCATCGTATTTACTGCTCCAGGGACCACGTGAAATCGTCATTAAAGACGAGTACAGCTTTAGGCCTTTGCGACATGTCAACCTGAATAGTCTCTGCATTGATCCCGTCGATCATGGTTCCAGCTTGGCCATCGTTTCCAAACCAAACCGTGACCTTGTTATTGGGCTTGATATCCTGACTAGCGCCTCTCGGGATCGGCGAGGTGGCAAAGTAAACCGGAGCCCTCTTGTAGCCCATGTTTCTGTAGATGATGGGGGAGGCACTGCTGGCCTGGTTGCTGAAGCGAAACCCGCCTTGCGGTCCACCATCATTGACACTGTCTGTAAAGTCTGGGTTCAAGGTGTAGGTCTGGCCGGGCCGGATGGCCTGGGTTCCAGTCGCTGCCTCAACATAGGCTGAAGAACTGATTAATAGGTAGACTTTTTTTATTGTGATTTTAATGGCCTGCATACCTCCTTCCATGAACCTAGATTGGCTGGCAGCAATAGCATAGTCATCATTCCACTCAATTGCGATATTGGGCGCGATATCTTGATTGCAACAGTGAGTGCGGTTTCAAGTAGAGGAGCGTGAACCCTTACCTGAGCTTGATGCGATGACGGTTGGTCCCCCGTGTTCTACTCCAAAAGCCAAGCAGAGCCGGCTGTGTTGCTGGCTGAGTCGCCGTAGGGCGCTTTGTCCTTGAACCTTGACTAACAGAGAATAGTTGGTCATTTTCGCAAAGAGTTGCAGGAGTGTTTTATATGGAGATGAAGATGGCTTAGTTATTTTCCGTGATGTGAAGAATTAGCTAAACGAGGGGAACTGAAACGCCTTTTATAGCTAGAAGCCAGTGTCCTGGAGAGCCGATCAAGATCCTCAACATCGACAGTCTGGACTTTCAATGAGAGCTCAGCTAGCCACCCTACGGCAGTCTATTATAGTTCACAACTACTTCCTAGGAAACATACAGAGGCGGGCGGCTGACTATACGCAGCTTACTCTAGCTATCGAACTTTACCAACCTATGGCTGCATGCTTTCTGAGCATGTTGAGACACATGGCGTATACTGTTCAATAGTCCGCCCAGCCTTTTATACTAGTCTTTGGCCCAGACCAATCTCGGGCAGATAGTCCAGCCAGCCACGATATACCCCGCGCGCCAATTGAGGCTAGAGAGTTGCAGATGTTTCTGGTAATCCCTTGATTGCTAAGGAGTACTTCCATTTACCTTGGCATCTCAGGACACTTTATGTACTCCTTAACAGGCAACAAACTGTAACCTCAACCAGTATTCTCCTGCACGTGGCATCTATTGCCTCAACGCAATGTCAATCGCCCGACTTTGTCCTAGAAATAACAACATGAGGTTATGACTTATTCTTCGAACATCAAATTGTTGATCTTGTTGCTTTGTAATTCTGATTGAGCTCTCTCCGTTCTCGGCGTGCTTGGTTTTAAGGCGCAAGCAAAACCAGCCACAATGGATGCTTCACCTGCCACATTGACTCGTTCCGCGAAAGCGGAATGCGATGTGATCCATTTAGAGTGTTCTGATTCGCGGCTGTCTCTTCCTCTTTCGACGATTTACTCCACCATCGATGTTCGCCTATCTTAGTGCGAGTCAGCAATCTCGGTGAGTGATATCAAGATCCCGCGGGATAATGTTGCTGTTCTTGACATCTCGCTCGAGACTGGTAATCTCGAAGGGTTGATAGCATCTGATATTAATATGAAAACGACAAGCTCCTGGGTTTTGAGCTCTCAATAATTGTAAATTGTAAGGAGAAACTCGTTCAAACCATTCTGAAGTTTATCTCCCATTCACAACTTGCACTACCGGGTAGTTAAGTCAAATAGGTAAAACAACAGTTCATCACGCTCGAGATTTTATCTCAACTCAAAGCAGGCTTAGCAACGCTTGATATTCAGGCCAATAATTGTAAGATGCTACTGGCTTTCTGATCATAAAATATAAAGCCACTATGCTTACGTATCACCTCCCAATGTCATAATCCGGTTTACCCGATCTATCCGCCGTCAGCTGAATACTCTGCCCTTCCTACGTCGGCCAACCAGAATACGCATCCTCGCGCGAACTAAGTAGTTTACAGCGGAATCATGAATTTTTGACAGCCGCTATTTAAGCCGCATAGCAACCATTCGGCCATACCTCCGAGGTTCGGCAAGCAATAGCGCTGCCCGACCTTGGGAGTCACTAAGCAAAATTTCCCAAGGCCTGTCAACAGCGCCCTTCACATGATTTCAAAAACATCGTTCTTGTGACTCGCTCTCCATCCGAGCATGAGATGTTTCGTGTTTTGCGGTAATCAAAGGCAAACATGTCGACCGATGAATGGCTGGATCGGGTTATGCTTATAGAACAGGCTGTCGCCAAGTGCCGCGGAGATGTTGCGCATGCTCAATCAGCGCAGAATGAGGAGGAGCTGCGGGCAGTTATCACCACCATGTGTCACGATATCATCGGGATAATCGGAAGACCCCAGGTCGAGAGATCGCTACAAGCATGGTCTGAAGTATATCCAGAACAAGAGGGCTCCAAGCTGATAGAGAAGACGAGCATCTACCGCCATTTGGTCAGTGCTCAGGCCCCACATACAGAGCCTCTCATGCTAATGAGTGTTATAGCAACAAAAGAATACGCCTTGGATTCCTGCATCTGAGCAGGATGAAATAAGAACTGAAAATCAAGCTGCATCGATGAGGCCGACACCTGGGACTTCATCTTCGCCCCCATCGGTACAAGAAATGGACGTCCAGAACAGGGCGGAGAGACTTCGGGATGCCCTCTGCCTTCCACCTATTCGTCGGGCCTCTGCAGACAATATCAATCTATCGCATCCGAGATACATATCTCATTTACCACCGAGCCATCAAAGAACACCACAAGATGGTTACTATTCCCCTTTCACGACCTCTCCGACAGCCCGAAGCAACCGTTCAGAGTCGCCGCGTGTTCTTCCCCCAATCATATCATTTGGCGACGACATAGCCGAGTCGCCTGTCTTTCATACTCCCCAGAGTAGTCGACGAGCAAGCCAGGTATCATACCCAGCCTCAGATAAAAGTCTCGACCCATTCCAGCCGATCCACTATGATCCAAATCCTCACGATAAGGCAGCACCGAGTTTAAAGTCGCACCCCACCAACAACGTGACAACTCATGGCGATGTGGACCAGAATAATGGTACGTGTCGGATACCGAGTGACAAAAAGGCTGGGACTACATTCCATGAAATCCCAACGTCCTTAGCAGAGTATCTCGAGAGGATTCTTGCTGCAGGGGACATGCCGTTTAATCTGGCTGGATTCAGAGACAGAGATAACTATTACAACTGCCCATTCTGTAGTGAGAATGGGAAGAGGAATTATAAAAGGTCAGGACCGTTTGCGGACCATTTAGTAAGACACTGGAAATCACTACAGACATAATAGCAGGACGGGCATAGTCTAGTTGTCGAAGAAGAAATAATCGACTCCACTCATAATATTGGCTATTTACATAAACATATACTCGTTACTATCCTCCAATCCGAAGAAGAGAAAGTTTACTCACATGCGCAAGTCTAAATCTTAGGACGATTAAGCAAGATCTTGCCGTCCTTATCATACCAGATCTTCCTCGCCTTAACCTGTCGAAGATAATCCTTTCCAGAAGTATGTGCATCAGCAAAGAAAAGCCACCACTGCCCCTTGTACTCAACAATACTTCCGTGAGTAGTCCACCCATCAACAGGGTCAAGAATCTTGCCCTGGTAGGTATAAGGACCGTAGATGTTCTTGGAAGTAGCGTAGACAAGGAAGTGCGTGTCGCCGGTTGAGTACATGAGGTAGTATAGCTTGCCGCGCTTGTGAACCCAGGGTCCCTCGAAGAATCGACGCTTGTTATCTTCAGCTTGAAGAGGCTTGCCTGTCTCGGGGGCGAGAATGACGAGATCGCGGGGCGTTTCGGTGATCTTGTGCATGTCCTTGCTGAGCTTGGCGATCTGGGGAGACAGGGCGTTGGTGCCGTTAGGAGCAGCCTTGTCTCCGATCCACGACTCGTTGAAGTTCTTCTTGTCCTGCCAGGCCTGGAGCTGGCCGCCCCAGATACCGCCCCAGATGAGGTAGGCCTCGCTGTCAGTGTCGACATAGCTAGCAGGATCGATACTGTATGTGCCGGGGATCCAGCTCTTGTCAGCCTTGAACGGGCCGCTGGGCTTGTTGGAGACAGCAACTCCAATCCTGAAGATCTCATCCTTATCCTTGGCAGGAAAGTAGAGATAATATTTGCCGTTCTTGTAAGCTGCATCAGGAGCCCACATTTGCTGCTTAGCCCAGGGAACGTCATCGACTGAGAGAGCGACGCCATGGTCAATAACAGGGTCTTTTCCGTAGATGCTCTTCATGGAGTAGGTATGATAGTCCCTCATGGCGTACTGAGCGCCTCCTGTGCCGTTGACGACATTGGCTTCGATGTCGTGAGATGGGTAAACCCAAAGCTTGCCCTCGAAAACATGAGCCGAGGGATCCGCGGACCAGAGGTCGGTGATCAAAGGTGGAATATCATTAGTGTCTTGGGCAGCGCATTTGCTAGTCAAAGACAGCAGCAATGCTGAAGACAGAAACTTGAGCTGCATCGTAGCGAACTGTAGAACTAACGCTTAAATGACAAGATTGATCAAGAGCCTGGTGAACCAAACTATCTCGGATCGTGGCTCTGTCTTTTATACCCAGTTTGGTGGCTACTATACCAACTGCCGCGATGATGACCTCAACTGAGTTTGTCCCCTTGATAAATCAGCCTATTCCCCCTTGGAAATACGGAGTTTGCGGGGTATTCTCTTGGCACAGGATTGGCCCGCCGGGTAAAACAATTTTAATAGAGTTTACTGGATGTTTTCTATATAAACTCTTTGTCATGCTGCACCGCGCCCTCAACTAAGCAGCTGGGGGCGACAAAACACACCGCCAAGCGTAAGCAGATACGACGTCCATCACGGCAAGGTTTGTGCCTAAATGGAAATTCTATTACCCAGAATTATCCGTGTAGTATTGTGTGAATATTAGTGAGAAAATAGTCTATTTGGGTTTATACGTGCCAGGGGATCGTCAGGAATATAGACGGATTGGGAATTCAGTGCATGCTTGGTCGTGTCATGGACTGGTGCGCTTAGCATTGAGCCCCGCAGAGTACCAGATTACCGGTCCATTCAGCTAACAAGCACGACGTAGCCAAGGTGCTCGATGCTACCTTATTGGATCTTGCCTCCCATGTTTGCGTAATGCATCTAGAACCTGAGATACATTAGACCCTGGGAAAACAAAAAGTCAAGATCATGCCGTTTCACGGTAAAGGGTCGTTTATGAAGGTGATGCCCTGAAGATGCACCGAATGATCCGGCCGTACTATCCGGTCGTTAATTCGTGCCATGTGAAACATTCTCGAAGCTTAGCGTCAACGATCTAGATGTAGTGGGCCTGGGGAAAATGCTCCGAATTTAGGTACCCTTTAGTAGGGAGGATCAACACCTAAGGCACAGCATGCGGCGATTGCTTCTTTTTCGGCAAAATCAAAGTTATTGTTGTTACACGAGAATTAATTGGGGGCCAGCGTGGATAATGGTAATATACATGACACAACATGGACACATGAGGGACGTGCTTTAGGCAACCAACCAATATGACGCCTGAGGTATCAACACGAACTTCATGAGCTGATTCTGATTTCTTCCGGCAAAATGGAATACGCATACGACAATTAAAAACCTATCACAGCGAGCGAGCGTCAGAGATGACATACCAAAATCGTCATATGCGTCGTCCTGGTCGTAGGCCTGCTCTATATTGTTATGTGCAGTTCGGCTCGAGAGACACTCCTCCCAGACCTAGACTCGCCAGTGTCGATTCATACCAGCCCCGGCTGTTCCAACGAAATAAAGAAGATGAAGCACAACTCAAACAACTCCGTGCGCGCCGCTCCCAGGATTGGAGTCAGATAGACGCACAAGTTTATGAGGATATCATTGACAGAGATGATGCTAGGAAGGATGCGTCCAGGGAACCGCTGAGACTTATTATATACAGCTACTTCGAGCATCTCAACCTTCCTCCTCTGCCACCCCCCCTTCCAGGATGTAGTACAATTGTACAAGTAAAGAGGGCGGAAAATTACAGTTACGAGAGTCTGAGACCTTTTATGGTGGCTTGTGATAAAGGCTTGCTTAATGAGGTCAAGGCTTGGACAGAAGATGGGGAACGGATAGAAGAGCTCCAACAGCTGGGTCTCCAAGACGGATTGGTCTACGCAGCGAGGGCGAATGAGATTGAAGTTGTGCGATATTTACTCGACGAAAGATGGACACCTTTGAACGGTGAAGTAGTGAGAGAAGCTTGCGATAATCTTTCCCTGCCGCTGTTTGAATTGTGCGTCCAGCATGGCTATCACCCTAATCAGCAGATACCTAGCCGCGATGGGTATATCGGGGTCGCCATAAACCACTGCGTTCAAGACGTGGATATCACTCGCTTCCTCCTTAAACATGGCGCAGATCTCGATCTTGCGCCTTTCAAGGACGGAAGACTACAGGACTGGGGAGAGAAAGCCACGCCACCAATGGACCGTACATCAGGACTCGCGCTCGACCTTGCGGTTGAGAAGAGCCCAATGATAGTGGCGCAGATGCTTCTACAGCATGGTGCTCATCCACAATACTCACGCCCACTACATGGAGCTATCAAAAGACTGCACTGCCATTCAATTCCTGGCGCGCAGACAGACTGGAGACCTCTGATGGAAATGGCCTTGAGCGACGGCGCTGAGATCAACGCAAGGACCTACTCGGGCGGTACAGCGCTGTCGAGGGCTGTTCACTACGAAAACTGGGAAATTGTTGAATTTCTCATTGAGAAGGACGCGGACCCGTTCGTCAAAGGCCCTGCTTCAAAACACGATTCGTTCGATTCAGCGCTGAAATTTGAGGATCAGCCTTGGCAGAGGAGCAAGGAGGTGAAGGAATATCTGAAAGGTTTGATGAGTGGATTAAAACTGGAGATTGGAGGAGAAGCCCTAGAGGAGGCGAGGAAGAATCCACTGGTGCAGATCATTGAGAAAGTGAAGAGCAGAGTTGCGGACGAGTAGAGACTCCATAAGCCATTGGCTTGATATGAATTTATACGTCTTTACGTATAGTACAGTGTCTGTTCTACAAAGGTATAATCGGAAGCTGAGAAAGGAACCTCGATTGGCAATGGAGTTGATGTTCACTTGAGCGACAAGTTAATGAAACCGCAACTGTTTGCCAGCTTCCTCAAATAGCAGTTTCAGCCTTAGCAGACCCGCAGCTTCGGACGATCTACGTTTGTTTGATCTTAGTGTAACGTATTTTTATGGATCTAGACCTTCGGGCCGCCTCCGACTCGAAATTGGTTGGCCAGCAGTACCTAGTTCTACCACTTATGCACTAAGAAATTGCAGACATTTACTAGCAGTCTATAACGCATTAAAGTACCGATCTGTATCTACGGGGCATCCATCGGTGGCTTCGATAAGGATAAAGCTCAATCTCTTCCCCTGTAAGGCCTAACTACATAATAAATAGTCCTCGCCACCTAATTTCTAAATTTCTCCTCATCCTCACTATCCTTTCGCAATCGTCACAATGGCCGACGATTCATCCAAATCATCGACAGACCCTTCCGCTGCCGTCGGCCCCTCGAAAGAAGCGAACAAACTCCTCCCCGAAGAAACAGAACTCGACCAAGATGGCTTTCACAACGATCATCAGGATCATCTGGACATGCAGCGTCTGGGCAAGAAACAGCAGTTTAAACGAACGTTTTCGCTGTGGTCGTCAATTGGCTTTGTCGCTATTTATATGGCGACGTGGGAATTTGTGCTGATCTCGCTTGCGCCCGGTTTCACGAACGGTGGATATGCTGGTGTCTTCTGGTGTTTTGTGACAACCACCATAGCATATTCTGCGGTGGTCGCGAGTTTGGCGGAGATGGCTTCTATGGCGCCTACGTCGGGTGGGCAGTACCATTGGGTTAGCGAGTTTTCACCACCAAAGTATCAAAAGGTTCTGTCTTATGCTTCAGGGTGGATGACGACGTTGGGATGGCTGGCTAGTTTTGCCAGTAGCTGCTATACCATTGCTTTTCAGGTCCAGGCGTGCATTAACGTTACGAAACCTGACTTTGCGTTTACGACGTGGCAGATTGCGCTCATTATGTGGGCTGTTATCATTGTCACCATCGCCTTCAATACTTGGGGTACTGCTTTCTTTCCGCAGCTCGAGACAGCGAGTCTGATTGGTCATCTTTTGGGATTTTTCGCCGTCATGATCCCTCTTTGGGTTCTCTGCGACAAGAATGATGCGCACGACGTGTTTCTGCAGTTCACGGACCAGAGCGGATGGGATAATATGGGCTTTGCGTACATCTCATCTCAGATTTATGTTCTCTGGTGCTGTTTTGGTTCAGACAGTATCGTGCATCTGTCCGAAGAAGTCAAGAATGCGTCCATTGTTGTCCCACGAGCTATTTGGTGGTCATACGTTGGCAATGTGTTCTTCGGATTCATCATGCTGATTACCATGCTCTTCTGCATTGGCCCTCTTGACGCTATCATCGAGGCAGACTGGCCCTTCATAGCCCTCTTCGATCGCACAGGCTCTCAAGGGTTGAACTTGTTCTTTGATGTCATCTTGTGGCTTTTGGTCTACCTTGGCAACATTACGACTCTCGCGACTTGCGCTCGCGAGACATGGGCGTTTGCGAGAGACAAGGGTCTCCCAGGTTCGCAGTGGATAGGTCATATGTAAGTTCTCACTTTCGGTTCCCATATCTTCTGCTAACGGTTTGCAGGGACAAGAAATGGCACATGCCCTTCAACGCTGTCTACCTTATGTCCATCGGCGCTGCTCTCCTCAGCCTCATCCAAATTGGCTCCGACGTCGCCTTCACTGTTCTCGTTTCGCTCTCAACACTGGGAATCATGAGCACTTACCTCCTCAGCATCGGCTGTGTACTCCTTAAGCGTATCAGAGGTGAACAGCTGCCTTCTGCTCGATGGAGCCTGGGTCGCTTTGGACTGGCGATCAACGTATTTTCTGTGCTTTACAGCTTGTTCATTGTCATTCTTTGCTGCTTCCCCTTAACTCTGCCTGTTGATACCGGTTCAGCGAACTGGGCGCCTTTGATATGGGCTGGTGTTATCATCATCGCTGCCATTGCATATCTTACACACGGCAGGAAGGCGTACACTCCTCCGGTGAATTTTGTAGAGGGTTTCAAGTTGCAGGGAGTTGGTCTTCAACAGTCGTCGTAGGGAGAGCAAAAAAGGGAACTTGTGTTGATGCTTAATACTAGACGACCAATTTCTTCAATGTGAAAGTCCAACCCTTTGATCCCAGAGTGCAGAATCTCCAAACTTTCTGCATTTCCCCAGTATTGTGCCTCCTCTCTTGGTTTCCTCTCGGTTGCACTCCTTTTTGCCCAACCTATCCTTGGGTATGAACCATAGTTCTCACCATGACTGTAACATGGCAGGTCATTTCAGAAGTTTGAACCTCGCCGCTGCGTGTACCAAGTTTATGCCGTAGCCCGCTGTGGTGCTCGTATCAGCTCCTTGCTCAGAGAGGTATGAGCATACCTTTTGGTTGTTGCAATTGACCGACCCAGATTCAGAAGTTCTTCCATCATCAGCCGGGTGCTCTACAAGCCGGCTGCTGATTACGAGATTCGTGTTTTCCATAACTCATTTCGTAGCATCAGATCCTTGTGATCGAAGAACTAAGAGAAAGCGTGCTTGTTTCAATATCTGGCTCCATGATACTCTCGGGACTGGAGTTAACTTCCTCTGCTTTTCTGCATCGTGACAATGATTTCGGGGTCGTCATCGTAGCAGCAATATGGAATGGGCTTCGCGGAATTTGTCCATTGGAGGCCATGAATCTCGATTCATCTTTCTCATGAGACGACCGATTGCTCTAATTGTCCAGCTGCCAGCCGCTTCAACGACTGTGGATGCCAACACTTATTGTCGAATCTTGAAACATCCTGTGAAGCGGCAAGTAACATTGTCAGCTTTCACCCTTATCCATGCTGTATTTATTTGCACCACGCTTCATCGGTGTCTCAGTAGTTGTGTTATTTCCAGAGATGATTGCTCGGTGGAATGGTAGATATCTACCCAGCTCGGTTCTGCGCATTGGTGGCTTGTCCTCAATCCCAATGGGCAATTTTGTTCCTGAAATTTTGTTTTTACAAAATGTAAGAAATCACCGGTGCGCTTCTCTAACACAAGCAGTACAGATACCTCATCTCTTCACTGAGAGCTGTAATATCCAGACTCTGGCGTCACTGGCATGATGGTCTGGCATCACGAACAGAAGGTTCCTGTATCAGCGCCAAAAGACCTTAGAATCACCAACAAAAGGGTCTAGCATCACTAACACCTAGAATCGTTATGGAATATGGGGTCCGGCAACGCGGATTACCCTCGAGGTTATTGTCATCACACCAATGGGAGCCATAGCTTTAGAGATGCAGTGTACTGCAATGCAGAAGATATAAGCATAAATAAAGTAAGAAATATGAAAAAGGAGAGCCAGTAGTATTAAAATATATAAGACATTAGAAACGGACTTGGTTGATTACTTATTAACCTATTGGGATAAACTATTTAGCTCATTACAATCTTGATGCCTAACATACCTAGCCCAAGAAGACGTTATTTTATCTTTTTATAGCTTAAGCGATCTTAGCAGTTGCGCTAGGCTCCTGCGTACATCTCTGGCAACAGCCCTGCAGGAGTATTTCAAGTGCTCCAACGATGGCGATGGCAATTTCTACTATGGTGCGCTTTATCAGATAGAAAATGCACCGGGTTAGTTGTTTGAATTTGTGTTAACTACCTATATCGAAGCCTCAGCTGATATACTGTTGGTCTCTTAGTCCCCTCCATTGAAACTCAACCATAGCCTCTATTTTAGTTTATTTCAACTAATGTTGCAACCCAGACATCCATTGTCCGCACCTTCTCGCCGTCAAGTCCTTCAACAGCTCTTACAACCGCTTCTCTACCACTCTTAAGCACAGTCCTAATTTTACTATCCGCAACATGCTGCTCAATATCGCCAAGAAAGCTCTTGCTTTTCACATCGCCAACTTCCCAGCCCCCATCTTGCAGTCCCGCATGCGGTATAATTTCGGTCTCTCGTTCAACTTTCCAGCCAGCATCCGCGGCAATATTCTTGATATCAGGTGGACTCAGCAGACATCGAATGTTTGCTTCGCTCTCTGGTCTTTGTGCTTCAAATGTAGCGCGTGTCAAAGCAGCGAGCAAGTGAGGGACAGCAGCTGGCTCAGATGCCTTCATGGCGTACTCGGCAATACAGACTCTATTCACGCGTCCCTTCAGCGCTTTGAGCATGCGGGCAAGGGTTTCTGGCGCATCGAGATACCATAAACAGTGCACAAAGACTGCATAGTCCCACTTCTTGTCCCCTGTATCTTTTAGAAAGTCATCGAGCTGGGCCTGCCAGAATTTCACACGCCCTCCTAAAGTGCCCTTAGTGATATGTTGTTGTGCCTGGCCAAGGGTGTATGGTGCACCGTAATCAAGAGGTGCGGGGTCGATGGCGTCAGCATGGCCACCATCCCCAACGGCATGTCCCAAGACAACAGTGCATGTTCCCTGACCGCATCCAATCTCAAGAATGTGTGATGAAGCAGGAACATGAAAGAAGTTGAGGAGCTCAAGCCTGTGAGTTGTTTGATCAATCTCAATTTGGAGTGACTCTGGCGTAGACAGGGAGTGAGACGCTATTGATGGAGCAATTGACAAGGCCACTGGCTGCCATGTCTCTTGAGACTGTGTCTGAGCTGTCATGTCGATACCAAATTTACCAGGAAACTATTTCGAAAAAGTATTTTTGGTGTATGTGGGTGTTTGAGGGATCCAGTGTCTGCGATATCAGGCGGTCCAAGCTGACACTATTTGTAAGCGACCAACAATCTTACCTGTGACTCATTCACTATCATAGATCTCAACCTCCTTCCTATACGGGCAATCACCATTTTCTGCTTACAACATGACTGCGAAGGTCACAAAGGGTCCATCGCAGCGGAAGAATACTCGAGCAACAGCGATGATGTTTCCAGTGACGTACAAGCTACCTGCGCTCACAGTACAAGGTTGGATCCTGCTGCTTATGCCATGTCCTTACATGCCTTTCAACGTTGGCCTTTCGTGCCGTGCCATCGCACGCCATTTTATACGTGCATCCTGGGAAGCTGCAATACCATTTGGTAGAGCCATGCTGTTCGTTGATATGGCGGGTGCGGTCCTTGCTCAGTGCAAAGCTTGCGTTGCACCCAACCTTGGTGCATTTAAATGGTCTTGTGTGAGTTTTGAGATGCGCGCTGTTTGCAGCTATTGGTTTCGATACTCCCAAAGCAATTGGGCGTGAACTCAGGTATAGGGCTTTTTGGTAGCAAATGCAGCTGGGCACTTGGGACACTGGTGAGCGCCTCCAGTAGGTACGCGACCCTGACTGTTGTCGTTTTCGTGAGAGCTGTGATTCTCAATAACATGTTCTAGCCGTGTATCATCTTCGACTTGTGCGCTCTGTCCAGCAGGCTGATGAGTAGTACTTGAACACCCCCAATCATAGGGAGGCAGAGGACCCGCGTTTCCGGACCGAATCCAGCTCGGATCAATGAACTGGGGAGTTCGATGTTCGTGATAATGTTCGTGTTGGTGAACTGAACTCTCTAGTTCAGGTGGCCCTGACTGGTCTTGACTAGAAATAAAAGACCCCTACCTGGGATAGGAGCTTGGTGGTGTTCTAACCTGCTGAAGAGAGACAGTAGAGCAAGAAAGAATACGACGGCTAAAGAGTTTCAAGGAGCGTAGACAGTTGGCGTCAGAAGTGGATGCAACGAATGACTGCGGAAGCACCACCAGGGTCAACCGTGAAGAAGGAAAGAGAAATGCACGACCATCGCACATCGAGATAAGTTTATGTAGACAATTTCAGTCTAGACGAGTGCCTCCAATCGGATATGGCGGATTAATTTGGTTTGGCCGATTGGCCAAACTCTCCAGCTAGGCCTCAGAATCTGCACGATGATGGTGGTTGCATCCGACTGGTCGAGCCAATCATAATGATGGTATTGAGACGGCAGTTGATTGAATTTCAGTTGCCAGCTTGGAAAACAGAAGACAAATATCCGGCACTTTCTATCATTATCTTTCGACAATCTTCACTCTTTCATCAATCTTTCTTCATATACCTTCAAAATGTCTACACTCTTCTGCTGTGATGCCATCGAACCTTATCGCTCTCAATACCTCTCCCATCAATCCAAGTTCAATAACTTCATGTCATGGGCTTCTTTCCCCAGAGAGTCTACTCTTAATGAGATCCAGCATGACCTCTCCCAGCTCAATCCTTCTTACGCAGTCCAGCTTGTTAGACAAGTAAACTTCGGCCTACTGGAGTCTAAAAGATACTTCAACCCTCAGAATACATCCGAAGGGCAATACCTTGAAGTGTCTGAGCAAGACTTGATCCAAGCCAACTTCAAGAAGCTAAATACGTTAGTCGACGCGTTTGTCCTAAGGCATGAGAACCATGTCGACGATACTAAGAGTCCCTCCAGCTACAAGAACTACAAATGCGGTGGCCACAACAAGTTCTTTGAAGTGAACATCTACCAGAAAGACCCCGTCAACAAACACCACTGGCGCGCTAATATCGCGAGACCCGCTGGTTCAATCGACCTCTAAGCTGCTTCTGGTGAAGGGTCATGTTCGTGTAACCCTGTACCACCCAACAACTTCAAGGGCGTCATCGTTTGACTGCTACGTACTATTGCACTGAATGATGACGTGAAATGAGCGCCCAAGGTGATGGTAAAGCCGAAAGTATTGGCCTAGGGGCTAGGTTGTATGTTACACGGTTTGGCTGAGGCATTTTTGTAATCTCGCAGCAGAATTCAACTGTGATTGGATATTCAATGCACTTTGAGGTGAGCTGCTTACATTTGTGGTTCCCCAATAGCGTCGCTCAAGACTGGTTCGCCACAGATGCGGCTCACCGCATTTGCCCTGTCCTTGGGCAACTCGTGATCAAAGTAGAAAGGGTGAAACTGAGAGTGCCTAGCGTCGAGATATCCTATCCATCAACGATCATGTGTTTGTACTGAGAGGAGTATTTTTCAGAACAGGCCATTGCTAAATGTGGCAAGCCTCGGCAGCACCAGAGGTCTGTTATTTTTAGAGAATCTTAAAGTCACGCCTCACTAACTTTACCTAAGATCCAAGTACCGGAGACCTTCTACAAGTTCCATTTTATTCACATCTTATCAACTATCGTCTCGTGTATATCACCCAAATCCACAATTGCTCCTTGAGAGGTCAATAGCCTTTCTAGGCCCTATTGCTTACTGCAGGTAATACAATACATCATATACCCCGCGCCCTGTCTTGTCTCTAAATTTGCAATGTAAAGTGTTAGAGTCAGCCATACTTTTAACAATTCCGCTTGGAGCCCAAGTCAAATTAAGACAGAGTTAGACTACGGTTCTGTATTTTACCCATAGGTTCTGTTTCACATATAGTGGCTACAATTTGGTTCTATCTCAATTCTAATCGAGACCTGTGACCTTAGAGCCTCTCCAATAAACCCAATCGCTTACATCTATTTCATCAAAATCCAAGACAATAGCTAACTCAATCACCAAGTAGTGCATATTTCACTCTTCATGGATGGCATTGTGAAATGTCTTGCAAGACGCTCATATCAAAAGGGAAGATGACTGTAACGAAACGGAATTCTTTTAGTGATTTGAGATAATGAGTCTCGGTAATACATACCTAGAACTAAGCTCTAGAGTCATGGAGAAGGTGGCATTCTATTCAACTTTGCCATTGTGACCTTTACGATCCAATGTCGCAAAGACTTGACTGGTCTCAGACTCAGGAAGCGACTTACTCTATGTGCTAAGGAGAGTTTCTTATGTCTCTTGTGGCGATAGACTCCGATGTACCACCACACTCCAACTGTGAAGGCTGTAAAGGCTGTTGCTAGTACCACGTAGATCCAGAATGACTGAGACACAGATATAGCGCCATCGTCAGATTTCCACTCAAAGAACCCCATGGAGAAGATACTCTACACTATCTGTCAGTAGGTTATTGAGTGCTTTGAGCCATAGCTTACTGCAAAGAAGGTTCCAGGAAGGAATATCATTGTTAGTAGTGCGATGGAACGCATATGGCGGGAGTCCTGACTAGTCGCAAGTGCTATCTCGACGTTCGTTTCGCCTTGAGCCTCGAAGCTATTAGCCAAGGGTTCAGAAGAGACAAATAAGACAAAAGTGTCACTCACCCATTGCGTCGTCATGGCCATGCCTTCAAAACCAGCTGTGCACTCTCGAATCTTTTCGTTATAATCCTTGATGACCTCCCGTAGCCTTGCTTGCATTTTGGCACCAGTTCGTCTCATATAGCCCCTGTAACTTCTTATCGACTCCAGCTTTGGACTCTTGTCGTGTTCAGGCTCCGCAGGGACAACCTCTGTATAATCTTTGTTAGTTTGCTGGTTGTCCCGGTTGTTTACCAAAGATAACTCGCCGATCGGGGCATTCCACTCTGCGCCGGAGTCTGAAGAACTGTCTGCGTGAACACTAAGCTCCTCTGTAGACCTAGTTTTCAATTGAGAAGAAACACTGATGTCTCGAAATGCTGTCCGGTTAAGGTGATCTGCATGTTCGTACAGGGCTTCCAAGCATGTATTCCAGCTCATCAACTGATTGCGGAGATACAGCATATCTAGCCAGGCTGATCTTTTAGCTTCCTTGCGAGCGAGTTTCTCTGCCTCTGTTATGTGTTGCAGAGACTCAGGATCATCCAGCTCCAGGAATCGCGCTTCAATTCCATCAAGCGTGTGATCTATAATTGGTAGATGGCGGCGCCTCTCAACTTCGACCAGCATACTAGGGACCAATAGTGGGTGGCATATCTCGTAGGTCGCTGTTTCAAGCCGTGTCAGTATTTCTGCCTCGACAGACAGCGGGCAGCCAAATATGACTGCAAATGTGAGCCCACAATGTGGGAAGTACGTCGCAGATACCGCAAGATCCCCTTCCCAAGCATTTGAAGTTCGGGCGCTATATACTGCCCCAGCATAAGAATTTACTCGGCTTCGTCAATCGAGAGGCACGTACCGTGCGCGGGTAGTTGATGACCATCATGTCTGCCCATTTCTAGCTTGACGGCCGAGAACTGAGAAACATTTGCTCGACTTACGACACGGTTGATCGAGTCATGTATATAGAACTTCTTTGCAATGTCCTGAAAGCACTGCTCGGAAAATGGCAATGTTCGTAAGTTACGCTGACCGCCGGTGCCGTGCAGACTTTTGTCAAAAGCAGTTTTATCGTGCACTGTTGCTTTTCGGATAGCCTTGATCCAGTCTTTCGATTCGATACTCTTCACTGGATCGATAATGGGTTCGCCGATTCTTCTTGATAGACTAAAAATATTATCAACCTCTGAAGCATATGAATGAGGGGATTATATACATCAGAACAAGGCCCGAGTCTAATCCATCAAGCTTTGGGTGCTGCTAGAAAGCCGTGAGTCTCAGTAAGCTTAAGAACAAAGGGTAATACCGACCTTGCTGAACCATTCATTCCAATCACTACTATTAGACATTGTCCATACCAAAGGCTTCTGAAATACTGTTAGTAAACTGCAGCCGTTTCGATGGTAGAATACAAACCCTTCTGTCTGAATGTACTCGTACGAGGCTTGTTGGTCTCTCTTGATATTTGAATACTCTGCTAATTTCATTTTCGCAGCATATAGCATTGTCATTCGCCCAATTCATGATTTTCTGGTACTGCAGAGTCACAATACCGACTTTCGAAGGGATAAAAACAGTTATGGCAAAGAATATTTTGATCGGCACACATGCCACTTATTTACCTTTCCTAAAGAGGCTGTGCTTGCGATATTTTGAAAGTTTTACCCCTCTTTGATCCAAGGGCGTCCTGTCAGCCGTCAATGGCTATGTCGAGGCATTGCAATGTTGAGAAACATTGCAACGTGTGACGGGCGCTTGAAATACCTCGCACAAGCCAACGAAAAGTGCCTGCGTGGCTTTCGAGACGAATAGCGTATGACAAGTGGCTATCCGCATAAGAGAAAGATTCGTGCTCAAGCTACCACTTACTCCGCTTCCCTAAATTTGACGCTTTAAAATACGTGTCCAAAAGGCTGGGAAAACCAACACTCAAAATCCACAAGTATTTGGCTACTGCCTAAACTTTAATAGTTAATACACCACTGGTAAGCTTTCTGGTTCCTGAATTACTTATACTTATGCTACCTGCTCAGAGCGGGTTCATGATGTATAGCGCTAACCGTCTGGACTTACGAAGGCTGCCAATAGAAAACTACATGGATCGTCGATGAAGAAACAAATACACGCTGCTGCAAGAATATTATCTGCGACATATAAATGCGCCTAGTAAGTGGTTTTCAGATAATCTGGACTCAAATTGCGGCCATATTGATAAGTAAGTCGATAGAATCTACGGCGACCATATAAATCCAATGACAGACCTAAAGACCGAGCTTGGTGACCTTGGGAAGACGCCGAGGGAGAAGTACAAGTATGATGGCAATGGACTCGTCCCAGTAGAGAGTCTATGTGTTGACCTGGGAAAACTCCTACGAGATTATGGTGTGGAGGGTATAAATGGCCGATTCTGGACTGACAAGTTGCTGCGGCATATCTTGAATCGAGGAAGAATCAAGACCGAACTAGAACGACCTGAACATGGCTTCAACTATCCGGAAGTTGATAAATACGTCGACAAAATCCATCCGCCAGAGGTAGAACTCTCAGCAGACTACACTCCACCGGGAGCGTTCCTTAAGGTTTTCGCACTGCTCACATTACAAGAACGCTGCCATGATATTCGGCATTTTATAAATGCTGGGTTTAACGACCAGCAGCTGCCTATCAGGATTCAGAACAACACAGTCTATCGTCTAGCCGGACCTAATCTACCTATCCTATGTTTCGAAGGCTGGAAAACTTCAGAGAAAGAATACTTTGAATCGTATCAATGGAGAGTTGATACGCCATATTTCAGCTCGACAGTAGATGAGCCTTTAAAAGTGCACTATCTACATAAAGACGCCTGCAAGCCGTGGCGTCGGTCTCGCGAAACGCCATCTGATCCTCATGACGACGTTTCAGACAATATGGGAACTTTTGGAGTAGTGACAAGAGTCGACATTCACCCAACTTCACATTCCTATCAGCAACTGTTGACAAGCGTGAGTGACAAACCTTGGAATACTATAGTCCAAATATGGAAAGACGATTAATTAAACAAAAGATCAATCTTGATTGTACAAAGTTTGCAATCAAGACACTTCACACCACAGGCCACGTTAATGAGTCAAAATTCCAAGAGGAATGGAAGATGCTCAACCTTTTCAACGGACTAAAGCACCCCCACCTGGTGACCGCCCTGTGTGCTTTTCAATGTGCAGAAGAAAGGGGGTTTATCTTCCCCAGTGCGATCTGTGATCTTAGCCAGTACATGGAGAGGAGAGAGCCCCGCCGGGACCATGAGGCAACAATCTGGATATCTAAGCAGATGTTAGGACTAATCGGTGCGCTCCAGACCATACATAATCCGAAACATGTAGACCAAGGAGTAGCCAGTGGCTATGGCAGACATGGAGACATCAAGTGCGATAACATTCTCTGTTTTAAGAAATCAGGGGATGAAGATGAAATCGTTTTAGTCATATCTGACTTTGGCTTATCAACACTCAATAGCGCTAAGAGTCGCTCCAACATCCCCAATCAAGAGGTTCCCCCAGTTCCTGGATACTGCCCTCCTGAATGCGAAATCGAAGGCGGGACTATATCAAGAGCTCTTGATATCTGGACAATGGGGTGCTTGTTTCTGGAGCTAATAACCTGGTTTTTAGGCGGACCTCGATATGTCGAAGAGTTTGATGATGCAAGGACCACAATGTCCATCAGCGGTGCAAATAACAATATCTTCTTTTCTTTTACAAGAAGACCTGATGAGGAGAGTTACGCGGTGCAGGTAAAGGCCGAGGTTGTTGAAGTCGTTCCGAAAGAATGTCTTAAAGTCTTCCTAATATTCGAAAGTGGATTATCAAGTTACATCAAAATCCATATTGCTCTGACTTCTTACACGATACTCTTGATATCATTTCAAAAGAGATGATAGTCGTCATTGCTCAAGGAAGAACTCGATCATCGTCAAGACAAATTTTACACGCTTTCCAGAAGCTATCTTCGAAATGCATAAGGAAGCAGGGGTATGTTATTGGCAGACCATGGACTGCTGAGAAGTCTCAAACTGCCAAATCTGTGCTAAGAAAGAGCAATGTTGCGGTCGATGCAATTCCTCGGAAATACCCGGCCTCTCATAGACGCAGTTTAGCAAGAGTTGGCCATCCGCCTAGCACATACCAGTAGATCATTGAGACTAAGGCCCAAAGAGTGGAGTTACGCGGTACTGGAGCCCAAATAATTAAATAAACACATGTGGCAACAAAGGAGTTTGAGAATTGAAAGCTTTTCTTTGTGATGGCTTGGGCGGTTTCTAGTGGTAACCTGTGTCTAGTAGTTACCTGTGTCTACACGTGACAGATAATCTACCCAGAACTACCATCCTTAGGTTTTTCATGATGCTCAGTGCTCACAGTCTCCTCCATCTTTTGCTTTTCGGCCTTTCAGTGTTAGGATAGAGTCTAGAACTTCGAGCAGCTTGGGAATTTACTGACCTCGGTAAGTAGTCGTGGGAGAGTACAATAGTACTTGCCGTGTTGCAGCTGTATCATCAGCTTTCTTGAGCTTCTAGAAGATCACTAGACAGCTTCTTACCTTGACAGTTGTATTTCCTTCACCAAAGACGCTGGTCAAGAAGTCTTCTACTGCCCTTTTCTCGGTGTAGGTTGCACAGACAATCTCAGTGGCCATCGCAACGAGTTGAACAGCCAACAATGCGGAATCGAAAATATTTGTTGTGATTTGTGGAAGATAGCACGTTGCAGGTATTTGGTAGGAAAGGGGGGCAGTACTAGCTAGCACCGGGCTTACGTTTGTCAACATCTGAATTGGCACTGAATCTTTGAACACTCTGTAGTATTTGCTTCATTATTCACAGAACTAGGTTCCCTCGGCTGGATCAAGCTCTCAGTCATAAGTCTCAGCGGCAATGTGATTCACAGAAGATCGCGGTCTCCCAGTTACTGGCTGGTGTTGATAGGACTTGCGAAGTCTTGATTATCACTGAATCTTCGACAAACATGCAGAGTATACTGGCGAGCTAGGTTTGGAATTTCAGTTAAAGTAAGTCACTTTAACTGCAATTGGGCGTCACGATATCTCAGATGTCGTGTCTAAAAAGTCGTTAAATTTGAAAATAGGAGTTGTCACTGAACCTTGATGTAAACACCCTAGCCAGCGCTAGGCCCCTCTTCCAGTGATGCCAGATCCTGTCAGTAAATTCAGAGTCTTCTAAACCTGGTGCAAAGCTTTACCACTAAAGCCGAGCACTGCTACCAGCTGTGAGAGATGTATCTATTAGTAAGGCTGGATATATTTATTTATAATATTAGACTTAAGGAGTTAATTAAAGGGCTATAAATTTAATTTCTAGACTTATATATTAAGGATACTACTATTACATTTAAAATTAAATTATTATATATTAATTTTATAAACTTAATTAATTTAGATTTTTTTAGTTATTAAAGCCTTTAGTTATTTAAATATAACTTACTTTATAAAATATTAATTATTTATTTTTATTTTTAATTTATATTTTTTATATTATTTTATTTTATTAAAAAGTTAAAATATCTTTATAGTAATATATAAAATACAGCTAATTAAGGTTTTAAATAAAAAGATAATATAACAAAATAGTTATTTTTTAATATAATATAATATAAAGTATTATATATTATATTAAAAAATATAATAACCTTAATAATAAGTCTTAAGGTTATATAGCTATTACTATAAACTTTATAATTTAATTAAGTAAATAGCCTTAATCTATAAGTATAAAAAAGATATTTTATTTAGTTTTAATAAATTAAATACCTTTTTTATTATTATTTTATTAAGTTAATTACTATTAAGACTTTAACTTTAAAATATTATCTTAAAATAACTTAATAATTATAATTTTATTAAAAAATATATTACTATATAATTAACTTTAATAATAGCTATAACTATTTAATTATAGTAATTATTAACTATATAAATAGTTTTTTAATTAATATTAATAACCTTAATATTATAATAATTTTAATATTATATAACTTCTTTTAGTATTAAAAAATTATAAGTAAAGAGCTTCTATATATTAATAAGTTAATATTAATATAAAAAGTTAATTTTATAATTTTAAATAACTAAATAAAGCTCTTTAAGATATAATTAAATATACCTTAAAAACAGTCTTTTATTATATATATTATAATCTAAAAGGTAGCCTTAAAAGACTTAATTAATTACTTAAAATAGAATTAAGGCCTATTAATATAATAACAGGCCTTTATTATTAATATTATATTAAGTAGTAATAATAATTAATATTAATTATAATTTATAAAATTAAAATATATAATTATAAGAATTAAAATAATAATATAAATACTATATTATAAAAATTAAAGACTATTATAAAGTAAAAAAAATAAAATAAAAAAAAGAAAAAAGAAAAAAAGGTAAATTAAAAGATAAAGGTTTTAATATTAAGGGAAAACCTATAAATATTAATATATTAAAGCTAGCTTAATAAATTAATAATAAATTAAATAGAATTATAAAATAATATCTCTAGTTTAACTTACTGCTTTTTTATTAATATTACTTTATTTATAGCTCTTAAATATAAAGTTAATTAATTATATATTTTAATATATATAATTAATTAATAAATTTAGTTATTATTAACTTTAAGTTAATTTAACTTTTACTAACTAACTTATATAAAACTTAACTTAATTTCTTTAAACCTTTATAAAACCTTACTATTATCCTGCCTTTATCTTTATATAAAAAATAATACCCTCTTTACTATAATAACCCTTTTAGCTATATTAAAAAGCCACCCTTTATATATATTTAAATTTAGGCCTATAAAGGCAATAAGGAAAGTAGCCTAGTTTAATTTAAGGAAATAACCTTCCCTTAAGACCCTGTTTAGGTCTTTTAGATTTAATAGTTTATAATTAATTTAAATTAGATTAATTAGGCTAAAAGGGCCTATATAATAAATTAACCTAATTAAATTATAATTAAAAATAGCTATTTTAATTAAATTAAATTAATACCTTAATAAGTTCTTTTTAATAGTAGCTATTATTATATATACCTCTTTTAATTCTTTTCTATTAGCTCTCTATAAGGCAGGCCTAATAGCTATATTAAAATTATAATTAGTTATATAATAAGCCTAATTATATAGTTATAGGCTATTTTATATAGTAGGTATTATATTAATGGCTATAATTAATATTAATAGCTATAACTAATAGGTATTTAAGTTAGGGAATATACTTATAAGTTTGCACTTAATTTCTTACTTAATTAAGGTCTAACTGACCTTTAAGTAAAAGTGTAATAAACTTGGCCTGGTATATAAGTATACTTTTTAATTGCCTTTCTCTTATCTTTAAGTCTCTATTTAGTGTTTATTAATACTGACCTTTATTAAGGTTAAATAGGTTAATTAAAGATCTTTTAGCTAGGGTAAAGAAAGAAGGCTAATATAGCTGCTAAGAGGTAAGCGGTATTAATACTGCTTAGTTAAGGCAGTAATTATATTATTAAGGCAGATAAACCTTATATAATTTTAACCTTAAAGATATAGGCCTACTATAGGGGCCTTATTATTTAAGCCTTTATATATAAAGTTAAAAGCTTAATAGCCTTATTAGGCTAATAGTAAGGGAAAAACAAATTTAAATAAAATAAAATAATATAATATAAAGAATATAATTTAAGGAAAAATATAAATAAGTAATACTTAAGTATTTTATTTTATAACTTAAATTAATTTATTAATAATTTATTAAGCTAGCCTTAATTTATTAATATTTATAGGCTTTATTTTAATATTAAAACTTTTAATTTTTAATTTCTTTTTTTAATTTCTTTTTACTTTATAATAGCCTTTAATTTTAATAATATAATATTTATATTATTATTTTATTTACTTTAATTATATATTTTAACTTTATAAATTATAATTAATATTAATTATTATTACTATTTAATATAATATTAATAATAAAGGCCTATTACTGTATTAATAAGCCTTAACTTTATTTTAAGTAATTAATTAAGTTTTTTAAAGTTATCTTTTAGCTTATAATATATATAATAAAAAACTATTTTTAAGGTATATTTAATTATATTTTAAAAAGCCTTATTTAATAATTTAATATTATAAAATTAACTTTTTATATTAATATTAACTTATTAATATATAAAACCTTTTTATTTATAATATTTTAATATTAAAAGAAGTTATTTCTTTTTTTTACTATTAGCTTAATAAGGCTATTAAGCTTTTAACTTTATATATAAAGGCTTAAATAATAAAGCCCTTATAGTAAGCTTAAATCTTAAAGGTTAAAATTATATAAAGTTTATTTACCTTAATAATATAATTACTACCTTAATTAAGTAATATTAATACTGCCTATAAGTCTTTTAGTAATTATATTAGCCTTTTTCCTTTATTTTATTTAAAAAATATATTAAATTTATTATATTTTTACTTAAAGGTTAAATAAACCCTAGCTAACCAAAAGATTAAATATAAACTTATAAGTATATTTTTTAACCTGACTTTTTCTATTAATTATAGTTATTAATATTAATTATTATATAGCTTTAATTTAATAATAATTAATAAATAAAATTTTAGTATTTTAATAAACTATAAAAGTATTAATATTAAAGTCTTTAATAAAACTAAAGTTTTAATAAACTTAATTAATAAAATTACCTTAAGGCTATAGTATTTTAAGTAATTTTAATTATAATAAATATATTATTTAATTAGCTAAAAAGCTTTAAAAAGTTTAATTAAGCCTATAAGTCTTTTATAACTTTAACCTTTTCTTTTTTATTTCTCTTTTAAAAATATTTATATAAATAATTATAAAATTATTAATAAATTTAATAAGCTTTTTCTTTTTTTCTTTATTATTAGCTTAATAAAGCTATTAAGCTTTTAACTTTATATATAAAGGCTTAAATAATAAAGCCCTCATAGTAAGCCTATATCTTAAAGATTAAAATTATATAAAGTTTATTTACTTTAATAATATAATTACTACTTTAATTAAGTAGTATTAATACTGCCTTTTAATAGCTATATTAGCCTTCTTTTTTTACTTTAATTAAAAGACTAAAATAATATTAAATTAAGTTTATTATACTTAAGTATATTTCTTAACTTAACTTTTTATATTTATTAATTATAGCTATTAATATTAATTATAGCTATTAATATAATACCTATATAAAATAGCCTATAGCTATATTATTAGGCCTATTATATAACTAGCTATAATCTTAATATAGCTATTAGGCCTGCCTTATAGAAAGCTAATAAAAAGAAAACTAAAAGAGATTTATATAATAGTAATTATAATTAAAAAAAGAATTTATTAAAATATTAATTTAATTTTATTAAAATAACTATTTTTAATTATAATTTAATTAAGTTAATTTATTATATAGACTGTTTTAATTTAATTAATTTAATTTAAGTTAATTATAAGCTATTAAGTTTAAAAGACTTAAAAATAGTCTTCAAAAAAGGTTATTTCCTTAAATTAAATTAGGCTATATTTTTTATTATCTTTATAAATAACTTAAATATATATAAAAAGTAGCTTTTTAATATAGTTAAAAGGGTTATTATAATAAAAAAGGTATTACCTTTAATATAAAAATAAAAGTAAAGTAATAATAGGGTTTTAAAACTAAAGGTTTAAAGGAATTAAGTTAACTTTATTTATATAAATTAGTTAGTAAAAGCTAATATATAAGCTTTTATTATTAATAAATTCTTTATTTTAATTATATTAAATTATTAATATTAACTTTAATAATAATTAAAATAGTAATAATATTTAATATATAGTTAATAACTATTAATTAATAATATATATAAATCTCTTTAATTAATTATAATTATAATTAAATAATATTTAATATAGAAGTTAAATCCTTAAAAAGGAATATATTTTATAAAGCTAAAAAGGCAATTAAATAAAAAGTTAAATAAATCTTAATAATTAATTATAATTAATAAATAAATAACTAACTATTTAATTTATTTATCTTTAAGTATAAAATCCATTACCTTTTATATATATATACTTTTTATAATTAATAGCTTAAAAGTAAAATATAATACTTAAAAGCTAAATAAAAAAATACTTTTATTAAAAATATAATAAATTAATATTTTAATAAATTAAAAAATATTTATAACTTTTAAATCTAAAATATTTAAGTATTTATAATAGTTATTATTAATAACTTATAAATAGGCTTTTTATTTATAGTATTTAAAGTTTATATATAATAAAATTACTTAAAAAGTTTTATTAAATTTAATTATATAAAATAAAAAGTTCTATATATAAAACAGAGTTTATATTTAAAAGTTAAAGCCTTTAGTAAGTAAAAAGAAGCTATAGTTAATTAAATAAAATTTACTTAATTAAGTATATTTTCTTCTTTTATAAAATAATAATTAATACTTTAAAAGGCAATAAATAGTAATATTAATAGTAATTTTAATAAAGATTAATATTAATTAAAATTATTAATATTATATTATATAAAAGCCTAAAATTAAATTAAAGCTATTATATAATTAATTATAACTTTATTATAGTAATTAAATTAATATTAAGTTAAAATAAAAATAAAAATTACTATAAAATCTATATTATAGTTATAATTATTATAAAGAACTTTTTATTAAAAACCTTATTTAACTTAATTAAAATAGCTATTTTTAGCTATATTTTAATTAATTTAATTAACTATATAAATTAAACTAGCTTAAGTTCTTAAGTTTATTTAGTTTAATTAGCTAAAAAGCTATTTAAGTTAAAAAAGCTAAAAGAAAACTATTAAAAAAGGCTTATTTCTTAATATAAAGAAAATAGCTTTTTAAACTATATTAATAGGCCTATTAGCCTTATATAAAAAATAGCTTAATAATATAATTATTAAGGCTAAATATATATACTATATCCTTTTAATTATATAAAATTAATAAATTAATTATAGTTTAAAACTATAAATATAAAAAGGCTTATAAATAGAGCTTTATAGTAAATATAAAGTAATAATAAATTTAAATTAAAAGTTTAAAGAAATTAAATTAACTTTATTTATAAAAATTAATTAATAAAATTTAAATTAACTTAAAGTTAATAATAACTAGATTTATTAATTAAATATATATATTTAAATATATTTCTAGTTTAAATTATTACTTTTTTATTAATATTACTTTATTTATTTTTAAGTATAAAGTTAATTAATTATATATTTATTTAATAAATATTAATTTAGCTTTTATTAATTAACTTATACAAAAGTTAATTTAATTTTTTTAAATCTTTAAACCCTATTATTATTTTATTTTTATTTTAAAACTCTATTTATAGATATATTATTTCTTTACTTTTATAATTTTAAACTATAACTAGTCTATTATATTAAAAGTAATACCTTCTTTATTATAATAACTATTTTAATTATATTAAACAGCTACTTTTTATATATATTTAAGTCTATAGAGGTAATAAAAAA
Organism: Fusarium chuoi; assembly: GCA_022627125.1. Lineage (NCBI taxonomy): Eukaryota > Fungi > Ascomycota > Sordariomycetes > Hypocreales > Nectriaceae > Fusarium > Fusarium chuoi. The sequence continues at coordinate 540,832 of JAJALE010000834.1, read as the reverse complement.
AGTAATTTAATTTAATTTAAGAAAATAACTTTCTCTTAAGACTTTCTTTAAGTCCTTTAAATTTAATAGCTTATAATTAACTTAAATTAAATTAATTAAGCTAAAAGGGCCTATATAATAAATTAATTTAATTAAGTTATAATTAAAAATAGCTATTTTAATTAAATTAAATTAGCACTTTAATAAAAAGTTCTTTTTAATAGTAATTATTATTATATAAATTTCTTTTAGGTTTTTTTATTAACTTTTTATAAAATAGGCTTAATAGCTATATTAAAATTATAATTAATTATATAATAAGCCTAATTATATAGCTATAAGCTATTTTATATAGTAAGTATTATATTAATAGCTATAATTAATACTAATAGCTATAATTAATAGAAAAAAAGTTAAGTTAAAAAATATACTTTAAAAATATAATAAACTTAGCCTAATATATTATATAAATTAATTAAAGATATTTTATATAATAGTTAGGGTTTTAAATAAAAAAATTAATTTATATTAAGTTTATATTTATAAATAATATAAAATATAATAATAAACTTATAAAGTATTATATCTTTTAATAATTAAGTAATATATATTAAACTTATTAATATAAAAATACTTTATTAATAGTTAGTAAATTAAGTTTTATTTAATATTAAGTAAATATATATATATACTTAAGGTAATTAAATTAATTTTATTAGTAATTATTAATAATTAAAAATAATTATAAAGTAATTATAAATTAATTATTATATTTTTTTATTAATTTCTAGTAATTACTTTAGTAATTAAATAAGATTAATAAAATATATATAATATAACTATAAAAGTTATAATATAATTTCCCTTTTTTATTAAGTCTTATTTTTAAGATTTATATAATTTAATATTTAATTCTCTTTTATAAATTTATATAACTTAATTTTATAATCTTTTAATTATATTTTTAATGCCTATTTATTACTATATTATTAAAGCTAATTTAATTAATTCTAAAGGTTAGAAAGTTATACCTTATATATATTATTTTTAAAAAAGACTTTAATATTTTATAAAGCCTCATTTTAATATTTATAATAAGTATATTTATTATAGGTATTTTTATAATAATAATAAGGTATCTCTTTTATAAAGTAAATTTTCTTTATATTCTTATATAAGTATTATTTCCTAATAATTTATTATAGTTAATTATTTAATAAAGGCTAAATAAAAAATTAAAATAGCTAAAAAGGCTATTAAAAAGAAATTAATTAACTTATAATATTAATTAAATAAGTATTTATTATATTTAATATAACTTTATTATTAAAAGTAAGAAATTTAAACTTATAGTTAAAAGATATTAAAGTATAGTTTTTAATTAATAAATAAATTAAATAAAAGTAAGTATTAAAAGGTTAAGGCTATTATAAATATTTATATTAATAATATAATTAATATAGTAAATTAGTTTTTTATTTTTAATTTTTTATTATTATTTAATCCTTTTACTTTTTTTAGTATTATTAATAAAAATTCCTTAAAAGTTATTAAGTATTAATAAAATATTTTAATAGTTTTTATATATTTTTACTTTTTAAGTAATTCTTTTATTTAATAAGGTATTTTATTTTTTTATTAATTATCTTTATTTTTTTTTATTACTTTTACTTTATAGCTTTTTAGTTTTTTTACTTTTATAAGTTTATTATATATTTTAATATAAATTATATTCACTATTAATTTAAGTAATAAAATATAAAAAATAAAATAAATCTTAACCCTTTATAATAAGTTTAATTTATAGTTATTCTTTAAGACCTTTTTAATAATTTTATATAATTTAATATATTTAAAGTTAAGTTTATAATTTAATTACTTAATAGTAATATTTTTTATAAATAGGTAAATTATATCTCTTTTTATAAAAGTAAGTCTTTTTACTTTTTTAAAATTATAATACTATTATATCTATTTTTTAATAAACTTAAGTTCTATTTAAAGTTTATTATATAAATTCTTTATATTATTACTTTTAATTATTACTATTAAATTAATTATTTTAGGCTTATATAGGTCTTTATAGGCTTTTAATATAAATTTAAAATTAATATATATTAATATAAACTTTATCCTTTTATTATAAATAATATTATAAGCTAATTAAATATATAATAGCTTTTTAACTTAATTATTTTATTTATAATTAATATAATACTATAAATACTATTTTAATATTTAATTTATTTAATTTATTTATTTATTTATTTAAGCTTTAAATATTATTATAAGTTTATAATTTAGGCTTAATAATACTATAAGTATATTTTAAAATTTTAATATAAATATTAATTCTTTATTTAAAATAATTTTAATTAATAATTTATATATATTAATAATATATCTATAAATAATATATATAAGTTCTTTTATATTTATATCTTCTTTATAAAATAAATAATATAAAAATTAAATAAGTTAATTTATAATAACTATAATTATTATAATATAGCTATTAATAAGCTATATTAATTAATTAAATTATATAATAAATAGTAATAATTACTATAAGTTATAGGTTTAATCCTTATTATAGCATTTTAGTATTTAAATAACTTACTATAATATTTAATTCTTAATTAAGCTATAATATTAACTAGTTAGATATAATACTTACTATTATATATTATAGCTTAATGTAATTTAAATTATAAAATTAAAAATTATACCTTTTAATTAACTAAAGGCTACTATAAAGCTAGCTATAATACCTTAAGTACTAAAAGGTCTATTAAATTAAGCTACTATAAATAGTAGTTTCTTTTTATAATAAGAAGGTATTTATTATAATATAGCTCTTATTATAGGCTACTTTCTCTAACTAAAGTTATAGCAGACCTTTTAGTATAGCTATTAATAAGCTATATTAATTAATTAAATTATATAATAATAATATTATTATAAAAGATTTTAATTAAAGGTTCTTTAAATAGTAATAGCTTTATAATAAAGTCTATTATAATTAAGTTTTATAATTACTTTACTATAAATAATAATTAAAGTTCTTTATAAAGTTTATATTATTATATCTTTATTTTAATATAAAAGTTATATTATTTAATAACCTTTTTTACTATTATTTATTATATTTTATATTTATATTATAAAAGCTATTTAAAAGTCTTTATTACTTTTTAATATTTATATATTAAATATTTATAGAATTTTTATATAAATTCTTTTAGTTTTTTTAGAATTTTTTAATTATTTTAGCTTTTATTTATTTTAAGGTTTATATTTATTAAATAAATATATATTTTTCTTTTTTTTTTCTTTTAGTATTTATGTATTTATTTTTATTATATTAATATTATAATTTAATTATTAATTAATTATATTTACTTTTTTATTTTTTAATTTCGTTTTATAAATAATTATAAAATTAAATTTATATAAATATTTTATACAATATAATTATTATTAATTAAATTTATAAATAGTTATAAAATATAAAATATTTTAATAATTTATATATACCTTAATTTAATATTTACTTTTTATAAAGTAATATTTAAATTCCTTAAAGCAGTTAATAATTATTAGAAATTCTTTATTATAAATTAAATAGTAGAGTTTTATATTATATAATTTATATAAATAAAATATAATAAACTATAATTTTCTTATATTATTTTCTAAATTAATTTATCTTTTTAAAATATAATTAAATAAATCTATTTTTAATTTAATTTCTTTTTTTAAGTTAAATATAATTAAAACTAATTTATTAAAAATAGTTTCTTTAAGCTATTTAAAGGCTTTTTATATTTTATTATTTTATATAAATACTTAATCCTTTTTTATTAACTTTATTAATAAGTTAATAATTTTATTAAAATTTTTAATAAATCTTTAATAGTAATTAATAAATCTTAAAAAAGCTTATATTTTCTTAATATTTTTTAAGACCTTTTAATTTATTATTATTAAGATCTTTTTTTATTTTATTTAAATTTATTTAGATATAATAATATATTTTAAAAAGTCTATTTTTTTAATATAAAAAAAGTTTTTTTTTTAATTTAATTAATAACTTAATATTTTATAATACTTTTAAGACTTTACAAATATATTTTTTATAGTTCTTTTTATTATTTAAAAAGAATAAGTTATTATTTAAATAATATATAATAAAGACATTAAGGTATTATTAAAATATATTATTAATTATTTATTAAAATATTATAAATATATTAATAAAATTAAAAGGTATAATTATATATTTATAAAGTTTTAATTTAGTCTTAAATACTATTTTCTATTTATTTCCTTTTTTAATATAAATAAAGTTATATACCTTTTTTAAATTTAAAGCTATAAAGATTTATTTACTTTATAATTAATCTTTAAGTTTTATAATAAGTAAAAGTAAGGTTTAGTCCTTAATAATATATATATTTAATAGTTAATAGTTAATTATTAATTAGTTTTTTTATTTTTTTTAAATATAAAAAATATTATTAAGGCTAATAATAAGTTAAATATCTTAATATAGCCTTTTTTTAGTATTTTATTAATATATTCCTTTTAGATTTATAGTTTTCTTTAATTTAATAAATATAGCTTTTATAGTAATAGTTTATTATTTATTAAGTTAATTTTATAATTTTACTAATTATATTTAGGGATTTCTATTTTTAAGTCTTTAATATAATTTATTATTAAATATTTTTAAAATTATAATAAAAAAGCAGTTATTATTATTTTTTTCTTACTAATATTTAATATATTAATAATATTTATAAGATATTTATAATAGTTTATTATATTTTAAGTATGTAAATAATATTATTATATAGTCTTTAAGGTTAAACCTTAATTCTTTATATAATAGGTTTATAATATCTTTTATATAATAAATATAAATATATATTATTAATAAGTTATTTATATTAATATATTTCTAGCCAGTTTAAATATATATATTTTTTTTAAATTTTTAAATCTTTAATCCTTATTTATTATATAAAGGTTTATAAGGCTACTTTTACTTTTATTTTAATTGTTTATTTTTTTATTAAAAGTATTATATAGTTATATATATTATATCTCTTTTATATTTTATATTTTAATCTTTTTAATACTTCTCTATATATAAATTGGTTTTTATTACTTTTTTTACTTTTATTACTTTTTTAATAGCTTAAATAGTAATTTTAATTAAAATTATATTAATATATTATATAACCTTTTTTCTTTTTAAAGTACTTTATTATTTTATTATTTTTAAAATTTCTATTTTTATAGTAAATTCTTTTTTTTTTAACTTTTAATATAACTTTTACTATTTCTTTTATTTTTTATTTTATTTTATTAAGTCTTTTAGGATTTTCTTTTAGTATTTTTAAGCATTTTAGTTATATAGTATTAAAATCCTTAATATATTATTATATTATATATCTTTTTCTATTAAAAATTTATTTTATAATTCTTAAATAAAGCTTTATTAATATAGATTTTATCTATTTTTTAATATATTATCTTTATATATAGTAGTTATTTTTATTATATTATATAAACTATAAGTTATCTTTAATATTTAAGTTTATATAACTATTTATAGATTATATTTATTAATAGCTTTTAGTATTTACTTACTGTAATTTAGGTCTTTAGGTTATTTTAATTAAAGATATTTATTAATAATATATTTTAATTAATTATAGTTATAATATTTAACTTTAAATATATTACATAATTTTTAGTTATTATTTTATTAAATAGCTTTTAAGGTTATAGATTTTAATTTAATTTTATATTATATATTTACTTATTATTTCTTGCCTTAATTAGTATTTTATTACTTAATATTCTATTAAGGGTTATATAACCCTTTATTCTTTTTAGCTTATTTTTATTATTATTATTTAAACTATTAATTATTAATTTTTATTGTAATATTAACTAGTTTATTTAAATTTTTAGGTTTAAGTTTAATATTTATTATAATATTTTTAACTTTTAATTTAGGTCTTAAATAAATCTATATTATATATACTTTTTTACTTTAATTAAATTTAACTATTTAATAATAATATTTAATTAAATAGTTTACTATAAATCTTTATTATTTAAGTTATTAAATTTTTATTTTTATTATTTATTTTTTATTTATAACTTTAAAAGCATTTTTAAGTTTGTCCTTACAGTATTTATATTTATTATAAATATATTTTATTATTTTTTATTACTTTTCCTTAAGGTTATTAATATAATAATAAATAATAAATTCTATAAGTTAAAGTACTTTATCTTTAAGGAATTCTATTTTATATTTAACTTTAAGTTCTTTAATAATAAACTAAATAAAATAATATATTTAATAACTTTAAAGGCTAATAAGAAAGCCTTAAAGCTTATTTATATTACTATTAAATAGATTTAATTAATAAAGTTATAAAATTTCTTTAAGGTTTTTATTAATAATAATAAGTATTATAATATATTTAATATACTTCTAATAAAACTTTTAGCTTTTTTTAACTTTAGCCTTAAGGGCTTTAATAAGTTTAGTAAATTTAATTACCTTTTTTTTTAATTTTTTAATTTAATTTTAAAAGATTTTAATATTCTTTTTAAAGTTATTTAGCAGTTTATCATATTACTAATTAAAATAAGTAAATTTATATTTAAGCTTTATAACTTCCTTTTTATAAGTAATTAAATAAGTTAAAGTAATATCTTTTTTTTATTTTTTTTTATTAATTTTTATAAAAAAATCCTTTATATTAAAGAGGACTTTTTACTATAAGGTATATTATATATATTTTATATTAAAGAATTAAATATAAGTTATAAGTGCTATTATATTAATATTACTTAATATTATATAATATAATTTAAATAAAAGCTATTAATATATAATAATTAGGTTTTTAAATAGAAAAGTTAATTTATATTAAATTTATATTTATAAATAATATAAAGTATAATATTAAGCTTATAAAGTATTATATCTCTTAATAATTAAGTAATATATATTAAACTTATTAATATAAAAATACTTTATTAATAGTTAATAAGTTAAATTCTATTTAATATTAAGTAAATATATATATATACTTAATGTAATTAAATTAATTTTATTAATAATTACTAATAATTAAAGATAATTATAAAATAATTATAAAATAAGTATTATATTTTCTTATTAATTTTTAGTAATTATTTTAATAATTAAATAAAATTAATAAGATATATATAATATAACTATAAGGGTTATAATATTTTAATCTTTTAGCTAAAGTAAAGGAAAAAGGCTAATATAGCTATTAAAAGGCAGTATTAATATTACTTAATTAAGGTAATAATTATATTATTAAGGTAAATAAACTTTATATAATTTTAACCTTAAAGATATAGACTTACTATAAGGGCCTTATTATTTAAGCCTTTATATATAAAGTTAATAGCTTAATAGCTTTATTAAGCTAATAGTAAGGAAAAAGAAATTATTTAAATATATAATTAATTAACTTTATATTTAAAAATAAATAATATAATATTAATAAAAAAGTAATAATTTAAATTAAAAAGCCTTATTATAAATAAAGTTATTAAGGCTATTAATATATAAATATTTAATAATTATAGTAAATACCTTATAGTTAAAAATTATAATATATTAAAATATTATTTATTTTAAATAATTATAATTTTTAAAAGTATTTTAAAATTTATTTTAAATAACTTAATAATTAAAATTAATAAACTTAATAAAAAAGCTAATAATATATTATTAATTCTTTAGGCTTATATGATTTTTATTAATAATAGTTTTATTTATAAAGATAATTATTAATTTATTTATTAAATTATATTATAGTAATATATATATAAAAATATATACTTAAAGTTATATTTTTTTATATATTTTTTAATTTCTTTACTTTATAATATCTTAAGGCTTTTAATAAAATATAATAATTATTATAAAAGCTTTTAAATAAAAGCTTATATTAAGGTAAAATATATTATATTTTTATTTATTATTTATATTAATAGCCTAAAGGTTAACTTTATAGATTATATTTATTTTTATAAGTAAAAGTACTATAGTTTTATTTTATAATTTTATATTAAAAAGATTAAAAATAAAACCTAAAATAGTTTAATTAAATATATTATTTATAATTAAAGCTTATAGCTAAAAGCTTAAATTAATAAAAAAAGCTTAAAAGATAGCTTAATATTATATAAATATATTATAAGTATTTTTTAAAACTATAAAAATAACTATTATTTATAATATTAACCCTAAGGCTATTAATTAATTAATAATTAAAGCTTATAATATTTTAATAAAATATATTAAGTTAATATATTAAAAAATACTAATTAACTTTAGGCTTTTAAAAGTAATATATATAATACCTTTATAAAGATAAGTCTTTTAATTAAAATTTAAATAATATATTTTTATTATAATTTAATTAAAAACTTTATTAATAACTATTAAAATATAAAAAATATATTTAACTTTTTATTATTAAAAATAAAAAGAGTTTTTATATAAAAAACTATAAATTATAAATTATAAAAAAAATAAATTTTTTTAATAAAAGAAATTACTTTTTAAGTATTTATTAACTATTTTTAATTTTAATAATATTATAAAAATAATTAATATTTTATAAATTTATTTAATAATTAAAATATTAAAATATCTTTATAGTAATATATAAAGTATAGCTAATTAAGGTTTTAAATAAAAGAATAATATAATAAAATACTTACTTTTTAATATAATATAATATAAAGTATTATATATTATATTAAAAAATATAATAAGCTTAATAATAAGTCTTAAAGTTATATAATTATTATTACTATAAACTTTATAATTTAATTAAATAAATAGCCTTAATTTATAAATATAAAATAGATATCTTTTCTAGCCTTAATAAGCTAAATGCCCTCTTTATTATTATTTTATTAAGGCAATTATTATTAAGGCTTTAACCTTAAAAGATTAAGTTATAATAATTAAAAAACTAAAAATTTAATTATAAAATATATTACTATATAATTACTATTAGCTATAGCTATTTTATAATAATAATTAATATCTATATTAATAATCCTTTAATAAAAGTTTTTAAGCTTTTAATTAAATATAACTTTCTTTAATATTATTAAATTATAAATAAAAAGCTTTTATATATTAATAAATTAATATTAATATAAAAAGTTAATTTTATAATTTTAAATTATTAAATAATACTTTTTAAAATATAATTAAATATACTTCAAAAACAGTTTTTTAATATATATTTTATAAGCTAAAAGGTAGTTTTAAAAGATTTAATTAATTACTTAAAATAAAGTTAAGGCCTATTAATATAATAATAAATTTCTATTATTAATATTATATTAAGTAATAATAATAATTAATATTAATTATAATTTATAAAGTTAAAATATATAATTAAAATAATTAAAATAGTAATATAAATATTATATTATAGAAATTAAAGGCCATTTAAAAAAATAAAATAAAAAAAATAAAAAAGTAAATTAAAAAATAAAGGTTTTAATATTAAAAAAAATTATAAATATTAATAAATCAAAGCTAGCTTAATAAGTTAATAATAAATTAAATTAAGTTATAAAATAATATTATATAGCTTTAATTTAATAATAACTAATAAATAGAATTTAAGTATTTTAATAAGTTATAAAAGTATTAATAGTAAAGTCTTTAATTAAACTAAAGTTTTAATAAACTTAATTAATAAAATTATCTTTAGGCTATAATATTTTAAGTAACTTTAATTATAATAAATATATTATTTAATTAGCTAAAAAGCTTTAAAAAGCCTAGCTAAGCCTATAAATCTTTTATAACCTTAATTATTTATTTTTTTAAAGATATTTATATTAATAATTATAAAACTATTAATAAATTAAATAAGCCTTTATTATTAATAAGTTCTTTATTTTAATTATATTAAATTAATTCTTTTTCTTTTTTTTTCTTATTATTAGCTTAATAAGGCTATTAAGCTTCTAACTTTATATATAAAGGCTTAAATAATAAGGCCCCTATAGTAGGCCTATATCTTAAAGGTTAAAATTATATAAGGTTTATTTGCCTTAATAGTATAATTACTGCCTTAATTAAGTAGTATTAATATTGCCTCTTAGTAGCTATATTAGCCTTCTTTCTTTACTGTAGCTAAAAGAATACCAGGCTAAGTTTATTATACTTCTACTTAAAGGTTAGTTAGACTTTAATTAAGTAAAAGATTAAATATAAACTTATAAATATATTTCTTAACTTAACTATTAATTATAGCTATTAATATTAATTATAGTTATTAATATAATACCTATTATATAAAATAGCCTATAGCTATATAATTAGGCCTACTATATAACTAGCTATAACCTTAATATAGTTATTAGGCCTATTTTATAAAAGGTTAATAAAAAAAAACTAAAAGAGATTTATATAATAATAGTTATTATTAAAAAGAACTTTTTATTAAGGTATTAATTTAACTTTATTAAAATAGCTATTTTTAATTATAATTTAATTAAATTAATTTATTATATAGGCTATTTTAGCTTAATTAATTTAATTTAAGTTAATTATAAGCTATTAGGTCTAAAGGACTTAAAGAAAGTCTTAAAAAAAGGTTATCTCTTTAAATTAAATTAGGTTATATTTCTTATTACCTTTATAGGCTTAAACTTAAATATATATAAAGAGTGGCTTTTTAATATAGTTAAAAGGGTTATTATAATAAAGAAAGTGCTGCTTTTAATATAAGGATAAAGGTAAGGTAATAGTAAGGTTAAACTAAAGGTTTTATTAAAGTTAGAATTAAAGGAATTAGGTTAACTTTACTTTATATAAATTAGTTAGTAAAAGCTAAATTAATATTTACTAATTAATTATATATATTAAGGCATATAACTAATTAACTTTATATAACAGGTTAGGGTTTCTAAATAAGTAAACTAGTCTATATTAGGTTTATATTTATAGAATACATAAGGCATTATACTAAGCACATTAGGTTATTATATCTCTTAATAGTTAATAGTGCATTTTAGGCTTATTAAGGTAAAAAAGTCTTATTAATAGCTAGTAAGCTAAGTTCTATTTAATGCTAAGTAAATATATATATACTCTACTATATATATATAGAAGCGATATAAGGTAAGGTTACTATTAGTCTTAATATAATATTATTCCTAAAGTACTGTCAGTCTAATATTAGTCAGTCCTCTAGGAATTAGTCTAATATAGGCTATTTAATTATATAGTTATTTCTAGATATTATAAGGGTATTAATTAGAATTTATAGGGATCCCTTATATATATATAATATAATTACTAAAGTTATAATATAATCTCTCCCTTTTATTAGGTCTTACCTTTAAGGCCTATTATTTTATTTAATGCCTTTCTCTTTTTAGTAGGTTTAATTTAAACCTTTTACTATTATATTATATAATATCTAACTGTATTTTTAAGTAATTATCCTAAAAAGATTATAAAATCTAAACTCTTATGCTTTCTATTAAGTTTACTAATAAGAAAGCTAATATACCTTATACTTATTATTTTTATATAGGCAAGAAATATTTAATATCTATAGACTTTACTTATTATAATAAATATATTTAGGCTAAAAAATCTTATAATAGTATTTATATTATATTTTCTTATAAGTAATTATATATTTCCTTTTTTTTAGCTTTTGCCTTACTAACTTAAATAATTATATCTTTAATAAAATAAAAAAAGAAATTAGAAAATAATAAGAATATAGTAAGTAAAGATCTCTTAAAGCTATATAAAGAGATAGCAGTATTATAATCTTATTTAGCTTTAGCTATTAATTATTTATTAAGGATTTAAAAAATCTATAATTATATAAAGAAAAAACATTCTAAAGCTACTTACTATAATCTTTAAGAAGTAAATTAATAAAATACTATTTTATCTAGATTAGATATATATAAGGATATATTACTTTATAATCTTTAGGTAGATTATATTCTTAATAATATTAACTGGTTATCTTTAAGGCTAGGTAATAATTTCCTAAATACTTTTCTTTTATTTAATATTAATAGAAATTCTTTAGGAATTATTAGGCATTAATAAGGTATTTTAGTGGTTTTTATATATTTTTATTTTCTAGATAGTTTTTTTACTTAATTAAATATTCTGTTTTCTTATTAACTATCTTTATTTCCTATATTATTTCTGCTTTATAAGTTTCTAGTCTTTTTATTTCTATAGGTTTATTATATATTTTAATATAGATTATATCTACTGCTAATTTAAGTAGTAAAATATAGAAAATAAGGTAGATCTTAACTTTTAGTAATAGGTCTAATTTATAGTTATTCTTTAAGACCTTTTTAATAATTTTATATAGTCCTATATATTTAAAATTAAGTTTATAGTTTAATTATTTAATAATAATATTTTTTATAGATAGATAAACTATATCTCTTTCTAAAAAGGTAGGTCTTTTTACCTTTTTAGGATTATAATACTATTATATCCTTTTTCTAATAAACTTAAGTTCTATTTATAGTTTATTATATAGATTTTTTAAATTATTACTTTTAATTATTACAGTTAGGTTAACTGTTTTAGATTTTTATAGATCTTTATAGGCTTCTAGTATAAATCTAAAATTGGTATATACTGGTATAAGCTTTATGCTTTTATTATAAGTAGTATTATATACTAATTAGGCATATAGTAGCTTTTTAACCTAATTATTCTATTTATAATTTATATAATACTATAAGTATTATTTTAGCACTTAATTTATTTATTTTATTTATCTATTTATTTAGGCTTTAAATGCTATTATAAGCTTATAGTTTAAGCCTAATAATACTAAAAGTATATTTTAAAATTATAATATAAATATTAGCCCTCTATTTAAAATAATTTTAGATAGCAATCTATATATACTAATAATATATCTATAAATAATATATATAAGTTCTTTTATATCTATATCTTCTCTATAGGGTAGATAATATAAGAATTTAGTAAGTCAGTTTATAATAATTATAATACTATTATAAAAGATTTCTATTAAGGGTTCTTTAGATAGTAATAGCTTTATAATAAAATCTATTATAATTAAGTCCTATAGTTATTATACTATAGGCAATAGTTAGAGTTCTCTATAAGGTTTATATCTTTATGCTTTTATTTTAGTATAAAGGTTATATTATTTAATAACCTTTTCTACTGTTCTTTACTGTACTTTATATCTATATTATAAAAGTTATTTAAGAGTTTTTATTACTCCCTAATATCTATATATAGGATATTTATAGAATTTCTATATAAACTTCTTTAGTTTCTCTAGAATTTCTTTAATTACTATTACCTATATCTATTCTAGAGTTTATATTTATTAAATAAATCTATATTCTCCTTTATTATTTATCTCTAATACTTATTCTATTATTTTTATAGTTTTAGTATTATAATTTAATTATTAATTTATTATATTTACTCTTTTATTCTTTAATCCTTTTTTATAGATAATTATAAAGTTAAATTTATATAGATATTTAGTATAATATAATTATTATTAATTAAGTTTATATATTATAGTAAAATAAGAGATATTCTAATAATCTATATATACCTTAATTTAGTATTTACTTTCTATTAAGTAGTATTTAAACTCCTTAAAGCAGTTAATAATTACTAGAAATTCCTTATTATAGATTAAATAGTTAAGTTCTGCTTTATATAGCTTATAAAAGTAAAATATAATAGAGTGTAATTTCTCTATATTATCTTATTAATTAATTTATTCTCTTAATATAAAGTTTAATGCATTTATTTCTAGTTTAACTTCTTTCTTTAGGTTAAATATTATTAATACTGGTTTATTAAAGATAGCTTCCTTAAGCTATATAAAGGCCTTTTATGCCTTATTATTTTATTTAAATATCTTTCCTTTTTTTATTAGTTTTATTATTAAGTTAGTAATTTTACTAAAATCCTTAATAAACTATTAGTAATAGTTAGTAAGTCCTAAAAAGGCTTATATTTCCTTTATACTATTAAGTTCCTTTTAATTTATTATTATTATAATTATCTTTAGTTCTATCTTAATTTTATTAGGTATAATAATATATTTTAAAAAGTCTACTTTTATAATATAAAAGAAACTCTTTTTTAGTTTTATTAATAGTTCAATATCTTATAATATTTTTAAGACTTTATAGATATATTTTATATATTTTTCTTTATTATTTAAGAAGATTAAAATATTATTTAGGTAATATATTATAAAGATATTAAGGTACTATTAAAGTATACTATTAATTATCTATTAAAACGTTATAGGTATATTAGTAAGACTAAAAGGCATTACTATATATTTAAATGGTCTAAATTTAATCCTAAATGCTATTTTTTATTTATTTCTTTCTTTAATATAGATAAGATTATATACTCCTTTAAGGTCTAGAGCTATAAAGATCTTTTTGCTTTATAATTGATTTTTAAGTTCTATAATAAGTAAAAGTAAGGTTTAATCCTTAATAGTATATATATTAATTAATTAGTAATTAATAATTAATCTATCTTTCCTATTCTTTTTTAATATAAAGAATATTAATAATATTAATATTAAGCTAGATTCCTTAATATAGCCTTTTTTAAGTATCTTATCTATATATTCCTTTTAAACTTATAGCTCTCTTTAATTAAGTAAATAAAGCTTTTAGAATAGTAAGTTATTATCTATAAGGTTAATTTTATAATCTTATTTACTGTATTTAAGTACTTCTATTTCTAGTTTTTCTTTAAATAATTTATTATATATTTAATACTATTTTAAAATATTTTTAAATTAATTTTAGTTTAATTCTATAGGTATTTTATCTTTATATAAATCTTATATCTTAAAGATATTTAGGATTTCTATTTTATTTTTTATACCTTTTTTATACTTATATTATACTCTTTTTAGAGGTAATAGATACTTTATTCTATACTTACCTATACTATCCTCTTTAGTTAAGGTTTAAGATCTCTTATTATTTATTATAGTTATTTCTTTATTACTATTAAGGTTATTAAGGAATATAACCTAACTATTTCTTTAATTAATAAGTAGGTTTTATTATTTAAACTATTATATACTTAACAGAATAT
This sequence comes from Fusarium chuoi, assembly GCA_022627125.1. Classification (NCBI taxonomy): domain Eukaryota; kingdom Fungi; phylum Ascomycota; class Sordariomycetes; order Hypocreales; family Nectriaceae; genus Fusarium; species Fusarium chuoi. The sequence continues at coordinate 525,630 of JAJALE010000834.1, read as the reverse complement.
TTATATCCTTTTCTAGAGGTATAATATTAAAATCTACTTTCTAATTTCTTTCTTTAATAAAGACCTTAAGGTAATTAATCTTTTAATCTATAATACTGTTATTATAATTAAAAAGCTATCCTTTTATATTAATTAATAGATAGGGTAATAATTTCTATTTTTATAATAGCTATAGCTCTATAACTATTTTTAGGTTAATTAAGTTTCTTTTTATTTTATAATTAATTTAAGTATTTAGCTATTTTTCTTTAATTTAAACTTATAGTATTAAGCTATCTATTAAGTCTATTATTTACAGTACTCCTAATATATTTATTAATTTAAGTCATTTTTATTTATAGTTCTAGCTTATTTATAGCTTAATTATAAATAGTATATAACTTTTTCTAATATATTTTAGTATATTTACTTATAGTTACTGTTATTATACCTTTCTTTATTAAGGCAGTTATTATTAAATTTATTATTAAATATTATCTATTAAAAGTATTCTTTTAATTTTATATCTATCTTTATAGTTTTTTATTTAGAATATTTATTATTAAGTAGATATAGTCTATCTACTTCCTATTATTTTAATAGTTCTTTTATATCTTTTAGGCTAATATTATTAATTAATAGTTTACCTTTCTCTTAAGTATACCTGCCTTAAGTTGCTTTTTTAAATTTTCTTTTTATATCTTTAATAATTTATATATTTTCCTTAATTCCTTAAATTAGTTTATTAACTTAATATATCTTTCTATATAATATTATATTAAATTGTAATTTTACTACTTTAAGGTAATTATACTAAAGGTATATTAAATATCTTTTTACTTTCTCTATTAAGTAAGGGTTATTATTAGGTATTTTAGGTATAATTATAGGGAAATAATTATTATTTAGTTTATTTAATCTATATTATTTATATTAATAATTTTAGTATAATACCTAAAATATTATATTATATTTAGGATATATTAATATTATTTATATATTATCTTATTTATTAAATATTAGTTCTAGATATAATAGGTTTAATGCCTTATTAATATAGTATACTTTAATATAAAGTTTATTTTTTATTTTTATATTTTTATATTTCTTAATACCTTATATATAGATTTCTTTTTATATCTTATAGATCTTTAAACTATTTTTATTATATCCTACTTTATAAAGTTATTTCTATTTCTATATAATTTACTTATTTTAATAGTAAAGATATTTAGCTATACTTTTAGCAGTCTTACCTCTATATCCTATACTATAGGTATTTTATTATTTCTTTTATTAGAGTTAGCTTTTTACTTTAACTTCCTATTTTTAATATTCTTTCTTATCTTAAAGTATTATTCTAATAGGGATATTATTAATAACTTATAAGGTTTACTTCTATTTATCTATATTAAGGATATTTAGGCTATTCTATCTTATTATTCTTAATATTTATATTTTCTTTTATTTTAATTATTTTTTAAGTTTCTTTAGCTTTTATTATTTTATTTTATCTTTTTATTCTTTCTACTTTACTTTAAAGTATTCTTACTTTTCTAGATCTTCTATATACTTATAGTAGTTCTTATTCTGTTATTTATTTTATTAGTTTTTCTTTTACTTAAGTTCTTTTAGAGTATATAATTTATTTTTCTTTCTTAATCTCCTTTTATCTTTAAGTTTAATTTAGGTAATTCCTATATTACTATTAAAATATATATTATATTTATTATATATTATTTCTAGTATTTAAATATATATAACTATTTATAGATCCTGTTATTAGGTAAGTCTTAAGGCTTACTTACTTTAGTTTAGGTTTTATAGTTTTTATAATTCTAGGCATTATTATATTATATATTCTATTTAATTATAATTATAGTATTTATATTTAGATATATCTTATAGCTTATAGTTATTATTTCTTCTAGGCTATATAGTGCCTAAAGATATAAGTCCTAACTGCATTCTATATAAGATATTATTTTATTAATATTCTTACTGCTATCTTTAGTTTTAAGAGTTACTTTAGTTATTATTATCTTATTATTAATTAAAGTAATATAAGTTAAAGTCATTTTTATACTTATAGTTAGCTTTCTCTTTTTTATATTTATACTATTATTTATTAATCTTAATTACTATTATAATATAGGTAGTTAGGTTATTAAGTCTATTTATAAGGTATAGTTTATCTTTAACCTCTTCCTTTAGGCTTTAATAGTAAATTTCTATAAAGGCATTATTATCCTATTAGGTCTTAGCTACTAGCTATTAGAATTTAGCTAAATATATAGTATATAATTTCTATTATTTAAATATAAGCAGTTTAGCTATAGTTTATTATTCTTTATTAATTACTTTAAAATTATCTTTAAGGGCTTATTTAAAATTATCTTAATCTCTAAAGATATTCTATATATTTTAGTCTTATAGATTTTCTTTATTTTCTAAATAATCTCTTATAATAAATTTAAACTATTTTTTAATACTACCTTAAATTAAAAAGGCTATAAATAGAAGTTTTTTTATAGTAATATTTAATTTATTAAAAAATAAATAAAAGTATCCTTTTATTTAAGTTAGAAATAGAATAATATTAATTACTTATCCCTTAAAGGGCTTAGACTTTAATAGCTTTAAGGCTTTTTTAAGATCTTTTCTTTATAGTTTATTACTGCTATTACTAATTATTATAGCATTTTACTAGTTATTTATTTAGGCTTATAAGATATTATAGCTATTATATAGCTATTATAGCTCTACTATTATCTTAATATTATTAAGTAGAGCTTTAATATAAAAAGGTATTAGGCCAATATTACTAAATATCTTAATAGTATAATATTACTTAACGTAAATATAATATATTCTAAATAAAAGCTATTAATATATAATAAATTAGGGTTTCTAAATAAGTAAACTAATTTATATTAAATTTATATTTATAAAATATATAAGATATTATACTAAGCATATTAGGTTATTATATCTCTTAATAGTTAATAGTGCATTTTAGGCTTATTAAGGTAAAAAAGTCTTATTAATAGCTAGTAAGCTAAGTTCTATTTAATACTAAGTAAATATATATATACTCTACTATATATATATAGAAGCGATATAAGGTAAGGTTACTATTAGTCTTAATATAATATTATTCCTAGAGCGCTATTAGTTTAATATTAATCAGTCCTCTAGGGATTAATCTAATATAGGCCATTCAATTATATAGTTATTTCTAGATGTTATAAGGGTATTAGTTAGAATTTATAGGGGTCCCTTATATATACATAACGTAATCGCTAGGGTTATAATACTTTATATTTAAGAGTAAATAAAGTAATATTAATAAAGAAGCAGTAAGTTAAATTAAAGGTATTAAATTAATAATACTAACTTTAATTATAATTAAAATAGTAAATATACTTAATATATAATTAATAGATATTAATTAATTATATTTATAGCCTATTTTAATTAGCTATAGCTACTTTTAAAATATCTATAATAAATATATTAAAGCTTTAAAAAAGACTATACTTTATAAAGCTAGAGTTAAAATTAAAAATAAAGCCAGTTAATTATTAGTAATTAGTTATAATTATTAAATAGATAATTAATTATTTAATTTAATTATCTTTAAATATAAGCTTCTTTATTATATAATTAAAAGCTTTTACTATAAAAGGTAGCTTAATAAAGAGATATAAAGGCTAAATATCTTAAATTTAATAGATTTATATTTTAATATATTAAGAATTAAATATAGCCTTTAGATCTTTAATATTATTATATTTATAAATATAATTACTATTAATTTATAAGTAGGCTTTTATATTATAAATAGTATTTAAAGTTTATATATAATAAAATTACTTAAAAAGTTTTATTAAACTTAATTATATAAAATAAAAAGTTCTATATATAAAAGAGAGTTTATATTTAAAAGTTAAAGCTTTTAATAAGTAAAAAAAAGCTATAATTAATTAAATAGAATTTATTTAATTAAGTATTTTTTTTTATAAAATAATAATTAATATTATAAAAGGTAATAAATAGTAATTTTAATAGTAATTTTAAAATAATATAATATAAAGAATATAAATTAAAAATAAATATATATATTTAATACTTAAGTTATTTAATAATAATTATATTTTTTTAAAAATATTTATTAATTAAAGTCTTTTTAAAATATTAAAAAGATTTTTTTTAATTAAAAAATAATAAAAAAAGCAATTTTATAAAAATTAAATAAATAATTTTTAGCTATAATTACTTTACTTTTTAATTTAAGTTATTTATTAAAAAATATAAATTCTTTAATAATTAAAAATTAAAAATTAAAAAAAATTACTTTAAAGGTTAAAAATAAATTAAAAAATCTTAATAATAAAATATTTTTAATAAACTTAAAAAGTAATAAATATTAACTATAAAGCTTATTTATTAAATATATAATAATATAAAAAAATAAGTAAAAAAGATAAATTATTTATTTTAGCTTTTAAAATAAGTAAATAGACTTTAATATAAAAGCTTAATTTTTTAAATATAGCTATTAATAAAGTTATATATAATATAAATAAATATAGTTAAAATTATATTAGATTCCCTTAGAGAGAAAACCTTTAGGCTATAAATATAAATAATAAATAAAAATATAGTATTTCTTTCCTTAATATAAGCTTTTATCTAAAAGTAAATAACTATTATATCTTACTATAAGCCTTAAGGTATTCTAAAGGGAAGAGATTAAGAGATATATAAAGAGATATAACCTTAAGTTTATATCTCTATATATATACTGTAAGAGTATTCTTTTAATCTTCAATTTATACCAAGTTCTCTGTCCCGGTTTAAACTTTTAGCTACATGTCCCTTTAAACGTATACAATATCACACAACCCTGGAATATAAATAATATCTAACATCGTCATTCTCTCTACAGCTATGACAGACTTACTTCTTATTCGAAACGTCTAGTAAAAAGAGTCAGCCTACAACAGAAGACCAAGACATCATGGAGGGTATTGCTTACTGAACTGGAAGTGGATGATATCTCCATCTTGAACGACCTGCAGAGAATGACGGTGAGCTTCATGTGATGTGACTCGAGTTACGTGCACTTACATATGACTTTCCTTCTTGACGGTACTTGCCAGCTGCTTTGATGGGACCCATAGACTTTTGTCCTTCGCAAAGATCATGGAAGTCTTGATAAGTGACAACCTCAGCCTTGATGAAGCCTCTCTCAAAGTCACTGTGGATAGCACCAGCGGCTTGCGGAGCCAAGCAGCCCCTAGGAATAGTCCAGCACCGGATCTCCTTCTCACCAGCTACATACGAGTCAGCGTTGATGTTTCCACTCGCACGATCTAAACAAACCTGTAAAGTAGTATTGCAGTCCAAGCTTTGTGAATCCTTCGGTGATAATCTTGTCCAACTTTGACTTAACCTTGATGTCCTTCAAGAAATCAGCTTGAGCATCGGGGTCATCCTTCAAGCTGTGCAGCTTTTCTTCGAACTCGATCGAGAAGGGAATAATGTCACGCGGGGTCCCGCCATGCTCAGTAACCCACTTGGCAATACCAGGGAGGTACTTGCACTTCTGTCGAAGGTAGTCCTTCATTGTCAAGTTGACGAGGTAAATGACTGGCTTCGTGGTGATGAGCTGGATCTTCTCGTTGATGAGGGCGATCTCAGCAGGTGTCCAGCTTCCATCTCGAACTGGTTGGTCCTTTTCCAGCATCTGTTTCGTGTCAGTCTTCTTCCCATTCCCCGATTGCCACTTGTTTATCACTAACTTCCTTTATCTTGGTTGTTGTCTCAGTGAACAGAGGCAACATCTTATACTTGCCACCAGCCTTCTTCACGATCAGTTCCTCAGCGACGATTTGCTTCGCGAGGATATCTAAGCTCGACGTTAGTTTATTTCTTCACCGCAGAGATGGTACATACCGAGATCCTTCTTGCAGAGCTCGCTTTGGATGGTGTCTATGTGAGCCTTTGTCAGTTACGTTGCCTCTAGATACGGTGCTAGACTTACCCAAGTCCCGAACAGGGTCAATTGAGTCGTCGACGTGCAAGACCTGATCATTATCGAATGCTCTGTTTGAAAACCCAGGTCAGCATGGTTCCTTGCCATTCTTTTCGACCGAACCTACCTGACAATATGGAACATGCCATCAACGGCCTGGATATGTGACAAGAAGGCATTTCCCAGACCTTCTCCCTGGGAAGCTCCCTTGATCAAACCGGCAATGTCGGTGACCTGAAGATAAGCAGGGTACATAGAAGGAGGCTTCCAAAGATCACAAAGAAAGTCCTGAATTTCACCGATTTAGCGCCCCCCTCACCGATATTTCGTAGGACTCCAACTTACATATCTCGCATCCGGAACAGCACATCTCGCCTCATTAGGCTCAATCGTACAAAAAGGATAATTCTCCGCCGCAGCACTCTGCTCGGTCAAGAGGTTGAACAAGCTCGATTTTCCAACATTAGGAAGACCGACGCATCCCATCTTCAAGTTCTTGCGAACTCTTCCAAAGGCGACAACATTATCGATAACGGGTTCGGGTTTCTTGGGAGCCATTTTTGATGGATGCTTGCTGAGATTGAGGTTGGGATGTTTTTTGTTGGTGTTTTTGTTTTGAGAGGATTCAAGGGATAAGAGTGTGAGGAAGACTTTTCAGAAGTGGCCTGATAGCCCACTTTAAAGACATGGGTGTAGAGTGTTCTGGCCAGTTAGTCGAAAGCCACGTCGATACGCTGTAACCTCAAGAAAATACGAGAAAATGACGGATTTTGATATTCAATGAGTTTATTCGGTATTTATTACGGTTTATTAGTTATGTTAAGTATAGAGAGGTTCCAGCCTAGTGCATATAATGCTTCATATCGCCCAGTGAGGGAAAAAGGCATTCGTGAGGGGTATCACGTGAAGGACCCTGAAGATTTAGTGGAGGGGCGGAGATGCCGTTAATAAACAGGTCTAAGCCTAAATCAGCTTCGGTTAGGAAGCGAGCCAATGTTAAAACGTGCAGCTGCGATTATCCCCAGCCACGACCAAGCCACCATGAGGGACCAAGGTTAGGATATCTATCCTATGGGATGAAAAGCTTTAGGTAAATCTGGTAGAGACTTAGAAGGCCTTCAGACCAGGCATCAGGTAATTCACGAATGGGTCTAGCAATAAAGTTGAACCGAACTCTCTAGTCTTATTATTCTAACTAGCACTCTAATTACCAGAATCCATGGGCCAGCCCATTACTTCCAGCACCCCATCACTCCAAGCCAAGACATAATCTCTCCCCTTCGCCCCAGCCATTCCATGCCTTGCCGCTTTTTGTCCAAGCCTACAAGAGACTTTATACAGTGCATTATATCTTAGTTGCAACCTGCAGCCTGAGCGTTTTGCTTGTTCTGGCCGCCTTGGTGGTGACGAGCCTCGAGATCTCGCTTGCAGTTGTTGGCCTGGGAGTTGTTGCCAGTTGCTGCGGCTGCGGCTTGGTTTCGGTTGTTTCCATTGCGGTTGGCGCCGGCGGCGTTGGCCTTGTTACCACCTTGAGCTCCCTGATGGTGACGAGCGACGAGCTCCTCACGCTTGTTGTTCTTGCCGTTCCTGTTCTTCTTTGCGCCTTGGTGGTGGCGGGCTACGAGTTCCTCATCACGCTTGTTGTTGTTGCCATTGGCGTTACCGTTGTTGGCAGCGGCATTGTTATTGTTGTTGGCAGCGGCGTTGTTGTTGTTGCAGCCGTTGGCAGCAGCAGCAGCTCCGTTACCATTGGTATTTCCATTGGCGTTACCGTTAGCATTACCCTGGGCGTTGCCTCCCTGGTTGCCCTGGTGGTGACGAGCTACAAGCTCCTCATCTCGCTTGTTGTTGGCATTGCATCCATTGGCGTTGGCATTGGCGCCAGCGTTAGCATTGTTGTTGGCGTTTTGACCCTGAGCCTGGTTGTTGTTTTGGTTGCCCTGGGCCTGGTTGTTGTTGTTCTGTCCGCCCTGGTGATGAGGCTATGCTTGTTAGATGAAGCGCTACTAGTAGATATCAACACGACTAACCTCTCGTTTCTCGGTGCTGAAGATAGGGAGAGCGAGAGCATCTGCAGGGAGAGCTGCAGCAGCCATCAAAGCCTTGTTCACATTAGCTTTAAAGTATCGTGACTATGGTGAGCAACTTACAGCGACCTGTCCAAAGCTGGAGCGAGAAACTCGGCTATCTTGCGAGAAAGCCTGAGCGGCGAGGACTGTGACGACAACGTTGGAGAAATACATCTTGACTTGGAGGTGATGAAAAGAGGTGAAGAAGTGACTTTCTGACCGGCAGGTAAAATGAGAGTGATGTAGAATAAAAGTAGGACTAGCCTTGAAAGTTGATGAGAAGAGAAAGACGTTTGCGTCAAGCAAAGCTAAGCTCAGATGATTGAAGAAGGAAATGCGAGTTGGTTGAAGAATTAAGATTAGAGCTGAAGATGCTAAGCTTCTTATACTTCTCGACATAGATATGTTAAGCCTAACTTGAGATGACAACCCCAGATTCTTTCCGTCTTAGAATAGATCGTTGCCCCCTCGATCTCTCCAAGTTCAGAGAATCGTCAAACGCAAGCGCCAAGACAAGACCGATAGCGTTTGAAGACATGTTGGACATGATGCCGACATTGCCGCCCTGTTGAGTCAACAAGGCCGTATACGAAAAAGGTCGCTTTCTCCTTGATACCCTCGTCGGCCTCCCGCTAGGCAACTTTGGGGTCAAGGTGTAGGGACGGTTAGAGCGGCCAATCATGAAACTCCAGCCTCGGCCGAAACCCAAGACTCTGGTCGTTGTTTGCTTAAACGCGAAAACGCGAAGTGACATGCCAAAGTCGATGGCGGCGCGTGATTGGTGGAAGTAAAACTCAAACAAGTTTCGCTGGTTTCACATGATTGGTCTAGAAGACACGACCCCTGGCGGCTACGACGTATAGTGCCTCACGTTGCCTGAGAATATCACTCACCCCTGTTACAGATATTGTCTGAACCTATAATTCTCGGTGACTAATGGTTCACTATTCCTGATTCGAGATCTGTCAAACCCGTGAAGCTGGAACATTGTTTTAAGTGGGCGGTCTGGATAACTTCAAGTAGTATTCTGTTGTCGCACGAACCATTTCACGTTTCGTCTTGGCGTTTGAAGAGTTGTTATTGGGAGCCGATTACCCGCTCACTGTCGAACCCAAACGCCAAGTTAAAGAAGACCAATTATAGATTCAGGTTTTTGAGCAGTGATATATACATCATTGCTTCAAAACTTGTCGCGCTTGTTTTTTTTCCCTCATCGCCCTGGAGGTTGACGTTCATTTTCTCGCTGCAGGCCAGTCATTTTCTTTAGCTTTTTCGAGGTTCAGTTAATCATTTTCTGCAATAATGGGTTCAAAGTATTGTCCAGTTCCTGAAGATGAGGAGCAACAAACTTATGAGAAGAACGCTCTCTTATCACCTCTGCCAATTTACACCAACATCTCGCCGTTCATTTCACAGCCAGGCACACATCCAATCTTGATATGGATATGTCACGGTGTTTTACTCTCCTTCTCATTGGCGTTCTTCGCTCTTTCATTACTGCTTCGCGCCAGCCCTTTACAAAGTGGGGTTTGCAATCAGCCAAATTTTCCTTACTGTGAGTTTATCGCAGACGGTTTCTAAGCCTCTACTGATGTCAAATAGCTCCTGCGGAAAGTGTTGCAGACTTTCATACGGTCCGATACAATATTACTCCAGCCCTCGAGATGTCCGAGTTTGTCGGATACGGGCCCGAAGTTGATAAAGCGTGGAACCATGTCACATACGACGTCGGTGATCAAATGATTTCAAAAGCTGAGCTTGACAAATTGGGTCTCGACCCCAAATCCCTCAAGGTCAAGGATCCCAAGACAGGGCATACGGGCTATCGCGTTGGAATCCAAGTATTCCATCAGCTTCACTGTCTAAACTTGCTTCGACAAGACACCTACAGGGACTACTACTCCAAGATGGGTGGCGATATTGAGGTTGAGCCTGAAGACTTGAGAGGACATCTTGGTAAGTCAGACTTTTTGGGACAGTTGCTTGATCATTCCTAATCTGATTTGTAGATCACTGCATCGAGATCCTGCGAAACAACATAATGTGCCAGAGCGACACTGGAGTTTTCGCATTCAAGTATTACGATGGCTATGATGGTCACTGGCCTGATTTTAGCACGCTGCATACCTGTCGCAATTTTGATGCGATTCGGGACTGGGCGTTTGAGCATGCTGTTGTATTTGGGGATGAGGACTGAACATAACGTGGAACCATTTAGATAGAAGTGTAAAGCCAACTATAGAACCCTAGTGGTAGACATGAGCCATTAATCTCGATCTTCATCCACTCTTACCTGGCTGCGCAGGCCTTCAACTGCAGTAAATTTATGACATCGGCTTTTTCATATGATCAAGCGTTATGATTGCCAGAAGTAGTATTGATAAGAGTTGCGACAAACTTCCGACTTACATATGATGACTTCTGACTGGCTGAAATGATGTGGGGAGTTTATATCTCAGTTGTCAATTATTCACAGAATGAAACTGGGCATGCAAGCTGATAACGTCAGATGAAAAAGTCCCTGCAGAGTGCTCATTCAAGCTTAGCCGTGCATGCATTTTAATTGGACCGTCTAATTGGGATCTGGTGGTGATAAGATAAGATGGGGCTGATAAGATCTTCGACACTACCCTACAGAGATAGATTTTAAATAGCAAAGAACTATCTGGCATAAAAGACGGAGTGTATATATTAAATAATATTAAATCCATTCTCTATAACTCCTATAAATTCTCATCCTTTTTCTCAAAAGGTTTCTTCTTAGCTCCAAGCAATGTCATCTGGTTCTTTTTTGTGAGCAATTTTCACTACTGACTCGATCATTCTGAGACAATGAACTGTTCAACACACATAGTCCCTTGGTCCGAAGTGACCTAATTCACTCGCCAAGCCGGCATCGGCTTGAACCCCAGCATCACCTCCACAAACTATCAAGACAATGTGATCACTTAGCCTAAGCTTAGCAAAAGTTCTTAACCTCCGGTAGTTAACCATACCATAATGCTTCATTTTAAGCTTACAGGGGATAGACCCGCCCCAGATCAAGCCCGTGCGTCGGCAGAAGATCCTTCCAAGACGGGAAGGTCTCTTGGCGTCCGAAGTTCGGCTGTCTCGTATTTACCACGGCGGCCATTTCCTTTAACAGAAGGTCCAGGGGTTCATTTTCGAACACTAGCATAGGTACGGAATAGACACCGCGGCAAGCTGTCCACTCATGAGTCAATATGGCAGGTCGAACTTACGGAATAACTTGTGTAGTTGCTCTTATGGGGAATTGGCATAGATAAGGATGGTGAGTTATGCTATGATGGGATGGACCTTTGATCTGGATGAACGGAGATATGGCATAATTGGAAACGATCGCCATGAGATAGTAAGATGGATAGATTATGCCCGCTGTATATCGCTGCTGAGAACAAGAGGATATAATTATAAATATCAAGTGTAGTTGCATAGATTATAGTCGATATCCTCATCTTTATCTATCTCTTCGCAACTCATCATCGCAACAATGGTTTCCAAGCTTGCTCTCGCTCTCTTCTTCGGCAACGCTCTGGCTGGTCTGGCTGGACGTGCCATTCCTCCGCGCTGTGCCATCGCAGACCCTACCCCCGAGCAAGTCCAGCACGCTCAGAACCTCAAGAAGATCGAGTCCGTGTCCAAAGTCGCCGCTACCTCCATCACCGTTGACACCTACTTCCACGTTGTGTCTTCATCCTCCTCAAAGTACATCACCAAGGCTAAGCTCCAAGCCCAGCTCAAGGCTTTGAACGATGCTTACGGTCCTCATGATGTGACCTTTAACCTCATCGATACCACTTTCACCACCAACTCTAACTGGGCTGCTGGAAATGGCGAGGTTGCGATGAAGAGACAGCTTCGTCAGGGTGACTACAAGACTCTCAACTTGTACTTCACTGACGTTGCCAAGCTTGATGGCCTTGATGCTCTTGGATACTGCTTCTTCCCTGAGCCCAATGTCTCAACTGGATCTTCAACCTTCATCCGTGACGGTTGCGTCATTGTCGCTGAGACCGTCCCCGGAGGTTCAATGGCTCCTTATAACCTCGGTGGAACTGCCGTTCATGAGGTCGGTCATTGGTTCAACCTCTTCCATACCTTCCAGGATGGCTGCACTGGTGGAGATCTGGTCAGCGATACCCCTGCTCAGGCTAGCCAGACTAGTGGATGCCCTACTCGACGGGATAGCTGCCCTAACCAGGCTGGCGACGACCCCATCCACAACTTTATGGATTATTCCGACGAGTAAGTTATTCCCCAAACGTTGATTGATACAATTACTAATACTTATTCCAGTGTTTGCTACGAGGAGTTTACCCCTGGTCAGAAGACCCGCATGCACAGTGCTTGGACCACTTACCGCAAGTAAGCTTGCGATCATGAGATGAGATGAGATGAGATGACATGTATATAAATGTTTGTACATATTTCTGCATGGGAGCGATGTGGAGTTTGCGAGTTGATGGGCATGACTGTATTGGTGTTATCTGGATAGCGAGTATGAGATTAGACATGAAGAGATGAGTTGATCTGAAACGTTTCACAAGTTTTAGTCAGTTGTACACCCCGTACGGGGTATAGTGAAACCCCGGTTCCTTCGGTAGTCGCCGTGTTATCCTCTGAAACTTCGGCCAATCCAGAATTCATCTAATTGGCTGGATATGTAGGTGAAAGCGCTGTTATAACCCAGGTATGAAAGCCATCGCGAGACTGCAATACGGATATAAAATCCCCACTTTAGATGAGTTTAGTGTAGCTACTCTAAAACTCATCCTAAATTTAGTCCACTTGCTCAAAGCTTTGACCAAGTTTAGTATAGTTATTCTAAGCCTAGCAGCGAGGATTCCAGCTGGTCCCAAAGCCGAGAGATTCCCTCACAAAACCCATTCATCTTCTCAAGCTCAAGGAGGATACTGGCTTGAGTGGCCTGCCCACTCTGGCACACTTGAAGAAGCTGGTTCAGGCTGTCAAGCACTGCAACTTGCGAGCTTTCCAGGGACCAGGGTTGGTTGGGGACAGTGTTCACACTTGGTGAACTCGGGGGAGATGGTGATGGTGCTTGGGGCTGGGGGACGGTGGCTTGAGCAGTGGCTCGAGAAGCGGGTCGGGCGGTGGCTGGTGGGGGACGCGAGTCGGCGGGTGAGGGATCCGGACAATGCGTTGGGCCTGGCGATTTTGTGAAGCGTTGGTCGAATGTATGCATTAAATAATATTAAATCCAATATCTAGAGTCCCTATTATCTTTTTATTCCTTACCACGTGCCGCGCCACGTGACTATTGCGCTGTATTCATTTTTGTTGAAAAAAAAGGCCGGAGTGCAGAAAACAGGAGGCAGGGCTCAGACTGTGATGCAATGTCTGAATAGCTCTAATATAAAGATATAAGAGCTTAGAGCAAAGTCCCCTAAGCTTAGTTCAGCCTTAGGGGCACCGCACCTCCTCCAAACAACGAGGAACGCACTTTTTCTGCGTCCTCGATCAGATAACATTGAGGGACCGTAGCGAATGGCGATCGAGTAGAAGCTGGAGCTGGATCCATAGCAGGAGGTACAGCAGCATGAAGAGGACGAGTTGAGACATGAGATAGAGCAAGAGTAGGAAAGGTAGGAGTAGTAACAGGACCAAAGAGGCATCGTGGCGGGGATCGTGGTTATAACCGATGTCGCAGTTGGTGACCGAGGACGAGGAGGTGTAGCAGGAGCTGGGACTCCTGTGGTCGGAATCTGTCTTTGGCGCTGTCGAGAGGCGGAAGTTGATGATTGCACCCGTGGTACACCATTTTCCACGGCACGTGGCTGTCTCGATGAGCGAACCATTGCAGTTAGTGTGAGGGGAGGAGAACGACACAAGTAACGAATGTGTAGTGACTATTAGAATAAAAGTTAGGCCTGATGAGAGACGCGTAGCATGGGCAAGTTTTTCAGCCCTAGACATGTAAAGTACAAACTATCCGGCCTCTCGAAACTCTGCTTGAGTGGCGTTGATTGAATCTTGCCTGCTAGCCTGATGCTTTTCGAGATGATGATAGTTACTGATCACCTTGAGCAGCCGACAATGAAGAAGGAACGTGGGCATCTATTCGCATCAAGTGTGATGAAAAATAATAAAAGATTAGATCAAACTAGGGTATACCCATGTTGACACATCGATCATATGATAAGGTTTTGGTGTATCTTGGACCGTGATGTACGTGGTTGGCAGGCTGCCCGAAATATGCTTTGGAGGGCGCTAATTTGAGTTGGTCAACCTGGCAGCTGATGCATCAAATACCAATCAGACTCTCCTTGAACTAATTTTCAAGGACCGTAATGAACCCAAGTCGCCCAAAATCTCGGATCAACACCAGCTTGCCGCTGTTCCAGGACGGCTTGTCTCAATGCCCTCGCAGACCGATCCCCCGTGACACCCGTCCCCCCTTTCAGTAAATCAGCGTAAAATACCTTGGAGACAAGACCACAAGTTTCATCTTCTGCCTTCCACAGACTAGCCACTACACAGGGTACACCCGCCATTTGGAAACCAGCGGCAAGATGGATCGATTCCTCAGGAAGCGTTGGATCACCCGTGATGGCTGTTTCACATGCAGAGACATATATGAGAGCGCAGTTTAGCTTTTTTGGTGCTGACATCATGCTTTGAACGTCGAGCACGTTTCCTCTTGTGATGTCGCCGTTTGCATCTTGGGTGTACCAGTCGCGTAGGAGAAGACCGCTACGTGCTGGGTTTAAGTTGTCGACTTCCCCGTGGCAGGCGAAGTGTGCGACCTGTGAGTTTAATAGACCCACGAGGGCCTCTTTTCGGACTGGACGGTCATGGATTACGGCCTCGTATCCTCCGCGAGTGAGAATGGTGTCAATAGCTTCGATCTCACTCGAGGCATATTGAAGCGGCGCAAGGTGATCTGTTGTCTCCATCTTGACCAGCATCGCTTTCTGTTGTCCACCATCTTGCATGATATCTTTCTCACGGTGCCTCACAAATGACAAACCTCGAAGGGTATTTGTATACGATGGAACGCATCGATCGAGCACCGTGCAGCGCTCTCCCGTCTCTACTGCTCTTCGATGATCTCCAGCTGCATGGATGGGCCAAGCATTAATGCTGCTCGTCGTCAACCACCATACCCTCGGCAAATTTCCATCTTTGGGAGCCCCATCATACCCCAGACTGAGTAGAATGGGTTCTGCTACAACGTCCCAGAGCCATGTAAGTAGATAGTGGAGAAGATCCCCGCCCTGACCATCTACGTCACTCGACATATCAATGGCTTCACGAAAGAGCTTTTTATGCTCCCTGATATCATCGACAGTGAATTTGGGAAGTGACATCTTCCGGATGTCAGTGGTGGTTATGATGAGAGCGTAGCCACCACTCAGAGGTTCCGTTTCGACTATGACGATGGGACCAGACGCCGCGAGTTCATAGAAGTGCGAGTCCTCGCGTGGAAGCCTAAGGAAATCCTGGAACCCATCTTTTGCTCGGATCTCGGCTATCAGCTCCTGAAACGAAGTTGACCTATTGAAAGCCGTCTGACTCTGGAGAAACTTCTTATCAAGATCGAATCGAGCCGCTCGCTGACCCTTGACCTTCTCGGACATCCTCGCTTCAATGAAACGAGTTGCCAGATCTGGAAATTTCTCCTTCAACTGATCTAGCCCAGAATCAACGCCCTTGTTGAGAATCTCCTCCCACAAGACACATCGACTTCTCTCATATAACCGTAGCGCTTCAACCACTGAATCTCCAGCGGCAAGAGAAAAGCAGAGAGCAAGTGTCGGCACGGCTTGGAATTTCTTTGCTTGACGTAACTGATCGGCCCGAGTGGTACAAGCATATACCGCAAAGGGGAGGTCCTCAGCTGCCTCTCGGATGTAGTTCCTTGCAGCTGTCGAGTCTTTTGCCACCACATGCGCAAACATGGAGGCATAGACCTTCGTCCACGCGAGCGCGTGACGAGCGATGCCAGGTGCTGACGAGAATTGAGTCATCATTATCAGGTATGCATTTGCTGCGATGGTACTCAACGGAGCGGGACTGACGTTCCAGATTGCGATGAGTAGTTCCGCTTGATTGATGAGAAGGCCTCCACGGTTAATGTCGTCCATACCGCCCAGCGAGATACACTCTTGGAAGTTCACGAGGGCATCCCGAAGGTCTCGTAGACTGAGTGTCTTCCTAGCTCTGTACTGCAACGTACGCGTCAGATTCACCCGCGCTGAGAACAAGTAAAACTTGTCCATGCATCCACAGGAGAGAGCTTTATTAAAGTTCATCTCAGCTTGAGCAAGAAAGCTCAGATCTTCCTCCCGGTGATATTGACGAAGATACGCTGTTCCGAGCATGTTATGCAATGCCGAGATTTCGACCGGGGGAAGGTTCAAATTCCTGCCCAGGACCTCTTCCACGATCTGACCAGCTCTGATGACATCTCTAACATCGTTGGTATCGTCGTACCTGAGCTGAAGAGCATGGCTGAGACTTCTCGTTCGAGAGCCGGCCCGAACTTCGGTAGGCCCAGTTGAGTCCAGACAACTCTCAAAGGCCTTGATCGCTGTGTTGATGTCTTCCAGCCTTCCAGAGAACTTGAACTGATACATAGCCGTGTTCCCCAAACCATGAGTCAACATGATGTGCATAGTGTCACTTGTAAAACCCTGCTCCTTCGAGGCATCGAGACCGTCCTGATATGCTCCAGCTGCCTGCGAAAGATACTTGAAGTCGCCAGTGCATTGACATTTGACAACGTAAGCGTTGCCGATATCATTCGTGACAGTAAGATAAAAGACATCCGTCCGAGATGCTAGTTGCTTCGCTACAATCAGTGCCGTCAAAGCACCATCGATGAACTGCTCTTGTCCCGGAATCTGAGCTGACACGAAAGCCGCCCTTCCTGAAGCTCTCAAACATCGAGCTTTCATAGGGTCATCGAGGCTGTTGAGAAAAGGCAAGACGTCGAGATTTGCTTGACATGCGTTACGGAGATCATCTTTATCCCCATTGGCTTCGAATCTGAGGAGAAGTGCTACGGCGAGTTGTTGATAGCAGTTGATCTGTTGATGCCCTTGTAAGTCTGGGTGGTCGAGGGCGTCTTGTAAGCATTTAACAGCATGGTCAATTTCCGAGAAGAGCCCTGTTTTGCTGAATTGTTCTTCATGAGTAGCTGCGTCTCTGATCAGTCGTGCCGGCGTTTTTGGCGATGGATCAATGATTTGTAGCTCATTCATCCGCTCGATAAGCTTGTCTGCTTCGACTTGCGTTTCCCGGTGGTTATTCTGTTCAGCCCTTTCACCCAGTGCATTCGCCAACTCCTCCAGTGCCTCTGCGGAGTTTGGATGAACCCGAAGGGCTTGCCTCAAATAGCCAATCTCAGCAGAAGGGTCTCGTGTGTTCTCTTCCTCATTGAGCTTCTGCTGTAACGATGCCAAGTTGATGAGACAATTGAATCGATCTTTCGGACGCTTTTCTTCCGAGACTGCAAGTCCTCTGTTGAGAGACGTTTTTGCCTTCCTGAGTTTCTCGATATCCTGGTCCAGGTCGTATAAGTGAACGAAACAGGCTGCGCGAGAACGATGGATATCTGCAATGGTGAATCTGAAAGGCGTCGAGTCGAACTGGCTGGGAACTGAGTCTTCGGCAAGCTGGAGAGTGGCCATACTCTCACGAAGTATTCTTTCCTTGTCTTCGTCCTGAAACAAGGCTCTTTCTTGCTGCAACTTTGCCAAGCCAAGATAGAATATCGGTTTCCCTGGGAAAGACGTCGCCAGCGCTTCATGGAAAGCCGAACCCGCATCCTCAAAATCGACGTCTTGGTGGGTAACCTTGTACCTTTGTGTCAGAATATCGCCGAGGTCGTCCAGATGCAATGCTCGGTTGGAATGATCCCGCGGTCCGAACTGAACAGCCTTTCTGAGATATTCCACTGCCCGATCCAGAGCCTCAGGCTCATCATCTGGAGTTGCAACCTCCCACTGTCTCCGCAGAACTCTCCCAAACATGCTGACCACGACCCCTCTCATAGGTTCGCTTTTGAGAACGTTGAAAACAGCCAGAGCGCCCAAGATAGCGGCATCCTTCAGGCCAGACGTATTGTTGCCGACACCTCTCGTCATCAAGACTTCTTCACTCGCCATAGAAAATCGCTTTGCTCTCTCGGAGCGGTCCGAAAGCATGACAGCATAGATGTACTTGCATGTTTCGGGATCCACGTCATTAAGAAAGTCTTTGTTACGGCAGAACTGACCGTCGGGAATGAGCTCTTCATCTTGTTTTTGAGATGCAATCAATGCTGCTGCATGTTCTAGTTGACTCGTGAGATCTGACGCCATATTGAATGTCGTGAGAAGCCGGCACTTGTATGGTAATTTATTAGTGACAAGAAAAGAGGGGAAAGAAGACTTGAGCAAGCACTAGGAACAGCAGCAAGAGATGTGATCACTGGACTCTGATGCGGGGTTTTCAACCTAATGTATGCAAGAGATGAAACATCGGCCCCAGGAGACAAAAAGATTGGAACGATTCTAGGACGATTTGCACCCTTTTCAACTGCAAGTTGACGGGTTTATTCTTCCATCGATTAGCGAATGAATACGACCAGCTGATAGGGTACAGTATCACAGGCTGCAGCGCAGTGTAACATTGCGTGCATAAATATTGGCACACTATTAGCGCCACATCGGCTAAATCGGGTCCTGAGATACGAGGTATTTGTGCTGCCTGCTTGGTCAGTTGACCTAAAATAAGAACAGACTTACTACCCCTCTATCATGCAAGAAAGTCTTCCAAAAGGTCAGAAATAATGGGCAAGGCTTTAGATCTCAAGTATGCTGAGCTCATGCGGGCGCATCCTTTCGGTACAGCACTGTATCTCCCGATTCCCTCGAGTCAATTCCAGCCCGGATTTATCGGATATTTTGACTCGACTGGGGCCTGGAATCCCATCGGAAATCTCACATCGTCGCCAAGCCTACCATCAGGGCTGTCATCCATCGATGGCACAACATTGAAGCGGGCGCCGTCTCAGAAGCAAATATGGGGACCAAAACTGGGCAACGAGACAAGAGGTCGCGCTATCGATCTCAGTGTCGGCCTTGGGGCAATACCTATGCTGGCAGCAGCAGCATTACCCTTTGATGTTTCCGCCTGCTTTCGATTCCAGGCAGATAAGAATCATGGAGCTGTTCTTCTTACCAGTGGTCCTGTTGTCCATGAGCGGTATTATCATAAAGAGCTTCTTCTTCAGTGGATGAAGCAGAACGCGAAAAGCATAGTGAAATCGCAACCTGAGGTCAGAGATAACGGTTTGTGGATTATCACTTCCACATGGACAGCAGAGGACGCATCGGTCAATTGCTGGAACTCCAAAGACAAGAGCGTTGATGTTGGGTTCAGCACGACGGCTCTTGAGTTTGGCGAAGTGGCTCCAAAGGGCAGTTACCTGCACGGAGGGAGTGCAGAAGGATGGATAAGCACCCAGAGTGACGATGTGAGTTGTTCTGTCGTTTCTTATCTGTTGACCGTCTAACAAGTACAGAACGACAAAGGCCACGTTGTCTTCTTCCATGGCATCAGATTCACATGGGTTCCCATTCGTGGAGTGAGTCACCATTCTGAACTGTGAAAGTCAAAAGCTAAACCACTGCAGCTGACAGAAAAGAAGAACACCCCCGGCAAATTTCGAGGAGAGGGTCGTTCAACGTCGGAGTCTCTTACGACATTTGAGGATGACTTGGGCGATGGGACTTTCGAGGTACGGTATGAAGACCAGACTGAGAAGGAGGAACAAGATGCAGTGCACCAGGACGACGATGAGGAAGACGCATGGGAATAGACCTAGCTGTGTGATGAGTAAGATATAGCTTCCTAATAATTATTTATCAACAAATGGAAACTGGCCTTGTGATCTCATTTCGGACCCTATTTTACTTGTGAGTGTTGACGAGGTCAGCAGGGCAGTAATACAGCTCATGCCGTCCAGTCCTCGCTTTTAAGCCAAATGTACACATCGAATCACAGCCAATGGTAGAGCATTGCACTTCTGGTAAAGCTGTCTTGGGAATATATACTTTTGTGAAGAAATAAGGTTCAATGTCAAGGATTGGGCGTTTTGCCCTGAGCCTTTGCCCTAAAACTCGGTTGGCTTTTGACTTTGGCAATGCACCTATCACATTTATTCTCTTACCCAACTTGACTTTTTTATTTTTCATAAGAGACCAGAGACTAAGATGTACGTACGTGCTGAGTCCACCCCCACTCCAATTTCCTTTATCGCGCCCTTGTTGGATCGACTGAATAGCCATAATGACACTTCTCGGCAAGCTGAAAAGGTTGATTGTCTGCAGCTCACATGAAAAGTCTGCGCCTGAGAGTCAAATGCCGATATCAAACCTGGTCCGGAGCGGCGATTCCCCAAAAAGCAGCGAGAGCAGAGTTCGCTCTACAAAGATACCCGCCGGCGTTGTTGATATGATCATCATGCCTAAAACAAAACAATCGCCACAGAAAACCCTCCAAAGCCTTCCTACAGAGCTTCTGACCCAGATCGTCACTCTTCTTGAACCGGTTGACCGCGCAAGCATGGCTTTCACATCAAGTTGGCTTCATGGCCTCTTCGGCAACACCACAAAGCTCAACGGATTCGATAGTTGGATGCTTGTAAAACGGCTTGAACGAAGCAACATGTGGCCTTCTGAAATCCTTTGCGAGATCTGCCGGAAGTTTCATGAACCTCGGAAGAGTCGTGAAACATTTACTGAAAAGGAAGGCCGGCGGTCGTGTATCAGGAATGGTGCTCAGTATATGCAGCAATTGTCCATTTCGCCTCACCTTTCGAGTGAGATTCATTTTGATGTGATGGCAGCTATATCGAGATCCCACCGTATTCACCCTGACACTCTGTTCCTAGGCGAACCGAGTGTAGAGTTCGTGTCGCGGTACATCAACGGTAATGATGACCTATTTGTACGGCTACAACAGACTGTGCATTTCTCCCAGGGACATGTGATCCTCAAGTCGCAGA
This sequence comes from Fusarium chuoi, assembly GCA_022627125.1. Lineage (NCBI taxonomy): Eukaryota > Fungi > Ascomycota > Sordariomycetes > Hypocreales > Nectriaceae > Fusarium > Fusarium chuoi. The sequence continues at coordinate 504,506 of JAJALE010000834.1, read as the reverse complement.
GGATCCTATTCCCTGGACGAAACACAGGTCGTGACACGAATAAGATCCTTCAGGGTACTGAAACTCTACACTGGGCTCTTGAGTGGAGCTCCGAACTTGGCACAATCTGTGGACATGCTAAATGGATTGATTTGTATCCGTTCGTCACTCGCCCCGAAAAGGAGCTCGAATGGAACCAAGGACAGTGGTCGTTCCGTCACTCAAGTTTACAAGAGTTTGACCTTCCAGGCGAACAGCTACAAGAGTGTGTATGGACGCACAAGGGAGACTGTTGGTTGACTTGCCAAGCAAGAGCCAGACTAGACAGCGCTCTTGACGGACGCATATGGTCCTGCGGCGGTTGTTCAACTGACTACGCCGTCAACATCATCCGGTCAGAGAACTCGTGCGCGAACTATATCGTCATGACATCGTGGAAAGATCTCGGGACTTGTATTGGACGAGACGATCCGCTGTGGCAGGAGCATATGAGCTCTGATGTTCATGCGGGACATAGGCGTGAGGAATTTGGTACGATCGCGGGGCAGATTGAGAAGTTGACGAGGGGGGCAAGGACGAGAGTGTATTACTTCCCCCAGATTTCGAAGAAAAGGCTTCGCGAGATCTTCATTGATGAGGGAGGGGATAAAGAGCCGAAAATCAATAGGAAGGTGGAGGTGGATTCATGAGACACTGAGGTTATATTTCTGCTTCCTGTTTGTAGATTTGGAGTCGAGATGCAGAACATGACGACCATGAAGATCAACAGCTATATTCCTTTACTAGTTCGTCGTGCGAATCAGGAAAAGATAAAGGAGGTTTCGTTAGAGGACGGAAAGTATAGTTAGTCTGATAGGCCTTTGCTCTACTGGCTGTAGGATATTGACAATGTGCTTCCTGAGAGAGTGATGGAACATTACATGTAATGTTCCTTAACAAAAAACAGATGTTCTATGCCCCTTCGATGTGCATAAGAGGTAGACTAGGGCCCATTTAACCGACTACCAGCGCCTCTCCCGACTTAGCTAAGATTAACTCTCCGGCTTATGTGAGATTGAGTTCGCGGATATGAGTGCCGAACGGAAGGCTTGGCAGGCGACATGTCGATCAGAGGGCGACCAATCAAGGAGGATAAGAGATACAGCTCAGGGGTAGAGAGCATCAACTTCTTATTCCCGGTATAACCGACATCAGAGACGGCGGTTGATCGTGCAGCGCACGTGGCTATGTTCATTTTTGTGACACAGCGTAGGGTTGTCGAATCATGTGACACTTTCTCTGAAAGGCTTCGTAGGTCATCTGTGAGGCGGTCTTGCCATGAAATATAGACTGACCGAAACTAAATCTTGTGGAATATTTTGTCCAGCTGTTCCTCATCACTTCTATATGAGACTTGCGGCCTCCCACTTTGTAGTAGCCCATAGAGTCTAGAATTATAGACAGTGTGTTTCAATCTGCCAAATTCCAGACTGTCGTATCCGAACAACCTATCCAAAAATACACCGAAGCAAAATGTCACCCAAAGTGACGTTTTAGAAAAGGAAAGAGTGCAAAGGTTCCAGCCAAATTGAGATGTCGCCGAGTTAGGTGATGCCTTTAGGTAATCATCATATGGATATTTTATATATGGGTCCGCAACTCTTGGCATTGTCCATTCTGATGCCACTCTGATTGGGCTGCTCGTTCCGGCCCTTCCATCATTGGCTTGCTCACAAGCGAGACGTGGATGATACGTTTATCTTAGTCAGATATACTGGTTTGAGTATCTCAAGTATTGTGGGATCTGAATCCTTTTGACACTCTGATTAGATTAATTAGTCTGTTTTGAGGGCAGGAAACGTGAGACCTGAAATGGAAGTTTTCGGAGGGATTCGCACAAAAAGCCAATAGAACATAACATAAAGTCACCAATATCGCGTCTCATGTTTCAGCAATATTCTATACCCTCGTTTTTCTTTTGACCTAAGTGTATTATAACGCAATCATGCGGCTATTTGGCGACGGCCAGGCCGCCATCCCAATTCTGTCTTTCATTCTTCTTTGCCCATACCCTCTCATTGCTAGTCACGCACATGGTATTTCGCCGTACGGTAACGGTGATGCGCCTGATGTTATTCACTCAGAAAGCCGAGGCCATGAACTGCACGAGTCTCGAAGCAGTACTGACCTAGACCTAAACGAATTCGACAACTTGACCGTCACAGCTGATCAGAGTATAGAACTTGATCGCAGAGCTGCCAAAGACTTTTATCTGAGAGTAATGCCACTTGGTGCTTCCATTACTCAAGGATACAAGTCCAGTGATGGTAATGGTTACCGCAAGTGGCTTCGAGCTCAGCTCCGTTTCCGTGGATGGAAGGTCAACATGGTCGGATCAGAGCGAGATGGCACTATGGCAGACTCGGTATATTATATATCATGATCGCTTTCACTCGTGCCGTGCTTACTATTCACTAGGACAATGAAGGTCACCCTGGCTGGACGATTGAGTCCGTCCACGGCGCTTGGACAAAAAGCAAGTGGATGAAGCCGAACCTGGTTCTTATCAACGCTGGGCTGTAAGTTTATCTGGCCAGAACCCTGCAGAAGCCAAGCTAATTGACCAGAAACGACTGCAACTCCGGGGGCGACCCTAGCAAAGCCGGCGAACGAACAAAAAGCCTAGTCGATGACATCTTCGACAGTGTCCCTGGCGTGACAGTTGTTCTCTCAACTCTCCTTCTAAACAAAGACCCATCCCGAAACTCCTGCTCCGACGACATCAGCAAGCAAATCCAAAAAGTTGCTGCAGGATACAAAGGAGCACGTATTGCCCTCGCCGACGTCCGAAGCGTCATGTCCATGGATGACATTGGCCCTGACAAAGACCATCCCACCGACGAAGGGTACAAGATGTTTGCGGGTGTCTGGTGGGATGCCATCAGCAAGATTGAAGACCAGATCCAGGCGCCTGCCAAGGTTGATAACATCGACGATGCAGCTGGTGGTTCGAGTAATCAGTGTAAGAAAGTCGCTGGTAACGCTGGCTTACCTGGGCAATCTCAGATGGGCAGCGGTCACGACGATGGAAATTACGTTCACAAGAGCACTTCGAAGGGTGTTATCGAGAGTGCAAAGATTGACAAGGGGAGTGATCCAAAGTCTATTATTGATGCGATACCTTGGCATATTTTCTTTGCGAATATTGTCAAAGGTGATCCGAATGCGGAACGGACTGCTTCTCTTGATGATTGGATACGAGTCTATCATAATGCCAAGGACAAGAACGCGTACTGGTTCCGCCAGAACTTGGGAGGAGGCAAGTTTGACAAGTCGGTTCAATTCGATGTTGACATGGACTGTGATTTAGGTCCTCGTGAGTACTTCCAGATCCCCCCCCTTTGAGCATTACTGACTGTGATTACATCAGGGTACGCTTTTGCCGATTTTGTAAGTGCATCTCAACAATATCCTACTTGTCATCGTACTGATAGCTTGTCTAGAACAATGACGGTCTCGATGACTTCTTCTGTGTCAAGGAGAACGCTATATGGGTCTCGCTCAACCAAGGCGGAAACCCTCCTAAGTTCGAGAGCATCGGCCAAGTCATCGGCGGTTTTGACGGCCTGAAAGCCACTGATGTTCGTATAGCAGGTTAGTTAGCATCAGCTCTCACTCGTTGGAACAGTTAGACTAACACGGATATCAGATATTGATGGCGATGGCAGAGCAGACTTTTGTCTAGTCAAATCTGCTGGTGAGATAGCGTACGTTCACCCTGAGGCTAACGAGCCCGGTCTGACAGTATTAGGTGCTCGCGGAACGGTGGCTGGGGTGACAAGCCTCAATGGCAAGGGTTCAGCACGGCCAAAGGCATACGTGGAACTGTCTTCAACACTGCCCAACCTGACAAGGCCGGTATCATCCTAGGTATGATATATGTCAATCTTCTTTCTTGTTTAGTAGCTAACAAGACTGGTAGCTGATCTCAACGGAGAGTAAGTTCCCACGATATGCATTTTTCTCATGCTAGCGAGAGGTAAACTGATACCCATGTGCAGTTTCCGAAGCGACGTTATGTACATCGGCGATCACGGTCAAGTCAGTACATGGATCAACAACAGAGGCAGTGGCAACGGAATAGTGAGTCTCAAGTACAATGAAGGAAAAGAATCTCCTTGCTAACGGAGATAGGTTCCGAAATGGAGATCAGCGGGCCAGACCCATGCTGGCCAAGCCGTGTCAGGGATTCAAGACAGCATCAAGTTCGGACGCATCTACGGCTCGAACCGCCTTGACTACATCTTCCTCAAAGAAGAAAAAGACCACTTCGATGTAGTGGTCTGGCAGAACCAGGGTGCTGGAGGAACGAAGCTCAAGGCAGACGGTAACTACTACTGCGATATGCGTGGTACTGGCAGCGATGATTATGTCTGGATCTACCAGGATGGTCATGCTGCTGAGATCAATGTCAACATTCACTCCCCGCCTGCGTGGGGGCACAGCACTAAGATTGAACTGACAATTCCTGGGCCGCGAAATGGTATTCATCTCGCTGACTGGACTGGTGACGGGAGATGCGACGTCATTGTGCAGAACAAGGCTACTGGACACTTGACAGTGTACAGGAACCAGTATGACAAGGGAGCGGATCTCATTTCCTTTGATGGCGGTACTGCTGTTGCGACAGACTGTAATCAAGGCTGGGGCGTTGGTATCTTTGATCTGGGAATGAGATTCCACGACATTGAGTAAGTGGGCAAGGGCTCTTCTCAAATCGGGGACTAACGAATCTCTTAGCGGCGATGGAAGAGCTGATGCTTTGTGTATCGAGAAGAATGGTCGTATCACCGGATGGCTCAACAAAGCAAATGGCTTGGAAAACGTTGGCCAGGTGAAGTTCTCAGAAGGATGGTAAGTTACATCAATCCTAGCCACGGCCTTATACTGATAGCTACACAAGGGATCGAGCCAATATCCGTTTCGCAGATGTCGAGGCGTCTGGAAGAGCCGATCTTCTTCATGTTGATAAGCACACTGGTGCTGTTGATGTCTTTACCAACAACGGTCATAAAGCTCAAGGCGGTAGCTCGTTTTCTTGGACCAACCGTGGAATGCTCTATAATCCTATTGATAGAGGCGAGAACATGGTAAGTGGGCCATCCACTCCATGGCTTTGATGGCTGGCTAATCATTGTTGCCAGCACTTTACAAACCAAGGCGGGAAAGGCAGAGCGGATCTAGTCAAGGTTGATCCTCAAACCAACAAGGTATTCGCGTTGCCTGGAAGTAAATTTACGGATGTTCGTTAACTGACAATATCTTTCAGGCGTGGACATACTGGACCCGGTGTAGCTCAACTGGTGGAGATGACAGCCCCCCAACAAGTAAGCACTCCTTGCAGCTATTCCAGAAAAGTCTCTATGTATACTAATCCTCTTCAGCGGACCCTGGTTTGCCAAAGACAGGTGGTGGGTCCGTAGGCGATGACATCCCCATCATTGACCTTCCCGGTAAAGGCGAAGATCACAGCGGCGAGGTTTGCGGCAAAACCTACCAGACCAACAGCACCGACGTGATGCACAAGACATGGAAGGACAGCGGCTCAGCAGGCTGGTGGGACAAATGGATTCACAAGAACGGGGCAGATGCATGGTCTGACCACTTCTTCATGCAAGTCATGGACCAGCCAGGCGGCTCGAGTTTTGACTGCAGCAAGTTGAGCTCAGACAGTTGTGGCCTCCCCGAGGGCAAGAATTGCTCATCCTACATACCCCCTCAAGGCTTCTACATGCACTTCCAAATCGCCAACCTCTTCAACGCCTTCAAGTCAATCTGGATGGACAATGTGGAGAATGCTATCGAGCAGCTGTCCTCGGGTATCAAGACAATCGTGAAGGAATACGGAACCCCACCACATCAAGACAATGGCGACTTTCTCAACATGTTGGTAGGGATCTTGACCTCACTTGCGGGCTTTGGAGCAGAGAAGGCGCTCTTTACTGGCACAATGACATCCTTTGCTGGCATCTTCGCCTCAATGTCAGCTGGTTCAAGCTGGGAAACGACCGTTTCGCCTGAAACGCTTAACGAGGAACTTGAGATAGCATACGGTGACATGTTTCGAAAAGTCAAGAACTCGACCAAAACCTTCGTTCCTTTCATCTTCAGTGGTTCGTTGCCGAAGGGGTGGAGTGAAAAGCAAATGACTGAGTATGTTTATGACTTCTTCAAGGATGGTGACTGGTTGAGCAAGGACATTACGAGTCCTGCAATTGACCACTATCTGAAGCAAGTTCGCAAGAAATGGGTATGTGTCTACAGAAACAGAGGTTTCATATGTGGATGGTTCACTGACACTGGATGATAGGATGAGTTTGCGGTTGTGAAGGCCATGAAGTCTAGGAATAAGGCCGACTACTTCCTCATGGTCAGCGACGTAAGTAACTACCTTCTTTCTCGTTAGTAGAGTGTGGCCAACACTGACATACATCTCTCGCAATAGGAAGACACCCAGTGTACAAAGGTAATAATGCATGACACACCTTTATTCTCAAAACATGACTGACAAACTCAAAGCATCACAATGGCGTCGGTTCGATCCCAACACGCTAAGACATGTCTGAGCAGATTTGCAAAGACCACATGGAAGGCTGCCTCTGGCACGACAACGTAAGATCTCTCCTCCCCCATCCACGTTCAAGTCTTCTAATGCCAGCTTTAGCGCTGTATCTGCTTCGGATCAAAGCCTAACAGCCCCGGAACTATCAGCGGAGTACACAACTTTCAAGGCGATGACCTCAACACCTTCAAAGGCTATGTTTTTGACTACGAAGCGGCGCTCAAGAATAACTACGACTGTGTCAAGTATAGGATCGATAACCCGAAGCGTTGCGTCTCCGTCAATGGCAATGTTCCCGAGGAGTGTAGCATCAAGGATGCTACTGTTCCTGATCATGATGATATGGATATCAACAATCCGATTGAGTACACTAAGTGTTGGTTTAACCTGCCTCCGGTGATGGGAGATGAGTACATTTGTGGCTGGACAGAAAACTGAGCAAAGCGCTGCTCTGAGGATGTTTATTCAATTCCGATATATATTTCTCTTTATAGCTACACATTCCGTTGACAAACTAGACCATGAGCTCATCATTGTCAGCATTAGCAACTATAAATCTCAAAAGCTTATTCACCATGATGATTAGTATCTGACATTTTGTGTTATCGTACATAGTGCTATTTGCATCCGACAATGCCAATGACCGATAGAAACGAATTTGCGACACACATGCCATTTCCCTTACCTTCAACATTGAGGGAATTGCAATCGCTGATGCATTTACTGAGTGAGGCATCCTGCATGGATGCCTTAGGAATGAGCCACATACTTGGCATTTCCAAAGCCTGATTGGAGTGTTTACGTCTGATCTCAGCTGGATCAGGCTGCATCGAGCGGGGTTTTCCTCTCAACTTCTAGCACTGTCTTTTCTTCACATGACTTGTGCGGATATCACTTAGTGCTATTTGAAGCTGCGCTAGCAGGTTCATCTTTGCCAAACAACAAAGGAACCGTTTCAGGAGCAATGAAAGACACCTTTAAGCGGCTCAGGGTCCGTGCTCGTGAGCGCCTTGAGAGTCTCCGGCCCAGTTCTGATGAAGTCAAGTCACTGGTATGATTCAACAAAAATGATGGGAAATCTGGTCGCTAACCATTTTGATACTGAATAGGGAGTAGAAGGACAAGTAGCCTCTGATCGAATCTCGACCGACTCCCGACAGCAGCATACAGAAAACATCCAACAAAAAGATCGAGTTAACGCCGCAGTGGGACCAGGAGATACATTCGAATCTGCCTCTCACTTCGACACGAATATTTCACCGACCGAGAACATCAATGGGACCAGTTGGGCCAATGTCTGGTCAGAGGCATATCAGAGCGTCAAGAACGACCCAGAGCATTCAGAGCTTCTGCAAAAGCTGGAGAAATTTCTGGAGAGCGAAGGTAGACGTTTGGAGGCTGGTATGTACTCTGAGAACACATGTATTCGTTATTGCACAAGGCTGATATGCTACCCCAGCAGATGATGTCAAACTATGGGACGATCCATCCGGGGCGACTGATGATAGTAGTCGTCTAAAGACTATTCAAAAGAATGCAGAAGAGAGGCTCGGAAATTTCTCAGAGGCCCATCTGTCCTTCAAAATCCGAGATAAACCTATTGTGGTTCGGGAAACTATTCTCAAGGTTGTTCAAGTTATCAACACGCTGAAGCCCATCATCAGTGGGGCTGTTGCAGCCGAGCCTTCTGCAGCTTTGGCTTGGGCTGGCGTAACAACTATTTTGCCGGTAAGGCTTGCCGTTGTTCCGAGATTGGAATCTGTCTAACAAATCTTTATACAAGATGCTGGAAAATATCTTTCAGCAAGACGAGGATGCGGCCACTGGTCTTACTAACATCATTTTTCTTATGGCCCGATATCAAGGGATTCATGAACGGGACTTTGCATCCCAACTAGCATCGCCCAGGTACGACCTAACTTCCAAATATACATTACTCTAGCTCTGTTCCATCGAGGAATAGTCTTACTGACTTGCGCCAAGTGAATCTGGCGTCTCGCGGGAGCTACTTTCTCGTATCAGAGACGAGCTTGTTAGCGTGTATAGGAAAATATATGTCTATGAAGCTCGGTTTATTCTCCAGTACGGCAAACGAAACAAAGCACATCGTGCTCTCAGAAATGCCCTGAATGCCGACGACTGGAAGAAGGCATGGCCAGACATTGAATCGATTAGCAATCATATTGACAATGGCGTAACTGCTCAAGTCAATGCCGCAACATTGGAGACCTGGCAGGTAGTCAAAGATGTCCAGGAACATGTCGCGAGATTTGAGGCTATGCATAACGTAAGTTCTCTTATCTTACCGTTATCGACTTGACCTAACCCCGTGTCTCGAACAATAGGACTTCGACCGAAGGCAACTTCTGCTATCCTTACAGGTCACTGGCAACGCTACTTATGATTCCTACCGAAGTTCAAAAGTAGCAAACCCTTGCTTGCGAGGCACTCAGCGTCATATACTTCAGACGATTCAAGAGTGGACAGAAGACCCCCAGGGTGAAATGATCCTGTGGCTTGAGGGAATGGCGGGCACGGGCAAGACAAGTGTGTCATTGACAGTCGCCAGTGCTTTGGAAGCCAGGAAACCCTTTACTGACACACTCGAACGCGCAAGTAACGCCTTCCTTGGTGCGAGCTTCTTCTTTTCACAAGGTGATACTACCAGGAACAACACATTCGAGTTCTTCCGCACCATAGCATGGTGCCTGGCCGATGTCTCTCCAGAATTTGGGAAGCTTGTTACCGACGCCATCAAAGACAACCCAGGCATACAGACAAAGGTTCCCTTACAACAGCTCCAAAAGGTGATCGTCGGCCCTCTAAAGCTTCTTGATAAGAGTACATTTGTACCCCTTTGTCTTGTTGTCGTGATCGATGCTCTGGATGAATGTGACAAGAACGACGCACAAGAGTTGCTAGGCATGCTTTTCCACCTACAAAATCTCCACCAGATACAACTTCGCGTTTTAATCACGAGCAGACCTGAAGAACATATTGCCAGGAGCTTCGTGCCTTTACTTGGAAGGCTATGCCGAAGGATTCAACTGAATAATCGGCGACCGATAAGAATAACGATATCGTCTACTGTCTATCCGAGACGCTGAAAGAGATTGCAAAGACGCAAGGTGTTGCAGATAACGGAGTCAGTAATGCTGACATCATGAAGCTGGCCGAAAAGGCCGATGGACTTTTCATTTACGCTGCTACGGCATGTCGATTCCTCGAGCCTAACTTTGCTCACAAGACCTTAAGAGACGAACACTTGGCTCTTATTTTTGACGGCGAAATAGAAGAAGAGGGTCCCCAGCACAAGGTTGATGGAATATACTTCAAGGTTCTGGCTTTTCCCGACATCCAGAAGTCTCACAAAAGACTACAGGCGACTTTCTACGCGCATATCAGCAGACTGATCGGCTTCATCGTTGTCCTGTTCCGACCTGCTTCTGTGGAGACACTCTTTCACTTGCTTCAGACATCAACCGAAGACATGACACACAAGACAGAAGAGATAGCAAAAGGCGATCTTGACGATTACTTGCGCCGGCTCCACTCCATCATAAACGTCCCTGAGGAACCTGGGTTTCCTCTGTCACTTATACATCTGTCATTTCGCGACTTTATTCTCGACCAAAAACGGTCCGAACCACTGCCGTTTTCTATCGATGAGGTTTCCATGCACCGCGAGGTACTGCATCAATGTTTCGCGCTTATGAACTCTAAACTTCGGGAAAACATCTGCTGTTTGAACCTCCCGGGATCACTCGTTTCTGATGTCCAACCCAGTCACATCTCATGCCACATTCCTCAGTACCTGCAGTATGCATGCCGCTACTGGATCGATCATCTACTCAAAGCAGATCGTAAATCTCTGATCCATACTATATCAGGGGGTTCTGAGTACGAGGAATCCGCGGGTCTAGTTTATGGACTGCTGAGAGAAAAGCTTCTATACTGGCTAGAGGTAATGGCATTTATTGGAGAAGCGTCGTCAATAATTTCGATTTTCAGCCAGTTGGAAATATTCATTGAAGTAAGTCTTCTGGCGACCATGGTTGTAATTTTGACGTAAATGGCTAACAACCTTTGTGGATAGTTGTCAACAAACCGTGATATATCGCCTTTGTTACAGGATGCGAGGCGCTTTGTGCTAAACAACCGATGGATCATTGAGCATACCCCTCTTCAAATGTATTGCTCTGCACTTCTTTTCTGCCCAAAGGAGAGTTTAGTGCGGTCCTATTACCAAAAGGTGATTCCTGTTTGGATTACGAAAAGACCACAAACACAGCAAACCTGGCCTGCGGAGGTTTCTACACTCGAAGGCCACACAAGTTCCATTTCCGACACAGCTTTCTCTCCAAAGGAAACGTTACTGGCGTCTGTCTCAGACGATAACACAACTAGAGTCTGGGACTACATCACCGGCACAGAGAAGTACAGGTTTGAGGACCCCAGAGGACCTGTGAGACTCTCTTTCTCGGTCGATGGGTCCAAACTTGCTTCTGGGTGTCGGGATGGAACAGTGCAAGTCAGGGATCTCAGGAAAGGAACAAAAGTCAGTTTTCATTCTCCATCCTGTGTGAGAGAAATTCTATTTTCACCTACCAGTTGCAACGTCTTGGCATCAATATTTGACGATGGTACTCTCCGTGTATGGAACATCGAGGATAAAGGACAAGTGACCACTCTAAAACTTCAAGATCGGGGCATGCGGAAACTTATAGCCTTCTCGCCAGATGGACAGCTCGTGGCCGTTTATGTGGGCGACCTTGTTGTGCTACGTAACGTGGAACTGGGGCAATCAGTTCATGAATTCTCACCGGGTGAGAGACTGATGGGCTCCGATCCCAATGAGTATATTCGTGGATTGTCAATATCCACTGACTACAGAATCGTCGCAGTGAGATTCGATGACAGTATTGATTTCTGGGAGATGGCTCGAGTAAGCCCGAAGTTGATTAAATCCTACAAGGTGACCAGGAGCGGCTACGTGTTCGCCAGATCGACAATTTGTCCTTTTACAGTTGAATCGCAGTGATGTGTTCCAAGTTTGGGATAATACTCTGACACAACAGATCGCTGCATATGAGCAGCTGGTCTACATGGAGTTTGTACCTCAAACCGGCCATCTAGTTTCCTTGTCTCTCCTAGGGAATCTCCAAATTCTCCGTCACGATCCCAAAAGACATACGTTTGAAACGGTCAGCAATTTCAATATTTCTAGCATATGCTTCAAGAGCATACCGAAAACGATGAAACCACTTTATGTGTCACCAAACGGCGAAGTAGCTGCCGTCATTGGCTGCGATGAGGACATCCATGACCATGGCACCTTCTTACTGCAACTATGGAACATTCCTAGGCAGGAGAAAATCAAGGAGATCAAATGTTACCGTATTAATCAAATGGTAATTTCGCACGAGAGTAGATATGTTGTTGTTGTTGAGTATGGGGGATTTGCCCGACGCACTCAGCTCCTCGGCATATCGAACAGTACAGAAGTTAGAGGTTGCGATTTGCATGGCGGCCTAATTATATCGTTTCACCCCTCTGGTCAGATATTTGGCATTGTATCAGAAGATCAGGAAACGATTTCAGTATGGAAAGGCACGCCGTGGGTGAAACATTTCGTCTTCCAAGCATCTCGACAGTTCAATGTGAAAGCTCTCGGTTTCTGAACAACAAATAAGCTTGTGGTCTTATCACAATCGGATAATAGAGGTTCTATCATTGACATATGGGATACTGCAACATGGCAAAAGATTGGTTCACAAAACCTTGTATTCACCGGATACGTATGTTGTCTTTGTTTTTCCAAAAATGGGAATTTCATAGAGTCAAATAGGGGACGCTTACCAGTTCCTACGCAAGATGTCGCCGATCTAAGGCCCGAAAGTCCGGTGGAAGGTATACATAACTGTCTGTACGTTTTGGATGACTGGGTATGCCAAGGGCATGAGCGACTCATCTGGCTTCCGCCATCATATCGGCCGCCGGCCTATGTGACAAGAAATATCGACGTACAAGGTGATACAGTTGCAATTGCCAATGAAGATAACTCTGTTAAGTTCATTGGGGTTTCTCTCGAGGAGACACCGGTTGCAATGCATTATCTGGGAATGGGAAGCAGGTAGTCTCTAATTTTGACTTGGTTCGGATTTGGTGATGGAAGTAGCTCAGACTGAAACTACATAGTGATATTGGAAACATTTGTCATTCAAACCTCCGGTGCAAACTAAAATGCAGCTCCTCAAAAGTACCTCCACCCTGGCATGCGGATGACATTCCAATCACCCTCAAATTGATATCCCAGACCTTCACCAGCCCTCTTTACCAGCGACGCAGCGCGATACGCACCCTCTTCACTAGTCTCCGTTTCAGTAGGTGTCGTCAGAGTAGTGGTCATAGCAGTAACACCAGCGCTAGAACAAGCATCGTAATACTCCTCAGCCGAGTGACAATAAGTAGCATAAGCAGGCGTCTCGCTGGGGAAGATGGTAGTCGCTTCGGGATCTTGACGGTGGATGAGCTGTCTGTTTGTAGGTCTTGCAGTGGGCCATCCAGTGGGGATACGATACTGCCATCGCTTTTTGACGGTTGTCACAATACTTTATCGTCTTAGCTGATTGGTATCAATATGCCACAGTGACTTAATGGACTTACACGCTATATGGGCTGACTGTGACCACGTTGAATTCTTCAGTCATCAATACGATCTTGGAGGGGAGGCGAGCCTCCCGCTGAAGTGATACCTGCTACACAGCCGTCGACTGTTGTAGTAGGAGTTTCTGGGGTCATAGTGGTCTGTACAGTTGTTTCGTCCGCGGTAGTAGAGACCTCAGTGGTGGCTTCGTTGCTAATTGTTTCTAGCGATGTATCGTCCACAGACTCAATCGTTGTCCCTTCAGAAGACCTTTTCAAGGTGGCTGAAGTGGTGGCAGATTCGGCAAGCTCAGATGAAGATGAAGCCGATGTTGATAATACGGAGGTGTCCGACGTTGAATTGTCAACCTTGAACGACGTAGTTGGTGCCACATCTTCAATGCTCGACGGCGTTTCGTTGGATGAGGAATATCACTGTCTGCCCTTCTGGTTCGACGATACCAGTCGTTGTGGGAGCCGCAAGTGTTGTTTGACCAAAAGAAGTTTGGCTTGATATATCTCCTTGAGATATCATAAGCTTTAACTATCAATCAAGTTTGGAAGGCCGATTGGCTTGTAGGTGGCTCGCCGCTTGACAGCGGGACGTCCCCGGATGTAGATCCTGGCACAAATTCCGCCAGTTGCGAAGTCTCTTCATCGATAAGTGAGGCCACTGAGTCTGTTTCATTCATATTAGTTTTGTCTTCTGAATACTGAGGTAAAGTACGACATACTTGGACTTGTAGTGGCAATAGAATTATTCCTTCCAAATGTCAGACGAATTGACGGAGCCAAAGGAGACCTGCTAGTCTCCCTATTTTCCTCATTTGTTTCGTTTGTATCTCCATTGATCGAACTGAAGGTTCCGAGGTTGTTCGGAATCGCTACAAGGTAGGTAGAGAGATATATCACACAATATGTCTCCACTTCCATCTACGCAAGATCCTACTCCGGGGAGGCAGCTATCCCTCTTAGTAAAACTGCAAAGAATATATGACTCTTCATTGTGGATTTAGTACGGGTCCTGACGTGACGAACGTTACATAAAAACTAAAAAGAGGATTTATGTGGACTATTTAAGACATGAAATAAGAAGCGGCCGATGTCTCTGCAGCCACAATTATGTGGAAGGGAGAGATGGGAGTTGAGCCAGCCACTCAGAAATGCTCAGAAAATTTTCTCATCCCTACATAGCACAGCCATGTTTTCATTCCACCTACCAACAGATTTTTAGTTCGGAGGTTGGTTGTTGTGAGCAATCCTCGAGGAACCAGGCATTCTTTGGACTTTCAAATAGGATGTCAAAATAAACTCTGTAAAAGGTATCCTAAAATTATCCTAAACTTGTTTTAAACTTGTAATATATTACCTCAGTCTTTTCATCACTTAAGATCCAGGTCCTAAGTTTTGCATGTGCGTGGCACAAATTGCGGGAAGCCAGGGAGAGATAGTATTTTTCCAGATGCCACATGGCATCATCAGATCCCTGTTAGATACAACACTAAATTTGTAAATTTAATAACCCAAGATCCCTCAATGTCATCGCTGGCATCCGAACTTATTTCCGATCTGTTGATTGCCCTACAAGGCGTATGTCTCAGCCACAGCATCGTTCTCGCGGATCAAAAACTCCTTGAAGCTACCCAATTGAATTCCCCACGTCTTGACCCTCTCAGCATCGACACATTTCTCCCCATCCCTCAGAAATACCTGCGATCCGATAAAGGGATTGGTATTCATAGCCTGAGCCACCTGCTCATCGGTGTAGAACTCGGCCTTCATTTCTCGCCCAGTGGCATTAGCAAGAATCTCCATCATTTGCACGGCCGTCAGCCTCTCGCTGACAAGATCAATTCCTTCCCTATTGAGCCTCTCAGGGTCTTGAAAGGCGGCGAAAGTGAATTTGGCGATATCTTGCGGGTCAACGAGGTTGAGTTTGGTGTCGGACTTCAGAGCGGTCAACCAGGTGTTCCTCTCGAACAAGTCGCTGTAGATGCGAGCTTTTGGTGCGAGAAGATTGGACATGAAGAATCCTGGACGGATGATAGTCCAATGCTTGAATCCAGCGCGTTGAACAAGCCCTTCAATAACATTTTTGACAAAGAGGCTTTTGAACAGCAAGTGACCGGGAGGAAGAAGTGTGCGCTTCTCAGGAGCATCGGCGCTAATAGAGCTCGAGTACACGACATGTTCAACGCCCGCCTTCTTAGCCAGTGCAAGAATTCTCTGGGCCCAGATGCGCTCATCATCAAGATTGCTATAGTTGGGCCCAAGAGCGAGGAACAGCTTGTTGCAGCCTGTCAGACCGGCAGTAAGGGCCTCTTCGTCGTCCCAATCGCCAGCGTTTAGGACAACGCCGATCTTAGCGAGAGCTTGGGCTTGGGGGGATTCGGTGTTTCGCACTGTAGCGCGGACGGACCAGTTTGATTGGCGGAGGTGGCGACACACTGCTGAGCCTTGGGTGCCTGTAGCAGCGACGACGTAGACTGTTGGGAGAGACATGGCAATAAACTGAATGTTTAATTGAGCGTGGCTTGATAGCATTGCTTTCAATCCCGGGCTGTTGAAGTCTTTATATCTCTTTCGCTGTAAATGATAGCTCCTCCTCGTCGCGCTATTCCGTCGAGCTTCTGTGGGGCCTATCAGCGGAGTTCCGCTGCTCCTGAGGTCCCTCAGCGCAGTTCCACCATTTTACCTCATCCCAAACCACCAACTCTCATCTTGCCCAACAATCATGGAGCGCAACGATCCACCAGCGCGACGGAAGTCCTGTCAAGCCTGCAAAAAGGCACGTCGGAGATGCGATCTAGCGCGTCCGACGTGCCAGCGCTGCGCACAGCGGAATATCCACTGCCATTATCCTTGTGCGCCTCCGCCGCGCGAGAGCACCAGTCGCATACAACCCGAGTTTCCAGTTTCTAATATTGAAGGTTCACTAACGCCATCATGCTTTGGGATGCTTGATTCGATGCTGGAACCAACAGACAATTTCGCAGACCAACTATTCGATGCGTCATTGGATTGCGATACTTCTAATTGGTCTACGCCGCCGCTCTCAACCACGGCTCAGAATGCATTGAACCGGTCTCAGCTTGTGACTATTCCTCAGGTCACAAGATCGATCTCATCCCGCCTCCAGTATGCTATGGATTCGATATTGAAGGGCCCTTCGCAAATGGTTTCAGAGAATCAGACGCCTTGGTGCCATTCGCATCTATACGACGATGGAATGCCTAAATCTATGCAACGTAAGCCCAATCCATGCCTCGCCAACTCATTCATAACAATTAAGCAGATGCGGTATCATCTGCTGCACTCCATGCAGCAAAGAATCATCTCAACGCGAGAGTCATCCGTGACAACGTGGAAAGCCGAGTGCAGGAACTCCTTGCCAGCCCTCCACCAGCTACTTCAGTGGAAACGCTGGCATATGCACAAGCGCTCTTCATTTATCAAATCCTTCGTCTACTAGACAAGGACGCCCGAACCTACGCCACTTACCAAGCCACCATGCCTCATCTGGAGGAAGCATCCAACGCGCTCATTCCTCACATCGCCATCGACGAAGCAGCAGATTCACCAAATCAATCCTCAGATCCGATACCTCTCTTTCCCGCCTCAGCAGCACAAGCCTTCTGGACAAATTGGATCTTCCAAGAATCAGCCAAGAGAACACTAGGCATGATTAATTTTTTCATGCTGACGTATTACTTCATGAAAGGCGAGTCGGGTAATAGATGCGGCCAAAATAAAAACATCGCTGTGAATAGGTCTGTCACCATGTCTGCGCATTTATGGAACGCTCAAGATCCTGTTGACTTTGCACTCGCGTGGCGAAACAAGAAACATTTTGTAATAAATGTCAGCGCGTAAGTCAATTTTGAGTCTTGTTTGTTGTGTGTTTAGCTGATGAGTGAAAGACCAAATTTCTTGGAGACGATACTTCATGATGCCCAGAAAGATGACGTTGATGCGTTTGGCAAGATATGTCTGACATCTTTAATGGGACTTACGGAGGCAAAGGGCTGGTTAGCTATAAAGGGAATTACTCTATAGTCCCATAAAGTCTCTCTCGAACTTATATTCCTGTTTGCAGTCTGCATCGGCCTTTGCCCTCGGCTTCAGTTCGCCAGACTGGACAAGCGGATCACATGGGTACTCGTAGACAGCCAGTTGATGACTTGATTCTCCCTGTATAACTCTAGATACGTATTCAGCAACCGTTTTGATGAGCGTTCAAGACAGTCCATGTGAAATGCATCTCGGGGAACACCGGGTATCAGATGATATCATGGAACTGTCTTCGGATAATCCTGCCGGGAATCCCCACTGACATAGCCATGTTCCTCGCTAATCGGTTCTTTGCTTGGCAACTCTTCCGCACTGGGCTGGCATGGACAGGTTATAATATAAGTCATGAGAAGTAATAAGAGAGTAGAGTTTTTATTTCTTCGAGGTCATATGGCAGTAATTCTGCCGTAGGGCCGTTAAGATGAGGCAAGTCATCTTGGCTAATTATGTTGATACTTTATCTTATTTATAGCAGCCCACGTCCATAAAATGTTACGGCTCTGTTATGAGATTAGGAATAAATACATATAACTCGTCACAACACTTTGCGGGCAAGAAAGAAGATGGAAGACGCTCGTATCATTCTACGTAGAGCATTGGCACTTTCTTACCACTATACATAGAGATGATTTAATGCCTGAAAATTAGGTCCAGGGTAACATTGAATATTTGGCGCTTTTTTCAAAGACCTGAGATAAATGCTAATAAAATCAGCTCAGAGTATCAAGCCCTCTCCTTTTGCTAAGCCTGTTTCATGGATGGCGACGCCGAGGCAAAATCGGTGCGGCTAAGAAGGAAAAGTCATATCGGAGGACCCGACGTTACTTCAATTCCCAAACATCCTCTTTTGTTATCTTATCATGTGTTGATAACCTTTTTATCGCCTGAAGCTAGCGAGGACGCTGGTCTCGGGTTTTGACACAAAAACAAGGTGCCAAAATTATCTGGCCTAAAGATATATCAGAATAAACTGAATTTACCGAATTCTTTTTGTGGCTTAGATAAAGGTCCTGAATCATTTTTGCATCCCCTGGCCTGGAAACCTGGCAAAAGTCCCTTGACTCAGCTGCTGACAGAACAACAAGTGGGCCAGGTCGGCCGCGGCTCAACTCCACCAAAGCGGCCGACTTTCCCACAGTCGTGATAGGACCATAAGCCGCCAGCAACACAGTAATAGTTAAAAATAAGCGAAAATACAAGCTTAGGAACAAGCTTCTGCCAAGCGTCAATGCCGGATCCTTGCCGCCCCTGGTAGTCGAGACCCTTTGGATCTATATCCCCTGCCAAGAGCTGCGTGACTGAGAGGCTTTCACGAGGCGGGACCCTGATTGAATGGAACGATATTTGTTCTAGTGCACTGCCAAGATAGCTGTTATTGCGGAAATGGAAGGTTGTATTTTCGGACCTCGTGAAATGCTGCCTTGCACGTGTCATGGCTGGTGATGAAAAGAGTTTGAGTTTGACGGCAGCGGTCAAATTCGACGACGTGTATAAAGACATGGCTACTGTCCTCACTAATTCATCCCTTTTGTTTATCCTCAGATCATCAGTCTCTTCTCACTATTTTTCGACAACTCAATACTCTCCCCTCATCACCATGCTCGTCTCAACCGCTCTTCTCGCCCTCTGCTCGGTAGCTTTCACAGCTGCCACGCCCGCTCCAGCTCAAACCGCCGAGACAGACTTTAGCTTCTGGCTCGGCGGCCCTATCCTCGAGAAATGTCTCGCCGAAGGCAACTGCGAGGACCGTCTTCACGATAACCCGTACTACGTCGAGGCCAAGAAGAACAAGCATGCCAAGCGCTACAGTTGCCACGGCTCTAAAATACACACCGTCGTCACGACCGGCAAGAACTTTGTCAAGTTCGGTTCTTTCAACCCGTATGATCTGTTCCACCACGTCTACGACCTATGTCACGAAGGCGGATGCGACAGTGGCAGTGACTGGGCCCGAAGTACAAAGTACGTCACTGCAACGGGTATCTACTCCAAGGACATCAAAGTCAGTGCTCAGGGTGTTTATTCCGGCTGGGAGATGCGAAATGCTCTTGCCCAGTCCCTGGCCGATGCTTCTGGGCGCAACCAGGTCTGGTCTGAGGAGGTTGCGTGCCCCAGTGGAGGAAGGGCGTGTTCGCGTGTCAAGGCTTGGCAGGGATATGCACCCAACTTTCATCAGGCTGCTATCTTCAACAACTGCAATCAGTATGGATGGATGAATGCCAAGACTGATGGGCTTACTGGAATCACTTCGGGTGGAGATTGCAAGTCTATTGTTGAGAAGCCTGGAGCTATTATTGGGGAGGCGATTCCTTACGGGGCCGGGACTATTCCTCTTCTTGGTGCTCTTTGTGGTTAAACAATAGTCTATGAGGATTTTGAGGAGCTCGAAGCAGTAGGGAATGAGATGTGAAGAATCTCGCAGAGTTGATAGCGAGTACTAGACCAACCAAGCATACATAGCCCTTGACCGCGTATCGAGCTCAGATCTATTGCCATTCCTTATCCAAAACAGTCAGATTCTGATATCCGCTCTTCACAACCTCAGTGTCAACCACCATGACAGCGATAAAAGTAGTGTCCTCAGTCTCACTGGCATTGTCGCTAACAGTGTGATGACAACCAGGAAACTCGCGGAAGCTCTCGCCCGCGTGATAAACCTTGGGTGGGTTACCGTTCATCCCGCTGAGCAGCTGGCCCTTGAGCACAGTGGCGACGACAGTTGCACCAGAGTGAGTATGCGGAGGTGTCCAGCCACCCGGACCGTAGTGCACTTCGACACCAACGATGGACTTGCCGGGTGCGTTGGTGAGCTCGTAGTCGTAGAGGATCTTGACAGTTTCGCGAGGGCGATTGCTGGTAATAATTAGATTGATTTTGGATGAGGGATCGGTTTAAATCACCGATTATTTTCAATAATGTCTGTCATTTTGATGAAATTGATGTTGTACGTTTGTTGTGTTATGATGGATGAGCTGTGATGGCGGAGATACAGGAATAAGACATAACAAGAGAGGAGGAAGGTGGAAGATACTGTCCTTACTTGGATGAACTACTTATACTGATGGGAAAGTCGTATTTCCTGAACCCAAAAAGAATGATTATCCTACTTGCCTCCCGATTTCCGGGTGGAGACGAATAAGCCGGGCACTCGTCTTGCAGGTCCCGCCCGGGTATCCGGGTATTCGCCTTCTATTCCCGAATCCCGGGCACAATTGACTGCAACGACTATCAACATATAAACGGTTTCTTCTTAGCACAAAAAAGTGCTTATTGATATTAGTTCTTAGCAATATCATCAATTAGTTTATTACTACACTTTATACACCAAGAAACAATTCCTCAACATCAAGATGAAAGCCGTTCAGATCCTCGGAGACATGTCTTCTCCAAAACTCACCACCAATTTCTCTATGGAGAAACCCGAGCCTGGCAAGTCTGATATTCTGGTTCGTGTCCACGCCGCTGGAGTCACTGGCGATGAAGTCATGTGGGGAGAGACATATCGACGTCCAAACCGCATTCCCGGCCACGACATTTCCGGCGTTATCACCGCTTTTGGTTCTGACTATTCTGGTTCCCTACAAATCGGCCAAGAAGTGTATGCATTTCTATCAGCGCATACTGGTGCAGGGCAGGCTGATTATGTTATTTGCACTCCTGATGAAGTCGCCTTGAAGCCAGCATCGCTTTCACACGCTGAAGCTGCTGCGCTGCCGATTCCGGTATTGACAGCGTGGGAGGTTTTGGACTATTCCGATATCCACGCTGAAACGAGAGTTCTAGTGACGGGGGCGTCAGGCGCAGTTGGCCAGCAATTTGTGCAGCTTGTCAAGCACTTGACGGGTGCTTATGTAATTGCGCTGGCATCCGCGACAAACAAGCAGCTTCTGGGCGATGTTCCTGACGAAATCGTTGACTACAGGACCTCAAACTGGGGGAGGTCTGTGAAGGACGTTGATGTTGTCTTTGATACGGTAGGTGGGGAGGTTCTGGCCAACACGTGGGAAACGGTCAAATCTGATGGCATGATCATCACGATTGGGGATCCTGCGCCAACTTGGGCTTTTGGCGGTAATGAACCATCTGAGTCCCTCTCCCAGCCAGGCGTGAGATACAAGTATTTTATCGTGTCGCCGAATGTAGATCGTTTGGGGCAGGTGGTAAAATTGTTTGACGAGGGAGTCCTGAAGCCACTAGCCGTGAAGAAGTTCCCGTTTGAGCAGGCGGTTGAGGCTTGGGAGGATGCTAAGCAACGTGGAAAGGGCTACAAGGTCGTGATTGAGTTTTAAGGCGTATCTAGAAGTGAAATGAAGAAGAGATGTCCATGGGTAGAGATTATATAGATTATTTAGTGTTCAACTTGTACCTCCTTCAATCCAGCTGGAATCCAGCTCCACACCCATATTGATCCATCCGCAAATATCCTCAAACGACCCCAGAGACGCAAAGACATTATCATCTTGGTCCATCGTAGGCAAAGACTCCATGCTCCCTTCTCCTTCGCTTTGCGTCAAACTCGGAACCTGGGTTGATCCTGGAGTACTCCCCACTTCTGCACTACCCCCTCCGAGTCCCAGGACATGACGAGCAATAGTCTGTATCTCTTTGACGTTCCTCGCAGTCCTAGGCCAAAACTCGCCTATGGCTTTGAGACATCCAATAGTCAACCGAATTTGATCTCGCGCTACTGCCAAAGCTTGATCTTTGAGCATGTACGTACAGGCTGAGAGAAGGGCGAGAGTTCCTTCGCTGACCATGCAAGTTGTGAAAGGCGTGTGATGAAATGGGCGCACCGGTAAAGCTAAGAGTTGGATCTGTGCATTGACTGACTTGAGAATCCTCGTTGTGTGTACGTTGACAAGATTTGGTTTGGGTATATCTGCCGGTGGTTCTCGAGCACAACTTGATACCTTTTCAACGGGGTTAAATCTCAGATCCGATAATGGCCTGTGTATACCAATAGTGGCACTGAACAGTTAGCTGGACTCTCAACATGGTGAGGGAAGGACATACACATGAATGAGTAAGTGCGCTTGAAACATCAGCTCATCAATGGTTCCATCTGCCTTTAGCACTGGCTTCTTATCTTTGGGAAGTAGTAGCAGCCAGGCGTCGAATGCCGAGTCAGCCGATTGTATGATGGCTTCTGAATCTTCTCTCGTCGCACATTTTGGTGACATGTAAATGACTTGTGCTGCACAGCGGACGGCACCGATAAGGTAGGCGAAGGACGAGAATACCACGTCTTCGCTATCGAACTCGCGTGAATCGAAGTCCTGTAAGGTCTTTGGTGTAGGAATTGTCTATTGATCGGGTGTTAGTCTCTTGCTTTAAAATACTGTAAAGTACTTACACCTGATTCATAGTCTGACTCTTCACAAGGAAGCTCCGCGGTAGGCTCAACATGTAACGTTTTGAAGTTCATTGTCCCCAGTGTTCCAGCGTAGGAAGCATCCGCGATGAATAGCATCCACCAAGTTCGTCTCCAGCATTCAACCATGATCGAATCTCCGAAGCCCCATGTTGTAGCGAACTCATTCCTATGCATTTCCAACTTGATGGCAACGTCAATGGCAGCATCCATCTGCTCTTTTGCTTCAGCCTTGAAGGTGTACCAGAATAAAGCGATCGAGTAAAGCAGACGAGCCTGGACTTGAACAGCATCTGAGGATTTGGACTGTAATAACTGAGCCTCGACTGCGCTGCTTAGTGATTCTGACCATTGGTGAGTGTCGTAGATATGGCCGATTAGCCGCATGGCAGCTATTAGGGGACTGAAGTTGAAAACCGATGCTTGGGACAGTTGGACTAAGTGCTTGTACGGGGGAGCGACAGGATGCAAGTGGTGAAAGTTGGTATAGTACGACTTGACCAAAGAATCATCCGCAAGACCTCCATGGCTGAAGTTAGGTGTTTCGCGGTTCTCTGGTACTGGTGTTGGAATGGGTAAGCTTGCGTGTTGGAAAACCTCCAAGCAATCCCCCTCAGTCACAGACTCATCACCTAAGGTGATTCCCTCATCAGAGACTCCCACAGAAATCTCCGATACAATATGATCTAGTTGCGTATCAGCATTCTTAGCCAGACGTCTGCGCCTTTCAGTCAAAGCCGCTCGATCGAGGCCGCCGCGTCTTGAAGCAGTATACTGGCAGGCCTTGTCGTATGCCGTGCAGCGACTGCATCGTGGCTGTTTAGCATCGCACTTCACATGCTTTGTCCGACACTCGAGACATGCTAGCGAAGATCGTGTGTTTACACGTGTCGAGACTAGTCGCTCCATGGTGAATGGGTGATTTACTTGGAAGAGAATTACGGCTGATGCTTGTAAAATGGGAGTGGTACCAAAGTGGGGTCGCGGGTATCCGGGCATCCGGAAATAGAGTGGGAATGCGAGATGTCATGCAACATGAGGAAATGCTTTGTTTACGCTCAAGACTGTATTTATTGAACGAAGTGCCATGTTACTAAACCACAAGAGTATTCATGTCCTTTTATATACATCGGTAGGTCACTTCTTAGGGATATGCTTGCTCCAAGTTGTCGAAAATTGGCCGGCCAAACTGATCCATCACTTTGAGACGATGAATCTTGTCCCCGCCATATCCCGCGCTATCCGGCTCATGAAGATGCCAGTAAAGGACCTTGTACCATCGTTCCTCTATGCCACGAAACTCCGGCTGTAGGTAGTTGAAGACCCGGCAAGGCAAAGTGGTGATCTTCTCCGACTCAGCTTCGTCCTTGTCAAACATCTTGACGCCACTGTATCCAGTGTCTCCGCGATCGACAAAATCAGCACTGATAACGGTACACCGGATGTCGATGTCCCATTTCCCTCGACTTTGCGATATGTTTTTCTCTACCAGCTGCCAGTGTCGGCAGCGCTGTTTGATCGGACAGGTCGCGGCTTTGGGGTGACGAAGCGTGAAATGTCGGAGGGGATATTTCGATTGAGCGAAGAACACTTTTCGGAGAAAGGCCTTGGAGAAGGCTCTGTCACCGACGGGAGATCCTTTGACTTGGTCGAACCTGGGATCCAGTGTCGGAGTCACGACCTCGGAGTCGGTAGGGTCGATCAGGAGATACGCCTTGCTCGGGGGCGGGTCAGGTTGTTCTGCTGCTTCGCTGCAATGCTCTTCGTCTTCGTCGATCTCAGACTCAGATGGCAGTAGACCTTGTGCTTGTTGTTGTGCCTGGAGAACTTCGTGCAACTCTTGAGTAAGAGCAACTTCAACTTCCCGAGCTAGGGCCACTCGTTCCTGAGCCATTGCCAGACGCTTCCGGATGGCACTCTCGCGATTAGTTAGATAGTCCATTGTGTTGACGAGAGGCTTGGTTGTGGCGAGGTGGAATTGTATTGGCCAAAAAGGCGGTATTGATAAAGTTCTAGGCAGGAATGTGTGGTTTTGGGGAAAGTTGGGACTCCTGTATGAGTATGCTTTTTTACAGGAATGAACCTTGCATAATACGACATATACAGAATCTTATATGAGATGACAGGACTTAGAGTTTCAGAAAGATGTTGTGCCTAAACAAAAGTTTAGGTGGAAAAAAGAAGTTGTTTGTGTGGGCGACGAGCTAGTCTGTCTTGAGAATCACGTGTTCATGAGCACAGTACCGCGGAAAAGAGACTCTGTAGGTGCAGGGCAGTGCAGTATTTTGTTCACTTGTCATTCTGGCCTTGGCATTCGCGTTCACAGGCCAGGCTGGAACGAACATGCCTACTTAAGCAACCGTTGATGAACGCGTTTAACGCGGCGCGAGACAGTGCTCCCGAGTAAAGGCCGTAGTAGTCGTCACATTACTGGTTGAACTTGGTGAATCACATCGACAGAGATTGCACGAACAACAGTCACAGTGTAGCCCTGGTTATCCCTCTTTGAGGGAACTTAATGTGATTTTAACTGTATTTATTTATGCTATGTGTGACTTTATTAGTAGCCATATCTAGGAGATTAAGCTTTTATATTAAAGTCTATCTGCTTATCCTAAAAGCTAGATTAAATAATTTATCTTTTTTACTTATTTCTCTATACTATTATATACTTAATAAGTAAGCTTTAGAGCTAATACTTACTGCTTTTTAAGCTTATTAAGAAGGTCTTATTAGAGGGACTTTCTTTTTATCTTTTAACCTTTTAGACTAGCTTCTTTAGTTATATTCTTTAGTTTATAAGGAATATCTATTCTAAAAAGCCTATCATAAACCTAAAGATAAGGTAGTAATAGCTAAAGATTATTAATCTAATTTTTATAAGGTTACCTTTTTTATTATTTATTAATTAAAAAGGGATAAAATATTTATTAAATCTCTTAAAGAGGTCTTTAATAAGCCTCTAAAGGGACTTATAGTCTCTAACTAATAGATTTAAAAAAAAGGCTAGTTATTTTTATAGTTATATTATAGTTAAAGGCTATTAACTAATAGCTAGAAAGTAATCCTATTACTTAAAAGCGTTATTTTTATAGTTTTTAGTTTATAGTTTTTTTTATATAAGAATTTTTTCTACTTTTAGTAATAAAGAATTAGGCTAGCTTTTTATATTTTAATAGCTATTAATAAGATTATTAATTAAGTTATTATAAAAGTATATTATTTTAATTTTAATTAGAAGACTTATTTTTATAGAGGCTATATATATATTACCTTTAGAAGCCTAAAGTTAATTGGTATTTTTTAGTGTGTTGGCTTGATATATCTCGTTGAGATATCATAAGCTTTAACTATCAATCAGTAGCCCTGGTCATCACAAGCATTCCATGGCTCATTAATACTTCGCCCAGCAAGCATTCCCTTCGAAAAGAATATAATCTTCACGTCTTTTGATCATCATTATCAAAAGAGCCGCCAAGCTGCTCATCACTACGTATCTCATCAAAAGTGCTTTTATCCAAGTCCTGTATATCGTGGCATGGTGCTACGTGCTGGTCGTAAATAATCTCCCCGCTCATAGGCAGCTCCCCCGTGGATAGCAGGTCTTGTTCATTGACGGAGGACAGGACATCTGCGGTTTCGCGGCATATTCTTTTGGAGACCATGGTATCGGTATCGCTGCTGGCGGACCTCTTGAGGTTCGAGGCCTGAGCTCTCGGTGAAATATCATGGTTAATTGTGCTCTGTGATGATTGCCTGCTGGGTAATGAGTCTGAAGCTGGAAGGACAGTGGTGGAATGACTGATCCCGAAATATTCATCCCTGTAGAGCGACTTAAGGCTCTTGGCTGAAGAAGACACTTGTGAGTCGACATTCAGCCTTTGTTCCTCACAACTTGAGCTATCGAGAGGAATGGCTGGATCTGAGTTGCGCGGCGTCGGCTGTGAAAAGGGAGACACAGGCCGCTCGGGCTCTTGAGTATCTGAGTAACCGTCAGCGAAGTTGCGATATTTGGGGGACGCAACATACCTTTTTGCGCCTCCTGCCAAGACCAGTGCAAAAGGTCGAGAAATACCTCGACGTCAAAATCTTCAGTAATAACATCGAAATCTTCGGGAATGAAGTCGTCATGCATGATTGGAATGTTGTTTCTGCTAAAGAATGTGTTGTTCTGTTGGATCCGGATGGAAATCTTGAACGGAAATGGAGCATGTGCCTAGATAAGATGAAAGAGCTGGTGGTGTTCACCATATATGTGTTTCTTAAAATCCACATACTTTTTCAATACAGACATTATTGAGTCCCGATTCGTTCAGTAGGATAAGTAAAGAACCCTAAATAAACTTCATTATCGAATGCTTTTTGCAAAGCTTGACATTATTAGTATCACGATACTTTTCGTTCTGGAAGTTTGATCCATGCTGCCTAATTGCTGAAGTATAAATGAATGACCACCAAGAGTTCACGTGTTTGTCAAGGTCAGAGCCTGATGAACACCCGGTCGCTAGTTACTCGATGGTAAAGAGTTTATGATATTACCAAAAGTTCATCCTTGTAGTCGTTTTCTGGATTCCCCAATCGATTTTAACAGAGCGCAGCGAACCCTTCCTTATCATTATAGTAGATTGGCCATAAAACAACAGAGTGTATTAAATGTTATCAGTATTGTCACGGCCATGACGGAGTGGGTTCCGACCTCGCTACCAAAGAGTGGCTCCTCGAGGTGCACGGTCTTGATGGTTGCCTCCGGTGATCTCCATTCTTGGTTTTATAAGGAGGCCAACCCCCAATCTCTGAAGCTCAGATTCTTCCTCGACTCAATCAGAATGGCTTCTTCAACGCCAGAAATCCCGTGCATTCTGCCACGTCTTCCCAAAGAATTAACGAATGCCATTTCTCAGTATCTCCATGGCAGCGATCTCAAGGCCCTGCGCGAAACATGCTCTGCAATGGCACAAGCGGTACCACTACATTTCGATCGTGTCTTCATTTCCGCAAATTCCCTCAACATCTAAGTCTTCAACCCAATTGCAGACCATGAGACCTTTCGCCATCAAGTCACTGAGATCATCTGGGACGATGCTCGTTTATTTACTGGACCGGAGATGTGGCAATACAACAATGAATGGAAGTATTACGATTGGGAGCCAGATCAGGTTGTAACTGAGAATGGGTGCCCGATGTGGTTTCAGAAAGGATCCAGTAACATCTAATCACGAATGGTGGGACAACTACATCGTTGCTGTTGCTGACAATCAAATGGGACTGGCAGAGTGCTGGGAATATTACAGGCCTTTGTTGGAAGACCAAGAGCAAATTCTGGCAAGTAATGCTGACATTGAAGCTTTCAAGTATGGTCTGCAGCGTTTCACATCCTTGAAACGAACCACCATCACGCCTGCCACTCACGGGAAGCATGGTCACCCACTATACAGGACTCCAATAATCAGGGCACTTCCTCCCGGCTTCGACTACCCGATCCCAAAGGCATGGCCTACTGCCCCAATGGATGATACTGGGGAATGGCAGGACGACTTTTCATGGATATTTGAGGACGGAGATGCCCAGTATCAGTGGCTTTACGGCACCCACTGTACCGCTGAGAAGTACAAAGAGAAGTGGCGGGGCTACCAACTCGTCAGCCGAGCTTTGATTGAATGTGAGAACCGAGTCACAGAGCTCAAGATTGGAGGCCATGAGATCATGTCTGCATTGAATTATCGTATCTTTGATCAATTCTGCACTTTACTGAGCTGCCCAGGCTTCCGATACCTTGACCTCCATCTCTTCACAGGTGTGATCGAGCGTGAAGACTGGATAACATACAAGACAGGACTTTGGGAGAACTTTTGGCTCAAGCTAAAGATATAGAGAATTTATCTGTACGTGCTACGACAGACATTAAAGACGCATTCCCTCAGCAAATCGATCCAGGAGACCTCGAACAGCCTCTATTTTCCCTACAGGCTGTATTTCCGATCGATCACTGGCCACGACTGCAGCACTTCGGTATCTCCAATTTTCTGGTAGAGCTAGACGACTTGATCGACGTTCTATCCTGTTTGCCATCCGCATTACGCGGCGTTGAACTAATCAACTTGGCATTCCGAAATCCAAGAAACGGCTATGACGATCTCGTCCGCCAGATGCGTGATAAACTGGATTGGCGCTCACGCCCCGCGGAAGAGAGGCCCAAGGTACATATAATCTGTTGTGGGGAAGGCGGCTGCGTAGGAAATGAATTCATCGAGGCAGATGATGCGCTGTGTTCTTATCTGTATGGGGATGGTGGAAACCTGTTCGAACCTGTTCGAACCTGAGTCGAGCCATGTCGCCAGGGGCCGAGGGGCTTTTCGGAGAGATCCATTTGATCCAGACTTCCGAACGCCTTTCTAGATGTAAGATACATCTTATTGACAATTTCCCCTGCTCTAGCAAGATCTTGAGACTGGAGGAAAAGCTCAGGAGCCACAAGTTTGATGGTGATGTTTTAAAGCTGTAGGTAGAACTTCTTCAGCATAGTTACATTGCGAACAATGGCTCACATGGATTGTCTCATAGCTCAAATCATGTGATATCATGCTTATTTGCAAACCCTATTTCTGGCTGAAAGCTTCCAAATTGCAATTCCGTTTCAATTAGGCATTTATCGGGATCCCATCGTGAAGTATAACCAGTCCAAGGATTGCTCGATTTCTACTGCGGCCAAAAATGGAAATGCCCGGAAGACTCAGCCCTTACAAGCCTTGTCAACTAACAACTGAAAGCGAGTCATTTGGCGGGCCGACTTTGGGTAGATATAGACAGACCAACAGCATTACTTTACGAGATGTTTCTCGCTCTTCCTTTGTCAACACAAAGTTCAAGTTCTCTCATTCCATTGCAGGCACTTTATTCTATCGATGGGAATCACTTAGCCGCACAATGGTGATTATATCACTGATAATGTACGTCTTGAGGCTTTCGTGGGTCAGCCATCATAAGCAGAAGCGAATTTCACTGCCAAATGGCCTGGTCTCAGAGTTAGTACATCCTTGTTACCCTTGCAAATACACCCTTACATACGGGACATAGCTGACTGGCCGGAGATGTGTTGAAAAATCGGAAAACAAAACACAAACAAGGCCATACGATTCGTGGAAGGCTGATGATCTGCGGTTTGGAATCAACGAGGAGCCAACTCGGAATAACTGCGCCACTAGCCGCTAAAAGATGCTTCCAAGCACCGGTTTCAGATTTCGGATGCGCCTCGTCCATGTGATGCACCACATCTGGCTGCAATGTAACCGTGAATCAGAAGATGGCGTTCTGGACGCTCTCTCATCAAGTTTACCAACGAAATCGGAGCCGGATAAATCATCCTCGACTCGGTCACTGTGGGCCGGAAGTACAGGACAAGTCCGAAGTCCGAACCCCAAATGAATCGATCAGCTCGACTATCAGTCTCGGTATTCTTCTAATGCCCGAGATGTTTTATAAATGTGAAGTTCCGGCTCACTGTTTGCTGTTAAGTATCAGTTACTGAATCGCATCCATTCGCCATGACGGCCATAGTTGACACTGATATCCTGATTGTGGGCGCGGGCCCTGCCATCGCTGCACTTGCTTCCTTTTTGGGGCAGAATGGTAACTCGTGGATCTTTTCACAAAGATCTGTTCAGCAAGCTAATTGGTAATGCATAGGACTGAGCGGTCTTGTAATTTCCAAGAGTCCTCATACGGCCTATACGCCTCGAGCTCATGGGTTCAATCCCTTTGCATTAGGTAGGACTGGGTATCGAGACATGCATAAGCAGTTGCTGACGCGCAGTAAGAGTGTCTACGGGACATTAATCTGGAACATGAGGTGCTTCGGCTCGCAATCCGAGAACCCTTCATTCTCTCATCCCGTTTCGCAAAGAGCCTGATTGGAGAGGAATACGGACGACTCTCAGCATGGGAGGAAGACCCGACATCTTTAGTAAGAGCACCATGCCATACTCTGTTCTCTGCTAAGAAGGCACTTATGAGGGAAGACGAAAAAAAACCACGCCCTTCTAGTATGTGGATTTTACTCAGCGACACTTGGAGCCTCTTCTTCTCCGTTATGCATCACACAACGGTTTCAATGTTCGATTTTCAACTGAGATCCTCAAAGTTGAATCCACTTCCAGTGCCGCCACGGAGCCTACTTATATGTGCATGGTCTACGATCACATCCTGAAGCGAGAATTCAAGAT
The DNA here is from genome assembly GCA_022627125.1 of Fusarium chuoi. Classification (NCBI taxonomy): domain Eukaryota; kingdom Fungi; phylum Ascomycota; class Sordariomycetes; order Hypocreales; family Nectriaceae; genus Fusarium; species Fusarium chuoi. The sequence continues at coordinate 473,620 of JAJALE010000834.1, read as the reverse complement.
CCGTACAAAATATCTTTTCGGGGCAGATGGGGCGAGCAGCGAGATAGCGCGTCAATTCGACTTTCACTTCGTAACCAAAAGCCCAGGGCCAAAAGCGTGCAACGTCTTGTTTCGTGTAGACCTGGCAAGGCACTTGACAAAGTCTCGTCGCTGTGGAATGCACTAGATCATTTAACCGGACCGCACCGTCTTCCCCGGCGTCGTTGCGCATCTGCGAGCTGTTCGGCCTTGGAACGAGTGGGTGCTGGTCGCGTTTGGTGCCCAGGGTAGCAATCCCTTTGAGAGCCTGACCACTCAAGGTCGAGAGCTCGTAGACTTGATCAGACAGCTTGTTGGAGATGATTCACTTGATGTTGAGATCTTGACGCTTGATGCTTGGACTGTGCGCGAATCAGTCGCGGCATCGTACTCGAAAGACGATAAGAGCTTGTTTCTGCTAGGTGATGCGGCACACAGACATCCCCCGACTCTCGGCCTCGGTAGCAACACATGCATCCAAGATGCGTATAACCTCGCATGGAAGGTGGCATACGTGTCGAAGGGATGGGCTGGTCCAGGATCGTTATCCTCGTACGGCCAAAAGAGACAACCAGTGGCCGCCGATCTTGTCCGAGAGAGCAACAATCAGATACGGAAGAATGCAGAGCTCTTCCGTGCGTTTGGAATGATGGCTCCGTCTGCCGAGGGCATGGATCTAGTGGGTCAACTATCACACGCGACGCTGGAAGGCTCAACGCGACGGGCCGATCTCTATGAAGCCTTGGGGGAAAAGAAACGAGAGTTTGAGAGCCTTGGCTTAGCGCACAATCACTTCTATGCATCCAAGGCGGTATATCTGGATGATGAACCTAGCCCAAGACCACTACTGCATGGTGACCCAGTCGTGCAGGTTCAAATCAGCACCTATCCCGGTAGCAAATTGCCTCGCGCGTGGATTGACAAACCGAACCGCCTGGACACGATCTCGACTCTAGACTTGGCTGGAAAGGGGTCCTTTTGTTTATTGGTGGGCGTGGATGGTAGTGCTTGGAGAAGCGCAGCTGAAGCCATCAGGACAGCTACGGGCATCCCTATCAAGGTCTTTGGCATCGGCCCAGGTCAGGAGTACATCGACGTTTATAGGCGTTGGTATGAGAAGAGAGGTGTCGACGACAGTGGCTGTGTTCTCGTTCGGCGAGATCGTTTCGTTGCATGGAGATCTTTTGGCAAGCCTGCGGACTGTGAGCAGAAATTGGGAGACGTTATGAGGATTATTTAAGCAGAGAGGAGCTGTAGCTTAGCTTATCAACGGAACTGCGTCCCCACAGATTATATTGAATCGTCGCTGGAATGAAGTCGTAGACGATAATGATGTTTCTTTATGGACAAATACCGTCATTACTCTATACTACGATATTCCGCTAGCTCACAGTCGAATGGTCAGCTCTGAACCCATACCCAACTACGGCTGTCTGGCCTCTGGTACTCCATAACGGCATGTCCTTCTCAGATCTCCGACACATCGCGCTTCGGTGTTAGACCGGACTTTCAGTTGTCCGCCAAAGTGGGGCCTTTGAACCAATGATCGCTCCCCTCTTTGTCAAGCAGTTGAGGGCCTTCCATCCTCGACAGTAGATATCTCAAGCAGATCGGCTTAAAAGTCGGATCGGATGCTGTTTGCGACCGGTTTAGCGTACTTTTATGCAGGATTTACATCTATATAAGCTCGATATATTGCAGTTTATGTATCTAACCAAACACCAAGAACTTCAGTCGGCAAGCATGGACTCTCAACTCGAACGTGTTTACCTGAAGTTAGAAGCAACTGGTCATGTTGTACTACTTCTCTCTGTTTTATACTTGCTCTATTATGTAAGTGGAATCTTACCCCCAGCTCCTATGGCTCTAACAACCTGTAGGCAACTTTTATCATCTTCTTCAACCCACTTTCTCGTCTACCAGGTGAGCTATCCGTGTCTTCATTCAAACCGGCTTTGATAACATTGTCACGCAGGTCCATGGATATCCTGCTGTACAGAAGTGATTCTGAAGTATCACTGGCTAAAGGGCACACGAGCCCAATACGTCCACCAACTCCATCGGCAATACGGTTCGTGTAAACATCCTCAGATAGCACACCGCTGACTGGTCTCAGGCCCCGTGGTGAGAGTAGGCCCTCACGAGGTTGACATTTCGGATATGACAGCAGTCAAGGAGATTCATCGCGTCAAAGATGGCTACAGAAAAGCGCCGTTCTACCAGAATCTTGTTCCCAACACCAATAACCTCTTCAATACTCTCGATGTAGAGTTCCACCGTCACCATCGTCGTCTACTGTCCTCGGCCCTCTCTGAATCATCGCTCAAGTCTGTGGAGCCAACACTTAACGCCTATGTCAAGATGGCAATTACCAGCATCAGCCGTGAAATGGATGAACGCGGAGCAGCGGATGTAGCCAAGTTTTGGTTATTTATGGCCACCGATATTATTGTGGACCTGAGCTTTGGGGAGTCGTTCGGTATACTAAAACACGGCAAAGTGGGTGGCAGCCTCGCTTGTCTTTCGTCTTTACTAACTCATATGACCAGAAAAACCAGTACATCGAAGATCTTGAAGGTCTAGCGGCCAAAGGTTCCATTCGATCCACGTTTCCAACTCTCATATCATTCGCGACCAAACTCCCGCTGCCTGTCTTCAAGGAAACTGCTGCTGCGTCACAACGCATCAGAGACTACTCCGCCGAGGCTGTCGCACGCTATAAAACAAATTTCGCGAACAATCCTGCAGCAGCCAAGCCTACGTTGTTCAGAAAGCTGTTTGAGGCAGGGGAGGCTGGCCTGTCAGATGATGAGATTCGTGCTGAGGCGCAGGCGTACATCGTGGCTGGCTCTGATACTACCGCGACGACGTTGACGTACCTCATTTACTCCGTCTGCTCTCATGCTGATGTCCGGCAGAAGCTGGTCAAAGAGCTTATGAAACTGCCTGATGACTATGCTCACAGCGACCTGCGTGAACTTCCTCACCTAAACAACGTTATTGATGAGACGCTTCGCCTATATGCAGCAGTCCCTTCAGCTTTGCCTAGGCTCATGCCCGTTGGGGGTGCTCATCTTGCAGGCTACTTCATTCCCGGTGAGACTGTTGTTTCAACACAAGCTTGGACCTTACATCGCGACCCGCACGTATTCCCAGACCCAGAAGTTTGGGCCCCATCGCGCTGGGAGAAGGGTAGCAAGATGATGCACGATGTAGTCATGCCTTTCGGCGGAGGCTCAAGAGGTATGTAGCTCACTTTCAGTGCTTCACGTGATTTACTAATGGCTTTTAAGTGTGTATCGGTAAGCATCTTGCGCGAATGGAGCTTCGTTTGGCTACTGCGAGATTCTTCCGCGCTTTTCCGAATGCCAAGGTATCTTCCATCGAGGGAATGTCGAAAGAGGACATGGAGCTGCGCGCGTATTTTCTTTCGACGCCAAAGGGAGGGCGATGCCTGATTCAACTGGAATAGGAGATAAAGTGCTGCCAATTTTGGGTTTGTGAAGTTAACCATGCGCAGGTTTCAAATTGCTGATCAAGACAAAAAGCACAGATCTCCAGGCAGCTTTGTTATCAACTCAAATTGGAAAACAAAAAACTGCTAGCAGTCTGAAAGAGAATTTATTTAATGGTACATATAAAAGCGACATATCAGCGCCAGAATTCATGGTAAAAGAAAAACATTTCACCAGTATACAGGGTATTCCCAGTCGTCTGATAAGAAATACCTCTGGCGGCACCCTGTCCGCTGGCATAAGTAAGTATCTCTTAGCATTTTTATAAAAAGGCCGTGCGCTCCACCAGAACCGCTCTCCCATCTTTTTCGCTTCAGCTGGCCGAATAGTAAAAGAAATGCTGTGCCGTCTTTCATAGCCAGCGATTAGATAAACAAGAGGGTCATCCTGAAAAGCGAAAATTGCATCAAAGTCCGAGCCATTGACTTTGAGTTTTCTGTCATGGAACTTGCCGGCGGGAATGCAATCAATCTCACTCGTTTATCTGACGGGAAGTTCCGCATGCAAAACATCCCAGCCGATAATGCAGTAAGTATTGCTCGAGCCTCCAAAAGTATGTTGACTACAGCTAGATCCATGATCTAGTGCATTTCGCAGTTCTTACAGCCGAATTCATTCTCTTAGGTGAGTTATACCATCGCAACAATTTATCTGAGAAAACAAAAACAATTACAGATGCCGAATTTCCAAATGTGAGCACGTTCGGAGTGTTGATCGACTTCAGCTGTTCAGTCAGCCCCGTTCATCTTGTCAATTCACAGCCTAGCTTCCCCAATGCCTTCAGCCCAGGGAGCAAGAAAACCTAAGACTTTAAAAGAGAATGCCAAAATAAACTCAGCAAAGCATCCCCTAAGCTCCGGCTAAGCTACCTAAATATTTCCGTCAAGGCCTCAAGTTTTCTTACCTCCTCCAGCTTCGCAAGCTTGACCCTATCCACAGCACCCGCCAACGCTCTCCTTATTTTTAGTCCCCCTCAGCTCAGCCGTCAAAAAACAATCCCCTCGCGACCGCCGCAGAGCTAAAATGTTTCAGGTCCCGTCTCTCCCACATCACGGACTGACAAGTCAATCCAGTTGGATGTTAAGCGATTGGCCAAAAGCATCTCGCAATCTAGGCCAATCCGTCAAATGATGTTCAGTCTGACTCGCGCCCGACGAAGTGCTAGCTCTTTTGGGGCATCATGCAGGGGTATGTTGTATTGACAAGTCATGGAAATTGTGAATGTCAAGAAAGAAGAAAGTGTAGATCCACTGGGGGATTGGTTTTCTCCACAAACGTTGAAGGGAGCTAAAACAGTCCCGAGGGCATTAAGCATTACTGATAATAAAAGATGAAGTAAATATTCGTATCATAGTTTGGATATAGATTAAAATAAACTCAGCTGCTAAGAATTACCAATGCCATTGTCCTGAGACGACGAAGTCCATTCTATAACTTGACAAAAGCAAAGCTATCTTCAGCCATCGCCGTCAAAAGTGAACCCTTAATATCGTTTCAGCCCCGCAAGGATGTGACCAGTGCTCTCGATACGAGTGTGCCAAGGGCGCATCTGGCAGCTGTGCTATGTATGATATGATTGACACTGCCGTCTGTGCGACGCATGCCGGGACCCGTTTCGTTTCGTTTCGTTTCCATCTCTATTTAACTGCCGCCAGTCTCACTCCCTCAAGCATATTGCCATTCATTCGGTACCGCCATAATGCATCTTAATTCACTCCTGGTATGCTCCCTCTTCGCCGCTTCCGCCCTCGCGGCACCGAGCGCTTCAACAAAGAAAGCTTGCGAAGAAATCTCAAAAGCCATTCCGGGTCGTGTGTCACAGCCTTTTACTATCAACTACAACAGCCAATCTTCGGGATATTGGTCTACGGCTCTACGTGAGATCAAGCCCGCTTGTGTCGTCACTGCCAAGTCAGCTGAGGATGTTTCAAAGGCTGTTACGATCTTGAACAAGTATCCTGATGTCAAGTTCGCTGCTAAGAGTGGTGGACATGACCCTAACCCTACCCATGCTACTGCTGGTGATGGAGTTCTGATCTCGTTGAATGAGATGGTTGGCGCTACTTATGATGCCGATAAAAAGGTTGCGTATGTCAAGCCTGGCGGAGAATGGAATGATGTTATTTCGCAGCTTAACGAGGATGGAGTTGCTATCGTTGGAGGTCGTCTTGGTATGTCTTATGAGGGTTGCTGGTTGATGCACTACTGACTTGGCTCCAGGATTGGTTGGTGTTGGAGGTCTGCTTACACAAGGTGGCATCTCTTTCTTGAGCGCTCAATACGGCTTGGCTGCTGATGTATGATCAATCATGGAACCATAATGACTCTAGCTAACGATGTGCAGAACGTTGTCTCCTGGGAGATGGTTAACTGGAACGGCACAATTATCAATGTCGACGCCAAGACTCAGCCCGAACTTGCCGTCGCCTTGAGAGGCAGTGGAAGTCAGTTCGGCATCGTGACTCAATTCACCGTCAAGGCCTATCCCATTGGAAAGGTCTGGGGCGGTATTCGCACCTACGATGAGTCCAAGACAGATGAGCTCTACAAGGCGATGCACGAGTTCATCCCATACAGCAACGAGGATCCCAAGGCCGCCATTATTGTTACCAGTCTCATCCTCACCGGAAGTAGTAGGATCAATCTTTTGTTCTATTTCTATCAGGGCGAGAAACCTCCTACCACCGGAGCCTTTGCCGATTTGTTGATGATCAAGTCCACGCTTTCTACTACGAAGACCCAGTCGTATCCAGATCTGGTAAGCCCATTGATGCCGTCTTGGGATGTAACAGTACTAACAGTGTAATAGCTCAAGTCCAATGGCGCCGGAGTTTCACTCTTGAACTCGAGAATCTCATTCCGAGTAAGTAGCTTCCTTCTGATGTCTAGCCTCAACTAACATCCCAGACTGCCACTATTCCCTACTTCCCCAAAGACTCAACCGTGTACGCCGAAATCACCGACAAGTTCGTCGACATCACAAGCACCTACTTCAAAAACCTCCGTGGTCTCGCCTCTCAATGCTCCGTCGACTTCCAACCCCTCCCCTCCGCAATCGGCAAACATACCGAAGAACGTGGTGGAAACGCCATCGGCTTCACCGCCAACGATCCTAATCGTGTTCTTCTCGAGATCCAGTGTGCGTGGGTTGAGAAGCGCTACGACGATACTGTTCGTCAGTTCTCAAAGGACTTGACTGCGTATATAGAAGATAAGCTTCCTGAGTGGATTGAGAGGAATGGAGGCGACGTGGATGAGTATCTTCCTTTATTTATGAATGATGCTATGTTTGATCAGAATGTCACGGGAACTTATAAGGATTATGCCAAGTTCAAGGCGTTGCAGCGCGAGGCTGATCCGGAGGGTGTTTTGAGAGAGAGAATGGGTGGCTTTAAGTACTAGTTCCAGCTTCAAAGCTGCAGTTAAAACGTCTACATAATATTCTGTCTATGTAATAGTTAATCGGACCAGGCTGCTACTCCCGCAAAATTTAACGCGTCCTTGCACATGAGGTACTGCGACTACAGTCAACAAACCTACCGCCTCTTAACGTGCGACAACATATTTGCTCGTCTCGAGCAAGCCATCAAGCCATCCCACATCTGTTTCAACCTCGCATTTCCAATCTCAAACCTCTCCAAATATCGCAACGCCACCAGCGTTTCCGGCAAGGTGCCGACGACAGATCCACTTCCAAGCCCCAGATACGCCTCTACGATAGGCTTTCTGGCATCAAATTCTGTATATACATTGTTGAGCTCTGCGACAGCTCTGTCCATCTCTCTCGTCTTGACGAACATGTCTTGACTTAACGCCGCCATGGTTCTACCGAGATCGGTATCAGGGCCTGCATTACGGGAGTTAGTTTGCAACGATTGTATCATGGTGTTTAGATTGAAGAGGAAACTGCGTATTCTGTTACGGAAACCTTCGTATTTTGTGTGTTCGGCGATTGCGATCTGCCACCTTGCTCGAGCAGCATTGGTAGGGGTAGATGCCGGAGCTTCGTTGTTAGCCATTTGATATATTATGGGTTTTATATCACAATCAATTAATGTATTGAGTGTAGTGATGATTGAGGAGGTAAGAGAAAAATTGGAATCAAAAGTTTTTATACCATTAAGTAAGGGTGGAATCACTGTTGACTTGTCCAAGATGTAGAGCATCATAGCCATGGCTGGTGAATCAGAAGCTTTCCCAACGAGATTACATTCTTCTGAATCGTTTAAACCGAGAACAATTTCGACTATAATGTATTAAGGCTGTAAGATATTGGTTAAAATAGTTAACAGTGGCAGATATGTATAGAATCTTTATTGTTTATGACACAAAATATTCCAATACTAGATCCATGCGGTGACCAGTAAACCTAATGTCAAGAAAGATGGAGAACTTCTTGAAGCCAGAATTCAAGATATACGAACCTGATTTTAACAGTTTATTGCGTCACGTCCCCTACGTTTGGTATTTTTTACCTTTGTGGCCTGGAGGCTAAAACCCGTTTTAACCTCTCAACCCTTATCACAGCATCACATTTGTAAAACTACATTACTCACTCTATCTTTTGATAGACTATTGATACGTCTCATAATATTGTTGCCAGTCACGATTACGAAAGCGATGCTTTAATGACGCGCTGATACATTTCGAACTGTCTGCTATGCTATTCTGCCCATCAACACGTGTGCCATGCTGCTTGTAAAGTGTGGCCTCATTGTGACCAGCGACGGTATCATGCAGTCAAATCGTCAGATTTACTTTTTCCCTTCGTGTGCAAAGACCTCTACCGGTACTCACATCGTATCAAATAAACATAATCCACCGCACCACTTCCTGTTTTCTCTTCTCGCCTGATGTCTCGCTCGTCAGTGGGCGCTTCATGGAGAAAAGAATGAGTCTCGTGTAACCCAACTGCATCGGCAACTCGTGATTCCGAGGAACCCCAGTCCAGCCACATGGCCTCACCGCCACTGGCCAGCCAGCCACGAGAGAATATGGCATTACTAAGAAGCAGAAACCCTGGTCGGGCAGTCCAGCTGTGTCTTGGAGCCCCGCTCGAGACTTTTCCCGCACTCACATCTGCGCTCATATTCCCAGCTCCCGTCGTGACTTTCTTCAAGTTTCTTCGAGTTTCTACGCTTTCTAACTGGGCTAGTCCTTTGGTTGGTAGGTGTACTACCTGCATCAGTCATTTGTCGAATGACGCACCTTCATGAGATTGCAATAGTTCGATGCATGTCTAAGCTGATTCGGTGAGGATTGATGTTTTCATTGGTGGCCGGTTACCTACCACGCCTGTAGAAAAAGGTACTAGATCCAGTGTGAGGAAACGTGCATCCATTCATCGTGCATTTGAGACATATCTCATCACTTTTCTGAATCGATATCTCGGGGAGAAAACGTGACAACGCCATTGTAGCTGCACATGCAGTGACAGCGCATAGCCCAGGGCCCAGTTGGAAAGCCTCTTACTCGCCAAGAGATACCCAGCACCGAGGTCTCGTAATCTCACGCGACACAAGTCTCACTTTCTCTGCCACCTATGATGTAGTGCTCAGTGCCACGAGGTTGGAGAGCCCACCCAGCGTCTCAAGTATGGAGAGTTATGCTTACTTATCACCGTTGGAGTGCGCCAATTTACTCCAATGGATAACATCCATTTGATCCGACTTCCTTTGGAATTGCGGCCCGTAAATGGCTTGCTGCAGTGGACCACCAATATCTCACTAGTATGACTTGCTTCAGATCCAAGTTTTCTCCACGGCTTGCAGAGAAAAGTACGCAGGCTATTGAGATAGCCTACTCGTGTAACCGTCCGCCATGAGATGGACTTGAGTTTAGAAGAGAAATTATAAGTAAGGATCTAAGATCCAATTGAGCAAACTGACTCACCAGCTGTCTGCATTCGTGCCATGTCGACCCTCGCTTCATCTCGAAAGAGGGCATCGACCCCCTCTTCTCCAAGCACCAGTTTGAGCAAGAAGCTAAAGCTGACAAGCATATCCCCGCCCCAGCTTATCATCTCACCCGCCGCGCTTACGACACTTCTGAACCAAGATCCAGCCGATCTCATGCCCGATCTGCGGATGCAGGTGACATGTCTCAAACTGTTTCTCCTGGTAATGTGAGATCACCAACGATGCATCGTTGGCCCAACTGACGACCTGCAGTGCGCGCATGCGAGAAAACACACCAAGTGTGCAAAAGACTTCACCGAACCACAAACGTAAGCACGAAGTTGGGTACAGACAAGCCGTGGAGGCTCTCAACAAGTTAGATATTCTAGGCATTGCGACGAAGAAAATGATCGCTGCAGTTAATGATATTGAGAAGCTTACGAGGGACATTGATGAGATTTTGGAAATTGACGCGCCTTCGTTTCCTAATGTGCAGCTGAAGAGGTCATGTGAAGATTTTATGGGCGTGTATGAGGAGAGATTGGCCAGCTTGGACCCTGTGACAGAAAATGGCTGTGACGAGAGAGAGCAAGAAATGGCGTGAATGAAATTAGCATAGACGGTATCTTTCATTTTGAGCCGATGCATTGAGAGCGATGTTTCATGACTCGGAGACAGCGAAGCCAAGCTGTTTATTTCATGTGACGAAAAGGTTCAATCTGATGCCTTGCGAAAATTCCGCTAAACCTGCCTCAATTCTCTCATCGCCTTAGGGGGCCCTGAATCCTTTTGCTCACAGGCACGTTTCGTGATTGGCAAAATTGGCAGCTTAATGGGTTCTGTGTTGGGCATAAGCCCCTGTACTGGTCACTGGCAGCACCCTATAGTTAGTGGTCCTCTATAGTGCAGTTTGGGCTGAAATGCCCTCAATGGCAACTAAATTGTTCAGCACAATCTCACTGGCTGTTCAGACTCTTTGTCAACACCGGTTCAAATCGAGCCTATGTAATACGACATCGCGAAACAGCTCTGTTCAATGTTCGCAGGTAAGAACTCAGACTTTCCTGTTCAGATGACTTATCGGTCTCGTATAAATATCGAAAGACTTTCCATTTCAACCAAATCTCTATCCATTAACCTCCATCTCACAATCGTCATCCTATATCGCTACCACCAACCAACACAAACAATCAACGTCAACGCACAGTTGCATCGTACTATCCCTATACAGGCCACAATACTAAAGATCACCCAATCAAACAACTACCGAAATGTCTGCCCAGCTCTTGCCATTCCGAAGCAACAAGTTCATGTCGGAACTGCGACAAGACTACAAACAACGCGTGTCCACCTTTGCGGAAGACCTCGCTCAGGTGTATGAACTTCGCGTCAAGGTAGACAGAGCAAATCGGGAGTTCAAGGAGGGAATCGGCCGGCAAATCGACCAACTGATGCTCATACACTCTGAGATAATCCAGGACGCCGATGCTGCTTGTACCGGAGACTCGCTTCTCCTAACGGAGGAGGATATAATGGCCCTCTACTTTCATCTCGGCACACAGGTCATCCCAGCGCATTGGCTAGCGTGCGTTCTGGATAACATTCGTGAAAACGAGAAGCTGAATGCCCAAGAGAACATGATGAAAAGCCGGTACCGCGAATTATACCACCAGAAAGGTCGCCCGCGCATGACTCGGAATAATGGCCATTATACGCGTCGCATGGATTGGTACGCTCGACGTCTATTTGGCCGTCAGGAGACAACTGAAGACGGGCGACTGCCTGTGAGAATTGTCAAGAGACTCGAGTTCCTGAAGCGGTATGGACAAGCAGATGTTTCGGCGACCGACTTTGAGCATGATTTGAGTGCCCGGACATGCGTTTCGGTTGAAGACCTCAGACCTAGTGAACATGGAAAAAGACCTGATGCGATTGAATTAGGGAAGAGGCTATTCTCCGGCGCAGCTCCTCATAAATCGTTATTTTCTCCCGGTAATTAGATATGTCGATGTTATCTTGAAATAGACGTCAGAGTCTACCTATTGCTGTATTTAGATTGAATAAGCATAATTATTAAATTTATTGAATAATTACTATCTCCATTGCCCTTTATAAAATGAAACTTCCATATGTATCTACTCATCGTCGTTATTAATCTCCACGTCCCCCTTCAGCTCATTCAACATAATGCTTTCCTTCCAGGCGTCCTCGGCTGTCTGCTTCTGCTGATCGTCCCAGAAGACCTCTGGACTGCAGCTCTTTCGCTCCGTTCTCACCTTATTGCTTTTCCTTTTAGCGTCATGAACTCTTTGTTCCGACTCTTGTTCTGCGAGGCGCAGCCAGTCTGTACTTTTCAGTCTGCTAAGCTTGGTGTAGTAAACCTCATATAATGATGGGAATATCTCGACCCGCTTCATACTCCAGTATGGTGTATGGCCGAACCTTTGGTAGAATCGTAGGTCTTTTGCATCAGCGGGATTGAGCCACCGGACTTTGTCAGAATCCCCGTTTGAGACATCTTGATCGATGCATCTTGCTAGTCCCGATAGGTACGCTTCTGTTGCCCGTCCTTTCTACTTGCTAGTTCCATGAGCTGTATATCATGGACCCCGGTTAAGGATAGGTTGAATTGGTGAAATAATATTCAGGGTATGCCGCGGGTGTCGAACCGGACTTTAGCGATGACCTTCGACTCGAGAAGCGCTCGAAGTGATATGTCGCTGTTGTCAATAGCCGAGAAGGCAGAACTGCCAAACTTTCTCACATTGACCGTATGGAACGAATAAGTGGAGGTCGATTGACTCGTCTTTGGCAACGCCCGTCGCATCGGGATAGACGGGTGTAGGTTTCCCGCGGATCTCGTTGAGACCTGGGAGTAGTCGTTTCAATTCACTTTGTAATTTGACCGATGCGAGGGTCCATCCGCCACCTTTCTTTTGTTGTCAGTATATTGGGAAATATATTGCTTATCCATAATTGAGTTGACGCGATATGGAATGGTGTTCTGTGATATGCCTCTGGACACTGTTAAGTTTACTACACACTACAAAGTTGCAAAAGAATGAATGTATGAACTCATGACAACATTAAATGAGTCACTCTGACCCTCTTGCGGATGTATGGATTGGCTTGATATCGCAGACTGATGGTGTAACTATGGGCCTCCCGTATGTGATCATTGGGCATGAATGCCTCTGCAAATCTTCAGTCAATTGCAACAAGTTCAACATGGGATGCCTACTACTATAAATTCTCCCTTTTCATTCGATTAGAATCCCTAGCAACCTAAGGTCCTTCCACTCTCACTAGCAGAGCAAACATCCAAGTGGAATGCGTGCTCCAAATCCACTCCTCAACAGTCAGTACAGGGAATGCCAGAAGTTTAGTACATACTGCCAGTCCAGTCTTGAGCAGCACTTGATGAGGTGGCACCATTGATCGGGCCGGCCAAGTTGACTCCCGAGTTAGTATAGATGCCAAAAGGATCACCGGCATCATTTTTGGGGTCATAACTGCACCCTCCAGATGTCGGAGGGAGAAGTTGCCAGTACATGTTAGGCAGGCCAACAGAGTTCATATCATTCACTTCCGAGACGAATGACGACTTCTGATCGTACTTTTGCGAATCGACTCCCCATTCCTCGAGATAGACCTTCTTCCCGTTGGCCTGGCTCAGCCAGCTGGGTAAGTTGGCGCTCCACTTGCCAGGGACGCTCGCATAGCGATGGACGGATATGGCATCGATGGCCTTGCACTGCGTCACGGCGGGGAGAAAGGTGCAGCCGTGTGAGAAGTCGCCGCCTAGACCACCAGTGGAAATCAGGATATGGCTGTCCAATCCCGCGTTACGCATGAACGTAGCACGACCGCATGCCCAGCCTGCAGGGTCGCCGTTCTTGCAGTTGCTAGGTCCAGGAGTCATGGGTTCATTCTGCAGACGGTGTTAGAGAGGCATAAGCTAATACGATTGCTTGGGGCTCATACTTGAAGATTGAAGCTGAAGATGGCGTGAGGCCAGTTCTTCCAGACTTTGCCAGAGTATGCGCCCTTGTAGTTCAGAATGTACGACAGGCGAGCGTCGTATGCATCAAAGGCATCTTGCTTCTCATAGAAGTACCCGGCGCCCCAACGAGCCCAATAGGCGTCCCTTGAAGATGTTAGAAATTGCAGTTCCTTGCAATGTGAGATAGATAATGCTTACTTTCTATAATCTCCTATCAAGGAGTTGGCGTCATGGGGCGAGATGATAGCCTTGATATTCTTATCCGACAACTTGACCAGAAGCCTATCAACCTCATCCAAAGTTACCTTGTTGTACTGCCCGATAGTGGTTTCCAACTGCGGGATATCCCTGACAATCTGGCTTCCTTTCTGGCAGCCCTTGCTAGCTTGATTGACCCAGAGCCTGACGACTTTGGTGTTATACGAGGACAAGGTCTGGATGTAAGCGTCCTGAGCGGAGTCTGACATGCCTTGCAGGAAGTAGTTGTTGGTGCCAGACCACGACCCAGACTTGGCCTCGGTCAATTGGCCAAGGTAAACCAGGGCTAGACATAGCGTAGTGAAGAGACCCTTCATGGTTCGTGCTGATTTAAGGGTAATGAAGTAGTTAGGGAAATAATGCGTGATGATGATTTAGCATATTCAATTGCAACAAGGCTATGGTTTGTATTTATATTTGATGGGTGTGAACAGCGTCTTGCATATTCAGGCTGTATGGTTATGGTGTGTATATGCAACATCACAGCTGACACATGGTGACATTGGGGAGAATGCGGGAGGGAGTCTTGCAGCGGCCCGTAAGCATGCAACCTTGATGAACAAAACCCCCTGGCAGTGTCTGGATAGTGCAGGAAATTGGATAAAATTTCTACAACTTAGTTATCGAAGTAGATTTCATCCTATAGTAATTATATACCAATGAGTGATTTCCCAGAGTATTTAGCTTCGGCCGTTTCAGCGACTCCTTCTCCCTTATCACATTTGAACAGGCTACCGAGGCTTCACAACCCCCAAATGTCGGATTTTGAGAAAATCAGGCTCGGCTCTATAGACTGCCGTCATAGCCGACAGCAACCAATCGTGATAATGAATGTGGTGGCTAATGCGCGAATTGATAGCCCGGTGTGCAATAAGGCTCTGATATTATCTGTTTTGGGAGCATTACCAGAGATACGAGCCCAGAAACTGTCACTCAAGGTGTCCTTGGTTAGCCCCCAACTTCAGATGATCCTCTTTACAGATAGTACCCCAATTATGTTGGATAATCAATGAGTCTTATTGGCCACACCATTTGGCTAGACCGTGTCGATCTTTCAATATATGCATGAAACCCTTGCGCTCGGCCATTTCAACCACCTCCAGTATCCGCATGATGCTTGCATTTACGACCTGCTCGTTCTGGCATGGCCATAGAGTTCGGGCTTACCGGCTGATGCTTATGATAATGGGAATTGATCAGACGATCTTTGTGGTGAGACCGAGGAATCAGATGTATGTATCCACTCTAGGCAGCTGAGCCAGGTACGGAGTTTCATATTCGGCAACAGACTCCAGCTAGCGCATGATCTGCTACAACGACGAGCTAGCTATCATAACTCCAAACTTTCAACCAATTATCAAAATACAAGTCTACAGGTTGAGAAGCATATATAACAAAGACCTAGAGAGCCAAGGCACTCATCATCAATACTCTACCATCGCAGAACCATTCGACTCACCCCAAACTTCATTCATCATGCCTTCTCTCATCGCCCTTTCGATGGTGGTCGGAACCATCGCGACACCAGTCCTTGCAGATATCTACAACGTCAACGTCCCCTCTGGCTTCTTTTCCGGTGCTCAGTCCGGCATTGGCTCGTGGTATCGCGCCTCCACCGGCCAGGACTCAACCAACGGACAGAGCTGGTGTGGATACAAATACTACAACTCGGACCCTGTGTTTGCTCCCGTAAGCTAAATGGAACCTCATACCCATGTTGAACACCTACTTATGATTTCACAGTCTCTGAAGGCCATGGGTGGTGCCACGTACAACTCCAACCCCGATGCCTGGAGACAGCAGACTAGGAAGTATTGTGGCCTGGAAGCCAAGGTCACAGACCCTACGACCGGCAAGAGTCAGCTCATGTACATTGGCGATTCTTTTGACGACGCATGGGTTAGAGTAAGTCACAGGAGGAACTTAAGAGGAATTAGTACTGATAAGTCTGCGTAGACGCCTGCATCCATCGACATCATGATCGATGCCTACTCCAACATCCATGGAAATCCCAACGGCGATAAGAACAACGTCATCAAGGGAGTTCAATGGGAGCTCACAGGTAGGGTCAACACCCAGTATGCTGCACCGGGTGCGTCCTGGCCTCCCACGTCTGGTGGAACTGGCGGTGGATCTGGCAGCGGTTCTGGCACTGGAGGTTTGGGAGCCAAGTGCGATGGACAGACCAAGCTTTGCAACAGCGGACTCACCTGTCTGTCCCCTGACGGTGTCTGCAGCGACAAGGCTTGCAATTGGGGGTAAGTGATCATGCCAATAAAGACAGATTCCGATACTGACTAGTCCTACTAGGTGCCAGGGATGGTCTTGCAGCTCAAGTGTCCCGTGCCAAAAGCCTGGGAACTGCGTCAACGGCGTTTGCAGTGCTTAGAACGAGAAACGGTGATTGCGGTTATTTCTTGGGGATCAGGGTGTTGAACTTCACTTGATGGGCCAGCTTGAGATTGTAGATTCAGATAAGACCGTCTGGCGATCAAACCACCAATCTTGCCTATACAAACCCCATCGTCCCAATCACATTGTTAGATCGATATTATCAAATTCTACACACAGGATTCAAGCTTGCTTGATATTACTTCCCCAAACGAAATATCAGTATCCTCCTCAGTCGTCTTCTGCATAGCGAAAGTTTACTAGATACTCTAGCTGCCTTTTCTTAGCCTCATCTACTCGCCGCCATGTGTGAGAGAGGTCCTGCTCAAGTTTAGCACACATGTCACTTTTGACCTCCAGATCCTTACATTCAAGAGCTTTGAAAATATTGAGATGCCGTTTGCATTCTTCGTATGCAGCCTCAGCAGCCTTGATCTCAGCTTCTTGAGCTTGATGGACGTAAGACTCGAGTTTCATGATCTTCATATCTTTCTTTTCAAATTGAAATGGCGCCGTAGCTTTTATCTCGCGGCGTTTCATTTCAATCTGGGCGCGGGCGAGGGCATGCTGGAGATCGGCGACATTGGCTGCGAGGTCAATGCACTCGGTGCACGTCAAGACGTCGGTATAGTGGCCCATTTTAACGGTGGCCATGGTATTCATCTTGATTGTTCTGGTTGTGATGCCTGATGGATAGTGTTGGCGTTTGTGGAAGTGACTGTTGAGTCGTGATCAATCGCAGAGTTGGGGACTTATATAGTGCAAACATGATCTATTGTTCTCTTTGAGAGTTGTTCTTTAGACGATCGTTTGTCCCTGCAGCTTTCAGCAAGGCTGGGTACCAGCTATTCGTTCAGTATGGCTTGTTCGGGGACTCTGGGCTTCCAAAGCTTTTGACTTGAACAAAGAACAGAAGGTATCATCACGCTTAACTTGAGATCAACACAGCATAATACTTACGTCGCTGATTCTACACCCTTAGCTCTACTCTACCTGAAGTCACGACTACAGAAAATGATATCATGTGTGCTTAGCATTTGTGTTGAGGCTTGAATTGCCCTTTGAACCCGCAATCTTTATCTTGGTTTTGCGTTGCAAAAACAGGACCTTCTACTACCATAGTGAACCAACCTTTTCGATATGAGGCTAGAACCATTATCGAAAAAAAGACTTTTGCTCTACCCGTTCTCGAAAATCGATCTTTTAGGTATTGGCACCTGTGACGGGATACTACGCGCCGTCTGTCCAATGGCGGTGAGCACCATCGTGAAAACCAACCAAACACTGCACGCAGCTTAGCTCCAGACCTGGTGAGGCGAATCGGCCGGAAAGGCGGGAGAGGCTTGCGATGTCATAAAGTTTGAAGCGTAGCATCGAGTAAGATGAAAACTGGAGATTCCATGTCAAGACGGTCTCAGAAGCAGTATTCATTGGAGAATATTGTACTTGGTCAATGCAGGCAGAATAACTGACGTATTGTCATCAGGGTTGCCGGCGGTCAATCTGATCAGACAATAAATATTCCGTCTTGAACCAGCTCCTTCAACATCGCCCACTTCGGGACCTCATACAACCATTCTCAGTTACCGCGATGACCATGAAGTCCCTCATTCTCTCTTGCTTGATCGTTGGAGCTGTCCACGCGTATGCTCAACCCCTGCATCCTGTACTGAGCCATCAACTAACTCAATTCAACAGAGAAGACGCAAAGGATCTCAGCAAGCATAATTGCTGTCTTCACATCAAAGACGCCAGTGACGCTTGGTGGATAACAAATCCCGACGTCACCAAAGAAGTCTGCCAGTCTTACTACAAGGACGTCGTGAGTACATCCGTATTTCCTGCTGAGCATAACTGAAACATTGTCTAGGCGCAATTTAACAGCAAGACTGGGACGTGCAACGAGCATAGGCATGGGACGATCAAGCATGCGGATTGGAAGAGCAAGTGCAAGATTTATGGAACTTCGTTGGGCTGGAGTGATGACCATGTTGGCGCTGGGCATGACGCGACTTGTTATCCGATAGACGCGTGATGATCTGCGCAGAAAAGGTGACGAGATCCATGCGCGCTTATGTATTTAGTCTAGATATAGCAGATCGAGAACCGAATATTTATGTTACGGGAAATGGAGAGGTTGAGAACCCCAACTGTAATAGGGTTAAGGGGTCAAAAAGAGGCTTTAGCCTTAAGGCCATAAAGGTAAAGAATATTAAAAAAATATATATAGGTAAAATACTTATTGCCTTTATTATTATCTAGAATCTTACTTTTAGCTAAAAAGCTAAATATCTTAATAATTAACTTTAAAGGTATATAAATAAGTAACTACTTATTACTTATCTATAAAAATAATTAGGCTTAAAGTATATAAAATACCTAAAGATAAGCTATTTAATATAAATAAGTCTATTAACTTAAGAAAATACTTTTAAGATAATTTTTACTATAACTATATAATAGCTAATTAATAACTAACTATTAATAAATATAAAGATTATAATTTTAATTTTAGCCTTTTTTTTTATTATTAATAATAAAATATATAAAATATTAAGTAAAATAAAGTAATTTTAAAGCCTTAATATAGCTATTAAGAAGAATAGCTTTAATAATAAAGTCTTCCTAAAGGTTATTAAATTTAACTATTATAGCTATATTATAGCTATAAGACTTTCTTATTAAATTAAAGGGAAATACTATAAGATAATTAAAGAATTATTAAATAATAAGGTTAAAAGAATAAAAATAGTAAGGAAAAATCTAGCTTAAGTATATATAATATTAAACCTATAGAAAATAATAAATATTAGGATTTTATAGGTATAAATATAAGGAAAAGTTAGATAGGCTAGTAGCATTTAGCAGAAAAGCTTATTAGACATTTAATTATAGTTAGGATTAAGTTTTTAGTTAAATAAAGCTTTATTAAATAAGTTATAAAGGTTTTAAATATAAAGGAGAACCCCAATAACCTCGCTACTCTTTCGAACGAGGCCTTACGATGAAGAAGCCAGCAATCGACGATAGTATCGCGAGGGGAAGGTTGGCCATGCACTGCGAGTGCCCATGGAAAGGGTAACCTTCAGACATTGACTAGATTGCCATGCCGAGATGTAACTTGTAGGTAGAGCTTACTGTATCAATTAAATCTGAGCCCGTCTTGGCTTGGTTGCAGCAAGAAGTTCAAATGCCAGCGATGTTACATCATCTAGCTATATCTGCTTGCGACGACAGGGCATTGATCGATGCTTCCTTTCGCAACCGCCTAATATCTCATAGTCAATCGTTTTCTAGCTAGGTACTTATCCACACCAACAACATTACCAGTCTTTTATTAGCATGCTCATCACGTGGATGATCATTGATGTTTGCGGAGTTCAGATGACCTTTTCGTGGCGTCAACCTCAATCGTGTTTGGCCCCACGATGGTAACAAACATCACCAAAACTCCAAGACTTGGACAACATGTCAAAAGAAGAGTCAAAGGCGATTAACATTACTTTTCTAAAACTTGAGACAAAACTAAACGAATTAAATCCATCTCGTCAACACAACCAAGCCCAAAACCCAGGTCATCAACCCCCCAAAACTCGTGCCAACACTGCCCGTCAACAAACTACTCGCCGTATTATTCCCCCAAAGCCACGTCACTACCCCAGCACCATCTTCCTCATCAATACTGCACACCATTCTACAAACATTCTCATCACCCCTCTTCCTCAAAAACCTCCCCTTCGGCCCAGCATCATCTCTTTTGCGCTTATCAGATGCATCACTCGTATTGTACAGCAGTTGAAGCCACTGCATCTCCATGTACGCTTCGTCACCTGTCGTCATGTTCTGTGTCCAAACACCTCCATCTCCCCAGGCATTGAAGATCATGAGAGATGGATCGCGGGGAACTTGGAAGGAAATGTTGGCGACTTGTTTGCCGTTGGCGTACCAGATTGATTGGTTTGGTGTCCAGTCCATGCGATGTTCTACCCACTCGTTCCACTTGAGACCATTGGGGAGTGTTGTGTTCCGCGTTGCTTTGGGGTATACTTGGCCTTCAATGCTATAGCCTGGATGATTCGTGTAATGTACCCGATCGTAGTCTTCTCGCGTGAGAATTTCCATATCGGCTTCCTGAACGTTCTTGATCTCGTCGGCGGGGACATACGTGAACATCGCCATACAAGCGCCTGGTGCACCTCTCACGCGACCGAGGAATCTGATAGAGAGAAACTGGAAGCGATCAACAGAGTCAAACTCAGATGCGACTTGAAAGTCTTGCTGTCGGTTCGTTCGCATGGAGAGATATGTTTCTGACGCAGGGTTCTTATCTGAGCTGGTCCGGATGTAAATGTTGTTTGCAGAGTTGACCATGGGGAATCTCGCGCCGTAAGCAAGAGTGTCGTGACTTCTTCGGTTGCTCCAGCTTTGGATGGCCCAAAAGTCCTTCCATTCCTTTTTCTTGAAGTATTTACTCGTGACGTCGGCTTCAGCTGATGCATTCTCTCCGGCGATCGTGTCCGGAATGCCAGCGTAGTCTCCGAGGTTTCTAAAGTCCCAGAACCGATGCTGCGTGTAATATTCTGGCTCAATGTCGTCTGTCTGATAACAATCGCACTGGTCAGCCTCCCAGTCTTCAGGCTTCTTCTCTGTCGCATCGTCCTGGGCCCTCGTCACTGCAATAAGTGCGAAAACCACAAGTTTTCGTAAAATCCCCATATCGGTTGATGATCGCCGTGCATCAACGCTGCATGGTCAATGGGCAGATTGAGTTAAAGAATATAAGGCTGCATTGGGGGGTTACATGTAATGCTAGCTGAGACGAGCAATGCAAGAATCGATAGCGCCGTCTCTAGCACCGAATCGCCGCGACTAACCAGCCATAATTATCGGTCGTTTATGCCGTTTTGGGAACGGCTCAGTAGCGAGCGTGAAAGTGCGCAAGGACACGCAGGAAAGGCCAAGAAAGTTGATTTGTTCTTGGCGATAGAGAAACCTGCGTGTGATGCTTGCGTTGGGAGATGGTCCAACGCCACCAACATTCGTTACAAGGTTGGTACCAGGTCGGCGGTTGCAGGAAATGCCATTTTACTTACTGGAGAATTGTCGGGTTCTATATCTGCACGGAAAACCATGTTGCACGTGCCAATGGATTAGATTAAGCTTCTTTTGAGACATTCAACGGTCTACACTGTGATACTGAGTGGCGTATTTTCCCAAAGCCGCTCGAAATCATGCGTAAATTTAGGCTAGTTGGGATCATGATTACCACTTTCAATCAAGGCTGTGCTGCTATGCTTAATTGTTGGTTTGTAATTCGCATCGATTACCCTGAACACTGGCGAAAAATGTGGTTATTTTATCATGCTCCTTGTTTCGTATCACTTTTCCCAAATAGCTCGGTCTTCTCTTATCTGCAGACTTGACTGGAAATTGGCGGGAGGGAGCCAAAGACCACCAAAAATGACGTGTAACCAATGCACTACCAACATCCGCCGCCTGACGGAGAGCGGCTTAGAATTCAACACATCATATTTCTCAGTAAATCTAGCGAGATGAAGATTCGTATTGTCGTGTCTAGTTTGAGACGCGGCATTATGCGATACATCACACGCAATTTGAACGAGGAAATACGAGACCCAGTGGGTTGATGAATGAGTATGAGGTGTACTCTGAATGAATAATGGATAAGGGGAAGATGAGTGAATGAACTGATCAAATCAATCTAAGATGCACATGAAGCGGAGTGAGAAGGATGTCAAGATGTGTATTACTCTAAATTATTATCTTGCGACAGAATGAAAATCTAATCAACCCATTTTCTTACACCAGCCAACGAAACAATCGCAACAAACACAAACTCCTCAATCACTTGCACCAGCTCTCCACACGAACACCCTCCAACTTTTCTAGTAGTGAAAAGTCCATTTTGTGCTGCTTCATAGCCACCACAATGACATTAAATGTCTCCAAGAAGCTCTTGTTCCAGTCACGCTCACTAAGACGAAGGACCTGAGGTACAGCCTCTTGCTTGACCAACGCATCAGCCCAAGTGAGGTCAATCCGAGCACCCGAAACAGCCAACTTTCGAATAAGGGCAACACCAGGTGAGTTGTCAAGCTGAGATTGACCAGGCTTGAAACCAAGACCAACGACAAGCACTCGTGAGCGACGTTCGGTGATGGGGAGTGACTTGATGAGACGCTGTGCAAGCTTGGCGGGTCTGTTGCTCATGGCTGATGAACATGCTTCAAGTAGAGGAAATGAACTGTTGGAAAGGAGATAGTAGGGGTTGACGGGAATACAGTGGCCGCCGACGCCGACACCAGGGGCATAAGGCATGTATCCAAACGGCTTGGTAGACGCTGCAGAACAGACCTCGTAGGGATCGATACCGTGCGGGATACAAGCATCTGCCATTTCGTTGGCATAGGCGATACAGACCATGCGTTGGCAGTTCTCGTACAGCTTCATCATCTCAGCGACTTCAGGTTTGGAGACGGTGACGACGTGATCAAAGATGGTGGAGTATATGCGGTTGATGGCATTGAGGGAGCCAGGGAGGATGTCGTCAAGACCTGAGATGATCTTGGGGATCGACTTGACGGGGGGTTCGGTACGACCTGGGTCAACGCGCTGTAGTTGTGAGTTAGTAAACGTCTTTGTGATGAGAGGATATTGATGAGTGAAGTTGTAACATACCTCTGGAGACATGCCAGCAAAAAGACCAAGTTTCGTGGCAATGGGGCCGACCAACTCACGGGTCATACCAACAGCAACAGAGCTTTCAATAACAACAGTCGAACCCCGACGCGCAACCTGATCGACCATCTTGAGAGCATCACGAAGATACGAAGAGTCAATGGTCTTGTCAGGCCGCAACAGCGTAGGCACCGAGATAAGAAAGTGGGTAGCAGCGACAAGATCATTCTGAGTTCGTGAAAAGCTAACGTTGTCGTTGCCCTTGAACTCATGTCGAAGATCTTGAATGCGCTTCTCGGAAACATCAAAGCCGACGACTTGATACTTTGATGAAAATGAGCTGACGAGATGTCTTCCCACGTAGCCAACTCCAATGACTGCTACCACGGGGGTCTCTTCGGGAGTGACATCGGTAGAGATTTTGAGGGTGAGGTCTGTCTCTGAGGGGACGGAGCTCAGGGGAGGAGTGACTGGGTAGAAGAGAAATGAGGAGGAAGACTCCGAAGGCTTCAACATGGCAGTAAAGTCGTCCATCTTGACAAGTGCTACAAACACTTGGTGAAAGAAGTCGAGAACAGGAGAAAGGGCACAGCTGAACGAGAGATTTCAGATGGAAAAGATTCAGCGTTGTTTGACCTTCTTACAAAGGCAGCTCAAGCCGAACATCTTAAGTATTATTCCTCCAAGTTCGAGACCAGCACTTATGAGAGATTCAGGCACAGTCATATTACCGAATTAGCGCATCATTCTAAGGTGTGAAGAAGCTATTCCTCCCGGCGTTCTGGATTGCGAACGCCTCATGCTAACGCCTCATGCTACAACAGCACTGAGCAAGAGCAGCCCCAACCCAGCTGAACGGTTCCACTGAAGCTCTGATCCTGGTCCAGACTGAGGGCAAATGGCTGACGGTGTGGATGGAAACAATTGAATTGAGCCTTGTTTCTTCTGAAGCCACTTCATCGCGAGCTTACATGTTGAGTGACAGTATGTCTTGGGCGGATTGACCCATGGTGTATGTAAACAGAGAGAGACACACGGTAAACTCCGTTCGAGGATCAAAGAAGAAAGTTGTTTATTGGTTAACCATGCAGGGCTGTAAGAAGTTCCTGGATATTTCGGGACCTGTAAGCCAAAGAGAGAAGTGACAGAGACTATTGACTCAACCGAGCCAACGCGGGTCTGAATCACTTCTTCCAGTGCCCGAAAGCTAGGCTCCGGGCTCTGGGCCGTTCCATGGGATAATCTCAGGATGCGATTCATCTTTTATTCTACCAGTTTTCTCTGCGTACCAACCTAAATCAGAAACCTGTCGTTGGAAGCTGAGTACAGTATCCGATGGTTCGGACTCAGCTATTGAGACCGGTAGATCCTCCTGGGAGCAAATTACAGGGTCAGGGGTACACCAGCCCGTGCTTAAAAAAACACGGCCCTGTCAGGACTTTTGCCATGCCAAGGTGCAAAAAGCAAAATGAGCATGAATTTCCTTACATTCGGGATGGCGGCTGAAGTGCAAAGAGAAAAGAACAATATGAACAAAATAAAACCTGCATGAATTCATTTCCTCTGAATAGAGTTTTCTCCATTCTGTGTAACGGGAAGACGGGACCCAGTGAGACACGGCAAGATTTGCTCCTCTTTTTGCTTGGTGTTGAGGACCAGTCTTAAGCCAGGACGGGGCCGACATGGGTGAGAGACATTAACTACCGTATTATTCCCATTAGTGGCGAAATGAGGCTGAAGGAAACCTGATTGTTGTCGCATGATTGAAGCCCCGTGATGATCAATGTTGCTAGGAGAATAACGATTGATGCTGGGCCTCACTGGGTTCTGGTTCTTGCTGAGACTGAACCAAGCTATAAAATAACAACTTGCAGCGTTGACTTCTCGATGCGTTATTATTCCCCACGAGGACTCTCCTCCCGCTTCAACCGTTTCGGCCTGTATGCCAAGATCTTAAGCTTCTTGATCCGCTAGGGCACCTGTGTTTTAGCGTGCAGCAAAGCTATTTGTTGCCTGAATAAATTATGAAAGGGAATAAAATATGTAACTACAAGGATCGGTGCGGATAGATTGCTGGCTAGATTCTTATACTGTCTTGGCAGACCAGACTATTGATTCAGATCTACGGATAGCTGCGTCCATACTAATCCCGCCGTGTTGAGCCAGAGGACTTGTCAGATCTGACAACCTTTTTTGGTTCAAAAGCAACTTCAATAAACCCACGATGATTCATGATTATTGCTTCCCGCTCAGCCGCAATGTTACGGTAATATAGGACAACTGCCGACGGAGAGAGAGAGGGAGATTAGCTTCGACAATCTCATGTTAGGGGGAGGGAGAGGTAACATTACGAGCGTTAATCGGTCTGTTGGCCTTTCGCTGGCAGAAGCCTGTTGCACACAGATAATCCATCTCGTTGGTTCATGCCAATTCACACATGACCGGGATGAGTGATCAACAACAGGGGGTCCTTACCGCCTGGGACAATCCTTTCGGCTGAACTATCATCCACTCAAGCAACAGCGCTGAACCATGTCCACGCTGACACTCTCGATCAGTCTTTATTGTCTCAAACATGAGCCTCAACTCAATACTTATGCATATCCTCTGGTCACGAACCCGGTTCAGTTTCCAAAACAAGAACGGTTCTCTAGGGCATCTCCTTTTTGGCTCATGTCGCCACAGTCCACCTCCGGGACTACACGGACACCTCGTTTACTGCAGCACGTTACTAATGCAGGTTGTTTTGTTTGAACCCCATTTAGCTCAGCAGAATATCCTGGACTGAACTCAGTAGTCGGCTTGCCAAGAAGAAAGCACATGCCCATCGATCCAGACCGTTGGTCGCATACAGGTAATTGGGCCTCCAACACATGGGACACCAAGCTGAGGGTCGAGCCCTCAGCTAGCCATGTCGAACCAATTTAGATATGAGGCTGAATGTCTAGAACTTTTAGGTAGCGAGACTATTGCTGCCCTGCATGGTAAGGCAAAGCTAAGTTCTCTGTGCTGATTGAACATCTCAGCCACGAGAATCGGCGGCAAATAATACATCTAGTTCACAATTAAGATGTTGGACGGGAAGGCAAGCCATCGCTTGATGAGAACGTTTGTGTTATTTAGTAAACAGCGTCAACTGGTAACTCTCCTCTTTTCTCTCTTCATCCTCAAACTACTGCACTTTCTCTCATTGCACCTTGTCGCTCGTTTCTTGGTGTTTCACGACATTCCAGCATCCTCGTCTTGTCCAAAGTCTTCTCTTCTCTTCTCTTCTTGTATCCCGTCTTTGGTGTAACAATGACCTCTCTCACCACTGACCCCCCTCGTTCCATTCTCATTGGCAAGCAAAAGGTTCGTCACTGTTACACTACATCTTCCTCCCCTTTGACTAACATCGTCTGAAACAGGATCAAGTCCATGCCAATGTCCGAATAGTCCATGGCAAAGCTCTTTCCAACGGTTCAGATGTCTCAGACGCTGAATATCCCGTCGTTCCTATTCCCGCGTACCTCGCCGACGAAGCTTCATCGAATGACAGCTACCGCGCTTCGCAACCGTCGTCTTTGAGATCATGGATCCCAGAATCAGTCGGTACACCTGATACCCAGAGAACCTCTGTGGCCAGTCGTCCTGGCTCAAAGGGCACCGATCTCATCGCTCCAATCCCTCGCCTTCCTATCTCGATTAGCAACGACACTTCTGTTGGCTCTCGTTCTGACGCTGGTCACTCGTCTACTCCTTCAGTTGATGATGAGATCACGCCTGTTCCTCAACCTTCGGCCGAGCGCCATAGTGCTCCCGAGTTCAAGAGTGACGGTGCTGAACAGGCTAAGCCCAAGGTCGAGACTGTCGCTGAAGATGACGTCGGTAATGCTGTCTTGCTGAAGCGTGGCAAGAGAAAGGTCACTACTCAAAAATACGTTCTCACAGCTGGTCTGATTGCAGTCAAGTAAATTCATCTCCCATCTCATCTCACTCGCTCATACTGACTTACATCTCAGCTTCATGTTCATCTTTGCCAGTTGGTACTGGGCCAGGTACTACTATATCTACCTGCCCTTCATCTCCTTCCCCCTCGTCCTCAACTGCATCATGATCGCTTCCATCGCTGTCTTCACCTTCATTCACTGGGTCAGTCCCGAGAAGCAAATCAAGCCCGAATCCCCCGAGAACATGGTCTACGTCATCCCCTGCTACAACGAGACCCTCGAAGAGTGCACTCGCTCTCTTGACTCCCTCGTCAACCAGACCGGTCTTGAGAATCATAAGAAAGGCATCATGGTCATCTGCGATGGCCGTGTTCGTGGTCCTAGTATGACAAAGACCACTGGCGATTACCTCAACGAGGATATCTTCCTTCATCAGACACAGAGGAAGAAGATCCGAGGCGCATATACTGCTTGGGACGGTCAGCAGATGGACATTGAGATCTCCAAGGGCTTCTACAAGGGTCTGCCGTTCTACTGCATTGTCAAGGATCAGAACCAAGGGAAGCGTGACAGTCTTATCGTCATTCGATCGTTCCTCTACAAGTTCAACACACGTGCCCAGAATCCTGAGTCCATCTTCTCGCGCGAGTTCCTCGACTCCATGACTAGCTGGCTTGAAAACGAGGTCAAGATGGACAACGTCGATCATCTCATTGGGATGGATGCCGATACTGTCTTTGAGGACAAGTGTGTCACTGAGCTTCTCAAGGAGTCGTACTATCCAAACACTGTCGGTGTCTGCGGTTACGTCGCTGTGGACTTCAAAGACGGTAACTGGAACCTTTGGTCCATCTACCAATCTGCCGAGTACACCATTGCCCAGGGCCTTCGTCGTCTTCATCAGTCCATCGCCACCAAGAAGGTCTCCTGCCTTCCTGGCTGCTGCCAACTTCTCAAGATCTGCGACGAAACATGTGGAGATCTCGTTCTCATCGATCTCTTCGGTTACTTCCCAAAGCACATGGACGGTATGCTCAAGCGTATCCGCGCTACAGCCTCAGAGGATCGCAATCACATTTGCCAATTGCTCGTCACTTTCCCTCGCGCCCAGACTCGCCAGGCTCTTTATGCTCGCGCTTACACTGACGTCCCTCACTCTTGGAACGTCTTCCTCTCTCAGCGTCGTCGCTGGACTCTTGGTGCTACTAGCAACGATCTTCTCCTCTTCTGTGCGTGGAACACTCAATGGTGGGAGCGCATTGTCGCCTTCTCCAACGTTCTCACCTGGTCTCTCAACGTGTTCGTCATTGCATCGATTGGCTGTATGATTGTTGCTTTCATGAGTCAACCTTGGTGGCTAATTATGTGTTTCGCTGGTGTCATGATCATTCCTCTTCTTTACTATGTCATCATGGCTACTTGGCTTCCTCGAAACCTTGTTGAGCGTGCCCAGTTCCTGCTGGGTCTGGCTGTCTTTGTCTTCCTCGGTCCTTTCCTCAATATCGCTGTTATGCTATACGCTGTTGTCAACATGGACAACTTTGGCTGGGGTAAGACAAGGAAGGTTGTCACTGATGATTCCGAGGAGGAGCAGTCATCGCCGAAGGAGGGTGTTGCCTCTGACAGCAGCTCGACTGAGCCTAAGGAGAAGACCGCTACAGCAGTGTAGGATGTGAGTTGCATAACGGGTTGGGCATAAAAAGGCGACTAGAAGTTACATATCAAGCACATATATTAGACAGACATAATTAATTGTAATACATATCCCTATTGATTTCTCAGCACTTTCGTGAATACATTTGACACTGATTTCAAGCCGCAGCAGCAGTCAGATCAGCATGATGTGAGCGGCCAGGGCGGCATTTGATTTCGTTAATTACATCCTCAGCTCTTAGGGCTCAGATTGTAAAACTGGTCAACCCCGCAGCTCCCTAACGAGCTCTATCTTAGCGCTATCAGGAGGCTTAGCGTGCTGTATGTCCAAGGCGCTGCGTACATCATTTGCGCTATCCAGTTAGAGTCATGTCAGCTTACTCAGAGCTAGCACTGGGTCCTCGCCTTGTTTTCGGATGAGGAGAAGGCATATCTAGGACAAGTCCCCAGCTGATTATCTCCTCAAAGCTACTGTGAAAATTATCTTGTTACCGCATATCATATCTGCTTTTATACCGGGTCCCAGCAACTTTGCGGTCTGAACTGAATCCGAGTCTTTCGCTCCATCGTTAAAAACACAAGCATCCCTCACCGCGACACAATGGCCAGCAAAACATCCCGGCAGATCATGTGGCTCTTGGTGTCAATTGCCGTACTGTCAACCCTCTTTGGACTCATTCTCCCTA
Organism: Fusarium chuoi; assembly: GCA_022627125.1. NCBI lineage: Eukaryota > Fungi > Ascomycota > Sordariomycetes > Hypocreales > Nectriaceae > Fusarium > Fusarium chuoi. Next base: position 444,571 of record JAJALE010000834.1, on the reverse strand, counting down.
CCAAGCTACTCCGTCTATTACCAGTCATATCATCGATAGTCAGCCTACAATTTGCTTACGATGAGTACGCCTTCCTCTCCTGCTGGACAATCCCTCAATACCGAGTGCAGGCAAATGAGCTGCTACCGCTTTGGTTTACCAACTGGGGACCATGGGGAACTAAGGTTGTCTTTGGAAGCTTTACTCTAAGTTTGGCAAGCGGATTTGCGAATACTGTTACCTCTTGGAATGGCACTGGGGCCCGGAGTATAGTTGTCTCTTACCTGGCTGGAACTCTATTTGCAGCCGGTCATCTCCTGATTTTTGGTCCCAAAGCAATCGATTTGCTGGCCAAGATCCGGCGTAATGATGCCAATGCTTCAAGTACGGCATCGTTGGAGCTGTGGTTAGAGATGCATCTGACGAGGTCTTTAGTAGTAGACTTACCAGCGGTTGTTTGCTTTATCACCGGTTTCCTTCTCGCCACGGAGAGCGTTATTTGAGTTTTGTAATAATTCAATCTCTTATAGGTTAACTCAAGAATAAACAAATTGAATGTTGCAGTTATAGCAGTATTTGTGTTTGATAGAAAGAGTAAGCTTTTCTAACAAGCGAGGTTAAGTTCCTAGTGATTCTGATAAAGGTCCCAGATTCGTCCAAAAGTCTGTCTTGTAAGAACATTCAATTACCTGCTTCAAAATCTCCCGTCCCATGAATAAAGCGAGCGTCCGCGCATCAAGTGCATTAAAGAGAACAAAGCCCCTTGACGAGCCACGGTGTATCAACAACTGGCTTCCCTGCACCATTGCTCCTTAGTTGCCAGCGAAAGTGGTGGCAACAGTAGGGACTGTGCTGGTGAAAAATGTCGAATGAGGCTCAGTGGCCAACTGTTCTTCCGGGATGGGTCTTTCGCGTCAGTAACAGGCGATCTCTTTCCAAGTCGTCTTCCAGCAGTCCGTTCCGTCGCTGCCACAGCCGACCTTATTTTCGGAGTCTTGGACAAGGCATCGCTTATTGCCTTGTCCAGAAAACCTGAAGTGGCCGCGTCGGTTGCCCCAGTCCATACAGAACTCTATCATAGCAGGGACTGACGTTCCTCAGCACCCTTCATTGGCATTGACACGATAGGCACCAAAGTCGGTATAAAAGATACCATCATCGCTATGGCAACTGCCAGCCGCGCAGTTCGTAAAGACCTCCATACGGTCTGCCGAGACAGCCAAGGCCATTGCCGCGATGATTGCAGTGTTATCGACGCGCATTTTGGTATTGTGGTTTGAGGAGTCTGGAGTTGTTTCTCAGTGGAGTTGATAAGAGAGACAAGGTCTGAGTTCAGCAAGGACAAGTAAAGTCTGCAGGGAAATGTGAGATGGGAGTGGTTGTCAAAGCTTGTTCCAAGGTGAAGAACGACGAGATCTCTTGGTATTTATACCTGAGCTATCGCAAAGTGGACAGCCGGTTTTTCTAAACAGCAGTTTTAAACCGCCTGCCAGATTTGGCCAAGGACAAAGCTCGTATATTCAGTTTCTTATTCACTACTCCAAACTCAGAAGGTGGACTATGCCGGCAGTTGTGAGAGGCTGAGATCTCTGATCATTTCTCCAAATTATCACGGGGGTTGTCTCACCGATATACGAGGCGAAATCTGGTTAAAATGCCCGGGCAATAGTTTTGCTGCGCCTCACAGGTGCATGCAAGCCTTGCATAAAGCCTCCACTGAGCAACACGGCAACTCAGCAGCCTAAAGCTTAACCTTGAAGGCAAAATCTTTCTTTTAACTTCCATGTTATTACCGCGACCGTTGATCGTTTAGATAGGTGAAACGTGGCATTTCAATGAGTAATACCTTCCTTCTACGGGCTAGGAACGGAGACGCGGGTTAACTTACAGGCAGCCCAGGGTATTCCGAGTCAGGGCCATATTTATAGAATCCGCAATTCGTACTTTGTCAAGCGGCTTCCTCTCAAAAGTTCCAAAACCATGTTCCAGGCCATTCTGCATTGAAAGCCGTGGAGCAATTCAACTGGACATTTTACGCGATGTTGACTGGTTTTAGTCTTATACACAAGTTTGAACTTTTGAAGTGCGCCGCCTGGAAGCATTAGGTTCAGCAGAGATCCCGTTTGAAGTCACGGTAAAGGGACGGAGGATCTATGCCTCAGCTTTGTTTCTTCAACAATATCACGCCTCTAAGCTTCACTAGCGATGGCTCGGTAGACTGGGCATAGGAATATCTGGATCTCTCCCAGTGGTGGCCGAGTACCCTCAATAGTTTTGCGCTTTGTTTTCACAACAATTTACGTAATTTCAGCCCCGGACCGTCTGTAGATAGGACCGAGATATGCAGCCGAAAGAGAATTAGAACAACAGGGACAGACAAGACTACACAAGACACGGGGCAGGGCAGGACCACGTGGTAGTTATCACCTGTTTTAGCAGCGTAAAGCTTATCCTCGAAGGCAGCGATCGCCCGCATAGTGTGAGTCTTGAGAGGCAGGGAAGGCAAAAAGGCCAAGGGACAGAGGAGGAAACAATAGTTCCGGGTGATAGCGGCCGCTTCTTAAGCATAAGAGCAAAACCCTTGCAGGCGAATATCTTGTCTTATTGGTTATCTAAAGTCCCGAGTGATTAGTGCGGCGTGGTAACTTGATACTATGGGGATGAATGCGACCTATAAGGTTAACCTTTAGGCTGCAAACACAGGTAAAGAAGTAACTTGATACTACTTGCGGCCCGACCTTTAGTTACATTATAATTCACGATAAGCGTTTAGATAAAAAGAACCCCTGTTACAGGATGCAATTGCGTGTTTATAGTTATTTTCACCTCTAAAGCAACGGTTTGCCAGATGAGCGGCTATTAAGTTTAGGCTGCAAGCACGGGTGATGAATGAGAACACGGTATTTCTTTCCCCAATCAATATGCGACGCAACATGGCCAGGAGACGCGACACTGCCTATAACCTGAAAAAGCCCTACTTTGTAGCAATAAATCGTGCTTTTGGTGATGCTCTATCGCAGAATTGTTTGAGCGTAAGTAACTCACTATTGACACTTCTCCTTGGGTCGAGCTACCCAATATAGAACCCCAGAGCGACGTAATATCTCAGATAACATGAAGATCATTGCCATCCTCACTTGTAGCAGGACAAGAATCCTCCGTATCAATCTCAACAACACATCCACCCGTCGATCCAATCGCAATCCCAATAAAATTCCAGTTCGTGTTCCCCTCTGCCTTGACCACACTATTTCCATTGTTATCCTTGACCTTACAGCTCTGCGGATTTCCCGCAATGTTGAAGACGGAGACAAAGTTGCGAGGCGCACTCCAGCAAATTCCCTCGATGGCGAATTCGCGACCATCGTCGATTTTGACATGCTGCATAACCGCCAGGATATGCCTCAGTGAAGATTGCGTCGCCGTTCTTGTCGATTATGGCAAAGTTACTCCAGTGGCCGTTCTGGTTGCTGCCATTGGGTCCTGAGATGGTGGAGAAGTCGCCTTTGCTCCAGATGATGCCGAGATGTTGGGCGAAGATGGGTGAGGTGAGAGTGTGAGGTTGAGAAGAGTGGTGCGAAGGGTGAATATGATGATGTGTAAATGCTGGATTGAGGCTTTGGTAAGGTTGGTGAGGTTGTTTAGGTGTAGATATGATAATGAAAGATAATTGATGAGGACATTTAAAGACATTTATACATGTTCCGACGGTTTGAACGGCCCTCACAGTTTCTTGGATCTGTTCCTTGGACTCTTCGTCTCACTGCGTTGTATTACGAGTTGAATCGACTCATGATACTAGGCATGGCTATAGTTGAAGGATTCAATCCCATTACTTACACACCGTTGTGATGATCTATCCCAATTGGGTTGCTAGGACTGACATTCTCAGGTGATGAGCTGAGAAGGAGCAGTGCATTATGAAAATGCTGCGAGACAATTCTGAGGATCTTACATATCGGGTCAAGTCTCTTAATGAACCTGCTTTTGGTGGCATTCAAACAAATGTATTCGGTCTTGTTACAATCCAAAGAGTAGTGACCTTTCTGAAGCAGCCAATCGTGCTCGTTCATGATCCCAATCATTTTCCGAACTGTTGTATGACATCATTCTTCTCGCTTCATGCAGATGCCGGGCTGAGTAACTAATGCCGAGGCTTACTGGGTATTTGTCTCGCGATGCCGTTCCAATGACAATTGGCTGGTGAGAGTCGATTCAGAATTCAGCCTATCACGTGAGTACTGAGATGCTACGAACGGAATTCCGAGCTCGTGGATTCCTTGTTTCGTGACTTGCACTTCAATGAGTGGAGATGAGCGGGCTCCCCCAGAAAGCGGGCAATAACTGCCGGTCTGGATCGTGATTCACGATTGAGTGGAGCTTCCTTTCCTTCGATCATGTCTGCCGGAAAGGAGACGTCAGTCAGTCTAGAGACGTGCAAACCAGCTGAAAGCCGGGTTCATCCCGCCGTGATCACTGTCGCGTCGCGTCGCGTTAATTGACGGGCATAGTGGCTTCGGATTAAGCTTATTCCATTGCTGCAACCACTCACAATCCCCAAGGTCTTATCAGTTCTTATCAGTCACATTTCCATCAATCAGTCTCTTACCCTGCACGTGAAAGCAACAAAGACACTCATTGACATGAAGCTATTCACAGGCATGCATTGCTTGCTCTTTTAATCTCACTGCATATTGTGAAGCTTTCCTTTGCTCAGAGCGACGTTTAATTGTGACTTTATTATCCATTCGCGCCGTATTTCGAAGATATGTCTCTATTGTTGTATTTTACTCGCTTCCACCCACTACTTCAATTTTTTATCACGATTCAATGTACTTACTATGGGGAAGACCGTAGGCAATAATAATTCTAACTGCTCCTATTTCCCTGATTATCTGATTATTTGTTTGTCGAGTTTGAGGAGATATGGTGCACAATTGCGTTATCCATTGACATATGTTTATAGGCGAACAAGATCTCCTGGCTACATCGATCTCCAACTCTGTAGTCTACACCTTGACTGCAATATTTGAAGCCGTCATTAGACTATGGAAGAATGGGGAGATTCTCACATCACTGTTGGCCTGCATAATTTCTCAGGCTAAATTCATGGCGCTTGATGCCAGGCTGTCATCATCACCTGTAACATATCATATTCTACAGAAGAGGACCACGTCAACAACTGAGCCCAGGCCGCCACCACCACTTTTCACCCATTTCTTCCCTCCATGACCTTTTAATGCACTTCTATAGCGCACATAACCACACAGAGCTAAGAGAATAGACCGGGGAATGACTCAGTCTCACCGACAGAACCTGAAGTTCCCGGGGACCCCGATCTCAGGGACAAAGACAACTCTGGGCGCACTTATGAAGCGAGCCCGAAAGACAGGGATCTTCAAGCTACCAGTGCTTCATTCAATACGGATTCCTTCGTCAATCTCGTCTACAACCGGGATCTGTCGCAGAAACGATGCCTCTTCTTTGTTGTGATGGATTGGAGGCGCTGAGGAAGACTGCAGCGATACTTTAGGACCATCTACTTAAGCCGCGATGTTTCCATCTCTTCTAGAATTCAAGGGCAAACTTCCTTCTCACCATTGCTGAAGCGACATTTCCCTGCATTTATCGCTGAACTTCCCGTCTCTGTCCTGCGATCCCCGCTGCCTTGGCAGTTGCCCTGGTGTAAGTAGTGCTGCAGCCAGACACAACTGTGACTAACGATCTAGTTAGCGAGCCAATCCACACTTGCATAAAATATCACAACCTCAGAACCCACGCATAATGGCGGAATCCACAAGCGCAGAACGTTTGGTCTACCTGTTGGAGATGGCTTTGACCATTCATGAGGGTATTGTTGAGCATGTTGGAAGCGATGACGAACTTGACAAGCAACTCATTGCCCACCTAAAAGAGTTGGACCACTTCATCGTAGTGAAGAAGGCTCTGCAAGGGCGCCAAGTCAACCAGCCTTGCAGCAGCGACTATGAACTTGCTGCTGGTAACATAACCCCTCCACCCAGCCACCAAGCCCCTTCGACTGCTGGGCACGCCAAAAAGCATTCAATCAGCCCCCGGAGTCAGCATTCGCCCCCTTCCCCTTCGCTTTTCTTTTCTTCGCCCGAGCCACAGGGCACAAGAACTTCGGCACCTGCACGAGGAAAAGCCACTCGCCGGATCCGGGGAGAAACGAAAGGTTCCAAGGCTCTGCGCAAGATGCGGCATGCAGTACCCTATGCAAGCTGGGTTGATAAGCCCAAATGAACGACAGGGATGGGGATCGGAGAGTGGGAAGTATTGCATTAAACTTTGGCATTAGAAGCAGGAAGGGACAATAGAGGTTGTATAGGTTAACATGTACCCAAGTTAGATCTCATTAGCGTTAGATATTTTCACAGTCCTTACAGCATTTATACTAGTTTTATGGCCAAATAATACAGTCATTCCCGACCGTATATCTTACAGCCAAAACTAGAATTTTACAAGACTATTAACTGACTTTCAGAATGTTAACAAAAATTAGACTCCCAAACCAGTAATCACTTGATTGATGATGGTAGATGCTGTAAGAAAAAGAAAAAAGTAACGGGCTCCTCCGGGGATTGAACCCGGGACCTCTCGCACCCAAAGCGAGAATCATACCTCTAGACCAAGAAGCCGATTTTAGTAATAAGATAATAGAGTTGCCACTAAAACATTATATATTATCGACATGCAGACAGCCACCAATCCATAGTCTCAAGCATGCCACTATTCACAGCTCTAATCTCACTTTAAGGCAACACATCAATTATTATTTTTCGCTTAGCATGAAGGTTCTGAATTTTAACTATACTTACTGTAAATACCATCAATATCGCCTATAGCCACGTGCACAAAGATGTTCAATCAATGAGTCTCTGCTATCAGGACATGATCAGGACATGACCTCAACGGCGAGTAAGAGGCGCGATGTAAGCGACACCTGTCAGGCTCTGGCTACTAACTTTGACCAACCCCAAAATCACCTACCTTGGCCACTACTTCTTCATGAAATTGAGAAACATGACTCCAGATATCACAATGTTAACACAGAACAGTGAGGTACAAATGATAGTAGTTCTGTTGAATTGGTTCTCGAGCTTGCTCATCTCCATCTGGGTAATGCATTTGTCCTCAAGCGCTTGTCGACGCTTCGCGGGGACCGTAAGCTTTCTCTGAGTCCTGTTGTCGCAGCCGCTGTCTACATCAAATTCATCTGTAATCTTGGTAATATTTGTGCGATCTGCTGATTCGCTGACATCTGTTCCTCGTTGGGACCGAATGCCTGCATGGCTAGATACTTGCCACTGAGGTACAATGTCGAAGTAAGATAGTTCCCCGCGAGACATGCTGAATGATATTGAAGGTTTCTGAATGTGACGGTGCTATGGTATGGCGGAAGATAAAGTTGTAGAAGTTGAGAATAAGCCGACTTCTGCGCAAATTCTAGGAAGATATACTTATCACAGCACCTTTAATATGTCGTGGTCCAAGTAAGCTTTAAATCTTTTTTTAAGACTTTTATTCTTCCAAGTGAAGCATTAAGAACATATCCCCTGTTCTACTTTGCCGCCTTTAGATCATGTGTTGGCTTCATTCAACAAAGGGCCAATTTTCCAAGGTGATACCCGAGAACAAAAATGAACAACCTTGGGGTTAGCCCGAATATTAACCAGAACATCTAATCGTCCTTACATCGAGACTCCCTATCAACAAAACGAAAGAAAAGTGTGGGCTGGGCTGCAATATCTAGATGACAAAGAAATATTGGACAGCGCTGAGAATGCTCTTCGCATTTTCGGACAAGGGCCCGGAGATTGATGGTGTTCAACATGTGCTTCTCTCACTTCCCTGTAACTTTGCCCCTCTCAAAAGACTGAACCCATCTTCCATTCCAAAGCTAGTACTGTCTGGTTATTTCCCTCTCGGTTCAGTCTTCCTACTCAGGAATAGGTCTCAACAATTACTAATATGCCAACAAGTCTTTGTCCTGTCTACTGCCGCAAACTTGGGCATCTTTATCGCAATACCCGAGTCCAAGGAGGGCTTGGGAGGGTGGCGTCTCGTGTAACCAGACCAGACCGGTTCAAGAAAACCTCCTTTTTGAGGAATAAGAAAAGTGAGATCACAAATTAACGCGCAACCCCCCGAGTTGTCCGTGTTCGCAAGTTCCAGCCTCGTGATGATCTTTGGCCAGCGGGCAAATATTATCCGCAACCGGCCCGGCATCAGCATTTGCTGTGTCCCGGTAAGGAATACGGGAACAAATGGTAGGCGGGTGTACCTAGCGGTAGGCAAAGCTGTAAAGGAGTGTCTTGGAACCTTGGGCCGTGGCTAATATGCCGAGCAGACCCAAGGGCGAGCAAGTCGCCTTTGAGGGAAAGCCATGTTCGATACACGCATCAAGACCAAAAGCAAGTATGGTCACCAGACATAAATACGGTCATAAATATGATCCATCAGATGTCGTGTAGTACAAGACGAGGGATAAGAGACAAAAATACACTGTACTGTCAGCTGACTGCCTGCAGTACTGTAGCACAGAACAAGTGATTCAATTAACATGCACTTTACAACTAGGTGCATAAGTGACGGTAGATTAAATTCATACCCCTTATATTTACGATTGACTCATGTAATGCTCCTATTACGAATCTGAGCACACGTCATATGTTGGATTACCCCCACCTCATGGTTACACAAGATCTCACCGCCGAGGCTGGGCATCGGAGATTAACAGACCGGGAATGGATGGCGGAATCAACCGGGCGGCAGATAGGCAATTGCCGCTGCAAGGGATTCGAGGAATGCCGTCCATCCAAGCGCAGCCTGGTTGATGCAAGGGATAGACTAGAGCTGAGCTGGAGATGTTGCTTTTTGTAAGACGGCCCCTCCGTATCCAGCCTGTGCGCATCGCATCTGCAAATACCGATCTAGAATCTGAGACAATCGGATAACATGTGATCGATATGTCTCAAGCCATCAGAAGGGAGGAACCGGACGGAGCGCTGTTTCGGGTATTACTTAGGGTATTGGGATATGAAACATAAATTAGGGGCACAGCGACAGGACGATAAAACTGTGCCTTAGCCCTGATTGATCGCATCGTCATCTTCAACTCTATCTATTCCACTTCACAGCTCACCTGATAATCTATCTCCTTTTGCAAGATGCCTTCAACAGTTCTTGTCGACAACAAAGTGCCTGGCGTTCGGTGCCCGACTTGCGCCGCGGAAGGAAAGGAAGTCTGGGTCATTCCAGGTCGCTGCTGTGGTTTCTGCGGAACTGCTTGCGTGGGTAAGTAACCATTGACTTCAAGGGACACTTGTGCTGTTCTAACGACCCTGACAGACTAATCGCCAGTGATGTCTGGCTTCACTCACGGATAAAGCATGGATGACAGCCGGCCGCAAACGCGCCACCGGGCTACATACTTCTCCCCTTCTTATGGACTCGAGCTTGGCCTTGGGTTTCATTCTTTCCTACTGTCTCTGCGAGTTTGTCCCTGGATGGTGCGATGCCTCGTTGACGAGAGCTTCATTCATCCCTGGTTCTATGCAATTGCTTCCCCAGTTTCGTTGTTCACCGGAACAGTCTTTGGCAGTCATCAAAATTGTTCTCGAGGGGTCTCATTTTATGTCAAGGGGTTGTTTTCCTTCCTTTTCTCAAAGCCGTGAACTTACCGTCTATTGTTGGTGCGTTGGTGAAGTTGGATCCTGTACCCACAATCGATGCTGCCTTTCACGCTTTTGGATTTATTTGGTGTGGAATTGATGTGGAATTGACAACCATGGCGTCACGTCAGCATGCGAGAGTCTGGTGGATATGGTGTAGCTTTGATTGGCGATGCTCGCTCCTTCAGATGTTAAAGTCGTATAAGAAGACGGAGATACATAAGAGGTGTTATCCGGCCATTACGAGAGCCTATTGTTAAATATGTATCAATTGATCTGCTATCGATGATAATAAGCCTTGCGACTTAGAGGGCCAATCACCAACTTTGCCAAGTTAGTCCTGGTCCATGAGGCGTGCCAGCCTGGCTCAACCATTGTTCACCATTCGGGGTCGCTGCCCGATTATGGTAGTGCCTGATTGCATGTTCATCTGTGGGACGTCTACGTGCATTCATTTACATGTTTCCCATGTCTAAGCGCATAATTCAGTACTGTTCACCAGATGATCTATCTATCCATCTCTATGGTCGTCACGGACTGGACTTCGTTCACAGCGACAACGGGATGTCACCGCCGAGCGACCAGCACCAAGCTAGGTATATCAAGAGAGATCACAGAACACTTTATCCAAGTAGACATGGCTTTAATGTATGTAGCAACCGCTATAAGTACAGGGAGTGTATCCCATGATGATCACGATCACCTCACGACTTCAATGTCGATAACGACCAACGACTAACGACTACCATCAGAATACACGGGACTGCACCAAATTCATCCATCATCTTCCCTCATAATGCAAAACCTAATTCACCGGATCTTGGGGTGGAATAATGAAGTTGAGTCCTGTAACCAGAGCGAAGGTAATGAGTCAACCCATTCACCCTCAAATTCTAGTTCTAGCGACTATGAAGCTTCCAATGATTCCTACTGGACAGCTAGTGACGGAGAGTCCGACGCCTCAACTGCGACTATCGGACGATCCATGACTCTTGAACCCATAATCCCGGATATTTCCATTGACTACGCGCTACAAGAGGCTCTTGAGGACGCAGGTGAGACAGCAAACCCGCACCCCTCCTTATCAATCAAGACAGAGATTGCCCGGGAAGCAATCTACATCTATGAGATAATGAAGGAGGGCGCCATTGATGATACTTGGAATAGCAAATCCTGTCTCCTCACACGCGCGATCATCTACGACGAAGCAGCTCCCCCCTCGGGACGCCTCTGCTGGCGGTGCAATGTCAGTTACGATCCAGAAGCTGTTGAGACGGGCGATGTTGTGGTGCTGTTCATGCCCGATCGCGACTTTGTGAAGATGATCGAGCAAGGCGAAGTCGTCTTTGATCAACCAACTGATCCAAAGCCAATTTCAGTGCTCAGTCGGGCGATCGATCCGGACTTTAATGGCCCTGAGCAACGACTCGCTGGTCGAGTCTTGGCTTGGAAGGTGTTTGGTTCAGGGGATTGTGACTGGATGGATCGGCAGGGTCGTCCTATTGATCTTGGTGACCTAGAGGTGGTCCCCAACATCATTCACCTGCTCAAATGAGGAGCTTTTTTGCATATGAATACCCGAGGTATATAAGTTGTAGGCTTCTTAAGAGGTTTGGTTTACTGTTGCGATTATGCGAGATGACGGGCAGTTCAAGCAGGCAGGTCCCTGTACGTCTTTATGATTACCCAAGCAGAGATGTAGTATTGAGTTACGGAATGATCTATGAGAATGACAATGAATATATGAATTTCTAGATTGGAGATGGCCTTCAAATTTGTGACATTTTGTGAAAAATGTACAGTCTAATCAACGTCTTGAAAGAGGTCATTTATTGTGATATTGAGTATATTTTTTCATACACCGTGTGTCTTCGCCAGTGGCCACATCTGGAAGAGCTTCTTATATGCTAGCAGCTGCAGCAAGGTTACCGATCGAGTAACCATGCATATTGCCTTCCAAAACCGGGAGTTAGATAGGAACCTTTGCGAAAGCTTCCGCTTCCCGGCCTTCCCCCAAAATGACACGAGACCATGCATGTTCGCAGAGGGTTCTGCGATTATACCCGCCTTGTAAACAATTTCCAGATCCCCATTATCGTTTACCTTCTGGTCTGTCTCTTTCGTGCCAATGAGAAAGGTTTTCTCAGCGAGCCTCCAGACGATCAAGTCTGCGAGACTAACGCGTTATGATCAGCTTGAGCTGTATACCCCATGGCTCAGTTGCAAAAGCAAGAACTGATTCAAAAGATTGTATGGTATCCCAGATAGAAGAGAACACCACGTCGAAGACCCAGAGGCTGATGCAATAAAGCATTAATGCAAATAGTGAGCCATAAATCCCGCGACCTAATCCGCTGGCCCCTTTTTCTCTCCTCAAGCATCTCGAAGTATGCCGCAGCTCGGAAGTAAAGCAACCTTCGCAATCTGATTTTGGTGATTCTTCTCTGTATCTTCAGAATCGTCCTGTAGCGTTTGACTCTGTCGCGAACGATAGCTCGCGGTACCGCAGCCAAGTCTGCAATCTCGGCAGCCTGGTCTAAGTGAAGAGTGTCTTGATATTTTAATTGTTCCTCAAAGTCTTCTTGGTCTTCGAGAAGCCTTTCAATCTCTCCTCGAGTCCAATCTTTGGGAGGCTTAAGAATGGTGGACCAATCCCTTTTGCAGGTGGAACAGATTGCCTTTTCAGAGACTTCCAGTAGTATGACGATGCTCAAAGAAGACAGACTATTTCCAGACAGGTCTAACATACCCGATGTCAAGCCCAGGATCAAAGCGGCGACGATGTTGACTAAGAAAGTGACGACAGATATTATCATCGCCCATAACAACGCTGCTAACGCCAGGTTCCATGCTGCAAGAACTCCGTCACCTATAATGAGAATATAGCTGGGCGTGCCATGGCTGTTGGCAGGAACAGAGTTGTTAAAAGTCATGATAGGGTAGAGGTAGGATAACTGCTCTTTCGTAAAGAGATTATGTGGTTCTGTTTCGCAGGCTGCAAGATTTTTGGGTTTGATAGAAGCTGCAGCTGACTGTGAATGATGGTTTGTGCCAAGGGCTGGGATAGTTCTTGGGAAAGGGGAGAAGAAATAAGAGGAAATGGTTAGTGATGCGAGCTATATGTATAGCCAGGCAAAGCTTAAATATCGGATGCTTTATAATGCAAGTAAGTTCTCATATTTGCTGAAAGTGTAAGAACGACAAGGTGTTGTGTTTGATGCGTTGCTCTGATCTGCTTCGCTGCGGTATTGATAAGGTTTTCATGAATAAAACTTGAAATGTGAGATACAAAGTTAGAGGCCGTCACGCATTTCTATCAGCGAGGCTTCAATTGTTACAGTTACCCTCGGTGGGCCGATGTGACGACATGATTCTCAAGTTAAATCTTGTTCGACATCGCGAGCCGTTGCAATTTCACCAAGGCCCATGTTCTGAACAGAGCTATCCTGGAAACGATTGGAGATTTTCTCAAGGCGAGTAAGGTGCTCTTTCCGGTCGCCATCAATAACTATTCTGCGTCGCAGTTTGACTGGGGGTTCGTCCCCCTACACTTACACGTGGTGAGCGTCTAGATCAGCGTCAAGACTATTGATGTATGAGTGGCTGGCATCGCGCGCTGCATCGAGTGCTTCCCGCTCACCTTGGTGTTATACGAGAGTCGTAGCAGAAGCAGCGCGTGTGCGGCTTGGCTGTCTTGTGGGTGCTCGTTGGCACTGGAAGGGAATGCATATAAATGTGTTGCGAGATGTGACGCGTTCGACTTGCATCACCTCTACAGTAGAGCACGTTCAGTGCTGAGACGCGCTTAACGTTAGTGGGGTCGCTACCCTTACTGATTGGCTTGCTCTCGCTGTAACTTGATCTGATTGGATGGGGCCATCTTAAAGGCTATCAAATTGACCGTGATAAACCGGCGACTGAGATGAAGCTGTGAGCGCGAAATAATATCGACGACTCGCGCGACGTGTAGTACATGACTTAGACCACGAACTGGAATTAATACAACCTTACCTCGTCATCGTGTTGAGACATCCAGGCATCAAAAAGTCCACTGCCTCTTATACGAACCAAAAATGCTCTCAACCGAATACAGCATAGACACAACTGTGCTTACTCCGGCTTCCTCCCATACACAAGCCTCAGCCGACAGTATGGATGATACTTGCCCGACCTCAACTCCCTTCGAAGCTGCGAGCAATAAACCGTGACTTCATCCTGCGACCATCCCAACACGACACTCGCCATGTATAAGACAAAGCCCTCCAGATCTTGATCCATAGCAGCAAACGCAAAGTTTCCAATTTCTTGCTTCTTGGGGTCTTTGGGCCAGCTACCGATCGGAAGCTGTAGGTCCAGTTAGCCACAATCCCAGAGTATACTGAACGATAGTCCTGGGGAACTACTTGCCTTGAAGTTCCGAATCTGAATATCCGTAAACCCTGCATCTTCCATTCCCTTCTTCTGCAAGTCATCATCGAGAATTGTAAAAGTTCTACCAAGTCTCTTTCCACCCTCAATAAAGAACTTGCCCCATTCGCTCATCGCGCTACCCTCCTTGACAGTATCATCATCACTCTCAAGCATGGCTGAGGCTTCAAAACTTTCAACCCAACCCCCTGGCTTACACGACCTAAATGCCTCTTGGAATAAAGCTGACCAGTCACTAATAGAACCGTAGAGGTATCGCATGTAGATAAAGTCGAATGAGTCGGGGTAGAAGGTCCATGGTTGAGTGCAGTCTTCGATCTCACTACTTTGTCAGACGATGTCTCAATGGAGTTTTCGTAGACAGTACTACACTGGAAAACTTACAACTTGACGTTTGGGGGGACCCATCTTGGTTGGATGGGAGATATGTCTGTGCCGATTACTTCGGCTTGGGGATGCTCATCGGCAAAGTCACTAGACAGTCAGTCAAAGACATGACGCCGTCAATCAGCACACTCACATTGCCCAGATTCCTGTTTACCAACCATATGAGTATGTCTTTGGATTAAAAGTCGCTATTGCATACCTGTTCCAGTGCCGACATCAAGCACAGACTTGAGAAGGTCAGATACATTGTTTTGCACGATGTTCATAAGCTTACCTTGATATCGTCCTTCAGCGGTGCCAAATGAAGTTTTCCGTCTAATGTGAGAACCAGAAAATGGTGGCTGAAACGCGTCAGTGCCTATCTGAACAAGCCCTGTAGCTCTTACATAATATCTATCGCCTCATTCTGCTGAGCATCGTTTGAGGCCCTGCGCGTCACGCGTTAGCTTTATGCAGTAAGCCCCCCTACACAACTCACCAATATTCTGCATTTCCCCTCTCAGAATGATAAGTTCGACCTTTGATAGTTCTATAGTTCAGAATACTCGATGTCATCGAAGCCGTCGACGACTCTGTATCGAGCCCAAGTGAAGAGTCAGCATCTTCATCCTGCTCATCCTACAAGACGCGTCAGTCCAAGCCCCTTTCGACTCTTCTTAAACATACCTGCGCCAGGGCTGCCCAGTGCCCAGCGTCATGCAGCACGACCTCACTTGCTCCTGACGAAGGAGACTTTGGTGACTTTTTCGGAGACGAGCCTTTGTCGCTCACGGTGCACGACTTGGCGTTGAGGTTGCGCAGGAAACTAGTTGGTTCTTGTCGAAGCGCGATTTTTGACAGCTTGCGGGGTAGACATGAACGTGTCTCGGCTGATTGATGTTGCATTTATTGCGGATCATTGCCGGGTGGGGTTGAAATGCCGGGGCTGACAGGGATAAATATGATCTGATTTGACAGAAACAGAACATCAAGTTGGACAGGACACTCTATAGAAGGTTCAAGTTGGCAAAGAAAAGACTTGATAAAGTCACAATGCTAGGATTGATATACTCTACTAAATAATCATCAGCCATCGTAGCAAAGAAAAACTCTTTAAAACTCTAACATTCCATCTTCCCCCTTTTCTCTTCTCTCTTCTCTCATATTCCCAGGCTTTCCCATATCCTTCGTCATTTCAATCACCACTATAGGTCATCTCTCATTAGTACATTGGTCTATTCAAATGAAAACTAATAGTACCTTCTTTAACAGTACAGCAAGCCATCATAATGCATATGGCTTTTCAGTTAGGCTCAAGACAGGCTGGACAAAGATCAGATGTAGTCTTCCCGACCTAGCGATACAGGTGCTTCTCGTCGTTAAGCATATCATTGTCACAATCTCTCGCCAACAGGTCTTGAAGAACCCCTAAGTAACAAATCTTCTTAACCTCTTCAAAGCCATTTGTTCACTGACTTAGATGCTTCGTTTACCTTACTGATTTTATTCATGGCGCAGAGTATATGCACTACCCTGGAGGCAATGAGTCAAGAATTTGGCAGTAAGAAGCGGTAAGCGTAAGATAAATTGTATAAGTCTTAATACATTATTAATATAAGTTAAAAACTTCTTCTAGATTAAGTACTGTCTTCATTTTCTTTATAACAAAATATAAAAAGCATAATGAAGTGTCTAATTTATTGCTATTTATAGAACCAGGCCAAACCGCGATAAGATAAGATAAGATAAACAGACGCGAAAACGCCTCCTGGCGCATCACTTCACGCCGATTTCAGACGCGCGCTGGCCCGAATGCCTCGAAATACGACGCGTTTCCATAACGTTTGTAGACTCAATTGGAGATGAAATTGTTTCCACTGCTCACCCAGACCCATCGGGCTGGTTCTGACGTGATGACGCATCTGTAACGCACCTCAAACCCCGGCATCCCTGCCATACATTGCCAAACTCAATCGTTTGACATTCACGTCTCAGATCTCGACAGTCCCCGTTTCACATCCCATTCGCTTACACACCAGCAATATCACCGCGAACTATTACCACCAGTCAAACCCTCATCGGTTATACGGCCCGCTAGACTGTCTCGTCTGTCAGATCGGGTTTGGATTCTCGGATCCAGCTGCTTCCTGTTTCTAAAAGCGCCCAAGGGGTGAATGGCATGGACGTTTTCGTATTAGGATCTGTTTGGAAAAACGGCGAGAGATTGACTTTTGAGAATGCCGTTAAAACGATTGCAAAGTATAAAGTACGCGATGATACCCTCATTTCTGTGCTTGTTCATCCAGCTTTCATCCAATCTCATCTCTGTTTATTGTTTCCACGCTCTGTGAGCTTTTTGTCTTCTCTTCTACTTATCATTCCTTTACCAGGCTGCAGGAACAGTCATTCATTACCATATTTGCTATTTCTAATCGCCTATTACTCTCTCTATCACGATGAAGTTCTCTGCCGCCATTCTCACTCTTTCGGCCGGTTTGGCCACTGCGACGCCTGTCTTTCGCGCCCCTGCTCCTGGTCGACATGTCTCTCGATCCATCAAGAAGCGACAGGTTCCCCAGGAACACTCCCACGACTTTGTCTTGACCATCACTGGCGAGATGCTCAGGCTCAACAACCCCAAGGAGATTCAGGATCCTGTTTTTGGTCTCTTGGGTGATGCCGCTGCAAAAGAGGGTGCAGGAAGCGTCACCAACCTCGCTTGTCTGAAGCAGGAGACTGCTGATCAAGCTTTCACCAACGCCAAGGCGATTGGCGATCTTCGCGGTATGGCTGGTGCACTACTCTTCCAGGCCATTGAGCGCAACACTGGTGGTGTTGGTGTTGCCAGCAAGCTGTGCGATGAAGCAGCTGTCAACCCCGAGATTGGTGCTCTTACGCAGCATCAGGATGCCGCTTCTACTGGTGCCGGCGCTATCAACAAGGCTGTTACTTTAGAGCTGGCGAAGCAGCTGGCTGGTATTGGTGCTGACCCCAACTTGGCTCTGCTGAGTGGTACTTCCGCGCCTGGAGATGTAAGTACATATCATAAGCTGTATAGTGAGGCTGCTGACAAATTCTAGACTAGCGATACCACTGGAAAGGGCAACTCCTGTGACGAGGAAGAACCCGATCTTGGCTGCATCTTCTCCCAGGGTCTCCTTGTTCTGGATGCGACAGAGGATGAGATCTCTTCTGCCGTTGCCGATGTTACACCAACCTTCACCGGAACAGGCGGCATCTTTGCCACTGACCTGGTTGATCTTGCTAAGTTCTCTGTCGCCTCTGGTACTGAGGTCGCTGATCTTGCTACCATCGTCAACGGAGCGGCTTCAGGCGCTGCATCCGCTACTGGTGCCGCATCTGCTACCGATGCTGCCAAGGCCACTGCTACCGCTGAAGCACCGGCTGCCACCAACACTGGCAAGGCTGCTGAAAACACGGCTGGTGCTGGTGCTGGAGCTGGAAAGGGATGCAAAGCCAAGTCAAAGACCGCCGCCAGCGCAACCCTGACTCCCCTCCCCAGCCGCACCACCGGCGCTAGTGCCAATGCCACTGGTGCCGCCAACAATGCTCAGGGTGTGAACGTCCAGACCTTCACTGGTACACTTGGTGGCGCACCTCCCCCCGTCATCTCCTCCAACGCCGAGAAGCCTTTCTCCGTCAATGGAAACACCTTCAATGGAGAGAGTGTTGCTCTCGGGCGATCTTGTGATATCCAGCACAATGCTTGTGCGGATGCTGCCAACTCTGGTCAGCTTTCGGGAGGTGTTGGACAGTGCGAGACTCAGTTGGCTGCTTGTCGCGCTGCCATTCAGTAAGAGGAGAGGTGGACTTTATACGGTTTTAGCTGTAGATAGATAATCTGAATGAATCACGACTTTACCTCGAAAGATCAATTAGCCAATCTTAAATGATATGTTTTGAATTAATCTGATACTGAAACAGTGACTTTGGAATGGTGGTCAGAATAGTTACTCATCTTAGAGCTCATTCACATTCCTCGACAGAAAGAAAGATAGCGATGTAATCTATGGATTGAAGCGTAATGACAATAAATTACCACGATATATATGAATCGAGTCAATCTATATAGCTATGCAGACTTACAAGAGATACATCTTTACGTACATATTCTGCTTCGTTTGCAGTTTTGTATAGGGCGAACCGTTTTTAAGTTTTTGTCTAACCACATCTATTTATATCCAGAATCAAGTTCATGTGCATCTAGTTGCATTGTCTGTCAGTCATTTGTACGAATACGATCCGCTAGCCCTACTTGTCGGTGGCCTGATACGATAGAAGATCGCACATGCCATGCCTCACAGCCGAGCAAGTTCATCCCTATCTCCAACCAGGCATCCATGGATGTCCATCCACACTCCAGCATATGCCCAGCGATCGAAATCCTCATTCTCCCAGCTTTCAACAAGTCGAAAGACTACCACTTGGTAGCCTTCTCTTTTGACACTTCTGAAATCAGGCAGAAGGTCATTGAAGAGCTTACATGGTGTCATGGTGATTGAATCATCATCTTCGCTAAAGTCCCTGCAAGTACAGTGACCCATTTGCTTCTCAAAGAGTTTTGTACGAGTGCATAAGAGCTGCAAATCAACGCATCCCTCCACACTCGGGGCAACACAGTCATCGAAGAGCGTCCAGTGACCAGCTTCACAGGGCTCGCCGGCAACGCATTTGCCAGCGTTGTGGTGCCGAAGGATGAACATTGGGTATTTTACTGCTTCATCGTCCCCTGTCAACCCTGCGGCCCGATAGAGAAGACCACAATCAACACAATAAGAACGCCAAGGCTTTGGACGAATCCATTTATCCGGTTGGTATCTGGGGTCAAGGCTTTCATCGGCAGGGGCGTCTTCACGATCAATGTGAACCGATGCCTTGGATGGTCGATGTTGGATCTGATTGTCACTGAGTCCGTTGGAAGATTCCGAGTGAGCTGGAGGTTCGCTGCCCTCTTTGGGGCCTTTGCTTTCCCCAGGTGTAGTCGATAAGGCCGCTATAGCGGATTTAACCCCGGTCAGTGCCTGTTGCAATGCGGACTTGGTAGATGGTAGATGATCCATATTGTAAAGCTCTGTGGTAGCAGGGAGTTAGAGATTGAACTTCGAAAGGGCTTACCTGTGATGATGGTGATAACGGTTTGGTGAGAAAAGGATTGTAGTACGGCAGTGGGCTCTGAAGAATTTTATACTTGCATCTGAAGCTTATTTCAGTCCAGTGTTCAACGTATTAACTCAATGGGACTTATGTATTAGGATGGGCAGTTGCCATCACTCCGTGGACAACGGATACGGTTCAACTGAGTGGACGATGAACAAAGGGAGATGTTACACTCGTAGCGCCTCTACGGCAACCAGAGTCAAATTACGCCGTTCAAAGAGACAGGAAGTTTTGTTCTTCGGCTCTTTGGCGAACAGCCAAGTCGAGCGCCCCCATTGACTAGGATGTTTTCACTTGTGCAACTACCCTTGACACTGACACTCAAAGTATAATTGTTACCGTGAATATTGCTGAAATTATTCGTCAGGCCTTCATTCTGTATTGCCAAACGATATAGCAACAAAGCACATCAAAAAGTGATGATAGATGGCGTAATTGCGGCCTCAATATGTTGGGCATCGCTCTCATGACTGGACTGGCTCATGGTTTATGCCTGACAGAATGAGAAGAAGTTACACCGACTACTCATCAATAGTCAAAGTGATAGATGACATATTTTCTTTTTGTTCTAAACTACACTTCTACTATCATTCATAAATGTCGTCATCTCGACAAGCTCAGCCGTGCTCGACGAAGCTTCCTGTTGAGCCTGAACCGGCTGTCCCTTGTAAATGGTACTCTCGGTATGACGGGAGGAATTCGCAGTTCTGCCCTGCTGCCTTGGTGCCGATGATCCTTGGTGGGGATTTCTAGGACCTGAGTCGATAGAACTTCCAAGTTTCGGGAATGCCTTGAGGATAAGCATTCGGAGATCGGGAAGACAGACACACCAAAGGCCGACGTTGATCTCAATAACGGACCAGTAACAGGTCTCGAAACTGTCCCCTATAGTATCTCAGATTTGCCTGAGGGAAGTAGGTTGACGAACTTACAGGTTGGGTTCTGAGAGTTTCCGAAAGCAACCAAGTACCGCAGTCGAAGGATACTGACGATGGTGACACTACTCCCGTTAGTCGTCGCAAGCAACAATACAAGAGAGCAACTTACAAAGTTCCGACCGTGAACATGATAGCTACAGCGAGCTTCCTTTGCCACTTCATTTGCAATTGGACCAGCTGCCAGATAGGAATGGCCAACATCCAAACGTCTAGGATAATACCGACGGCTGCGATGGCCCAAGCCAATGGCTGAACTCCAAGACAATGTCCCTCATGTAACTTATCCCATCCTGTCCAGTAAAAGCTGATCGGTTGACACTGTGCAATGGCAAGGATGTCAAAGATGACCATGCCTAGGGCCGAAAAAACGATGGTACCCCATATAAGACGTTGGACGGATACGACGGGGAAGATTCGGAGATAGAAGAGGGCGACGCATATCTTGGTCAGGAAGACGTCGGAAGCGTAGAGGGTTTGACCAATGTAGAGGTACTAGTACTGTTAGAAATGCCTTTAAATGTAGATGGGGATCATACGCAGAGATAGCTGTTGATCGTGTTTGGGCTGAAGAGCCATGCATCTCTCCCGAGACCATTACCCGAAACTATTCGCAGTAAGTATTGATTCCACCAATTCCTAGGATTACTTACGACCATGAACACACACAATGGTGTTTCCCAGATCAAGTAGCTATCGCAATTAGCAGGGTCCTCTTTTGAGGTCGAGTAAGACTCACAAAAACCGCTACGACGAGATAATCATCCAGCCTGAACGTCCTCTCGTATCGTAGCTTGTGCCAAAGCCGAAGACCAACTACAATCGCCGTGATCGCAATCAATGTTATGGCCAAAATATCGAATTGCGCGTGTCTGTCTCGCACTGGAAAATCACACGCAGCTGAGGTGACATTCAGCGTCGCTGCAATCGTTAGCATTTATCCAGCACCTAATCTACCACACGCACCTAATGCGTCTCTGGGGAGGCATTTTTTCTGAACACAGCTCAAAACCTGCGTCTTGAGTTTCGGGTCAGCGCAAAGACACTGAACGTCAATGCCACAAGTCGAGGTTGATACAAGCTCGACAAGACAGCTCCCCTAACAAAAGTCAGCATTTTGCGGCTCAGATAAGCGAGAAACATACAGCGCAGTCTGGTATCTTGGTCAGAAAGTCGGAGACATCATCACCGAACACTTGGCATACGAGACACGCCCACGTCACCAGCAACAGCAGCAGATGCATGCTTCAGTTGATATGCAGCATGGTGGGAAGAGAGACAGCTGTGATATCGACAGGGGAGGGGAATACGAGGGAATTTGAGCAGTCATTTAATTGTTGATCTCCCACTAGTTTCACGTGGCAAGTTTAACTTGGCTGGAGTAATTGCCGATGGGAATCCTTAGTTGACCCCGTAGAGTTTGAGAACGTGTCTCCAGTATATTGGGACCGGAGTCATGTAGGACGATGGAATAGAAAGGCACTAACTGCGCAGCTGCAAAGCTGTGTGTTGGAATGATAGGTGTTTTCTTTGAGCTGCTGTGGAGGATCGTCGGATCAGCACAAGCATGGACTGATGACTGATTCGCGGCGATAAATGAATTACTAATTTGGGTAAAGGCGTCTCGGCAGTTATGGATCCTCGAATGCTAGACAGAATACTCACCGCTCCCACAGACGAAAGCTTTCTGTCGCCCGTTCCAAGCTATGCGGCCACTAAAGAACCACGATCCACTTAGAAAGGCTTACTGTCAAAGCGGGATGGGGTGAAATTATGCGCTCGAGTCAGTGACGCCAAGTTCGCCGAATTCTCGGGTCCTATTACTATTGCCGTACTCCCGGACTTGCTGATAATCACAACTACTTGGCGATGCGAGCAATAAGCTGTCGGGGTGGAGGCGTGTTCAACGTTCACAGAACGGTGTTGTTGGCGGTTCCGTGATGAAGCAGCAGAAGGATTGCATTCCAGGTGGGAGCACGAGCCAGGCTAGAGTGCAGCTAGCCATCGGCAAATGAAGTCATTGAGTTCGGCACTGAATTCCACTCCTGCTTCCTAGGAAGAGCTTATTTCGGCATATTTTACTGCACTGTCAAAAAGTTAAATCTATTTGTCAAAGGGCCCAAGAGGGTAAGGAAAAGAGACTCTTGGCGCAGCCGGTCTAAACAAACTTGCGGGAACGGGTCCGCGTTTCCAAAGGGAACGTAAAGAGGAGCTAGCGACAGTCTCGGAACCATTTGTCACTGTTTTGCCTGTAGTATCATAAGCTACTGTCTTTGTGTCAGTAGCTAGATGAATGCTATCACCGCACACTATGGACAACGGGTACTTGTCCTTAACTATGCAAGACGTGAATAATGAGCCTGTTCAAAGAAAGAAACCTGTGAACTTTATGTATTATCTACTAATTATTAAGCTTTTCGGAGCAAAGATTTCAACAAACCGATCCGAACAGCTCACCGTGGCTTATCCGCGATTGATAGTTTCCTCAAGGCAAGGTCGAGAAGACATAATGCAAGGGCCTCAGTTGCCTACACTTATTGGAAAGCAATAAGCGTGATGCGAGCTAGTGGAAAGACCGGGCCCAAAACATTGTCGCTACATGAATCTGCCTCGTTGCCTAGCCTCCTCGACCCTTCGCGCCATCTCCTCTCTCCTGCTTCTGCAACGAAGACATTCCATTGGAACGAAATAACGACCGCTATGAATACCAACTGTGCAGTGTCTCCAGCCGTTGAATAGTATACCTTCTGCGCAAGGATCTCATTCATGGAAACTCCCCATATCCCTTCCGCAATAGCAACGCTTCTCGTGATATATTACAGTGCACATCTTGAGTGGCGGGGTTCGAGGGTACTGTAGTGTGGGACGCGAGTATCTTGTATCGTGGTAGTCTTAGTAGAGGGTGCTGAAGATACTTGAGAAGACGAAAGAGGTCTGCGTTATATATACTGCATTCTTCAAGCAGTGATGAAGTTTGGAAAGTCTTGTGACACTTTGCTGTTCCTAATCACATCTTGGATGAAGCGTGATTCTCTGGCATTTTCTGACCCCGGATCGCTTCTTTGCAGAGACCGGTGGGTAAGAGCTGATAATCCCTACGCATAAGTTAAAGTCTAGTTCGCGGTAGACTGGAATATGCATCGTGAATATATCATGGGAAGAGAAGAAGCGTATACGCTTGGACTAATCGTTATCAACATTCGAGGAAGTCTCCCCATCAGATGATCTAGATTCATGTCCGTACTGATGCTGGAACGGACTGAAGAAATATTCTGCCTGTCAGCATTGCTAGGATGAAATGATGAGTCTAGCGAAAAGAGTGGAAATCATGTAGAATGCGTGAAAGTGGAGGTTAAGAGGCTGGCAGCAATAGGTAGCCGACCCCGACACCGAATCATCGTCCTCTGATAGGAACATATTCAGATGCTCATCGCGACATTTAATACCGTGTCAGGTCATCGCCTACCATGATTCGACGAACTCATGCCAGGGGGCTGTTCACAAAGCGCCTGAACGCGCTATGTGAAGTCATGCCAGCGATCAAAGAAGAACAGTTCTCTGAACCTATAACGAACACGAGATGCTGACAACAGCTACTCCCGTACATATAGAACTGCTATTCATTATAAAAGACTTTGATTGTTGGTTATCCATCTAAGTATCAATCAGCCTTCATCAGCCTTCATCACTGTGTACAACTGATTTCTCTTCCACTCGCATCCACATCAATCACCGACGGACGAAACAATTCCAACATGAGCTTTTATCGAACGACCGGTAGGCATGGTGCAGCTAAGAGATCTAAGAGCATGAATGAAGAAATTGTGAGCATCTCAGATTCAGAGTCAATGAAAAGCACAGGTTCTGAGGACAATGGAAGCTCAGATGAGGAACCAGCGACTAGGGAACTGTTGACGTACTGGAGACTTTCATCAATCGGCAAAGGAGATGCCCACTCTCCCAAAGCCATTCGAATTACGTCCCACGCTCTCGTTCGACATATCAACTCCGTATGGTTCACTGTCGAGTGGAATGACGGTGAAGAGTCATGGGAACCTGAAGCTGCGGTACAGGGCCACCAACCGGAGCTGGTCTATGCTTACTGGGATGCAATGGAAGGGGGACGCGAAGGGGCCACCAAATTCGATTTGTTCCATGTCTTTACGATTCTCAAACATAGAACCACGAGAGATTCTAGCAGGAGACGCGCTAAAAAGATTTGCTATAAGGTCCAGTGGGTTGGATATGATGTGAAAGATTACAGCTGGGAGCCAGCGGCGAAGGTTGCTCATCTTGTTCCATTGATGAAGGAAGAGTATGATAAGATGCACGGGCTGTGAACTCTGGGCAGTATAGCGTAAGAGAATGTATCATCAGGTAGAATGAAAACTATATGTGCGGCTGAACAGAGATGTAGGAGGTTTGATCTTTTAGATACATCAAGAACACAGAAGTTCTCGTTTAGTGAAGTGATACGAGGGAAATATTTTAGCTGAAGCATGTTGCAATCCATTATTTAAACATAAAAGCTGTTGAAAAAAAGCTCTCATATGCGGAATGACACAAGAAGTGAAGCTCAGATAGCCAAGTAGACACCTCAAGACAAGTATCTCTAGGATCCCCCCTGGCCTATTTACTCGTGGAGGTACTTGACCTCTTTCCCAGGATTTGGCTGCTGAACCAGCCCAAGCTGTTGAAGAGCCGTCAAAGCTCCCTCTTCCCCAGTTTCATCCACAATGAGCCCATCCTTGAGAGTGAAGATAGTCGTTCCAGAGAAGTACATTTTCTTTCCCGTATTCGCCTTCTCCAAAGCGCCGACTGCAAGATCATGGAAAGCAACTCCGGTATGAGTGCCGCCTCCGATCCAGCGACCGACTACATATGGCCCGCTTGCAATCAGGGGGTGCTGGTAGGCATGAAACGAGATGTCTGGAAATGCCTGTTGACTGGGATTAGCTACTAAGTTGAGAGGTTTGCATGGGTCTTCTTGCCTCCTTGAATTCCGAGAGCATCTTCTTGGCATTCTCCTTTCCGTATCGTGGGCCGTGCATTGGGTAGTTGATGACGAAGTTATCAGCGCAGAGCTTGTCGACGATCTCGGGGTTGCCTTTGCCCCAGTACTCGCTGAAGTACTCCTGGATCACCTCTAGGTTCTTTGTCTCCTCTTGAGTGGGCATTGTGATGCTGTTGATGCTGGTAGGTAAGAGTGCTGCTGTTGTATCGGTATGATGGATGATTTAGAATACTGTTCTTGGTGTCGAGAAGGAGGCTATGGTTCTTATTATATGGGTAAACAACATGTGAGAGGGAAGCCCACTTTGTTAGTAGGCGAATCTTTGCAGTTCCTCGTATTCACCATACCCAATGGTTTCAACTTGGTGATTGGTTGATTCAGAAGCAACAGAACCTCTTTGCAAACTTGATGCGTGAATTCGGAGCCAACGAAGGCATGGGTCTATGGAGTCGCCATATCAGGTTGAACAATGTTGCAGCAAAGTAATCGCTCAGTTCCATAGCAATGTACGAGTTTTATCCATGAGGCGAAATGAAGAGCCTCTGTGATTGGAAAATTTGAAAGCAACAATCCACCAAGAGCACGTCACAGAGAAATGGTGAAAGAGGTCTCCGCTATGATTGGTCACATTGAGAGCAATGATCCACCTTTGACGGCTCTGACACTGTAATTGTCCGAGAACAAGTGCCAGCTGGCATTAAGTCCAGGGTCGTCCGGAAGGATCTGAAATTTATGAGGAATTTGAGTGGTGATAAATCTTTCTAGTCTGAAAAGACTGGCAGTACCAGGTATATATCCCCTATAAATAGCCACCTAGCGTAGGATTGACTAGTCCAACTCAAGTCTTTTGCAAACCTCAACAACATCATTTCTGATACGCACCAGTCACCCCAATCATGTTATCGATCACTGTATATCGTGGAACCCCAAGCGGGATAGTGCAGCAAGCTACAGCTCCATGGCCTGGTCCTCCAAAAGCACATCAAGTCACAGTTCGCATCACTCATTCTGGCCTTTGTGGTACCGATGAGCACTACAAGTGCCAGGACATGGTTCTCGGTCACGAGGGAGTTGGCATCGTCGAGTCGATCGGCAGTTCTGTCGTAACCCTAAGAGTGTGAGTAACCTGAGCGCAGCCTAACTATTAATGCCGGTCTCCAGCTAACAAGTCCCTCGATAAAGTGGAGATAGAGTTGGCTGGGGCTATTGTCATGGAAGCTGTCTCAACTGTGAGTATTGCGATCAAGGCCAAGAGCTGTACTGCGAACAGCGACAGTTCTATGGCTTCGACGAGTTCGATCAGGGCTCGTTCGCGACACATGCCACCTGGAATGAGCACTTTGTCTTCCGCATTCCGGAAAGCATCCCATCTGCAGAGGCAGTCCCTTTGATGTGCGCTGGGGCAGCCGTGTATTCCGCTTTACGCAGCGCACAAGTTCAGTGGTATCACCGAGTCGGTGTTCTTGGTCTCGGGGGCCTAGGTCACCTCGCTGTTCAGTATGCTGCCAAGATGGGCTGCCATGTCACAGTCTATTCTCACTCATCTGGCAAGGAAAAAGCAGCTCGAAAGCTGGGAGCATCGGACTTCCAAGTAATGGGAGATAGTTCCCCTCCTAGTCGTGCTGTTGATTGTCTGCTCTTGACTGGTGCTCAACAGCCGGACTGGTCCCAAGCCCTGTCGCTGGTTCGACGGGGCGGCGTGATAACTGCTGTTACTGTGGACTCGTCCGAGCTGCGATGCCCATACGGGGAGGTTCTGATGAACGCGATCCGGATCCAGGGAAGCATACCTGCCACCCCAAACGTCCAACGCGAGATGCTTAGCTTCTCGGCGCTCCATGGAATAAAACCAGTTATCGAGACCTTTCCGTTCACTGAGGGTGGAATTAATGAGGCGATGGAGAAGCTTCGCCAGGGTAAGATGCGATATAGAAGCGTTCTAGCAATGGAGGGTTAGGCGTCTCCTCAAGCTGGGATGTATTTCCTAGTCATCGTTTGGGGGGAGAATAACCCCCGTAAGGCAAAACTTTGGGGAAGATAATCTGACATGGTCTGAACTCTGAGAAACAATCTAAGTTGTATTGCGATAAAATCGTAGTCTGCTATATGAGAAACCCATCCGAATAGTAAAGGCCAGAGGCCCATGTCCATGTTCCGCAGCAAAACCAGCAAGCCAACCTCATCTTAGCCAACAACATAGATAACTTCCAGTGAGATTATAGCTTAGGCCCTGGACGAGGCTTAGGTTTTGGGGGAGGAGGCATTGGGTTGGGTTGAGACGGCATTTTGTCAAGACTGGCGGTGGAAATAATATGTATACTTTTGAGCAGTCCAAATTGGATATACTTTTGGAGGCAGAGTTGAAAAGGATGTGTGTATGAAAGCGCGGCGATTGGAGTTTATATAAACCAGAAGCTTGTGACTCACTGACGAATGGCAGTGACATATGTAACAGCCGCAAACTAAACAATAGTCACGGGCCATTCACTGTAAGTGGCAAAGCTGTGCATCGTGTGTCAGGTAAACATAACAAGCGATTAATATTAATAGTGAAAAGGCTACGGCTCCGACAAACATTCCCTTCTTTACATCACTCTTAGCCGAGATGCTGCTTGATCTCTTGTTGTGTCCATTCCCAAAGCTTTTCACGAGCATCCTTATCCTGACTCAGTTTGCTTCCCTTACCCGTCACACCAACAGGATGGTAAAATACCCCACTTTCAGCTTTGGGATCAGTCGCCGCCCATAACTGATTCAGTGCACCCTTGGAAGCGTCAACAGCGATGAAGCTTAATACGAGCCTTGTGAGTGTTCCCAAGATAAGACTATTATTAATAAGCGGTGCCGCAAGGTTCGTCTGTACAACTCCTGGGTGGACGCTAATGACTTTGATCTTGGGATATCGTTCGGCAAGGGCTGCAGCGTAGTGGACGTTTGCGAGCTTCGATATCGCATAGCGCGATGTGGAAGAGTAGCTAGACATCGTGGTGTTGAATTGATCGAACTGGTAAGGGTTCTTTGGCGACATGGACTCTCCCATAGAAGAAAGGAATACGATCCTCACGTCAGGATTGATCTTGGTGGTCTCTTCAAGAGTGGGCAGGAGGAGATGGGTGAGAAAAGCATGGCCCATATGGTTTGTGCCAATCTGGATCTCGTAACCTTCCTCGGTGCGACCCTCTGGCGTCATCATGATACCGGCGTTGTTGATAAGAATATCGAGCCGCGTGGAAGATGCTTGAAACTCCGCAGCGCCAGATTTTATACTCGCTAGGGAAGCGAGGTCAAGGGATAGAAATGATATCGCGTCGGTGTTGGCGCCATCTTGTCGCAGGTCATTGATGGCCTGGTCAAACTTTGCTTTACTGCGACACGCGAGGAAAATCCTCGAAGGCTCATGCTTCAACAACTGCCGAGCGGTCTCAAGACCTAGTCCCGAGTTCCCCCCGGTGATGAGGATGACTTTACCCTTTTGGCTGGGGATATCGGTGTCGGGAGAAAATTTGACAGATCCCATTTTGTGTTTTGACGGAGAGAGAATGAGTGTCGCGGGGGTGGCTGCAAGCGCGTCTTAATATAGGTATCTGGTAATGGCGGGCTCGGAATCGTGTTCTACCCCGTAACAGGCCTCTAAACTCCGATGCTAGGCTCTTTCGGCTCGGTAGTTGCATATGCTCGAA
The DNA here is from genome assembly GCA_022627125.1 of Fusarium chuoi. Taxonomy (NCBI): domain Eukaryota; kingdom Fungi; phylum Ascomycota; class Sordariomycetes; order Hypocreales; family Nectriaceae; genus Fusarium; species Fusarium chuoi. The sequence goes on along the minus strand of JAJALE010000834.1, from coordinate 415,296 downwards.
TGTTCGGCAAATGCAAAAACTCTATTGATGGCGACATGCAAGTGGGGGCGGAAATGGCTCAAAGCGGAATTAAGGCCGTAGACGAGGTCGAATGGCGTAGCAACAAAGTCGCTATATTTTGATTCGTGCCTAGTGCGCTGTAACAAGAGGAATCAGGGCCAGGACAATCCATTCTGCAAATAGAGACTCTTTAAAAAGTATGCTGCTCGTAGCTCTATAATAAGCCCTAGCGTAGGCTACGTAAAGTGAGTATGGTACAAGAACAGATGTCCCGAGGAGCTGAAATGATGATTACGATGGAGATTCTGTCTCTTCATGTCCCTTCATAATCCGGAAGTTTCCAATCACCTGTATCTTCCTTCATGATATTCTTAGCAAGTACATCCAACTTGAAGAAAGAAGCAATAACGAGGAAGATTTTCAGAACCATAAGCAGAATCGGGTCGGATGGCATCTTGTGCCAGTAGGTCTTGTCTTTCTCGATACCATCCTGAACGGTCTTGATAAAAAGCCTGGATAGCTCCTGATAAGTATGCAAAGCCTCAGGAACTATCTCCTTGGATGAAGGATCGCGGCTGCAATGTCTGTGGATCTCGCCCGCCAGAGCGTAGGCACTGACAAGGCTGGATGTCGTGCCCAATCCTGTGGTTGCTGTTGGGCAATAGGCTGCATCACCCAGAAGGCCGACTCCTCCCTTTGACCAGGTGTCTAGTCTGACAATACCCATGTGCTCGCAATAGAAGTTGGGTGAGTCCTGCATCTCCTTGATTAGCTCCTCTGACCGCCACCCAGCGGAGCAGAAGAGCTCTGAGAAGATAGCTTTTTCATCCTCCACGCCGCCATCCTTCCGGGCAGCCATTAGGTGTTTCGAATCATTGAGGCCGACAAGATACGCTTGAACGCGATCGACCGAATGTCTTCGGTGAAGAGTAGTCGCTTGCCTGGTGCGATATAGCCAGTTCCATTATATACCTCTGCCTTCTTGACAGGGCGGGGAAAGGTGAAGTAACCAGCATAGACCCCAAGAAAGTTTACAGGGTCCTCAGCTTCAGGTCCGATCATCTACCTTCTAGTACGGGACCACCGACCATCGTCGCCTATTACGAGGTCGTAACGCCCCTTGTCACCGTTTGAGAATAGAACTTCCATGAAATCGTCCAGCTGCTCAAAACTGTCGATAGTTGTGCCAAAAGCGAATCGCACTCGATCTTAGTTTCTGTCGTATAGGAGACGAATAAGATCTACTCTCATGATCTCGTAGTCCGTGGTGAAACTCTGAAGCCCTGTGCCAGTTGTGTTTGCAGGAAAGTTTGCTATAACGTTCCGGTGCTGTTCACGAACTGCAGCCCTTTCTCTTTTACTGACATGGAGCGGAAGGCAGGCTCGAGTCCCATTCGCTAGGACCTCGATTCCATGTCCGCGGATGTCAATCTGCAGGCCGGTAGATCTCAGGTCGGCGTGTCGCTCGATGACTGTGACGTCGTGGCGCTGTTGGGCCAGCCAGTAGGCTAGGGCGTTGCCAGCAATGCCGGCGCCACAAATGAGGGTTTTGAGTTCTGTCATAACTTTAAAGTGCATTAGTTGTTTAGTAGTGTCGATCGCTTAAAGTAGGATTAAGCGCGAAGTATGAATCGATCGTTCTTATTGATGCAATGCTACCGCGCAAAACCCTAATTTATGCGCAGCACGATGAGCTTTTATTTTATATGATATAAGTATGGTCATTTCCAGCCCGAATGAGGGCACTTGCACAGCGCCTCGGGCTTTTCGAATTCGGCCTCGCTCTTTTGTACTCGGCTTCGGAGCCATGTTAAAGCGCCATAAATAAGACACCACTGTCGGCTCTGCGGCGAAGAGAATGAACCCCATGCCCCTGGCTTCATCGTTACCTCAAGTGTCTACAAAGAGACTGATGTTATGCTAGAGGTCCAGGGACATCTTTATCATTAGTCACGAAAGACGCTCCGACTGGCTAATACAGCCCAGGGATATGAGTTATATCTTGGTGGACATCATTGTTCTCGGCTTTTGGACAATTCACAAAGCATCTCGGTTCTCTGTTCTCCCCCGAATCACGGTAGGAAGAGAAGATCAGGGAATGCAGGGACTCGGGTTGCCATGTGATGGCGAAAGGAGATTTTGGGTGGTGCCTGCGGTGTAGGTCCTCCCAGAAGACCTCTTTGGCCGTACTTGAGCAGTATCGTTTTCTATTTGAGCCTAGTCTTGGCTAGAGGTTTGTGATAAATGGCATGACTTGATGGGCAATAAAGACCAGCAAGAGTTATTCTACAGATAGAAAAGAAAAATAGTTATTACTTCTTGAATTTGAGCCCAATGGAGACATCGAGTAACGAGCAATGGTAAGAATTATTGGCGTATATAGAGGCGCTGAAATGCCATTAGTTGTGTTTTATCTATCTGAAAGAGCCATGATGCCTTGGGGAGCAATCACACTGACTAGTGCCGATAGAGTGGTCGTGTCAAAATCAGCCTTGCCTCAGCTACCGCATCAATTAATGAAATTCAGCAGCGCCTGTAGATATATACTCCTGATGTCAACCTTAAAATTGCGTAGGATATAAATAAGGATCCGATATCTTCTTAAATAACATTATTAGTGAAGTCGATGAAATGACTTAAGCTCGCGTGAATCTACAGGCGCCCCCGAATCTCACCAGTTAATGCTGTATTACAATTCGGCCAATACTTTGAAAGTATCCAAAGGTCCCATTCCCATTCTTCCTTTAGTGTTATTGGCCGGTCTTTACAGCTCGCCAGTTAAATATGTGCCAGCAATAGACTCGTGTTAGCAGCATGTTTTATCTCCAGCTCGCTTAAGCGATGCCGACAATAAACCCGATTATGACAAGGCGTTGCGCAAGGCAGTTTAAAGTAAGCCGACGGCCACGTACATTTGCACTTTTATGCAAGTCTCAGCCCCTCAGACTTCGCATTAGGCAACCTGCATTCATTAGCTGCGATAAATAAATGAGGGGTAACCATTCCATTTCAACCTGCGCCGCTTCCTCTCTATTTTCTGTAATGTCAATGACCTCGATACTGCTTTCGTTAAATATAGTCGTTTAGGGAGCAACACTACAGTTTTCAACCTCTACAGTCCGTTGAATCCACCCTCATCGAAATACTAGCCTGACTACCTTAACTCTTGTTCCAAGCGGTTCAGTCATGGCTGATGACTGGGATGCAAGCGCGATTTCCGCTGTAGCCGCTTTGATCGTTGCACTCTTCGCACTCCTAGTCGCTGCTGCTCAGGCACTGCAGCAATACTTGATCACTGGTCAACTCATCCGTCTTTGCGATAGCGTTGTGTTTGGTCCATTGCCAGGTCAGGGCTACCGCGTTTGGCAATTCTCTCAATTTCGCTTCCGAGTTCTCTACTCTATTCCTCAGATCAATCTCGAGGCCGATCTATGGCCAAAGGAGAGCCCGCATATCAAGTCTTACGCTACCGGGAAGGAGATGCTACCTGATCTCCAACCAGATTCACTCATTGAATACTCAGCTTCAAGCTCCTCCATTGAAATTGTGTACAGTCATAGAAGACATATCAACAGGATGGGTACGGGAGTTAGAGGATCACGGACGCGCAGTGAATCTTCGAGTTTCTCAGAACGCTCCCGCTTCACTTATTGGGATTCTTTACGACTTTGGCTGCGTCGCAGTCTCGCAAGGATACGATTGGTAAAACCACCAGCGAGCACCGACTCCTGTAGTTCTTCAGATGATTCTGACTACACTTCTTGGGACTTTCTGGGCATTTGGATGCGTCGCAAGTTTGAGAGAGCCCGCTCAATCATACCGCCGACTAAAAAGAAACAGCCAGCCTTTGCATCGAATGATGCATCTGTGGGCGAGGCGTCCTGGGTATCCTTCTGCAAAGCCATCAACGCGTCTTGTGGAGGGTCAGTGAGGTACCGCTCTGTCACTTATGACGCCGACCGATGTCCCTCTGATCTCGTAACGGCTCCGATGCAGGTTTCTATGAGAGACATTGCTGTAATGGGGTTGACGGCGGGTATGAAGATCACAGACTGTTCATTCAAGGAAAAGTCCCTCTCGATGCAAGGTGCTATTGGCACGATTACTAGTTCCAACCATCCGATTCTTGGACCGATACTCCATTTCACGCCTAGAGCTATCACCTCACCCTTACCTCGATCGCTGAATGCATGGGGTGAAGATGATAGAGGGATCGTGAATGCCTTTTGGCTGTCTCGGACATGGGATGTCTGTACTGTTGGAAAAGTCTATTTTGACTCGCTCAAGAGACGAACGACTCGACGGCTTGACGACCGATGGACTAGCTATCAAGAGCCTGGTCAATATCAGGGGAGTCACGGGCACAAAAGGCCGTTTAATATGGCAGGGATTGTTCCAGTGGACGCTGATCAACGTGAAAGCCGAAGGAAGAAGAAGACCAAAGTCAAGACACCAGGCAGGACAAAGCCTACTGGGTCTGTGTCTGTAAGTCGCCGGTCGCAGGACGGAGATTGGCACATCATAGAGCCGCGTCCGACTGCTCAAGCAGCTGCCACAAAGGATATTGGGGACAAGGAGAAGGAAAAAGATTCGGAAGGAACTGGCGAAGGACCAAAGGCGACACCAGTTCATCAATCTGCGTCGACCACGGAACTTAAATCCTCCGGTGAACGGGATGCATCTCCTGCAGAGGAATTGCCCCAGCAGGTCTCCAGTGATGGCTCAACCTCACAACAGGCCCAGATGACTGGTCATGGTCCAGTGAAAGAAAAGACGCTCGAAAAGCACTTGGAAAATTCCGACAACCCGACTCAAAACAAAGCAAAAGGAAAGGGACAAAGTGATGATATCCCAGCAGCACCTGTTGCCGAACCATTGGTACATGGCCACCCACAAAAAGAAAGAACAGCACTTGAAACGGACCAAGGTGGAGGTCAATCTCAGAGTGCCTCGTTAAAGCCCGACGAACAGAATTCAGGCCCTCCCGAGATTAGTGCAGGGGGATCCCTGTCTATGTTTGCAAGGCCAGTGCCTCGTCTCCTTCTGACTCATACACCACACTGGGATGCATTGCCAGAGGAGAACCCGCAAGACGAGGGTCACCAGGAACCAGAAATACACCCACCTCGGAGAAGAGCCACAGTCGAAGACGTACCAGATAGTGGCGATGAAGTAGGGTCTGAGCCTGGAAGACCGTTCGGTCCAGAGAGCTACGACCGAGGCCTTGCGGCCAAGAAGCGACAGGAGAAGAGGAACAAGCGCAGCCGAAAGATTCAGAAGGACAAGGCTATCGTCGAGGAGTCAGGGACCAGTGATGCCAGACCCCAATTTCTTTTGACATACCCAGAAGAGGGACTAGGCTCAGAGCAAATACCGAAAACAAAAGAGGATAAAGCTCACGCGAGAGAAGCTGAACGACGGCGCAGACGAGAAGAGAGAGAGATAGAGCGTGACAGACGAAACAGATCGCGAGGCAACGTTGTTTCTCTCAACCGGATGGACATGTATTGGTTCTGCCAAGTGGACATCTACCAGGGCTTCTGGGCTACACCGTGGCGATCTGACGCACCTATAGATACATCGCTAGTCGGTGCCGTCACTGTCATTCTGGAAGCATTGCTAGGGTTTCTGGAAGAGAATGTCAGCTTGGTTTACTGCAGACCAATCCGCTTCCACACAACTCGAGACTGGATCACATACGGTGGCATATCATACCCGGCGTACGCAAGTAATGCCCGTGGCGGCGTTATCGCTAGAGGTTCATACAAGGGGGTCCGGGTTCCAGCGTTTCAGTACACTGTTCCGGCGCTCGAATTGCTGTATTCGTACGAGTGGCAGGTATCAAGCTACCTACACGATCAAGAGCGCTACTGCGAAGACCTCAATATTGAATTGATGCGAATCGACGCATGGCTCTCGTACGTCGGCCGCACAGAAAGAATTGCAAATGGGCCGACAGATCTGTTGAAGGGAGCACCGGCGCTTGTGCAGCTGCTGCAAGCCGACTTTGAGGTGGATTTCATGAACATTGATCTTTCAGCCAAAGAAGGTGGTCATCAGGACATACAGGGTTTAGCTGACAACGTAATGGATTTTCTCACGGATGAGGAGCTTGATGAGGCTGAGCAGTTGTACATCCTTGTTGCTTTGCTCCGTGCTGTCAAGGTTTGTCAGTGCGTTTTGGCTGGGTCGAATACTCGTGAGATGCAGGAGATTCTTATGAAGGATGTTCAGGCACATCTTGTTTGAGACTTGGCTGCGATAGCCGATTGAGACAAGGAGGCGTAAAAGGAGGTGACTATTGGTTCTTTACAAGGAAAGCCTATCATTGAATTGAATCGAATTGAATTGGGCTCTATCTCTTGTTTGATGAGTCTGGCGATTTCTGGACTACCCTAAACGTCGCGAGCGTCTTATCGTTACTTCCTAATCGGGCAGTTTCGCCGATAACGAACCCCGCACTATAACAAAACATGAGCTGTTCAGATCTCTCGTGGTCAACATCTCTGAACATCGCATCCTTCAAGGCCTAACGCAGTGTTCTACCGTGCTCCTGAAATAAGACAAACATGAAATTCACCTTGTTCTCCGGCGTGCCTGAATAACGAACCCTTCCAGAGAACCCACAATCCGAACCCTTTGAACTCATCGCTCTTCCGGGCCCCGACATCTGGAGAACTCCCTCTTGCGCTGGAGGCCGCGATGACTTCAACGGCCCCATCTACGCAACCCCGATCCCTCTAGCCTCATTCAAAAGCGCAAAAGTCACAATCTCCTCAGAGTTCCCCGGGAATTACTCTCAAGGCGGTCTCATACTATTCATGCCCGAAAGCATCCCAATCACTCAAACCGATTCTCAACTGCGCCTCGAGGAATCACCACGAACATGGATCAAAGCTGGCATCGAGAACGTCGATGGTGAATTCTTTGCTTCCGTTGCTGCTGCGAAACCATACTCGGACTGGAGTTTGGTCAGGTTGGGGGGGAGCTGTGCGACTTTTGAGATGGAGAAGGTGAAGGGTTCGCTTTGGATTTATGTTACAGGAAAAGATGGGCGGAGAACACCAGTCAGGAAGTTGACTTGGGTGGTCGATGTTGCTCCTGAAAATGATATCTGGATTGGTGTTGCGGCTTGCATGCCCAAGGGTGATGGGAGTCAGAGTGGCGGAATGTTGAAAGTGCAGTTTCGAGACTTTGCTATCACAACAGAGTAGCGTAGCGACCTTAGAACTAGGCACCATAACATCTTTTAACAAGTGCCTTTTGTATATTACATAAACCTCCAACTAGGACCTAAGATGCCGATCTCGTGTCGCTGTGATGGCACAGACTCCCTGACTCGGATGTCCGATTTGGCCCAGCGATACCAAGATCAGGGCCTTTTTGCCAAGCTGGCTAGGGTCAGTGATGCTAGTGGAAGTGCAGGCCAGATCGAACAACCTGTTAATCGGGTCATGTGCCTCGGTCGCAAGCTCCAGGCATGATACCAACGACCATGACCACTAGTAGGAGAGAAGGCGTCTTCAGACAAGGTGTTGTTCCGATGCCCAGGGCTACTAAAGACTTCTGTGTCTATGTCCTTCCGATCAGTGATAGAAAGTTCCTGAGCGAGGCGTCCACTTGTATCAAGAGAAAGCATACATAATGTGTTCCATCAAGCTCTGCTGGTGTTCATTACAGCGAAATGCCATCAAATTAGATGTTCGTCGTCCCTTATTCTTATACATAGTGCCAAACGCACTGCGCGATTACAACGTGACAAACCAAGTGTTAAGAAATGTAAGAATAATGATCAACTGGTGTCCTGTATTCGTCAGCCTATCCTGCGCAAAACTCGGCGATATCACTTTGTTCATCGTATGAGTTTCAGTGTTCTTGATAGATGCCTAAAAGTTCACGACATATAAGTTGAACTGCCACTGGCAAGTCCATCAACTGGAATTCGTATAAAGTCGTCGAAGATCAGCACTTCCCATCACAGTAGACTCACTTCCTTTACCACCATCCAGCACAGACGTTCACTCAAGTACAGTCACCTTCATAACACCCACTCACCATGAAAACCGTGCAACGTGAGCTCCTTCCCCTGTCTATCATCTTGATCTTGATATTCATCATCCTCTTCTTCCTTTCCTTCTGCATCACCCTCCTGAAGTACATCCGACTTCTTCTAGACATCTTCTTCACGGCTGTGTACTACTGCATTATCCCAGTGGGTGGCATCGCACTTCTCTTCTACCTGTTTCGTTCACCTGCGTAAGTATCCCAGTCACTGCCCTCTGACTGATACTAGGATTGAAGATCCGCGGTCTTCAACATGTACCTTTTGCTGGGATTTCTCATGGCGCTTTTGGGATTTCTTACCGGGCTTTTGGTCATGCAAGCCTTGAAGTCTCCCTATTTTCTGATGGGACATTTCGTCAACGTGTTTTTCAAGGTGTATTGCTTGTTGCTTTGGTATTTCTGCCTCCGTCTGATCAAGGAGGCGCTGCAGCGGCGTTTTGGTCGGAGGACTTGAACCACGATGCGCGATGAAGGTTCACTGATGAACATTGGCTTGGTGAAGGCAAAATGTTAACGGCTTGGGTACAGCCACGTTCGGGCCCAATATTCCGTCGTCGGGATCAGAGGCAAGAAACGTTGGAATATAAACCCGAAGGGATAAAGATAGTTAGGTAGTTAAGCCTAAGCTTAGCAAATTCTTTACCAAATTTATCTTAGCACCGTTGTATAAATTTGTGACTTTTCCTAATTTTTTCAAGGCCTGAGAAATGTATTGATTCCTCCGGTGCTGAGCTGAATGACTACTGTAGAAGTAATGAACGGAATGGAAATAAATCAACCAGATGAGTTGAAGTGAATAGGTATATCTTCATAACGTGTCAACTCTCAAGAATAAGGCGGCCAGATGCCATTACCGAAATATGACAAAACTACACTCTGTTTACACTCGTTGATAACCATTACCCAAGGGGCTCCTTGGCACCCGGAGCAGAGCCATGTTGCGACACCTGTTCGTCTGTCCACTCCCAGAACCGCTTGGCATGGCCAGTTCCTCCCTCGGCCTCCGTCTTTGATCCTTTCACCATGGCTGTTAGTGCATGCCACAACCTTCCCCACGGCGAAACTACAAGTTCATCAGGTCAGTGAATCAACAAAACAGAATCTCTTGAACCACTTACTGAATCTGCCCGAATTTTCAAGTGTCACATCAGGGGAGAACCCAGCAAAGATATTGACATACCCACCGTAGTGCGACGGATAGAAAACAGTCTTCCGAAGAATCCAAGTCAGAAATTTGCCCTGCGTGCGCCAAAGCTCTGAGTCGAGATTGCCCGGGTTGAGCGGCACAGAGATAATACCATCGCTTTTATGGCGGGCAGCATATTCCGTGGCATGGTAGTAATTTCCAAGCTTGCTAATCGCATATTGCTCAAAGAGGCTCTGCTTGTTAATACCTTTAACTCGATCAATGTATTTCTTCGTGGACGTCCAAAACGCAGCTGTTGATGATGCCCAAACCACGCGAACAGTTCCTGGTGCAGCTGTCTTTGCGGTATCGACCAACACAGGCGTCAATCTCTGTGTCAGCGCAAAACTCCCAAGACAGTTGGTTCCTAATTGTAGCTCGTAGCCTTGCTTGGTCTTGGAGCCATACTCAGGGAATCCAACGCCTGCATTATTAAAAAGAACATGGAGCTTATCTTCCCTGCTGAGGAATTCTGCTGCTGCTGCTTGAACGCTGTCAAGGTCGGCGAGGTCAAGCTGGATGCAGATCAATTCGCCTTGTGATTCTGGAAAGGCAGCTTTGATCTCGTCGCGAGCCTTTTCGTTTTTCGTTGTTGTTCGTGCGAACATGTAGACTTTTGCATTTTTGCTGTAGACCATCTTGGCGATTTCTTTCCCGACGCCAGTGTTTGAGCCTGTGATGGCAATTGCCTGGAATTTGAAAAGCAAACGTCAGAGAGGGCTATGGGGTGATGACGGATAGCGACGTACTTTGCCTTTGAGGTCAGGTAAATCATTTTCTGTGTATTTTGGGCTGCCAGCGAATAAGCTCTGGCGTACAATGTTGAATGCTGCTGCCATAATGTCGCTCTCTGGTATCTTCTGTCGTAAGCGAATACATTCAGAAGATTGACTACGGTGTAGCAGGCCTTGCTATTTATTCGTGATGGCAACGCATTCAGTCGATGATGCACGCTTTCAAGGACATGATGATCGACAGAAGCACTCGGAAGCTAATCTTCAGTGGTCTAAGCGCACTGTAAACGCTAAAGATGATTCGCTGACTGCAGCATGGTGTACCGCTAGCCTCAACTTTAACCGTGCGCTTGGACCGAGCTATGACGTCTCCTTCTAAAGCATCACTAGGTTCGCTTCGACTCTCATCCTCTTACGACCAAATCAATTGGGCCGAGGTCTCTTCAGTGATAAGATAACAGACTTCATCTCAGTTCTCAAAACGATTTATCTGTGTCGAAAATAACTACTGCAGCTTCAATACATCCTTCAACACCGCCAGGGCCCCAAACAGCTCATTATCATGGTACTTCCTCGCAACGATCTGAAGATTGATCGGAGCACCAGTAAAGTCCGACTCTTCCCACAACTTCTTCACCTGTCCGCAAGCCTCGCTCAAAGGCTCATATCCGTTAGAATATCTCTCACTACCCTCCACCTTGACAGGTGTAGGAACGACAACACCAGGGTAATCCACAAGGTTATACAGCGAAGTATAGTTCCAAAAGAACGCTGTATCATGAGCTGATGCGGGTCCGACGAAGGCAGGTCCAATGAGTATATCCACGTCTTGATCCTCCCAGCTCTTTGCAAATGCCCAGCGAAATTCATCTCTCTCCCGACGCATGAGACTCAAGTCAACAGCTGTCTGCATTCCAAGTGGCTCTGCATCCTTCCAGATCCAGTCACTCAGAGAATGAATGGGTTCTCCCGTAGCTTGGATAGCATCTCTTGTTGGCTTACCACCGTCAGGCCAGTACATGCGCCGAATCTTGGACCAAGCGCCCGCCGAGTCAAAGACCCTGAAGTCTTTGAGCTCAATAAGATCTTTGTATCTTGGATCACAGAGCTGCTCTCGTGCCCACGCCAGAGCCTTTACAACTGGAGGTTGAGGAACAACAAATCCATCGTCGTTGACAAAGCCAATCTTCAAACGACCATTGATGGGAGTCTTGAGACCATTCCAAGGGATAGGCACCAATCTCGGGTCCTTTAGATGGGGCTTAGACGACAAAACGCACTGCATCAACAGGTCCATGTCTCTCAAGCTGCGGCACATAGGGCCAGTTGAGGCCAGAACAGTCAACTCAGCTGGAAACGGCATGGCATCAAAACCTCTCATCGGCATGGTGTATGACGTTGGCTTGAATCCGTAGATACCGCAAAAGGCTGCGGGACCACGGATACTACCGCCGATATCAGTACCGACGCCGAGAACAGAACCCTTCATTGCAATGAGGGCTGCTTCGCCGCCGGTCGATCCACCCGCCGAGAGGTTGATGTTGAAAGGGTTGAGGGTACGACCCCAAAGGGAATCAGTCTCGAGGTGCATGATGGTTTGGGGCTGATTGGTCTTGCAATAGAACACGGCGCCGAGATTCCTCAGAATCGCAACCATGTCGCTGTCTGTCGTATCCTCTCTCAAACTTGCCAGACAACCTTGGGAAGACAGCGTCCCAGCTATGGCCATGTGTTCTTTGATGCTGATTGGCAGTCCGTGCAGAGGACCAATGGGCTTGCCATGTTTGGCCATGTACTCATCAAGACCTCTTGCTTGAGCAATCGCTTCATCCATGAGCCATTGCGTTAGACAACAGGTGAGTTGATGTGCGATGATAGAACGCTTGGCAAAAGCAGTGGCGACCTGAACAGCCGAAAATTCACGGCTGGCGAGGGCCTGCAGTAAACCAACAGCATCATAGTCTTCTGTGATGCGGACCTCATCTTCAGTGAGGATGCCGCAGGACGCAGGGATGTTGGAAACGTCGAGTGGAGGATTTGCGATTAACTCTGCAGGGAGGTAGTACTCTAGAGGGACTTTGGCCTTGATGGTGTTGATAAGAGCAGCGCGTCTAGCCTCAAAGGCTAGTGTTCCGCGAGGAACAGGCTTTGGCTCAACAGTGAATGAAGTGCGCTGCTTTGGATCGTCGGTGGCTCTCACTTGAACAATGGAGGCATCTTTGATCAGGGCTGGAGACTGAGAAAGCGGAAGAGGGGAAGGTGAAAGGACACTCATGGTGAATTGGGGACGATGTCTGATCAAGATTGATATGTTCAGAGATAATGGCTTTGGATGGGAGAGATACAGACAGATGAGATAGATTGAAAGATAACTTCAGTATTAATACTACTCGTGATTACACCGGGATAATCATCTCGTTCCTCTCGCCCGCTCATGTAACTTTCGGAATTGCATTCCTAGTCTCTTGGGGTAGGTCGACGCGAGGATCCGTCGCAAATACACATCATTGGGCAGAATCACCAACCTAACTTAGCTCAAGCCCCCGTCCCACCAAGATGATAAGACTGACCATTCACGTGTATTTGCGCCATCATGTTACATGGATGCACCACTAGCTTATCCGCCCCCCTCCCAGCGGGGAAGCGAATCTCGGAAACCAAGATAACTAACCTAAGCTATGCTATCGGTATTCAGAGCTTCATCATATCAGCTGTATCGTTCTTTTGCTTGGTAGATAGGGTATATATTGGCAGGCCTCAACGCAAGTCTGTATCCATCAGATCTCGTACCAATCCGCTTTTCTTTCATTTTTAGCCTACCAACAATGTCCGAATCTATCAGTGTCCCTGGTACTGTCCACCTTGTGGATCTGGACCATGACATGCATGCTCGTCATGCCAGTTCATCTGCCGACATTGTCCTGAACCCGACTCCATCCAAGGACCCCAATGATCCGCTGAACTGGACTCCCCGTCGCAAGCTCCTCTCACTGATTTGTCAGAACCTGTACGTCGTGACGTGTACTCCACTGTGCTGCAAGACAACTAACGATGTGTAGATATACCTGGTTCGCTGGCTTTGCAGTGTCGACCGTCTATTCAGTCCTTGTACCCCTCTCCGCTCAATCTGGCGTTTCCATCGCAACTCTCAATGAGGGCACGGGATACATGTTTCTCTTTCTTGGCTGGAGTCTTCTTTTCTGGCAGCCTTTCTCTTTGCGCTATGGCAAACGCTTGACGTATCTGATCTCCATCCTTGGTGCAATAGTAAGTGACACAACATGTAAACCTGGTTGACATTTCTAACAACTTATTGCTTAGGGCACCAGCATTTGGAGGTTGGTTTTGATCTCGAACCTGAAACTTTCCTTTGACTAACGACATCTTAGTGCATATGTCAAAAGCAATGGCGAATGGCTAGCAAAGTGCATTATCCAAGGCTTCTTCATATCCCCCATTGAAGCTCTTCCTGAGATCTCAGTAACTGATATCGTAAGTGTACAAACCACCGATCAAGGCCTTTTCTAACGCGTTTAGTACTTCACCCACGAGCGCGGTACATACATGGGAATTTATTCGTTTGCCCTCGCTGGCAGCAACTACTTTGCCCCGGTTGTATGCGGCTTCATCGCCGATCACCAAGGCTGGCAGTGGGTCTTTTACTGGCCCGCCATCTTCCTGGCGGCTGTGTTTGTCTTCCTCTTCCTCTTCATGGAAGAGACGAATTACACCCGTAAACTCATTTCTGAGGACACTACCGAGGTTTCTCTCTCTCAGGGTGAGATCAAGAATGAAAAAAGTGATCCCGTGACTGCAGACACGCTGGCCGCGGAGAATGGCGAGGTTTATGATACCCCAAAGACCTTTATCCAGAAGATGTCGCTTTGGCAGCCATCGCCGGGGCAAAGCATGCTCACGCGATCGTGGCGATCATTGAAGTATCTGACCTGGCCTGTTATCTTCTACGCCGGCTTCTCCTATGGCTCATACCTCATCTGGTTCAATGTCCTCAATGCAACTGCCTCACTGATTCTTTCCGGGGAGCCTTACAACTTTAGCTCATCTATGGTTGGCCTGAGCTATCTTGCTTGCTGCGTCGGTGTTATCGTTGGAGCTCTGGTTTCTGGCAGACTCAGTGATATTCTGACCATCAGACTTGCCCGTCGCAATGGAGGCATAATGGAAGCTGAAAGCCGCCTCTGGCCATTTGCCATCTGCGTCGTCATGGTACCCTGCTCACTTATTCTCTGGGGCGTCGGAGCTGCCCATGGAGTCCATTGGTTCGGGCTTGTCTTTGCGATGGGATGTCTCGCCTTCACCAGCGCTGTAGGCGTAACTCTCAGCGTCAACTATCTCATTGATAGTTATCACGGCATCAGTGGCGATGCAATCGTCACGGTTATTCTCATTCGCAACACCATGTCTTTCGCAATCAGCTATGGGTAAGTCTCATTCCAACAGATCTTGCTAATTATTGCTAACAGGCTGATTAGCATTACTCCTTGGATCACCCATCTTGGGTATCAAAACTGCTTCATTTCCGCAGCCTTTGTCGGAATGGCGGCGTCCTCTGCGTTTATCATTATGATGGTCTATGGCAAGATGTTCAGAACTCGTAGTGCTGAGAAATATTATGAGCTTTCTGAGGATGGTCAGGCAAGCCACTGATTGAGAAATGATAATACTAGTTACTTGCTGTAGTGTAATGGAGGAGAGAGTCGTCGGAATTTATAAATATTGGCATTTGAGAGTATCTAGAATCTCATAACATGACATTCTTAATTGTTGTAGCTCTTCAGACGCGCATTCACAAGTCCCAAACTCACTATTCTGGTCTCAATTCCTCCCAAACAACCATGATAAGTCTCTCAGGTGTCTTGATAACAACATCCAGTAGATCGAGATATGCAACAAGGAACTGATTGGGCGAATGGGATCTTGATATCGGCTATCGTTGTGCCAAGCGTCTGGCAGGATAACCATCCATGTTAACCCCGCATCCCAACAACTCCACCGTCAAGCTATCGTCCAGTGACGTTGGAGATGATCAGCCCCAGATAACGCTGACGCACGCCAGGAACACGGGTTAACCTGTTTAGGTCAAGATGTCCCTGGTCACACGCCAACGTTAGATTCAAATAGCGCCTGAAGCTCCTCCCTTGCCCATTGCCGTCTCCAATAAACAAACACCTTCATAAATGCCCCCGCCCGCGATTTCTTGTTTGTGTCCAGACCCAGAGATGCGACGATGACCGATAAAATCAACACTTCACGGAAGAAGTTACGCACAAAGACTGGCTGCTTTACATGTAAGTATATAGCTTGCGGTCTGTCTGTTGCTAACTTTTGGTTAACTAGGTAGACAAAGACGAAAGAAATGCGACGAGAAGACACCGATCTGCGACTTGTGCCGATCTTCAGGGCGAAGATGCATATGGCCGTCAGCAAGCGATTTACTCGATCGTCGGGACTCCCATCATTACGATTCACGGCACCAAGATCGTAGCCTCAAAGAACAATTACCTGAACCCGAAGATGATGGCCTTTCCTTGATACCCAACTGCAGCAAGCAGCCCATACAACATGCCCTCTCTCCCTCCAGCCCATCGACTACTTACGAGACGGATTCTGTCTGTCCATTAGACCTCCTATCGCAAGCCGCCACCGTACACCGCGTGCTCTCCAACCACCTAGAGCTACGCGTCTCCGATCACTTCTCCGATAAATACTTCTCCCTCCTCCTACTGCCAGACTGCTACCGCGGATTCCACGACGGCTGGCTTACCGAAATCAAGCAGCTCATGGTGACTCACAAGAGCTTGTACTACTCAGTATTAGCTTGTGCTGCGTCACACATATTCCTCACCGACTCCGTCTGGGAAATGCATCCTCTGGCGTTATCCTATTACGCTGAAGGGGTGAAAGAACTTCAGCTTTTGCTTGGGAAAGTTGCTCAATATGAGAGCCACGACGCGCTCCTCATGTCTGTCATGCTGCTTTATCTCCACGGGGTATGTATTCAACGACTATGATAGGAGGTTAACCACTAACAGCAGAAGTGCTTAGGATGGGGCACGCATAGTGATGTTGCACAGCACGTCAATGCAGCCACTCGTATAGTCACTTTGAGACTCCTCGACAAACCGGCCGGTATTCAACGATTGTTCGACAGACTCGCCCTCGAGAGTGTCATCTATCAGCAGTTCCTGCTCTCAACAGGTCTATGGTCAGAAAGCAGCCAATCCGACTTTGTGTTCGACCCGGATTTCTGGAACAGTGTTGAGAAGCTCCTCGAGAGGTCCTTACTCTTGTCAGGAGCGCCCTGGAATGTTGAAAGCCCTGTCTTAGGGGTGCCGTTGTCTTTCTTCCGCACAGCCATAATCTTACGAGAATGCTACCGCTCAGGTGTCAGCTTGGATCCCGCAGTTTTCAGCCAGATACAACAAGAGGTACAATTCTGGGAAGCACAGCTTTGCGACCCGGACTCAGAATCCATTTACACCTCCACTGACACAGTTAGAAAGATACCCAGCTTAAAAATTAGGGACGAGACATATTTATATGCGTTAGTTGCGTCTCTCCTACTGGAAGAGATTAGTGAGCATGGGAGTCGAGGGACTATGCCATCGGCGGTATCAGTGGATAAGTGGCAGATAAAAATGTTCCTACGAATTCTCAAAAGCCACCAAGGTAGTCGAGAATGGGCAAGATCCTATGCCGGTAATTGGCCATCGTATACCTTGGGAGTATTTGTTTCTTCACCTGAAGATAGGCTGGTGGTGAAGGAAGACCTTGAGGCTTCGTGGGAGGTCACGAGGATGACCTATGCCCTGAGATATTGCCGTGATCTAGATATCATTTGGAGGTCGAGAGAGTAATGGGTGGTGGATATCCAGGAGATATATTTATGTGGATCTTTATGAATCACTGGTGAGTCCACGTACATAATCACGATATATACTTCTTCATAATACGAGAAAACAAGTCAAGCGTTTCTATATCTACTTTTACTTTTATCTAAATAATGACCTGGTGAGTGGCAGGCTTCTCATCCTCATGGCTGAAGATGTTGACGTCCCAGCGAGGCTTGTCTGTTAAGAGATGGTCAGCACTGAACTTGGTGACGATTATTGGGGCTGAACTTACTAGCGACGTAAGGAACGTTGTACCGGCGCTGCTCCTTGCCAACCTGCTCGATCTCGCGGATATCGTCCTCGGACAAGTCGATCTCCTGGAAGTTCTCGGCGATGCGCTTGGGTGTAACAGACTTGGGGATGACACTGTGGCCACCAACTTGGGCCCAGGCGAGACTGTAATCTTGTTAGCCATGTAAAGAAGTGCATCATAGAGATTATGATGACTTACAGGACTTGAGTGGGTGAGACGGGCTGACCCTTCTCCTTGGTCAATCGCTCGGCGACGGCCTTGATCTCGGGGTAGGTGAAGAGGAGGGGAGCGTTGACCATGTTGTTACCGAAAGCCTGAGCATGAATTAGCGTCGAATTCTCCATTTGGTCTGCAGAAACTTACAGAGTATGCGGTAACGTGGATGTTCTTCTCCTTGCAGTAGTCAATGAGATCCTTCTGGATTAGGAGAGGGTGGCGCTCAATCTGGTTGACAGCAGGGACAACTCCAGTGCCCTTGATGATTGCCTCGAGCTTTAGGTCGCGTTAGCTTCTGGTTTTAGCGTAACAGAGGGAAACTACTTACGTGCTCCTTGGTATGGTTGGAAACACCGACGGCGCGGGCCTTGGACTTGGGCAGCTCGGTAACAGCTGTACAGAGAGATATTAGCCGCACACATCAAAAGTCAAGTTAGATAAGCGGAACTCACCCTTCCATGTGTCAACGATGGAGATGCTGTCATCGATGACGACGTCACCATCGGGCTGGTTTCCTCCGGTGAGAGGGAACAGATCCTGACCAATAGGAGCTCCAGAGTTCTTGAAAGAAACGGGGAAGTGGATGAGGTAGAGATCAAGGTACTCAAGACCGAGCTCCTGAAGACAGTCATCCAGAGCAGCCTCAACCTGCTTAGGGTCGTGCTGCGAGTTCCAGAGCTTGGAGGTTATGAAGACATCCTCTCGCTTGAGGCCAGGGATCTCAGCAAAGGACTTCTTCAAGGCCTCGGCGATCTCAGGCTGGTTTCCGTAGACCTTGGCGAGATCCAAGTGTCGGTATCCAACCTTGAGGGCCTCATAGACACCCTGACCGACCTCACCGGGAGAGGCTTGCCATGTGCCGTATCCCAAGAGACTGAAAACAATTAGCTCATTCTTCTCCACTGACTTGGCGGGTTTACTTACGGGATCTTGGCGCCGGTGCTGAGGGTGAAAGTCTTGCCTTGAGACATTGTGAAATCGAGTGATTTTAAAGGGTATCTGAATTGGAAGAACGAGAAATGAAAGACGGGAGAGTATTTATGCTTGAGGAGACTGTAATATTTTACCTACAGCACATCAACCCCGCTATCTGGGCATGTATGACTGATGGATCTGTGAAAGGGCGCTAGAGCGCGCTACTCGAAGCGCTCCAATCTTGGCTCTTTGTGGCCGCCTCAAAGCAAGATCACGAGCGAGCTCCCCGCAGTGGAACTCGAGTCCATATCCGCCTCATTCATGTTCACAGCCCCAAAGTTTGAAACTGCCAACCGGTCCAATTAGATACTCGCCAACGCCAAGGGAGGAGTGAGACAATTGACCTAGAGCAGGTCTATAATTTGCCCGGCTGATCAAGAGTTCTGTCCTTGACGGTTTAAAACTTACGAATCTTGATGGTTGATTAAAGCTCAGTGCCAAAGGTTCAACATGCGTAAGATCAAGTAATAAAGCGTTATGTGTCAAGACCAAGAGAAGCGGGTTGTCTAACAGTCTCGGATGCAACAGAGGAGAAACGGGAAACGTATAGGCTCTTGCCATGAGCTTTGTCGACACCTTGCAGTATGAGATGTGACCTTGATATTAGTAATTATGTACAAAATTTGCGGAATGTATCTCCAACAGTTTGTCAACATCAATCTTTTTTCCCAGTCTCAAATTTATTCAGCAGCTCTGTTGGTGCGCAGATATAATGACGCACTCTGGATTGGCTGCAGTCCCCGAAAAGCTCGTTTTGGGACTAGATCAGCATCATTAGCTCGAGACATGATAAACAAGTAAAGAAAAATGAAATGGCCAGCAAAGGGAGCGACAGCGAGGATACTGATGACAATAATACACTTCTGCCCTTTTGTCGGCCCTGATTGCGCTTCACTCCTACGTTCAGTGCTGGGTTTCTTGTCAAAGTCGCTTCCCGACATGACTATGAATCATACATCTCACAGTCATTTGCCCACGCGCACAGTAACACTGAGTCTAGAGACTAAGATGTCCGGGAATGCTTTCTATGGTGCGATTAACAGACCAGCATTTGGCGATTTGCAAACCGAGTTGGCAATATACTCAATTCGAAGATCTGCCTATTTGGTATACCCAACCATCACCTTTACTTCTCTTCTCGGTCCTTAGGGACATGCGCGCGCACTTCGATCTCGACTCGCATGTCATCCAGAGCCAAGCGAGGGACCCCCAAAGCCGTCCAAGTCGGCTGATGATTTGGACAATACTTCTTGAGGCAGCGAACCATTGTCTCGATTGCCTCGTTGTTGCAGGGCAAGTGATGTGACCTTAGGAAGAAAACATCCTCCCAACCTCGACTACCTGCTGCCTTTAAGGCGCATTCCACGTTGTCAAAGGCTTTCTCAATTTGTACCACAACATTCGGGTCCACCTTTTCTGTCTCTCGATCCCAGCCGCCTGATGATACTTTAGCAACCTGACCATTGCTTCTTCATGTGAACTGTACCTTGCCCAGAACATTCGATGATGTCTCCAACACGGACTGCTTGGCTGTACCAGAGGTCCTTCTTGGCGCGCTCGCCATAGCCTTCGTAGGCAGTGTAGGTAAGGTGAGACATAATTGGACTAATGTGTCGTTTTTTCAGTTGAGTTGTAAAAGAAAAGGTTGGGAATTAAAAGAAGAAGAACCCAGGAATTACGCTACGGAAGATGCCGAGGTGAGGATGACAAATACAATTGAGTGGGCAACGTCGACAGGCTAACTATACCGAATCGGGCGAGAATCGGGCGAGAAGCTAGCCTTGAACAAGCACAATAAACTGGTCTAAAAGGCATGATAAGATACAATTAACTTACCTAAGTCTTTCTGTTGAGTAGGATCGAGGCCTTGATACCTACGCATAAATCCCGTCGTTTCTATACTATGTATTCGGCTTTGCCTCGTGTATCACTCATTACAGGGCTACTCTTATGGCTGGGGCTTGGTTGGTAATGGCCTATCCGAGACGCAACGTGAAGCTAATGTCGCCAGCTGATGGCATCCATGAGGGACACCTTGATCCCTCTCGCCCTGTGAGTAAGACGTTCCCTGACCTTCCAGAACTTTGCGAGTTGAATATTCTGATCCCTGTCGACGAGCTTGATCGATAACTGGATATACAGGCATGGTTGCATTGGTAAGCTGGGTTCCAAAGAGCTTCCAGTGAGACTGGTAACTCTGAGTAAGTCGATGCAAAGAGAAACTGCATTTCTTGACGGTTCATCTTGGCTGCAAGCCGACACTTGGAAACATGCTGTGAGTCATAGTGCGCTCTAAAGTGCTCGCTCTATTGAACAATACCGGGACCACAGCAATCTACAATCTGTCCGTTGCAAGTATACTCGGGTCTAGCTTGGCGGCCAACATGTGGTGCTTGGTGCTGTCAGACAACAGTTTGGACGACCTGCATAGAATAAGGTGTTGCCTATCAGATATAGCATCGTCCTCAGCAATAGGGTGTAACATCACGCAAAATACCAACACCGAGGGTATCCATAATTCTCTGAGTTGTAAAGTGTTTAAGAGTTTAATACTATAGAACGGTATGTACAGTTGGGTCTATATCCATCCAAAACCTCCAATAACCAACAGCAGCTTCCAAGCAAATATTAGACACATTTGTTGAATCCTTATGTTACCCGTCATCGTCGGTCAATCCTCCGGGCGAACCGAAGTCTGCAAGGCTGTTGGAACTCTAGAAAGGATTCAAGGAAGCCCAGGGATTCCAGGGATACCAGCTCCAGGAAGGCCGCCGGGGAGGGGAGTAGGCAGAGGAACAGGCAGGCCAGTGGGTAGGCCAGTGGGTAGGCCAGTTGGAAGACCAGAAGGCAAGCCGCCAGGGACACCAGGGATGCACTTTTGGACCCCAGCCACAAGTTCGGCGAGACTATATCCTATTAGCTCATGATCTATATCAGGGAATAACAAAGAGTATTAGGCTTACCAGGTTGCGACATCGGTAAGAGCAGCGGCACCGGTGGGTTTGAGATTCTTAATGCAGTCTGCGACACTGGTGATACTCTCAAGACAGGCAGGGTCGATGGAAGAGACCGGAAGCTTGGGTGTAGCAGCTCCAAGAGCGAGTGCAGGAAAACGAGCATGGTAGAGGCCTTCATGGTGATGATTTGATAATGTCCGTGAGATTGAAGTGTTTGTGTTGGTAAAGTGTTGGTTGTGAGTGCAGCTGATAGAGTTGATGGGAAAGGAAGATGCAGTTACTTTATAGTTGTCAACGGCCATTTTAATTGCTTTTGAGTGGAGTTCGGCTATTAATGTCCATTCTCCATCATGCGACCATACTTGAGTCTTGGAAGGGGGTAATTCAATTCCTCCCGGGTTAGTCAAATGCGGAATTGAAGTCATATCGCACGATAGATAGACGCATTGGTTTCCATCACGGTATTGGTATTGGTATCTGTAGCTTTGGGTATCTATGTAGTAGGATTAAGGTTTCCCCCCAGGTGCGCTGGGTTTAGAACTTGATCTTCTGGTATGTGATTGTTCAACTAAGTAACTCGGATGATTATCGTTCTTCTCTTAACCCTTGTGGCTACTGTCTATGTCATAGCCTCCTGACAGAACAAAGACAACACTGGTAGTTGGCCACATATAACATCAATTATGGTGGGGCCAAGGAATAAATGCCGAGTCCATTTGCCTGATCCATTCACAGCGATCATCTATTTCCTTCATTTCTCTAGGCGGGTGAGAGGTAGTTCAGCAACGTGGGTTTAAGTTTGTATGACTTATTGAGACTTTCAATTGCGTCGGAGAACTCTGGTCATTACCCAGTCTACAGATTACCTTATAAGAATGAAGGACCATTCACTAGAATGCAGGTGACAGCTGCAACACTGCTCAGATCAGAGAATTCTGGACGAATACTACCAAGGAAGACCATAGATTGGCGCGGCAGTTCGATTTTGAGACACCAAGAACCAGTCGCGGCTGAGATACCGGAGCTGGTCAATTTACTTCGGCAGTATATAAAACAACAACTGCCGACGCATATGCGATGTGCAGAGAGTCATATATGCCTGAATCATAAGGACCCACGGTGCGCTAATCATAGTCGTGAAAGCCAAAATATCTTTTTGCACAGCTGAATGCTCGTCGATCTTCTGCTATTTTGCATGTTGAAATAACTCGCTTAAGTGAGTTTACGCTAACCTGTATGGGATCACCTATTGATGAGGATAGCTTCCAAGCTTGAGACCGGCATCACCATTGAAGATATCATTTCACTAAGCAAGTACAAAGGCTCGATAGTCATTTGGCGTCGCCGCTTTTACAAATTCACCGTCCATCGCATATGCATCACCAATTAGGTTATACGAATATGTTCCCTGAACACCGCAAGACGAGTCAGAAGGGGCTTCGAACAGCACCACAATATCATCACAAGGCTTCGTGAAGAACGGTCCCATTCCGATGGCCCCACAAGTAACAAAAAAGTAACGATTAGAGTTTGCGCTTCGCACTGACTTCGAAAAGGGAGCGATGTATTGTATGATCTATCAAGACGGTTCCCATCACGTATGAAGCTATCGGGGGCAGATTTCTTTTCGAATAGAGCCTGCATCATGTTAACAAACTCAGCTGGGGCCGGGCATGAAGGATCCTTCCCGGGTGTAGCTGATTCATGATCCATGACAGGAATCCCACACAGTTGAGTTTTGTCCGTTTCCGAGAGGGGGCGACAGGAATCATATATCTCAGTGAACATTCACCCAGCCAGCTAATGACTTTCTGAGAACGATGAGATATCTTATCCATTATTAAACCTGAACTTTCTTGTCTTCAAAGGACTGCTAATTTACGAAGGGCGCATCAACCCATAGCCTCGAAGGTTTGTTTCTGAACGTGAGTGCCGAAGCGCGGCTTCAAGGTTCTCTGTGACGAAGCGAGGGAAATTGTTGAGGCTGATGCTCGGGCGGTTATCTGCACTACCCGAACAGTGAGACAGCGCTTCAGAGGGATCTGATTCATCCAATGGTGCGTGATATAGTTCACAGCAAATTGTGGCGTTCCATTTCCCTGGTGTAAGGTTTAGTAGACGGATGCTGTTGGGTTTAAGCGGCTCGTAAATATGATCCATGGTGTTTCTAGTACATGAGGGATAATCTTTGAGCTTACTCTTTTATTTCCCGCTTTTTATGTGGTGTTACTGGCAAAACCTTGGTATCCGCGCCCCACGTTTACCGTTGACCTCGCTGTAGGTATTCCCCGTCAATCGTGATAAAGTCATACGCTAATGAAAGCCACGACATAAAATTACAACACAAACTGGTCTGCAGCAAGGACCAAGGGCTTTTGACTGCAATCTTGTCACACTCATTGGGCGCTTGCAATCCACACCAGTTGTGCCGACCTATACTACGAGAGTCCGCCTTAGTCCAGACTGGGAAGGAAAAAGACTCGGGAACTTGATCCTTAGTGAAAAGACTCAGATAGCTTGGTATAAAATTAGCCTAGGTTTAGGATATTTTTTGCTGAATTTATTTTATTATCCTGTACTAACATCCGACGTTTATTTACTCCCTGATGCCGGTCCCGCCTCGGATTATTTACGTCGGACTATTCATCGGCTAGACATATCTCTGGCTCTCGTTCGATACACTGCCATTTGGGCTCCAGTATGGCTCGATACCCAGTCAGGTTGCAGCGAAGGGAAAAGTATCGGCAACGACTCCGAGATCAGCATGGCGATGTTCAAGATGCGTCTTAGCGCGAGCCTTCTGGTCCGGGGAAGCGGGGCATTAGAATGCCGAAGTGGACTCCGTAATGGAGTACCCCTGACTACGTTCTTAGCGATAGATATTCAATTCCCGCGTATAAATACGTAAATGCCAAGTCTGAGCCCGATACATTCATTTTAATTTATATCTTGCTTCCTCACCTCAATTGTGTACTGCATTATCTTCACTCTATCTTGTTTGCTCTGTTGCAACTTTAACCATGAAACTCAGCACGGCTGTCAAGTCAGCATGCTTCTTCCTTCTTAGCCACAGCACCATTGCTGAAGGTGCAAAAAGCCCCCAGGGCTTTCTTCAGACGTGGCCTATTCCCGATGGCGTTCCTATCGCGACCTCTTACGATGTCAAAGCTCGTGTTCCAGGCGGCAAGTGGCAAAAGATCGAAACATTTCAGCCTGTTCTCAACGAGGTCAACTTCACCACCGGCGGTTCCACCAGGCATAATTCATCTCTGGCCTATTTTGATTTCAACGGTACTGTAGAGATCCAAGCAAAATATCTCAACGATCGAGTTTCCAAGGCCGTCATCAGGCCCTACTCTCTCAACTTGACCCCGAAGAAGTCTGGCTCCGTTGTCACTTTCACCTTGGATGAGCCGCGAGATATCCTTGTTCAAGTCAACGATGACATCTTCGATGTTCTGCACGTATTCACCAACCCTCCTGATACAAACGTCCCATCGGAGGATGATAAGGATGTCCTGTACTACGGTCCTGGCTATCACAAGCTTAATTCTACGCTCGAAGTTGGATCTGGTAAAACTCTGTATGTCGCCGGCGGGGCAGTGATTTCAGCTCCTGATATCACCGTGACCAACTCGAGCGATGTGACCATACGTGGACGAGGTCTCCTGTACAGCCCCAAGGGAAATGGAGTACAGGTCTATCGATCCAACAACGTCTTGATCGAGCGTCTGGTCGGCATCAACTTCCTTCCTAGGGCTTATGAGTCAAAAGACGTGACATTTAGCCATTGGCGCGACTTCAGCGCTGTGCAATGGGGAGATGGAATGGACGTGTACTGCTGCGAGAACATTCTTATCGATTCTGTCTTCTTGCGCAATTCAGACGACTGTATCGCTGTCTATGCTCACCGAGACGAATGGTACGGAAACTCGACCAATATCACCATCCAAAATTCAATTCTATGGGCTGATGTCGCGCATCCGATTAACATTGGAACCCATGGTAATACTCAAGACCCCGAGATCATTGCAGGCCTAACTATTCGCAACATCGACATCCTCGACCAAAGAGAGGGTCAGGTTGACTACCAAGGAACCATCGCACTCAATCCTGGAGACGGCAATCTTATTCAAGACGTCTTGATTGACGACGTGCGCGTCGAAGATATTCGGGTTGGCCAACTGCTCAACTTCCGTGTTATGTATAACACCAAGTACAACACTTCACCGGGCCGCGGGATCAAGGACGTGTTGGTGCGTGATCTGAAGTACACCGGAACAAAGGCCAGCATGTCCATCTTTGTCGGTTATGATGAGGACAGGACGATCAGCAACGTTACGTTCGAAAACCTGGTCATTAATGGGAAGGTTATCTCGGATAACATGCAGAAGCCGGGTTGGTATTTGACTACGGATTTTATTCCAGCATATGCGAATGAGCATGTGCACAACATGACTTTCACGTCTACTTGAGAACTCTTGTTACAAGGGACAGTAATTACTTCACTGTCAAGGCTGCGACTGATTCGGTCATTTGGATAGTCTGTAGCATTTCTATTTCTTAAAGTATATAGCTGACTCGATTAACATCGAACAAAAATGATCTATTTGGAACCAATAGTCCTATGATCTGACAATCCTGTCTGCTTGATCCTACCTCGTTGTTTGAACTGCCGACAACCTACAATTCCTCTTCAAACAGTTATAATCCAAAACTAACAATACTAGAGACACTGGCAACCTTAAATCTCTGAGCTACAGCCATCTTAATCATTGTTTCCAGTGGCAACTCCCCAGAAGTATCCGCACCAGCTACCAATGATTAAGAGGATCAGTGTAGCGAAGCAAGCCCGTGAAATTCGCCTATTTTTGTCACCGTTTTCCTTGGTAAATATTTCCTTTCTTTCATTGAGCAAGGAGCCTTGCGCAATTCTCTTCTTTCGTGACCATTGGAGGTGTCCAAGGTCCACAGACTTACACGCCCCGATCGCGAGCAGTATCGATACAACGACGGACAGTCCGGCGAGGACGACGTAGACGATCGTCACCTTGTCGTATGAGTTGTTATCGGCGTCTTGAATCTTTCCGGTGATGATTCTGACAATGATATTCATCCTAGAATAAGTGTTAATAATGCGAAGGGAAAAGGTATGATGTGAGTGCCCTTACGCATTGTTCATTGTGATCTTAATGGCGTAAGCAGAGCCAAAGACGGTACTGTCCCACATTGATGTACGTGTGCTATCAATAATCGTGGTAGGACCGAAGCAGTAAGCGAAAGCAAAGACGCCGAATGATGCGGCTGTTCCTTTGACGGCTCCAGAGAAGCACACCAGAAGCATCGAGATAAACATGCCAATGCCGCAAAATACCACTACGTAAAGTCAGCAACCTGTCCCTGGCCTGCGACATGATCAACTACTTACAGACAGAAATGCGGCTTCCATAAAGATCGAGGAATACTCCGAGTAAAGGAACAACAAAGAAACCTGAAAGAAAGGTCAGAGCTAATCAGGTGAAACAAATGTTGACAAGACAGCGTACCTGAGTATTGCAAAACGGAACTATACCATCCAGCCGCGATAGAATCCGTGCCGAATCTCTGTTCAGCAAGTTCTGTAGCATTCTGCAGGAATACGATAGCAGCGCTCGTTTCAAAGAGCGAAAAGCTCATGACAGCCCAAAATGTCCACGGGAGTTCCAGGACCTTGCGATATTCGAACTTGCGCGTCTTTTCAGTAAGCTTCTCACCCGTAGCTGGATCATTGATACCGTGATAGCGACGATTGGCAACATTGGTGAAGAAGTAGAAGACACCAGTCATGACGTTGGTGAAGATGTTCATAAATACCGCGATCCAGAAAACCCACGCAAAGCCGAGTCTCTTGGAGATGATATTGGCTGAAGATTTGCCGGCAAACGCTCCGATCTTACCAATACCTAATTCGAAGCCTAGGGTTGAGGCAAATCCGTTGCCGGGGGCGAACCATGATGAGAAGACTTTGTACTGGGCGACTTGGGTGGCGATATCACCGAGAGCGCGCACGACCCTGCCAGCCATCATGAAGTTGTATGATCGGGTCTGTGCCGCTCCAGCTACCAAGATCGATCCGACTGAATAGATAAGATTTCCATACAGCATCGCGCCTTATTTCTGATCAGCGAAAAGCCCCCCATTCTTCGATACAGACATACCGGCTCCTCCAATTCTGTCAGTCACGATACCACTAACAAGCATCAAAGCAGTGACCATGAAGTCCTCGCTAGCCTCCAAGAGGGAGAATTGGGTGTTGTTGATATGCAATTCTTTCTTGATGGTGCTTTTCATGGCAGAGGTCACACCGGAGCTCCATTGCGACCCGAAGCCAATTGCTGTGACGAGGACGATGGAGGCGAGCTTCCAAGACAGTGGGACTGGCTGACGGCCGTCATTTTCAGATTGGGAGATCTGCGACTCCGATTGAACGTGATTTTCCTTGATGGATACGTCAGGCGGTACGAGCTTCTCTTTGTTCGCGAAGCTCTCTGGCGCCTGAGGTTGAGCCATGAGTGTAAAGATTGGAGAAGCTGTACTCAATGGATAAGAGGTAGACAATAGAGCTGATGTTCGATTGGATCAAGGGTAGAAGACGAAGGATGTTTCATATATTTAAGTTGGTCCGAAAAAAAAGTCGATGTTAGTCTCGAGCTAACCCCAAACGTCAGAGGGTCAGTGATGATCAGATTGATAAGATGTTGATTGAACACCCTAAAATCAGAAAGGATTAGTGAGGTTGCATTGAAAGCTTTTCTCACCGTGAGAGAATCAGGGTCGGAAAATCCCGTTCGTCTGTGGAGCCACTTTTGGAGACCTTTCCACTGCGATGACGCTTCATTGTCTACGGATTTCGCTAGACTTGCGAAACAGTAGAACTATAGACTCCGAGTTCGGCACGAGTACTGTAGGGGTTGATTCTTTTGCCAACCAGATTAATGCTTTCTTTAGAGGCATTGGCCCATAGATATGCACTTATAGCTTGGTTGCAATAAATATGGATGTTCCTAGGCAACTACCCTAAATATGCCAATATAGCATAATGTAACAGGCAAATAAGTCAGTATATATTACAGAGGATATGTAGAACGTCTAGCTATAGCTATAAGGATAGGCAAACTTAGTAAATATTGTTATTTTATATAATATAATATTATAATTAACGATAGAGCCTTGCCCTTCTTGCCGTTATAATCTATAAAGTTTTAACCAGTATAGAGGTCTGTTTTAAAAGTCCTTGCCTGAGAAGAGTTTAGCTATAATTATAGATCTCTATTAGGTATATCTATATATAAAGGCCAAATTAACTTATAGAGAATCCCTACTATAATAGCGCTATAAATATAGTGCTATTAGAGGTAAATATTTATACCTAACTGGCTATAACCTCTATAATTTAATGACAATTAATAGCTATAAATAAGATTAGATATACTCCTTATATTAGAATAAATGTAGGTCTACTAGCCGCAATCATCTTGGGCGAGGACTTTTGAAATGGACCTCCGTAATATGTGATTAAAATAACAGCCTCTAACGCTCGATTGTCTGTCAGCTAGGCATCGTAATCAATAAGGCACACCTGTTGGGTAATTACACTCAACTGGAAAAGGGCAATTAAATCCATGTTAAAATAAATGGCGTTCTAAGTCTCTCCAATATAATTCCATCAACCACCGAAGTCCTCACAGTCAACATCTATTCTAATATTTCTCTTTTTCTGCCATTTACTTACCGAATCTTGCACGGCTTCCATGAGCGACTTGGGTCCGCAAGACAAGACCAGCACTCGGTCATGACTTTCAGACGCTTGTGCGGCTTTTCTAATCGTCCCATCGACATCCAGCTTCTCAAAAGATGAGCTGGATTTCAGCTCATTGTCGACCGCTCCACGGGCCGACACGCATAAATTGTCCATTGCAGAGATTGTCTCATAGTCGAAAGCATCCCCTCTTAGTAGAATTTCCCTTTCCGCTCCCCGTGAAGATTCTGGAGTGTCGATGTCGTCACGTAATGAGCCAGATGCAGAACGTTCCCCTGTTACATAGATCTTGAGGTTGATGGGATATGCAGACTCCGTTAGATTACGTAAATGTCTGCGAAACCAACTCAGTTGTTCTAAAAGGTGTCAGTTGTGAGAAAGGATTCTGGGCAATTAGGGCTTGATCTCAACATACCCATACGCCTCATAGCCCATATAAACTCGATAGACTGGATTGCAAGCTTTTCACGCTGCATCATGATACGGTTAATGACGCCAAAGGTAAAGGCAGCTCCACTGCCACCAGCGATGAGGATCAGTTTATCGTAGTTGTTCACGTCTGGTAGTGACCCATATGGCCCATCAATAGATGCCGATAGAGTAGCTCTGGGATTCCGGCTTGCGAAGCTACCGACAGCTTTGGTGAAGCCCTCATGGGATTTCATGACCAGCTCCAGACCAGAAGAGTCATTGCTAACGATAGTAAATGGATGAGTCTCAAACAATCGAAGTCTCGGAATCCACAAAAAGCAGTGTGATCCAGGTAACGCGCTTTCCATCCCAGGCTTTTTGAGCACTATTCGTGTTCCATTGTATGGAAGAGGATAGACTGTCGCTGAGTTGTTGACGAGGTTACGGAACAATCTGCTCAGCCGTATGAGTCGGTCCACTGTCCACACGCTGAATATGATGAGCATCACCGTTGGTATCTTCTTAGCCCAGTTTGGCCTATGCAGCGCTGTCAAGAGAACGACCGCCACAAAGCCAATAATATGGCTAGTATAGAACAGTTCATAGTGCTTTTGTCTAAACACTCCCATTAGCAGTACAAGCATGGCAACCCCGGCCCCCATGCCATGGATGTCCTCCTTCTTCAACAACTGCACTAGGCGACCTTGACGGCCGAAATGTATCGTGTACACAAGGGCGTGAAGCGTGAGGAGGAATACAGTTGTATAACCGACAACACGATGAAGGACATTTAATTGGCTGTGCGAAACTGAGGCAATGAGGCCCAGAGGCGTGTTCTTGAGGGCAAAAAAGACACATAGCCCCATGTTACCAGCGCACATCCTGAAATTGGTCAATTACGCATGGAATATCGTAGAGGAATGATGCATCGTACCATCCCAATCGAGAAGCCCAGTGATTCAATAGCTGGGGCATCGCAAGCATATTTGAGCAGAAAGCGACATTGCCAATAAGGTAGACGCTGATCATCAAGATGAACCCCAAGGAAGGTCGGCCGAACCACGAAGCCGGTAGAGGTCTTTCGAGACTTCTAAAATCAATATGAGTATAGTGCTGCCAGAATATGCGGAAACCTTTACATACTGGAACAACAGGAAACAGACCTCACGCCCGTAAGTCGGTAATGACGCTGATGTTTTCACATGTGGAGATGTAATGTGAATACTGCGCAGCCAGCGAATGGCGATAACTAAAAGTATGAGACCACATAGAAAAGCGGCATACTTGGTCAGTGCCTCTTCATTCTTGCCCTGCTTGGTACTTGGTGGTTTGACTCCCTCCATTTTCGACAAGCGGTCGTGGTATGATGGAAGGAGAATGCCAGATCTCGTCCTGATTGATAAGATTGCGTCAAATTTCGATTGATAAGTCTAACCAGACTCTTGGTCAAGCGGGCATTACGCGTGAGCCCCGCCACATGATCCCAGTCACGCTGTGTGGTGATCAAGCTACGAACATTCCCGATGTCGCTGCGAGCTCTGACTGGACAAGATCTTAGCCAAGAGGGTGTCATGAGTGTTCTTAATTTTTAGCACGCGTTAGATCCGTTAGCTTGGTTGTTATCAATCTCCGTCGGTTTTCCGTCGGCTTCGGTCCCAAGACAGCTAGGCTCGGTGTTTCGATGAAAAACATGATAGGCTGTTATGGTCATTATGGGGCGTGACAAGGATATTGATCATGGTGAATTGTTCACTGTGAAGAAACAGTCTGTTTCCTCATCCCTGCTCAACAAACACTTGTTTCCTCTGCCGTTTAGTGGAGTGGGCATCAACTAGCTGGGATATTTGCATGAGCCGATTTTTCACAAGCATGGTTGCTCACGGATCGACAAGATCAGATAAGATCATATCAGGGTAGATTGATAATTGGTTCGTCTGGAATGTACACAGCGAATGCGCGTACAGTCCCGTCATTCTTGGTTGACAGACCCGTAAAACGCGCATGGCACGATAATCCACTTCAGAGTTTGCAGATCGAGACTCAACTTTCTCTCCATGCGACAATTGAACAAACGTGCACAGGTTCCACGGCGCCGCAACATGAACAGCTGTCTCTGCAACACAATCCATACCCTGGCCAAGGACTATGACGAGGTCCAAGCCAAAGAACTGATCCCTGCGCTAAATCGCCATCTTGAAGATCTGCGACAATTCTTAGCCAAGGCGAGTTCGCTCAGTCGTCAGGTGCAGTATCAGATCACACCACGAAACCAACGAACGAGCAAGGCCCTTTTTATAGACAATATTGACCTTACCCCTGTCGATCGGGTACTCTCAAGATTTAATAACGATATGACTTATTATGTTAAAATTACTTTATTATAACTAATCTTTTATTACCTTATAACTTAATATTCCCTAACTTTAATTAGTTTAACTTTTTCTTTAATAGTAATATAGCTATTATATATATATTTTCTTTAAAATCTTTATTAATTTATTTAAGCTTTCTTTTTAACTATATAGCTATTATATATATATTCTCTTTAAAACTTTTATTTATTTAACCTTTTTTTTATAATATAATTACTTTTTTTCTTTAAATTATTAAGTAATTTATATTTACTTTAAAATTATAACTATAAAATATAAAGTAATATTAATGAAACTTAATTTCTTTTTAATTTCTAAATATAATAATTTTATTAAGTTTATAAATAATAATTAAGTAATTTATAATAATAATTTTATTTAAAAAATAATAATTTTCTTTTTTATTATTTTATTATTTATTATTTAATATTTTTATAAAAATATATTTTTATTAATTATAATAAATAAATTATAAATAGCTTTAATTAATATTTTTTTTTAATAAATATATAAATTTATATTTTAAAAAATATTTTTAATAATATTAAATTAAAAGGCTATAATAAAAAAATAATTTTTAAAAAATAATTTTTAAAAAATATATTTAAAATTCTTTTTATATATTAAATATAATTATTATTAAATAGGCTTATATAACCTATCTTAAATAATTATATTAAGTAATTAATATATTATTTAAATTAATTTTAATAAAAGTATTATTTTAAGTTAATAGACTTTATAGCTAATAGCTTATATTATATGCCTTATATAATAATATAATTAGTTTCTAAACCAGCTTAAATAATTTATAACAGTTAGGTTTTCTAAATAAGTAAACTAGTCTATACTAGATTTATATTTACAAAAGATATAAAGTATTATACTAAATATATTAAGTTATTATATCTCTTAATAATTAATAGTATATATTAGGCTTATTAAGGTAAAAAAATCTTATTAATAGCTAATAAGCTAAATTTTATTTAATATTAAAGAAATATATTTATATACTATATAGTATTAATAGTAATTAAAGAGATTGCTATAAAGTTAGTAGTAATTCTTAAGAATTACTAGTAATTAACTAGAATCACTAATAATCTATCTTAGACTTTAGTAATTGCATTTTGGTAGTCACTTGTGGAATCTTTTAGTGTGCTGTGATTGTAAACAATTGGAAGAAAAATGTAGGGTGTACATGATGTAAGCGCTTCTTCCGTTTGGGTCGTAATATGATTGTGTTTACCTTGAACTTTAGCGCCGGCTTGCCAGCGATGTGATTTTTCTTCGATGTGGATTATATGCTCAGATACTGGCCGCTCCTTAGGTGACTGAGTTATTTCCTGGGGCCCAGAGTCTTTTAGATCTGTATTATCAGCCCTGGACATGGAGGCATCGTTTCGGGCACAAAGGGTCATTTAGATCAAGAACCAGGCTCTATAGCCAAAGAATCGCGTTGTTAGCACACCGTGATCTCGTTGCACTAGGTTACTATTGGAACTTCATGATTTGTATCTGGCCTGAAGGGCAAACAAATGCAACCCGCGAAGCATTAACATCCAATGCCATCCGGCGATAGTCAGTAGGAATCCATAGTAGACGTTCAGTCCCCCGGATGATCCAGTCCTTGTCGATGGATAAACCCCATCCAATACGCCTAGTGACTTCAAAGGCACTAGGCTTGCCAACGCCCAGTATTCCATACGGTGTGATTATTCTCCGACAGAATTCCTCCGGCTGCGGTGTGTCGTATGGGAAAGTATGATTGTCGAGAGATCCGAGGTATTTCTTAACATAGGGGAAAGTAAGGTCTTGAATCAAGAAGTAGCTGGGGTCTTCTTTGTATGTGATTAGACATTCACTATCAGGAGTGAATACCAAGGGCATTTCTTGTAGAGACCTTGTGCTGTCTGGACTAATGATGTTGACCCAGTGACCCGATTGCCGTTGCAAGACCCGCATACCTTCAAAGCTATTGTATATAGCAAGAAGTTTCCAATCTTGTGAAGGTAAAAATCTGATGTGCCCCTCAATTCTTTCGAGGGGCCAGATTTCGGAGGTAATGTGCTGTTTTCCTTGAGCATCTTCGATCAAGTCCCAGATTTTCAACAATATTGGTCTGCTGGTGTTCAAGCGAAGTATTGATGACACGTACCGTCCATCCGAGGATATAGACACACATTCGGGTTTCTCTAAATCAGAAAAGTAAGTCTGTGCCATAAGTCCAGTGTTCCACACGCCGAGCTTGCCATCCGCGTCCCCCATCGCCACCAGTCTGTCATCGGGTGTGAAGCTGACCCCATCAGGGCCCGAAGCTCCGCCGTAAATAATGATGTCTGTGCAGATATCTTTCGCAGTATCCCAGATATGTGTTTCTTCACATGATATTGATGCCAACAATTTGCCAGTGGGGGAAAATAATAGCCTATCGATCCAAAGATCTTCATCAGAATAGGAAGTTAACTCTGATGCTTCAGATGAGCCATCATATGTCTGTACCGATGGTGGTCGTTTCTGCCTGAATTGGTCGGAAAGAATATGTGATAAGTCCCAAAGCTTGATGGTTCCATCTTCACTGCCAGATGCCAGCTGATTTCGCATCTGACATACTGTCAAAAAGTTAATACGCTGTGTATGTGCCTTCAGTACCTTGATGCAGACCCCTGTATCGTCCCACATCCGAATAAAGTTGTCATATGAACCTGAGATTAGAGTGCAGCTATCGGCTGAGAATGTCAGACACTCCACAGCATACTCAAAGCTCAAGTCGTGTTTATAGACCCATCCCAGCCTTCCATCCAAGTACCAGAGTCGAACAACGAAGCCTGACGCTGCCGCAATCCAAAGTCCATCTAATGAGCAGGCCACTAAACCAAGCCCCCCACCAATGAAATCGAAGGTATGTTTGCAGTCACCGGTTGCCAGATCCCAAATCCTGACTTCTGATGCATCTAGCGAGACCTCGACAATACGACTTGCGGATAGCAAGGCTACGTCGCTACTTTCCTTATTGAGGCTGAAACTAGAAAAACGTTCTCTAGTCTTCCAGTCCAGGACGGTAACATGTTCTCCGAACACGACTGCAATATTGTTGCTATTTGGCAGAAAGAAGCATCTGTCGGCCTTGACGTCTATGCTTTCTACCAAGTCGAACGTGGTTGCATCGAGAATTGCCATCCTATGATTGACACCACAGCATAGCAGGAGCCCATCGGGAGAGTAGACAGCCGTAGATAAGTATGAAGCAGCCAATACTTCACAGACTAAATTGCCTGAAGCTGCTTCATATATTTGAGATGTCCCCCTGAGCGAACAAGCTAGGTAGCGGCCATCTGGAGAGTAGCAGGCGTGATCTGTGTCGACGTCGTTATATATGGTCTGTATGTGAGCATCCCAATCATCCTCTATCTCCGGCTTGACGGTAACCCACATGGGAATCTGGTGGGAGAATCTTTGGCGAATTAAATTGCTCTCGGGGCAGAATATGAGCGCAGAGCAGTAAACCTGAAGGGGAGCAGTCTCAATAATGCGCTTGTGATGGGCGATAAACCGACGAGCATCGCGAACAAAAGCCGCGAGCTCCGGTATTTGCCCCTTGTCCTATAAAAGGGTTAATTTTCGAACACATACCAGTTAATTGAATCCTTACAATTGAAGTTTCTAGAGCCATCATGCTTGTGATGGATGTAGAAAGTTCATTTATCAGGCTGAGTGCTTCCAGCCAGCACGTGAACTTCGTCTGGAGGAAGCGTAAGCCCCTTTCAAAGTTTGAGAGACTCGGCTCCTGTCCGGGCTCCAATCTGCAAAGATGCCGTGCCCAATATACACATGAATACTCGATACAAGCCAATGGATCGAGACTTGGGATCTCAGCCGGGTTGAGGGTGCCGGGCGAACCAAGTTCGTAGATGTCCTGCCTAAGGGTATTCTCCATGGCATCAAGCGATCGTAAGAAGATGTGCGCATGCTTGTGGCTGATTCCACGAGGAAAGAGAACTTCGCGACCTTGATCAAGGAGAAATTCCTTGGCTGATTGGTGCACAAAGAAGATCTCCCTCTCCTGTAATGTCAAGAAAGAACCACAAGAGGCTATTGCGTCTTCCACATCATCTTCATCGTAGTCATCCATGGAGTCCACGAGTGCCGGTATCTCGTCCGCTGTGAGAGGGCGGTAAACGACAAAAACCAAGGCCAGGATCTGCTTCAATCGATCAGCTTCGAATGAGTCTGTTATTCGATCCATCATAGCCTGGTAAAGAGCTGTAAGGCTAGTCGGGAACTTCATCAATTCCTCCATAACTAAACGCTTTCTTATACCGGAGTTGGCAAGCCTCTCGCACACCAAGGCTACCCAAAGGAATGTGTCGTCGGCATGAGATTGCATATAATCGAAGACCTTTTCTTTCAACTCCAAGTCATTCCTCCACTTCGTCTTTGCTAGATCGTCAACCTTCTTACGGATATATGACTTGACAGCTTGTGAAACAGACTCATGTTCATGTTCAAGGTTGAGCGACACCAGCCCCGTTGCATCTGCAAGCTCCTGGCGGATCTCAGGCCAGTCGCGACTCGAGACGATCCATTTGGCCTTACATGACTTAGACAGCTCCACGATGAGCTTTGTGAGCTTCGGTCTGTTGATTGTACACTCATCCAGAGCGTCCACAAGCAAGAATGTATCTTGTAAACATGGATCTTGAAGCATCGTGGCGAGAATATCACTGAGAAGGTCACTACTGTTGATGCTATTGAAAAGTCTGTGTTTTTGCTTGTCGTAGTTTGGGCGAATCGCTGATATAAGAGATGGCTGATGTTCAAGAAGAACATAGATCAAACCCCTCATTACGGCAACGTCGCTGGATAAGTCTTCTTCTTTAACGTTTGCTTGACATAAGAAGAACGAGATCGGCCTGAGGCTCTTCTGTAGTTCATCGATGATACCACAAAGTAGCATTGTTTTGCCCTTTCCAGGCGGTCCATTGATCCATAAAACTCGACTTGATGGATCATTGAGGAATTTGTTGTAGGTGTCGCTCTTCAGGATCCATTCGTATGATTCTCTGAGTGGATCCCCCTTTTGACTTTGAATCCTTTTCTTGTCCATACGAGGGTCCGTTACCAACAAGGCGGCAAGACAATCCTTGTCTTTGTCGTTCTGCTTACTCTTTTCTTTCAGTCGTGCCTCATCTCTGAGGATCATACAAACAGACTCGAGCGACTCAGCCTGTCCTAACGCAGACGTTTCGATCGTGCCGAGCTTCAACCGAATATCCTGGTTGTCGTACTGCTCTATGTCGCTACGAATAAGATTCTCTGCATCTTTGATACTGTTGAGTTCCCCGGACCAATCATCAAGCTTGACTGCATCCCTGAGGATAACGCCTGCCCAGTTGCGGTAATAGAGACAAGCACTTCGCATCTGGATCAGGAGAAGCCTCTTGTAGAACCCGATGATCTGAGTTTCCAAGTTGGTTCTCAACGCGGCAGATGAAACGTTCGAGTTATCCAGAAGGACCAACTCAGCCAAGTTCCAATACCACTCCATTCGGGACAAGACGTAGGCAATGCCTTTCCGATTCAGTCCTGGCTCCTTCATAGGATTTGACAGGATATGAGGTCTTGTTAGCCATTCTCCAAGGGTAATTCCATACTATGCATCCAACATACCTCTAAGCCAAGGCTGACACCCGCCCACGCAATTGCGGCTTCAGAGGAGTATTTTACAGCCTTATCCACTACACCTTTGAGATTTTCAATGGTCTCCATGATATTCGATACACTCTCCTTGACTTTGGCCTGCCTCTTAGACCTCTCAAGCCCGGAATAGACCAATCTCCACATCTGTTGTGATTTGACGGTTTTGCAGTGCTTTAAGTTCTGGAGTTCCTCGGGAGCCGCTGTATCGATCCACTCATGCTGCACTCGTTCCAGGATCTCCTGGTACTTCTTAACGATTTCGGGTTCTTTCTCCTCGAGGGTGCTGTAGGCTTTGCTCCACAGTCGGTCGGGTACACTTAGAGTAGTGATTTCTGGTTCCGCCGGAGGCGAAGAAACAGTTCCCGGCTCGGGTGGCGATGAGATAGCCGGAGGGCTCATGATTGGTACTGTTAAAGAAGATCCGCTGGTCTGAGGGCCTGATGGAGTCGTGATCTGGCTGGTTGAAGCTGCTGCGGGTATAGATGTTGGCTGAGGCGAGCTTTCATTGGCCGAGTCTGAGGACCGCAGTTTCTTCTTGAGTCTAGAAAGGTGCTTCATGGTGCAACGTAATGGTTCAATATCAAATTCAAAATTAGTGAATAATAGAGGGAGGTAAAATTGACCTGGTAAGCTCGGGTGCGGGGAAGATTGAATGAGTGAGTAGGCAGAAAAGTGCTTGGCAGCTGAAACCTGCATATGGGGCCTCAACCTCATTAATTATGTGATTGGTAGTCGCGTTAGTCAGCCTGCAGCACGATTGGCAACAACCTAACTGGTCATACCTGGGTGAGCATTGGCTGTGATATGGTTCAGATGAGACTCGCGATCGATCTCTGATCAGTGCAATTATTGATTAAATCGTTTGGTGAAAATACAATATCTCTGTCGCACTATAGATGCGTATCTCCTACAAGAGGCAAATGTTTCTCTCTCGACTGACCTGGAAATCATTACCTACAGCTATCCCAAAAAGACGACCGACCCCAACTCTTTCAAATCCATTCGTGACTGCCGAGCACGGACGAACGAACAAAACATTAAAGATACTCTCGCCACCCCAAATCTTACCAAATAACCCAGAGCCTCGCGGAACCGTCAGGACCGAGATGCAGAGAGCAAATATGGCTGGGTTCCTAGCAAAGGCGTCATCGACTTGAAGGTTAGGATCTTCCAGAGAACCCCATCCTGCGACAGTATCTTTCTCTTTGGCCAGAGCTACAGCTCGTGGCTGGCTGTTAAACGACAGTTCTTCCGATGGGTAACGACTAGCTCTAACAACAAGATCTCTAGACTTTTCCTTCAGAATAGGGCCAAATACGACGAGGAGTAGACGACAACGAATGTTGAGAGTATTCATTGACGCCTCCGGTGCAAATACCGCAGTAGTTGATAGGCTATTTCCGCCAGCTGCAGCAGGTGGTCCACCACGACCACCTGGAGTAGACGAAACAGAGAGAACGCTGAAGCAATCTATCGGATCATCCGTCCGGATCCAAGAGACTGAGGTATTGACCGATGCCCATGACCAGGAGGGGAACTCCATATAACGGGAGTGTATACCCGCTGTATCTTGTTTCCAGAGTAAGTCAACCCCTAAGCACCACGGTCTGAGCCCACAGACCAGCTTAGTAGACGACTCTTGAGTGGTGAATTCTTGCGCAACACCACTGAGGGCCACAAGACGATCTTCTTCAGGTTTGGTCAGCTGCATCGTCGAATACTGTGATACCAAAGCTTGCCAGTCCAGAGGGGACTGAAAGGGAGGAGCCGATGCTTTGTAACGGTCCCAGCGACTTTTTGGGATTACAAGGCCAAGCAGTGGAAGGATTCGGTGCAGACCTGGACTCGGATCCAGATTGATAAGGCTCTCGCCTTGGTGCTGGAGATTGCGACATTTGCATCGTAATGTCAGGCCATGTTCTGTATACCAGGCGATTCGGCGACTCAGTGCCCATTCTTGAAATACCCACCCCCGAGATAGTAGATCATTCTTCTGTATTTGATTGTGCTGCTGGGTCTCCCGGGCAGGATCAAGATGACATGATACATAGAAATAGCCTCTTCTGTTCCCTTCCTTGTCCCGGTAAGGAAGTCGTGCCAGGCGATACAAATCCCCCTCCGGTAGATGAAAGAGACCTTGTGATCTCTTGCTGGGAGGAACGGCGGCCATGATAGTGAAAGAAGCATTTTGGTAGTAGTCTGCCATCTTGACAGCTTCGGCGTTCCAATCCTGAGGACTGTCTTGTATAATGCAAAGACTGTCAATCCAAACGTACTGGATGCCCACCTGAGAGGCTACCAAAAGGACGTCCGTGAAGAGAGGGTCAATGTCTTGGAATGCTGACTGTAGACCTGCCACGCGATCATGATAGTTCCGCAGGTATGTACTTGATCGCGGCGTCTCTGGGTTGCTCCAGCGGTGACTGAGAGATACATACTCGCCCAACCTGCCTCCAGTCTCTTCTAACTTGTAGTTCAATCCGTTGGGCGCTGCCGTAGATCTAGCGACTCGAATACATCTTGTTGGTAGTGGAGCGCGGCCTCTTTCCACTATGCGAGTCATGGACAAGGTTTTTGCACACTCTTGGTGACTTCCGCAAGAATCAAGCCATTGCCGTATCCTATTGCATGAAGACTTAGACGAAGGGTCTCTGTCAACTGGAGGCAGACCGATTATATCTCCACTAGTTGCTGCCGGACTGCCTATGGTCGAGTAAGTGACTACTCTTGCCACGCAGCATTGCTCCGCGGGGCCTTTGCTTACCTTGATCAGCATGCAGATTGAACACATTGTAGCCGTCGCCTCTAGAGAATAATGAAGGCTTCGGATCTTTCGAAAGCTTC
Organism: Fusarium chuoi; assembly: GCA_022627125.1. NCBI lineage: Eukaryota > Fungi > Ascomycota > Sordariomycetes > Hypocreales > Nectriaceae > Fusarium > Fusarium chuoi. Next base: position 374,872 of record JAJALE010000834.1, on the reverse strand, counting down.
ACAAGCAGGATGGAAATGCCGAGTCCGTGGTCACCCTGCGCTAGGCGGCTACTGGTGGGAATATTAGTAGGGCTTGCGGAGGTCCAATGAAGCCATTCAAATCCGCGCTTCAACAAACTATTCCCACGAAAGAAATTCTTGTCATTTCCTCCGATGAGAAATTGGCAAAAGTGACAACCGTTCTGGCTCCCTTCTCTGACAAGTGCCGTTTTGGTCGTCACCCAAGGGCTTCCAGGCCTGGCAAATGCCTGAATATCGAAGCCTTGACAAGAAGGGCAAATACTAGCAGAAGCTGCCATTTTGGCCTTAGATAACTATAATAGAGTTTAAGAATGGTAAATGATTTACAGAGGAATGGCAGGCGGGGAATGCTGACATTGTGCTACAATGCCTGAGGCATGAGTGCGTGCGGCTGAAATGAAAGTGTAAATGTCATCAATGGCTTACAAGGCATTTTTCTCCTCGTGTCGTCAGCATTTAAAAAGGATGGAAAGACTGCAAAATGCCAAACAAGGAACAAATATCCGCGTACAAAGATATGGCCCAAGACAAATTTCAACTCAATGTCCACCCTTGGCGCGAGGTACTACTGATGCGCGCTACCGGTTACCCTCTGTTTATCATAAGCATGTTACGATTCAGATTTGCTATTGTCGCTACTGGCAGACGAAGTGCTAAGTACAATTATCCATTTCAGCACAGGGATTCAAAAGGCCCGGGGATCTTCGCATATCCTCAGCCTGTATCCGACGACTATGGCCTCGCTCGATTCGATAGCCAAGCACACGCTGTTGAGTCTCTACTATATGTCTACATGGCTCTGAGCCTAGTCGACTGGCTTCCATCTTGGGTCTTGGCCAGATACAGACACAATCCCGTCTGGGCTAACGGGTGGACGTCAAGGGTCGTTATACTAGCTCATGCACTCGTGCCTGCTGTGCATTTGGCAATCGCCATTGCTTGCCAAGTACTATTCACGGCGCTAGTACACAAATGGCTCAGTTCACCACAAATTCAAGACTTGTTAGACAGGTGGGAGGAGCTGGATAGACAACCATGGGAGCCGAGCACGCCCCTCCCTCCCGACCTTCCACCGCCCCCTCCTCCTCCTCCAAGGGGTGACTACGTTAGCAAGAATCCCAAGGAACAAGAGATAGACCCTGTTGTCACATGTGTGTTGGCGTTTGCCGTTCTCTCAGCCATAGATACCTTCATTCGCTGGGCCAAGCTCCTCATCCTACGAGTCTTACCAACATCCTGGAGATATCCGGACTCTATCACTGTTTGCCATCGACCTGTTCCTTTTGAGCGTCCACAGTACCTTGAAGAAGATCGAAAAGAATGGGATGGGCCGGTAGCCGCCATGTTCCAAAAGCAGCAAAGCCGGAGACTGAGCTTTGGGCATCATACTAACCAGGCGGTTGTCCAGTCTTCAGGCAATGCAACTACTACTGCCCTGAGTCACAGCCAACTGAATCCTCCGGGGAATGTGCATCTTACTCCCATTCTACTTCGCGATGGCCTCCGAATCCCAAGGGAATACCAAAAGCTCTTTCTCCATTACTTCGTTGGCTACATGCAATGGGAAATAGTACTTGGCTTTTCCACGATTGGACTTGTTCTCAATACGATCTACCTGGTACTTCTACAGAGGTCCGATCGCGTGTGTAACAGGTAAGTGATACTATTAGATACGAAACATATGCTGATGAGTGGCTCAGCGGCTGCATTATGGGAATAGTATACCCTTCTTGGTGGCTGTTTACTTTGCTGTGCATTGCCACTATAATACGCTTCCGAATACCATTTCAGCGTGTTATCTGGAGGGGTACACATTCCGTCTGTGTTGTCCACCTCGTTGCTTTATGCTTTTGGATTGGAACCATTTTATTGCTTGTAGGTCTAGTATTGATGGTAACTGCGGATGACTTCCTGAATAGATCTGAGAATGATGGTGCTATGGTCGGTCTCAACATCGGACGTGTTATGCTTGTTGGCATCTGGATTACGTTGGTTTATGTATATCCTCCTTGGAGAAGATACTTCAGAAGATAACGGCTTCTTAAGCGATATATACCACTTCTGCGAGCGAATAGACGACGAAAATACAGCGGGCTAAGACATAATCACAATGTTGATGACAGTTATGATATCGCTGGGTAATCGAGATCAGGGATCAGACTCGTAGCGGAGATTCATCAAGTGTCATATTTGTATAAGTGTCCTATAATTTTGCGGACTTCTAGCATGAAGAGATCAAACTATTAGGTATTTCCGACTGTCAACAAGGTCGGCAATGATCAAGTTCCTGGCCAACTCAGAGACAATTACAAGTCCCTGCGCTCATCATGATGCACCTGCTCCGTAGTCTCAAAGACAGCCTGCTTCTCAGTGTCCTTGAGGTCGACTTGTGCGACATTAGCATCATCACCATCGAAGATTCTAGCAATCTCCTCCAGAGTAGGGCCTTTAGTCTCAACGTAGAAGAAGAAGACAAAGGCGAGCTCGACAGCGATCCAAACCTATATTCTATTAGTCTTCTGGATCATCTGGGAAAGTCAGAGAAGCGGGACTTACAGTGTAGAAGCACCAGAAGTTCCACTTGTTGGGGAGATTATCGAGTGCGATGGGGTTGGTCTGGTTGCCAATGGTGAGGGCAACCTGGATGAAGAAGTTCATGATAGTGAGACCACGAGCACGAAGTCTGAAGGGGCAGATCTCCAGAGCGTAGGCGACGATAAGACCGGACCAGGCGATGGAGTAGCAGACGTCGAAGAGCCAGATGAGGGCGATCTGGGGGTATCCAAGACGCTTGATCTCGACCTCGCCACCGGCCTCGAAGCGGGCAGCAACAATGGTCCAGGCCAAGAAGAACAACAGCATACCTAGTGACAAGTTAGCCTCAGAAACTGGTTTGTCCAGAGATGTTTCTACATACCGACAGTGGCAGTAAGGAAGAGTGGACGACGGCCGAATTTATCAATTCCCATAGAGCAGCCAATAGCGACGAAAAGCTTGAGCATGTTCTCTCCTGCATTGAGTCCAGTCTTTTGGGCCTGGTCCTTAATACCAGCACCCTCATAGATGATGTTGGAATAGTTGCTGATGAGAGCATTTCCGGAGTACTGCGAGATAATACCCAGGGAGATCAAAAGCATGAGACGGTAACGGTTACCGCGGGTTCGAAGGAAATCAAGATAGCTGCCGCTCTTCTGGGCCTGGTACTCGAGGGCGATTGTGTCCTTGATCTCAGTGTACTCAAACTGCACGGTCGCGTTGTTGGCGTCGCCGTTGGCGTGATACTTGGCAAGGATGTCAAGGGCTTCCTCGTGGCGCTCGTTGGCCATGAGCCAACGGGGGGACTCGGGGATCCACCAGATGAAGGTGATTTGGATCAAGGATGGCACGGCTTGGATGAGGGTGATGGATCGCCATGACCAGTTGCTGTTGATGTTGATCGTGCCGAGACCAATGAAAGCGCAGACTTAGGATTTCTGTTAGCAATTGTCTGAGGCGTGCGTGTGAAGACATGACTCACGAGTGGCACCCAGGTTCCACAAGCAGTTGTAGATGGCAGAGACGATGGCACGGTGCTGAGGATGGCAGATCTCAGTGAGGAGAACTGGGCAAGAGAGCTGGGCCAGAGAGTTTCCGAAACCGACGAGGAATCGACCACCAAGGTACACTGTCGAGACTTATCAGCGCTGCTCAAATACGTAAGTCGATTCATAACATACTGCCGAAGCCATTGGTGAAGGCTGAGATGAAAGCGCCGAGAATCATGATGAGACATCCGACGGCAATAGGGATCTTTCGGCCAAAGTGATCAGCCATGAAAGGACTACACCAAAAAGGGGTTAGTTTTCTGTTTCGTTTCCACCAATTATCACCCCGCAGATAGAAACAACGTACGCGAATGGGAAACTGGCAATGCTACCAATCTGGTAGATCGAGTTGAGAATACCAAGCTTGGAGCCCGTGGGGTGACCGAAATAATCCTGCCAATCGTCCATGGCCTGCGACGTGTTCAACATGGATCTGTATCCGCGTTAGCCTGGTCGCATCGCCAAGTTTCTGGGCGATCGCTTGGCTTCTTACCCATCGTAACCAGTCGTGGCAGAGCAGACACACAGAATCGCGGCGTAAAAGTACAGCACGCGCATTCCAGGATCAGCCCACCATTTGACCTTTGCGAGCTGAGGAGCCTCAGCCTGCGCGACGGCGAGGTCCTGCTTCTTGGTAGCTGTACCGACAGCGAAACCCACCATTTTGAAAAGAGAGATAGCTAGCTGTATACAGAAATTGGGGGTTGGATTCTCAAAAAGCCACAAATGCAAGTGTGATAGCAAAAAGAGTAAAAGCCAACTTGGCGCCAAGCTGGGACATTTAAATATGAGGAGGCCCTGTCAGGTCAAGGTTACAGATTAACCTATTAACCGGGTCCTGTAATTTACCCCAGTACCCCGGCCCGCGAATATAGGCTAAACTGCCCGCCCAGCCTAATAGGACCGCTCTCCCCGGGTATTTTCCCCAGGTGGTGTGGTCTGCTGGACCCTTCTCTGGGGGTTAGCTCCAGTGAATAGAGGGAGAACTCTTGGAGCCGCATGATTCAGCGGCCCGGCTGCCGTTGGAGTTTGTCTGATGGCGCTCGACTTTTACGGAAAAATCCCCCGCAAACCCGTATCACGCTCCCCAATCAGCCCACTGTTTTTCTTTTACCCACTACCGTATTTTAGAAAGACCTCGGGTAAGTCGCTTACTTTGATGCCATTTTTAAAATCATTGATGACAGCTCGATTTGTCTGCGGTGTTACCCCATAGGTGAGCTGGAGTTGCATTCGGCCCTTCCAGAAGAGAGAATATGAGTTGTCTGGTTGCCCATTGCTGTACTCCAAACCTAAGAATAATAAGCGGCAACCTCTTCGGTGGCATGCCAATTGTAAATCTCTTGTGTCCGCATGAGGTGAGATTAGGGAGCGGGTTATAGGAGGAATTAGATCTACTTACATTTAATTCAGGTGTCATTAAACGGGTCTAAAGTTCCACTAAATTTGCCCAAGTATTTTTATTGCTTAGCATAAAGTTCTCAAGTTTTCTCCCCTCGGCAAGATGCATCAGTTGAGATCCCAGGGTTGCATCAGATCATCATCCTGGCGGGTTAGCGTCGATTTCCGCCTCGGAGCACGGGAACAAGCACAGCTGTCGCGAACAGTCTTGACCATTATACATGTTCAGAAAGACTATCAAGACAATCACGCTGAACTCACAAGTTTAACCTCATCAGAATTACAAAATCACAAAGCCCTCAACGCTAAACGCAATTCGCTCTGGCATCTGTGTCTCGCATTCTGCCAGTTCTGCTTAAAACAAATGGACATCAGCCAACGGTCTAATGCGCCGTCAATCATCCAAGCCATTCAGCCTCAAACCCGTTCATCGGCCAAGCCGGCAATCCCATGCCGAGTCCACGTGGCGAAACCAAACTACAGATGCACTCACGTGGCTCAGCTCGCTTGGCAGGTCGCGTCTCGTCTACGCCTTTGTGCTCACCATCTTCAGCATCATGTTTTGCCTTCACCCCGCGATCCAGGAGCTTCCACTTTCGGTGATTCACCAAGATCTTTGACTTCATAATGCTCAATCACAGTCGGTCTCTCGTCACCCATGTCGCACAATGCCGGCAGTAGCAAAAGCCCTCACTCCCTTTGCCATCATTTCGCATCTCATCAAGCTTATGGTCTGGAATTAAGAAAGAAATTTCAGCGCAGCCTAGCCCTTTAACAGCGCGGTTCCGCCACTCCCGACCTCGCACTCAAAGTCGACAGAGCGTTGAGACTGTTGTTCGTCATCACTCAGAGTGACCCGGCTACGCTCCCCATTGGTACGCGCTAATTACCCTAGAACCCATTGTCAGACAACTGGTTCCCTATTCACTCCCTTTCGTAGTTCTCCAAGGCCGCGGCATTTACGCCCATTTAAGCATGATAATTTCAGTTATACCTCGCTGCCTCCTAGAGCTAGGAGTAAAAGACGAGTTGCGTATCACGAGGCTCTTCTCTCACGTAAGCTCACATTTTGATCATCTCTGAGCATGCTTCTTAGGCCACGTACCGACAAGATAAGGTTCGGAAACAGACTGTATAATTCCAGGTGCCTTCCCGCTGTTAGTGTTTTGATGGATTCGGATTATGACCAATACCAGCCCCACGGGTCTCGTCGTTTGCCTCATCTTGGTCACCGAGCTAATACGCCTCTCGCACATGATCGGGCCAGAAAACGCATGCATACTTTGAGCTACCCAAGGGATCCAGATTGGGAAAATTTCGGAGTGCCTCATCTAATGAGACTACCGGATATAACAAGCCATAAATATCCTTGTGGAGGCTTTGCAAGATAGCGATACACCGATGAAAGAGGTCAAATTGGTGCTGAGCAAGCCCCAATGGGAAAAGCAAATTGCTTGACTCTTTGAGAAAGAAGTCTTTAGCAGAACTGTGGACGAACACGATGTTATTGCCTCTCGTCGTCAGAAATGAACCACATTCTAGTATGAGATCAGGGAGTGTTTCCTCATCGATGTCCAGGCTTGCCTTAGCTATTAGTTCTGCAAAAGTGAGAGGGCGGGAAGTCGTTGACGCGACGGCAAGAACCTTCATGTAGAGATCACAGCTGTCGGACTTGCGGACTTGGTCCATCATCTGCACATAAAGTTTCCTGAGATCCTGAGGAAGTTGAAGTAGTTGGTTGGGAATTTCCCAGGCTCGGCATCTCTCCAGTCGTTGACACACCGAAGCCACCCAGAGAAAGGTACCCTGTGCGTTTTGAGATAAATAATCCTGAAGATCTTGCAATGCCTTCTGTTTTAGTTTCTTTCTCTCAGCCAATTGGCGAGTTTTGTACTCTATATAACTGTTTACAGCCTTAGAGACAGATGCCTCATGGGATTCCAAAGAGAGTGCAACTTTCGAGGGTGTTTGTCGAAAGATCTCATTGATTTCACAACGGTCGCGGCTGGTAACAATCCACTTGACACATGAAGATGTACTCGTTATCAATGCTAAAAGAAGAGGAAGGTCTTCAACGCACTCATTCAGGGCATCTACGAGCAAGTATATCTCGCCGAGACTCGGATCATCCAACATTCTGCGGAAGATGCCTTCCAGTGATACCTTTGAGTTCCAGTGACTTTTATCATGTCCGTGCTTATCACCTAGTTGTGCAACAAGAGGCGGGTGTTGAATGACTAGCATGTAGATAAGCCCTTTCAATATCGCAGTATAGTTATTTAAACCAGAATTTGTGGCCTGGCAAAAGAAGAAGGATATTATGCTGCGATTCCGCGGGTTCTCTAGTCTTGTGGAAGGCTGCAGTTCATTGATAAGACCAGATAGTAGCATTGTCTTCCCTTTGCCAGGATCTCCTCTGATCCATAGAAGCCAACCAGCCTCGCTTTCATCGCGCCAAGTGATGAACTCTGGGCTCTCAATAATCCATATATACGAATCCTTCAACAAGCCGCCATTGGTCTGTTCGATCCTGTCTTTGTCGTCGCGAGGATCGGTCGACCGCAGTGCGTCCAAGTATTTCTTGACTCCATCTTGCTTGGACTCTTGGTAATGATGATGGGTTATGTTGAAGCTATTGCCGACGTGTACTCTGGAAGAGCCAGTTGCATTCAGAGACTGCACCGTGCTGGAAGTTGGATTCTCCATTGTAGGATCGGTGATTCAAATGCCATGGTCGCTTGATGGAGAAAATAAAAGAGGGGGAGAGAAGCGGCAACAAGTATATATCCAATCGCAAGATAGATCAAGAGAGGTCCACCGTATTTGCTGTGGCTGAGACTGCGCCACTCATCACAGAACAAGCATCTGAACCTGAAAATAACTCACCGAAGAGGCCCGTTTCGTCAATTAATAACCGTAGCCTGCGAAATCGATCATGACCGAGATATTCGGCACTTTCGCTGGCGCTATAAGCATCGCCGCCCTCTTCAACAACTGCGTCGATTGTTTCAACTACGTCCAAATTGCCCGGCATTTCGGCGAAGACTTCTCCCCCTACCAACTCCGGCTGGATGTCGCCAAATGCCGACTAGCCAGATGGGGAGCATCAATCGACATCAACAATGACCGACGATTCAGTTCCATCGAACCAGCCGATCCAACAATTGGCCTGGCTCAAGGCATTCTCAAGGAAATCGTGGCCAGGTTCGAGGCCGCTTACAAAGTCTCCAGACGTTACGAGAGCAGGACGAAAGACCAGGGGATGGGGATATGCACGGAAGCCGATCTCAGTCCCGTTTCGCAGCGCGTGCATACTCGTTTTGACCTGCTCACTAAACAGCGGTATAAGAGCTTGGGATTGATGAAAAAGACAGGCTGGGCGCTTTATGATAAGAATTATATGGGACGAATGATTGATGATATTATTGCTTCAATCGAAGACTTGGAAAAGGTCTTTCCTAGCACCCCACAGATCACACGTCAATTAGTCGAGATGGAAATTAAGGAGGTAAATGACGAGCAGGAGTTGGAACTAATTCACGATGTCGCTGAGGGTTTAGATCCTGTGTTATCCAGTGCCTCCAAGAATAAGATTGTGGAAATTGCTGGCAAAAACTCTGCTGGGAAGATCACTGGATCAGGTAAGGTCAACATTGGCAACTCATTCATAATAGGGTCGTTCTCAAATTCACATGGGATTCGGGTTAGTACAGTTAACCATGTGGATGAGGTCAACACTACAGAGCCATCAAGAGTGAATATTGGTAATACCTGGGGCGGCAAGGGGTTTTGGGATTGAGAGGCCTTATTAGTCTTTATTGCTTTCAGGCCAATTTTCTTTTTTATGAAACTCGAGATGCTCAAACCGCTTTATTAAGTCTGGACTAAAAGCATGCTGCGCGTTATTCATAGGTAGAGTGCATGCATTAAGAGCAATTGACATATATATTTATCTATTTTACTATATTAATTAACAGTAACAGACGCGCGTAGTCTTCTAGTTATATCTGTTAGCCATAGCTTAAACTTAGGCTCATCTTAGCTATCTTATCTTATCGAACGATAACGATAACGATAAGCCGCCCCCATCTTAAGAGACCAACCTTAACTGCCTGAAATTTTATCATTAAAATAATAATAAGAAGCTGTAATCTTATCCACTTTATATAGATAACAGGCTCTACGACATTGGATTATAGATTAACTTAATCAATAGGATATATATTAAACTTTAATAATTAATACTAATTTCATAGTAGACCTCATCAACGTGACTCGTTATCCTTCAGTCATCATGGTCATCATCATTCAGTTCATCGACACAGTGACCCCTCCCAAGACCCAGGAGATGTCCCATACTCCAAAAAGTCAGAACTCCTAAACCAATCATAAAACATCTGACTCATGCAAGTCTCGCCCTCCGACTGGAAAGAGGCCTTGCGCTCTTCGCTCACTGAGCCTTCAGGTTGCCTTTCGCATCCGTGACAATCTTGTCGGGGTTTTCTTCAAGTTGCTTGCTCTTATGACCAAGAGCTGCGTTTCTCATCGACAGGTCGTTGTTATGAGCTGCCAGGAAAAACTTACTGCTATCAAGGTCATTGACCTTCTCAGCAAGTTCTTCAAGGCGTTCCTTAACACCCTTTGTTGCCATCAAAGATAGCTCATATCTCTCCCTGAGCTTCTTAGCCTGGGCGGCACAGCACTTGTTGTCGATCTTCTGAGCTTCAAGTTCCTTCACAAGGAACTCATTCTTGCTCTCTAGAGCCTGCTTCTCTGCAATGAGGTTCTCCTCGCGGGTCTTGGTAGCTTCTTGCGAAAGTGCGAGTCTATTGAGGTGTTCCTGGACCATAGTGAGAAGCTCGGCGTCTTCTGAATCTAGGTCCTTGAGCTCTGCAAGAAGTTCCGCATTCTCACTAACAAGATCATAGTTGCTCAGCTCCAGCTTTTCGGTCTTCTTAACAAGCTCTTCGTTCTCAGTGACAAGAGCCTTGTTACATGACTCCAAGTCCTCGTTCTTCTTGACCAGGGACTCATTCTTGCTGGTGGCTGCGACAAGGGATCTTTCGAGTTGGCGAACCTCCCCCTGGAGCTTTACCTTGGCCTTCAAGTTGGACTCGTGGATGCTCTTTTTTGGGTCGAAAAGTGCTGTGTGGAAGAGGTCTGCCTTGCGCTGAATCACTTCCACGTCGCGCTGCAACTTGAGATTTTCCCGGATAAGAGACACCTTCTCTTGCTCGGATCGCCGCAGCTTCTTCTCGAGTTCTTTCGTCTTCGCGATCCAGTGCGCTTCTCTTTTGGCAGAATATGACAAGAACGACATATTCTGATATGTCTCAATGTCAGCCTCTGCGTTTTCAGCATCTGTCGGGGTATCTGTGGCTTGCGCTGGCGTTTCTGCAATAGCAGGTGTATCGCTCAGTTTGGTAGGGTCAATATCCTGTCTCCAGTCGCGAAGCACAATAGCTAGGGCACCATCATCTTCAACCCACTCTCGGGGAAACTCCAAATCTGAAAGACGGCGGTGAGATGTGATTTCTGTGACCGGGCTGAGGATTCGCGCCATTTTGAGATCCTTTTCTGATACACCAAGGCCTGGGATCGGAGGCCCCCCAGTCAAAAAGTGCGCCAGATGCTGGATCTGTCTGGCAACCTTGAGGATGTCAACGTTGGCCCCTGAGTTGGGCTTCTCAACAGAAGCTGTATTCATGATGAGATGTAGGCCAGACTCAGATGGCTTTAGCTCTTATGGAAGGAAATCAGGGTCGTTGACAGTTGTCACAATGGTACGGATAGAGAGCGTTGTGGTGTGGGGGTTTGACATGGGACCCATGTCAACCAAAACTGTCTATTTATATCGTCACTTTGTATGTTCAGAAACTGTTGTTCAAGCCAGTGGCTAATTTAAGAAGCTGCCTATGAACAAGGCAGCAGCGTTTCCGCCATTCTCATATCTGCTGCCTATCTGGTACCGAACAAAAGGAAGCCATAATCCTGATATCCATTACCAGACGGAAGGAAATGGTCACATAGGCATGGATTACAAGTCGCTCTAGGTCTGGTAGTTTACTTAATGACTGACATAACAACTTACAGATACTGTATAGTAATTAATACTCGACTCTCTATTCAGAGATAAGATTATGGTAACGAAGTTGACACGTTGGTATTGCCATAGAGAGGGGCTCGGGTTATCCACGCTTTATATACTTTCCAAGGTAATTATCACTGCACGAAATTGGTGTAAATAATCGAGGACAGGATGTTAGTACATCTTGGCTGAGTGACTATGACCCACGCACAGAAGAACACACTCGAAAGGAGATGCCCAAGGCTAGAAGTTAGAACATACCCATCTCTTGCTCAGGGCAACAATAGCGCAGAAGAATGGTATAACGAACAATCAGGAAATGTGGACTTACCCTCTCCAGCGATATTACTCACTAGACATGGGCATTGGGAGTATAGAGCTCTAGCTACCGCGATGGCTGGGTAGTCTTATATATTTGATACGTCAGTGAACTTCCTTTGCATGGTCTGCTATTTGAAGTATCTGCACAAAACTTCAGTACTTTTGTTTAGAATATCTTAGGATTGTTCAGAGAAGTGACCGAGTTTGATATCGAAACATGGTTGATCGTTTAATTACTGCAAATGATGCAACATTCACGGAACACGAAGCGAGTAATCAGGGATCGGGAACATGACCACGAACGTAACATTTTGAACAATCCACTGTTCTTACTAACATAAAACTGATGTTTCTTCCGTTATAAATTCTTTCATGACCCCAGCACTAGGACCACGTCCCAGCTCCTCGCCACAACGATAAGCGACGTGACTCTTGACCTGATCACCCGAACAAGCAGTGTTTTGACTTCTGTTTCTATGAAAAGCCGAGATCATGGATTTTAATGAACTTGTGGCCAGTAGGGCGGAGCTAGAAGCTGCAATTCGGGAGATACAGGGAAAGGTCACGCACCTTTGGCGCATCAACCACCAGCAAGAGGAGAAGATCAAAGATTTGGAGAAGCAAAATGAAGATCAAAATGCTATATTCGAAGTCACAAAGCACAAGCTCACACGGACTGAAGTCACGATCCGGGCTCTTGAGGCAAAGATTAAGCTCCAGAAGGCCCATATTGAAGACTTAAAAGAAGAGTCTCAACAGAAACAGGACGAGATCAAGTTGCTGGAGACCCAGGAGAAGCGTGACGAGTCAAAGTATGCCGCCAAGATCTTGGAGCTCAAGAAGGAGAACGCGGTTCAAGCAGCCAAGATCGCCGAGTTACGGAAGGCAAAGACATGCGAAGTCTCGGTTGTCAAGGCCAACTTTTCCTTCCTCCAGTCTAAGCTTAGGCGTGTTGAAGAGGAATGCGAAAACAAGATCAAAGAGCTGAACAGCAAGAATCAGAAGCAGAAGGTGAAGATGAGAGATTGCATCAAGGAGTTACAAAGCCAGAAGGAAGATCAAGAAGCTGAGATTGAGGTTCTGAAGGATCATCTCAAGGACAAGGAGGATCTCATTTCCCAGCTGCTGGACGCCTCGCAAACGAAAGACTCATCATGGGAAACTCAATCACAGCGCCTTGCTCTGCTGGAAACCCAGGTTGAAACATTGGAGGCTGACAAGCTGCGCCAAGAATCCAGAAGCCAAGAGCTTGAGACGAAGTACAGCGCTGAGACATTCCGGCGTGAGAAGTTGCAGCAGCAACTCAAGCTGAACCAATATGATGTTGACCAAGTAAATGAGATAGCTCAGAGTCTCGAGTTCCACTTCAATAGCACTTACGTCAGATTCTCTGGTGACAACAAGATGCATACAAAGGCAGAATTGGAAGAAGCGTATCTTGAAGCGAAACGACTACAGGATAAGCGGAGAGCTTTGGCCCTGGCGAGGCGGATGCGTATTCAGGAGGAGGAGGATCGCGATAGCTGCGCTTACACTGAGAAATGCTGATTTTGCAGGCAATGTGGTTGGGATTGGCTGGTTGCAGAGACGTAAGTTATCTTTGGGTTATGATACGATTGAATGATGATGTAGCACATGTGTACTAGCTGGGTAGGTAAACACCTTTGGTTGAACCGGCTGACTGGACGCTCTTTCTGACTCGATCCTGCAGAATAGACAGTTACCATTCTAGCCACCGACAATACGAATAAGGGCAGTTGCAGATCGAACAAGCTATCTGGGTCAAGCCGGGGTTCACGTAAAGAGGGCATGTTCTCATCATTCACAAAGCTACACAAAAGAAGAAGAAGAACTGTAAGGGACTAGATCAATAAGGGAAATAGCTTCCTCAGACAAAGGCGCATTCCTTTACCAGGGTTTTGGAAGGGGTTTCAGAATTCCTTGTTTTTCCTTAGCCATTGTTCGGAAGTTTAGTATCTTTGCTATATGCGAATTCCTTTCGATGTCAACAACTAATTCTTGAAGACACTAAGTGAATGTGCTTTTACTTTGTCAAGCAGCTCATCATCTGCCTTGACATTTTATTTAGCTAAGCAGGAGATCACTTACAATAGAAGCCTAATCGGATTGAACTCTATACACTATAGAGAACATAAGTCAGGTATCATAGCCTGTACTGTACTCAGCACCATTCTTGTCCATTCTTTTAACAACCGTCCTTCCCGCCCTCTCTTTACAAGTTTTTTCCATTATGCATTCTATACCATGTTACTTCACCCTACTCTATTGCCTATAATATGACCCCTAAGAACTCCCATTATTGCGCCCTTGAATCATTTACTCCGACTTATTTATTGCATTCTTCTTACCATCATTTTCCCCCACAATCGTAGTGAACTCTATTATAGATGGTGTGTGCTGAACTTAAGATAGTGCCCAACCTGTGTCTTGACAGTTATAGATCTAACACAACCCATCACTGCTTAAGAACTCATATGCATCAAAGAATTGATCCATATCTCCAAATTCGTCCTCGCTAGAGTAATCATATGGGGATAGTGATATGATAGAATCCCTTAGTCGATGGAATGATATCGTCAGCTCGTCCGTTTTGTCGTAGCGGCTTTCATAAACCTCGGTTGCTGTTAGGTCTTTGTCATTCCTGGCATCGACATCTAAGCCCTTGAGCTTAAAACGAGATAGTGTTTTGAAGGTTCTTTCGTTACCCCAATATGCCGCCACGTGTAAATAAGTTCCCCAGTCACCGATTATGCGATGATCAGCGCCTAGCTCAAGAAGCGTTGCTTGCGCATCGGTAGCATTCTTTTGGATCGCTACACCAAGCGATGACAGTCCATTATCAGCTATTGCATTTACATTGGCACCTTGCTCATACAACAAGCGAATGGCAGAAACAGAGTTATCGCTCGCCGCATAGTGAATCGGGCGATTTCCATTCGGGCCGATACAATCTGGCTGTGCGCCTTCTCGCAGCAACCTGTCTATCATGGTGACATTATCACGGATAGCAGCTGTATGTAAAAGACTCCATCCCGCGGGGAAACCGTCAATTGCATTGGCGCCAGCAGCAAACAGTAAGTCAAGTATGGTAGCACAAGTGTTTGAGGGTAGGTGGCCCGCATAATCTACAAGAGTACGATTATATGGTCCCTTCTTGTGGACTGAGGCGCCAGCTTGGATCAGAGCCTCAGCTGCTTTTGCGTCGCCTAAAGCAACAGCATACATGAGTGGAGTCATGCCAAACCGGTCTTTACTGTGGATCTGTGCCAAAATATCTGCTTTGCCGGACTTGAGAATAGGGCCTATGTCGATTGGACATCGTTTAACAACAACCTCATGTATGAAGCTCAAGTCAATGTCATCTAAACACTGAGAGATCTGAATCAGCCTTTGGAGCTCAGGCTGTAGCTTGAATGGTATGATTTTCTGGAGGTGCTGATTCGTGATTTTATGCCGAAAAGAAAGGCCGTCCTCATTTGCTTGGTCTGGGTCTGCACCAGCTTGGAGAAGGACCTCCCATATTTGAAACACAAGTTCCCATGGAAGAAATGACTGAACAGAGACATGCAACGCCGAATTTCCCTCATAGTCGATATCCAATACGGCAGTGGGATTCTCAGACACGATTTGCTTCACAGCACCCAGATTTCCAGCTGAGACGTTGTAAAGTATGTTATTTCTTGAGATTCTCATAGGGTTTATGTGTCTTAAGGCTAGAGTAAACGTGAGACAGCTGGTTGATAGCTTCTCCACCAGAATATGAATCGCGTACTTGAAAGACCAAAACGGAAAGCCATATCTAACTGCGAGCCGAGTTGGACGCGATTTGGAACATGAAGGCAAGTCGCAAGTCGCTCTGGACACGGGATAACTGCAGTACTCAACGATTACCGAACCCATGATCATTCGAAGTAATTTTGGGAGCCCGCTCCAAGGACGGTATGAAGATGCCGAAGCGTGACATCTGCAGGCACAGTTGATTGAGCATTGGGATTGCACTAGTTTTAGCTTGAAAGCTAGTGTACAGTGCTGAAGTGGCGAGAATCCATTGGCCTGGGAGCCCTGTGTTCCATGAGACTGATGGGGTGACACATTTGTGTTGTCCCTTGCTAGATCAGGTCGCGGAGTATTCCTCGTCGTTGCCAACTGATTGCTAATAGCTTTCACCCATTCTGGTGGCAGTGTTGGTGTTGTGTTCTGTAAGGCCTCCAGAGCTGCGGCGATGTCTGACTGGTTTTGAAATGTTATGTCTCGATCAACTGTAAGTTGGTCTCTCGTGTCTAGTAGACAAGTACCCAACGCATGAGTTTTGGTATAGTGACGGCGTTGCATAACTTGTATGTCCTGCAATACAAGTTCGATGCGAGTCAAGCTTGAGCTACATTGATGTTATTCTGAGATTGACCACACGTTTTTCGGGGAACATACTTGCAATATGCCAATTGCAACTCGCTAATACGAGATCTCACTTCTTTAAGCTCTTTTATGAGCTCTGTTGCCTTCTCCCTTTTTTGAACCCACTTGACTCTGCGTAAGGTGGGTGTCTCGTTCTTAAGACTGTCGACAAATGTGGCTAAGTCCTTCAGGACAGCCGCACCCTTGCCGATTTCAGCAGTGAGGTCACCGAGTAATCCAAAGTTACCTGTTCCACCAAGCCTCTCAGTTGCTGCAGAGTGTATTGAGTTTTCAACACGAGCAAGAACTGTCCTGACAGCTTCTGTCTCATTCTCTAACGCTTGAATGAGATACGGCGCGTTTCGGAATTGGAATTGGAGGTTTTGCAATGCATTAGATAGCTTCAACGCCAGGTCTAGCAGGCTGGCAACAGAAGCCACTAACCCAATAGCTTCCGTCATGGCATTAACAGAGATGCTTGGGGGAAATAGAGGAGCGGGGGAAATAGAGGAGCAGGCGATAGGTCTTTTATTTCACAGAAATGTGCAAGTCCTACGAGACCCCGCGCTTATGTCACGTGAGACTAGCGACTCTGAAGCTCCTTGTGACCGCCGGTGTGCTGCCAATTATCTATCAAAGAACCAGTGCTCAAGTACCAAAGCCGAAAACGTCATCGAGAATGCAAATACCAAGCTTAAAAAAGAAACTGAAAGTAGAGACCTTGAAAGGTACAATCACTGCACCAAACAAACTGGAAGAAGAAGTGTCAGGCTTCGAGGGCATAGGCTCTAGCATCATTGGTCTACTGTGTTTGGATGCTTTATGCTGCCTGAATTGTGTTTTTCAGATTGTGATCTTTTGTTAATAGACCTAACAACTAACAATTGCATCAGGTGCCTTATACGCAAAGCAAACAAAGCTACTAGCTACCTCGCCCATTAAGAAGAAGCCATGGGATGATGGCTTCTAAGAGATAGATCGAGCCATTGGGAGGACCTAGAATGCACAGATAAGCAGGACGGTCAAATCATGCCCGAAAGAATTGGATCTGTGCACTAACCCCTTCACTTCGGTTTCTATCTATGTTTACATACAGACACAGTATCTCTGTCTTCCCCCCCTTATTAAAAAGCATTCTTGCCTCGTCCGCATGCATCTAAAACCTTGGACATCTATCCTAAATAATGTAGAAATTTAGGTAAGCTTAGTATACTTTTAGAAATACTTTAATAAAATTCTATAAAATTTAGGATAAAGGCCCTAAGCTTTCTTATACCCCTGGTAGGAACTCGCAAATGTGACCCCAATCGGTACTCTGAATTCGGTTTCATTAGCGTTAAAACACTCTAAAAAGCCAATTTCAATTCATGACACCCGCAAAAATGAGTCAACCAAACCCTATCGTCTTGACTACTGTATCAACGACTATCGCTTGTATAGCGATGATGATCACCCTCTTGAATTTGGGCTGGACAATCTATGCTAAGAGGAGAGACTGAGAGATCGAAGATGAAGACGCCGAAAGGACAATGAGAATGCTGCTGCTGCTATGAAAGCAGTTACCAGAGAGGAGCATGAGAATTTGAAGGAGTCCAGCTTATCGTGCATAGTGATTCCATTCTTGGGACTCTATGAGACTGTTGGTTGTTTCAGTGACATTGTCGGTGGCCTTGGTGAGAGATTCCTTCTCAAGCTGGTCGTTCGCACAATAAGCTGGAGCCCGAAATAAAGAGCTTGTGAATGTTATCCTAAATAATATAAATTTAGTCTAAGGCTATACAAACACCAACTAAATTTACCTAAGCCTTCACAGGACTTAGGTATCGCACCTCAGCCTTCCTGTCTCTCGTTCAGCTAAATTCATTGTGGCAGGCGTTACTAAGGACAGAATTACATATGGCATAAAAAATATATGTGACATCAAGACTGTTAACATAGAGCCGTATCTACTACCCAAGTCACCCTCCCAAAGGTAGTTCCTCACCAAAGCTCACAAACAGGCTCTTTCTTGGGGCAGTTAAATGCCTTGTTAAACCCAACAGTATTCTTGAGAGGCAGCAGTACTCTCGCAGGTGCCGGGCTGTGTACGTCATCCTCCAGTAGCGTCAAACCTAACTCGGGCGGAACATTAGAGCACCAGGTCTGGCCCCATTTGATGAAGAAGAGTTGTTCATGGGTAAAATCTTGCAAACCTGGAAGATTCTTGGCCTTGCCTTTCTCGTTTTCCCACTTCTTCCAAGCCTCATAGCTGGAAGACACACCGCCAGCATCGGCGATGTTCTCGTCAAGAGTGAGGGTTCCGTTAACATGGACACTGGTACCATTGGGCGCTAGGATGGTGAAGTTGTTATACTGTTCGATAAAGCACTTGGTCTTTTCTTCAAAGGCCTTGATCGACTTCTCATCCCACCACTCTGTGGCATTGCCAATATCATCAAAGTTGCGGCCGGTGTTGTCAAAGCCGTGCGTGATCTCGTGTCCGACGACGCTGCCCATTCCACCATAGAGCAGGTAGGATGGAAATTCTACGTCGTAGATAGGGAACTGTTGAAATCCTGCGAAGAGAACGATCTGGTTCAAAGTGCGGGCGTGGTAGGCGTTGGCGGTTAGAGTGCTCAATACAAATTGGCCCCTGTTGTATGGCTTTCCCAGAGTCATCCAGTTGTTTTTAACCTTGGACTTGGCGAAAGCCAGCGCAGTTAGAGCCAGAGAAGGCTGAATCTCGACATCCGAATAGTAATCCTTCAGGGCAATTGGGTCTACGGCATCAGGAAACGTAGGCAGGCCGATGATCTTCTTCATCGCCTCCACCTTCTCGATAGCCGCCTTCTTGACCTCATCTGATGGCCAATCCCGTGATTCTATGCGTTCCGAAAAGGAGTCCTTGATGTGTTGCACAAGATCAGATGTAAGTTCGTTAGCTTCAGGACTAAAGTGCTTGTCCACGAAGAAGCGTGAGAGTATCCATGTCAAGCCCGTCGGGCCGATGAACTGCGATGTGATCTGGGAGCCTTGGGTCCACGCAACTCCGTAGTTCATTAAGTTGATGCACCGCTTCCACCGTGGTAAAGGACTTTCGGGATCTCTTTTCCTAATCTTAGTCACCAAGTCGTTATACGCGTTGGTCAAATCGGCCTCGATGTAGATGGAAATGGAAGAAATGGCCTTCCATACAAAATATGCTTGGAGAATCGTACTCGGAGTCTCAGAGATAATCTGGGATGCATTGTTGAAATACGCGGGTGCGATAAATTGGATGTCGCCTTTCCAGTTCTTCGGAGCAAGCTTCTCAATCACATACTCGTAGTTCAGCTCGGGAAGTTGCTTCTGCGCCTCGGCAATCGAGACCAGGTCAGATGTTAGCCCGTTCTGTTCGGCATAGGTAGAGGCAGCCACTAGTTTGCCTTCTAACTCGATGACTGACGCGACTAGCTTGGCAGCTGTTGTCGTGCTGATATTAGAAGGGTGAACAGAGACCAGAAGTTGAGACGCGATCTTGATGTACTCTTCGAGATCCTGCTCCGTAGCGGGGAGGACCACCTCATCAGGCTGTAGAGGAAAAAGGGCCAGTTGGACCGCGTCGGGGTCGGTGTCTGCCTGCTTGAGTATGAACCGCTGGAACGTCTGAATGCCGACGGTCTCAAAGAAGGTCAAAGTCTTGCCCAAGGCAGCAGATGCCTGGGTTGTGTTTGCAGCTGTCTTGTTGCCGCCTGATGCGGGAGTAGTAGGGTACAGATCGACAACTGTCTTGACAATCTCCTGCAGAGTTTGGAGACCCTCTTCTTCGAGTGCTGTATAATTAGTGCAGACTTGATACGTATCTTGTATCTTGGAAAAGATTTCCTTGTCTGCTTTGGACTGCTCCTTGGTGAGGTTGACTGTGATCCATCCAGCGTCTTCGCCGGAGGGATATGGACTCTCAAGGATCTGTCGCAAGGCACTGTCGACGTTTTCCTGGGCAAGAGTGAGTCCATCTGTAGAGACACCGCCCGCAGGAATCTCGTGTCGAGCAGCCCAGTTGCCGCAAACATCTGAGCTAGAGGTTAGACTTGAATCGAGGACGTAATTGCGTGGTAGGTCTCACATTGTTCAAAGTCCTCGCAAGGGTCAATTTCGGTGTAGTTTAAAGCCAAACTTCCGAGTATCTCTGAAGCGATGTGCACACAAGATGCTGATGTGCACAGATTGGACGCAGCTGAGCTGGGGGCCATGGCGACGGTATACGTCTACGCAAAAGTGTTTTCTAGGGTAAAGAGAAGTGATGAGCGTATGCAATGACGGGCAAAGGATAGTTGGCTCTGATTTCGTGGTGATACACTATGAGCAGTCTGGCCGATGATAGCACAACTGTATTGTCCTGTTCATACTTATATACGTTCAATCCACTACAACAGTAGCATAGCCATCATGACGTCCTAGTAAGCAGCAGGTTCCTACGCAAGATGGGGCCGAGCTGTACGGACGAGGCGGAGCTGAGCGGGCGATTTCACCTCAAAGAACAAGGTTAATTATGATTACTGCATTAGTATTATCCGTAGCGTCTGGCTCGCTTTGTGCTTTGGAGATTTTAACCAATCGGACATCACCAGACGAATCGAAGATCATCGCCAAGAAGATCTCACGCGAAAATAAGCCTGGAACCAATTGAACTAGGCCGTAAAAGGCATTTTCTACCGCTCTCAACTCCTCTGGGCGTAATATTCTGACATCACTTGCTCTTGGAAGAATCGCGGGCAGCAAACTTCAGCGGTGCAAAATCCCAAAGGCAGTAGGCGGTAAGAGCTTCTTGGCGATCACAAAGTGGCTGTATAAAGCCCGCAGCCCGTACTTGATGTCACATAGAACCAAATTCTTCGAGATCAATCATTCTATTGGTTGTAAAACACTGTGCTTTGTCCCTTCCGTACCCATAATGGGTCAACAATACTCTCAGCCCAGGCCAGGTACCAAGCTTCAAGTCATTGGCGCTGGCCTTCCCCGCACCGGAACTGCATCGATCAGTCGCGCGCTGGAAATTCTTCTTGACGGTCCGGTATATCATGGTGGCACACAAGCATTTCTTGGCCCCGAAAGAGAGATCAAAACATGGATTCAGGTACTGAATCAGTGGAGGCCAGAAGGCATTTCCATAAAGCACTCCAATCTAGATCTCATTAAAGAACGAGTTGATGGGCTTGTCGCAATCACTGACTCGCCTGGGTCAACGCTTGTGCGAGAATTGATGGCGATCTACCCAGATGCCATGGTGATTTGCACCGTGCGCGATGTTGACGCGTGGGAACGAAGCATGGCTACTGTTAGTACGAAATCAACACAGTGGTTCCTGCGCTTCGTCCTCTTCCCTTTGCCCTCACTGCGATACTTTGTCGACTACATCAATGCGTTGCGCCAGCAGTGGTTTTTGAAGTTTGGAGAAACGGAGCCAGTGACGAGTAGCTCGTACAACCAGCATATCACCTGGCTGAAGGAAAATGTACCAGAGGACCGCCTGGTATTTATAGATGTTCGCGATGGCTGGGAACCGTTATGCAACGCATTGGATCTACCAGTTCCGAAAGGTGTCCCTTTCCCAAGGATCAACGATAGCCAAGCTATTGACAGCTTTGCGAAGAAACACGTTAACAGAGGGTTAGCGAGGTGGGGAATGATATTGTTTGTCATCGGAGCGAGCACGTGGACTCTATTCTGGTAAAATGGAGGTATAGAATGGGCCTCCTATGTATTTCTTTATCTATTTCTTGGGGCTAGTATTATACATGAAAATTAAAGATCAAAACGCCAACGCTTGCTGTTTTCCTTGATGAACCATCTCGTCATAAATGCACCTTCTTCCGCCCACTCCGCAATATCTCTTCCAAACCGCTGTTCTACCTCCTGCAAGAACGATTTAAAGTCTAGTGCTTGTACAGGGTTGTGTTCGTAAGGGTCCTTCGTCAGGTCCGCCAGTTTCCAAGCCACGTGTTCTATTATCGGCACAACAAGATGACGCTCTGGATACCGGCCGTCTCGGATGCTAAGCATAGCGCGCCCAGGATTGGTGATGGTGAACTGCCATTGCCCATTGCCCGTTGCCAAAGGGCGAAGGAGCGATTGTCCTTCATAATTGCGGATTAGATCTTGGGCAGCCTCCCGGCTTGTCTTGCTCAGTGAGCCTGTTTCGAGGAGGATATCCAGGATCGTAGGGAGGATTTGAGTTGCATGCACACCCTCATCCACGTCGAAGGCTGGTAGTTGGGGATGTGAGAGAACCAGCGGTACATGCTCAACACCAACATTGGGGTTATAGTATGGCGAGGCGATATCATTCTCTGGGAGAGATACACCATGGTCGCCCTGAAAGATGACCAAAGTCTCATTGGCAACCCCTTGCTTGTCCAGGATACCAAGGACCTTGCGAATCCATCTGTCTTCATAGCCAATTGTGTTGATATATCTTGACATCATATCAAGATGACCACCGTTTGCCAGTGGTGTATACTTTTCCTTCTTGGGCATGTGGAATCGATGGTGGCTGGTTGATGTAATATGGCTCAGAAATACCCGGTTGTTTTCTGTCCTGGCGTTTTCAAAGACGTCGGTAATGTAGTCTTCCAGTGGATCCTCTTCAAAAGCAAAGTCGTTAATGTTTTCCAACGTGACCGCTCCGTGCCTTGCGTTTGCGCTGCGCAGATATTCCTGACCAATTATCCCCTCATCCGGGAATCCCATCGCAGACATTAAAGCACCATGGCTATCATAGTTGAGTTTCGCTGCTTGGAAAAAATAAGACTTCCACTTGTCCATCTGACTGGCTTCCTTTGTACGTGCTTGTTTCTCCTCTGCTTTGTTGAGTGCGTTGAAAATATGTGGCAAGCAAGGTTGGTAGATATGATGACTGTAGTCCAGATTGAAATCTGCAGCTAGAGGAGAAATGCCGCAGATTGAGCCTGTTAGGCTTTTGAGGGTGTATGTTCCTGAGGTATGTGCATTGGTGAAGCGAATCCCCCCTCGTTTCGGTTTACTGGCGTGTTCGAAACCGTCCGAGTAATCGCCTGTGATGAAGTTTGCTGTTGGTGTTAAGTTGGCCAGTTTCTCTTGGACGTCTTGAGGCAGTCCGTTCGGAAAGGTCTCGGTAAAGCGATTCCATACTAGACCATTCTTTTTGATAGGAAAGACATCATGTCGGGTACTCTCCAGGAAGAACAAAACTACATGTCGGACATTGAGTTTCTGTAGCTTTCCTCGGAGAGAATCTCGTAAGGGTTCGTCTAGATTTGAGACTCTCATGGGGTCCGACTTGGCGCTATAATGGGGCTGATCGAGATACCAGTCTTTAAAACCGTCCATGGCTGGTATATCCATTGGAAGCCAGCTGAAAGGGGTAGGCTGTACGAGTGCGGTTCGATCGTCCCAGGTTCGCTGTACTCCTTTGCCGAAAACCGATGGAAGATTGTCGAGGAATGGGGACGAGGCGAAGTCGATGAAAGGTAAAAGTCCAGTAGTCCAGGAAAGAAAGATCAGGGAAGGATCCTTGGGTCGAATAAAGGTAAGGATAAAAAGCGCCGTTAATAGAAGAGTAACAATCGGGTAAGGGAGTATGCGTAGAAAACGGCCGAGTCTAGATCTTCGTACTGGTGAACCTCCCCTTGAGCTTCGTGGTGAACTCAACAGCGAGACTGACGGCGAGTGGAAATTTTTCTTCAATTCCTTGTCGTGATAAGAGGTGCTTTCGATGTCGAGCCATGACAGATCCTCCCGTTGGAATAACGCATCGTAATTAAATCGCTGACCCAATTGGCGACAAATATAAGTAATAGGCCAGTTGACGAGGTCTGCACCCCAACCGAATAAAGAGTAACAAGCGACCTGAAGCAGTGCGCCCAAGCAAGCGAAGGCACAGAAGACACCGATGAAAGCTGTGAGGCCTGATAGAATAATTGCTTGAGCAGTTGGGTCGGCCATAAAACCGATATTGCGCCAGTGGATTTCAGACCCCGAAACTAGATAGAATGAAACTGAGACAGTGCAAATGATAGTGTTGTAGGTCATCAAGGAGAATGCGAGTGTATTGACGATTCTCCGTGGCTTGGCAGCACTAGGCACCCAATGACTTAGTAGCAGTCTGATTAGAAGGAGTAAAAGGATATCTTGAGTAAAGAAGGAGAAAAAGAAGAGAAGCATGCGCTTGGGCGTCACCGAAGCTCTGTGATTATGAAGATGCACTCCTTTGGCAGCACATACTGCCAGCAGGGTAAGAGTGAACGCCAGGCGTTGGTTAGCTAGTTTTGAGGCGTATAGCAAGCATATCCTCCTAAAGGGGGCCATTTTGAATGACGTGCTGACTAAAAAAGCGAGAAAAGGAAGGGAAAAACGGGAAATAGGGAGCCAAGACCCTTTTTCTTAAATAAGCGCCTCCTACCTCCCCTTTCACTAATATCACCCCATAGTTTAGTGCCTACCTAGCCTCATTACCTGACCGAGCATGGTGCAGTGGCTGTTTGAGCACGCGAGCAGGAAGAGGTAATCTAGACCGTTAATAGCGCTTACTTAGACCGCGCCGCAATATGGGCTCGACGATGCATTGTGGTTTGTCGCGTCGTATTTTCGCTCGTATTGGATTTTCAGGTCTAGACTAGACGCGGCTAGACTCAATGCCAGCGGTTGGGTTCTAGGGGTTCTGGGTCCGGCTAAGTGGCAGGTTTTCCCCTGAGATGGAGCCTTAGCAAACGGCAACTTGTGCCGTGTTTGGTCATGACATTTGAGAGATTGAGTTTCGATGTGCGTAGGCTTTGCCGACATCCGGGTTAGGAGACTTCATTTCTCTTATGTACTGAGGACGTTTCATCAACATGTTGCAGCACAAAGGTATATGGTCCATTTTCTGGACAGATGCTTCGAAAGAGACCACGGCGCCTGGAGGATTGTGTGCTGTCATTACGATTGTGTAATTTGTAGGGCTGTGCTGACCCAAGCGAAAATGTCGCATTTTCTAATGGACAAACGGGCTAGCGGGTAAGACGGGGTGAATCTGTTCCAGACAGATTCTAGACCCTTGGCGGCCCAAAGGTTTGTGGCTTCGACGGATTGTGGCAGTGCTCAAAAGGGATTTCGGCAGCTTCCCGTTCTAGCCATTTCTTGTCGGCTTCCGCGCCCTGCGAGCGAAGGATTCAGGGCTGATTTGGCTAACCAGGATTATATTTCAGCTCCTGCCTGAAATTTACTTTTCCACCCGTAATTCCCCATTTTATTTTTCCTCGGCCAGACACTCGCTGCCCGCGGGGTTACAAAATACTTCTGATGCGGGAACCCGCGCTCACCATCCAGAATCAGATCTTCACATCAGACGTTTTCTACTATTAAAGTTTAGAATGGTGTTGATTGAACGATTAGATGATGTCATCCAGACTTCCTTCGTGTCAAGGGGATCGTAAGGAATTATTTCCGCTTGGAATCTTTATCTTTCCAGTTTGCAGTATCTTCTTCATTAAGGGGTTATTAGATCTTCATCGCGTGTTGTGTACCTGGTAGTTTCACGTTACAGAGTAGACCCTCTGGGATTATACGCATTAAGGGCCGTGATTGGTTAGAATTATGATGACACAGCTGTGTAGGGTAGATCGCCCAACGGCACAGATCGCTGAATAGATCACTCATTATTCACTCGACAATGAAAAGTTCTGTTACATTTGTTGCATTAGCGATAGATATTTTTCGCGCGAAAAGAATCTTTGTAACCCATATGACAGTGGTATTGTGAAGTGTTTTAATTAACATTTTTGAGAAGCTGCTGCTTTACAATTGCGCTTCAGTCTGAGCACAGTTCGGCGTAATGAGACAGGTGAGGCAGCTATTTTGACATCGAGAAGCGGATAATTATTTATAAATATAATGCCATTTTGTAAAAGCTTCAGCTTCTGAAATAGTTCGTAATAAGAATCTCGAGGAATTGACATCAGGCTGTCCAGCATTAATGCACCAGAATATTCCCCCCGCAACATCGTCACTCCCCGCATTCAATGAATGCCGCTTGCTCCGGATCACCAATCAATCACTGGATAATGACATAATTTAGCTTAACCAGGAAATGATGAGCGCCAAGCTCGGGCCGACTTGGCAGTCTTGAACAAATGCCGTTAGCAATTTGACCACTTTGGAGCTAATTTGCGGGGTTACCAAGATTTTGGCATCGTCTGATTCCCGGTCATTGAGTTCTTGCTTATTTTCATCACGTAGAATACAAGGTCAAATTTTTATTCAAGGTCTTTAAGACTTTTTCCCAGATTTTCCATAATCGTAGCTTTTATCTGTGAGAATACTCTGGTAAAATCTGCTGGTTGTTGAGTGTATCGCACCAAATGGTATCACCGGCATAATGCTTTCCTCAGTACGTCAACACAAACTCTTAAATTCATCAAGATCAAAATTCTTGCAATAACTCACATTTATCTTATTTCATTACTTGAATACTAATTCCTCTGGTGTAGAAAATTAGATCTGCCGTTTTGGCGCTTCTCTCTTCAGTAACGCTGGCAACCGGCACTCCCGACCATGACCGTATCAAAAAATGCTATCAACGTCATAGCACATCAAATCATTCAGCCAAAGCCAGCGACAACATCTACAAGACCTCATTCCCCGGTGTAACATGGGATAACGACAATTGGCTCCTCAGCACAACGAATTTGGACCAAGGCCACTATCAATCTCGCGGGTCAGTCGCAAACGGCTATCTCGGCATCAACGTTGCCGCCACCGGCCCATTCTTCGAAATTGACCTCGACGAAGAAGGTGGCGTCATCAACGGCTGGCCACTCTTTTCGAGGCGTCAAACCTTTGCTACTATAGCGGGTTTTTACGATGCACAGCCAAACACAAATGGGACCAACTTTCCATGGCTTTTGCAGTATGGTTATGAGAGTGTCATCAGTGGAGTTCCGCACTGGAGCGGACTTATTCTTGATTTGGGAGATGATGTCTATCTTGATGCGACGGTGGATAATCGGACTGTTCATAACTTTACGTCTACCTATGACTTCAAAGCTGGTGTTTTGGAGTGGTCGTATACGTGGAAGCCCAAAGCTCAGAAGGGCGCTTACGAGATCAAGTACCGCTTGTTCGCGCACAAACTTCACGTCAACCAGGCCATCGTGGATCTAATAGTCATCCCATCCATCGACTCCGAAGCGACCATTGTCAATGTAATTGATGGATATTCGGCAGTGCGCTCGAACTTCGTCAAGTCAGGCGAGGAGGCTGACGGCGCCATATTCTCGGCTGTACGACCAGTGGGAATCGCCAACGTGACCGCCTATATCTACGCACAAGTCAACGGATCAAAGTCGCTAGATCTTTCCCGTCGCAAATTGGTCCATGGAAAGCCGTATGTGCACACCAACGAATCATCTATCGCACAGGCTATCCCTGTCAAGTTCTCCGCTGGTGTCCCTGTTCACATCACTAAATATGTCGGAGCCGCTTCTTCCGACGCCTTCGACGATCCTGGAAAGACGGCGAAGGAGGCTTCACGCAGGGCGATGGAGGATGGGTACGAGAAGTCTCTTTTGTCACATGTCAAGGAATGGGAGAGTGTGATGCCGAGTGATTCTGTGGATAGCTACGCCTTTCCCAACAACAACACGCTCCCTGACGATGAGTACATCATCGACTCCTCTATCATCGCCGTCACAAACACATACTACCTTCTCCAGAACACAGTAGGCAAAAATGCACAAAAGGCAGTGTCAGGAGCCCCCGTCAATATTGATAGTATCTCGGTCGGCGGGCTTACATCCGACTCTTACGCTGGCCTGATCTTCTGGGACGCAGACCTCTTCATGCAACCAGGTCTCACAACATCGCACCCAGAAGCGGCTCAAAGAGTAACAAACTATCGAGTGGCCAAATACGACCAGGCCAAGAAGAACATCGCGACTTCTTACGCTGGTTCGCAAAACAAGACCAAGTTCTCTGACTCAGCGGCTGTGTATCCGTGGACTAGTGGTCGGTTCGGTAATTGCACTGCTACTGGTCCTTGTTGGGACTACGAGTACCACCTAAATGGAGACATTGGGATTTCTTTGGTGAATCAGTGGGTTACAAGCGGTGATACGGATTTCTTCAAGGAGACGCTGATGCCGATTTATGACTCGGTTGCGAACCTCTTTGCGGATTTGCTGAAGCCGAATGGATCATCGTGGACTATCACAAACATGACTGATCCCGTAAGTCCAATCGAGCATTTGTCTTGCTTCGAATACTGACGTGACATAGGACGAGTATGCGAACCACATCGACGCTGGCGGCTTCACCATGGCACTTGCTTCGGAGACTTTGATTCAAGCTAACAAGATCCGCCGACAGTTTGGAATGACAGAGAACAAGACGCAGGACGAAATAGCCTCCGATGTGCTCTTTATCAGAGAGAACGGTATAACATTGGAGTTCACAACCATGAATGGCAGTGCCATTGTGAAGCAGGCTGACGTGGTGCTCATGAGCTTTCCATTGGGTTACAATGATAACTACACGGACCAGAATGGACTGGATGACCTCGACTATGTAAGCTCGCTAGAGTGAGTAATGCGACAGAATACTGACTTAAATGACTTAGTATGCGAACAAGCAGTCTCCTGATGGACCGGCCATGACATGGGCAATCTACTCCATCGTAGCCGACGAGCTATCACCATCTGGTTGCTCAGCGTATACCTACGCGCAATACTCCTATAAGCCTTATACGCGACCTCCGTTCTATCAGCTTTCCGAACAGTTGGTCGACAACGCTACCACCAATGGTGGCACGCATCCTGCATATCCCTTCCTCACTGGTCACGGAGGCGCCAACCAAGTGACTATCTTTGGATACCTTGGACTGCGACTCATTCCTGATCAAGGTCTTCACGTGAATCCGAACCTGCCGCCTCAGATTCCGTATCTAAAGTATCGAACATTCTACTGGCGCGGGTGGCCTATTTCTGCTTGGTCGAACTACACCCATACTGTTATTTCTAGACATCAGACGACTAAGCCTCTTGATGTTGCGGATTCTTGGTATGCCAACAAGAGCATTGCAGTCTATGCTGGAAAACAAGGAGACACTGCACTCCATCATTTGACATTTGACGAGCCAGTCGTTATCAAGAACAGGCAGATAGGCAGTGTCAACACAGTGCACGGCAATCTCGCTCAGTGCCGACCGGTCAAGTCTTCCAACTCATACGAGCCAGGGCAATTCCCTCTTTCAGCTGTTGACGGAGCTACTTCGACAAAGTGGCAGCCCTCAAAGGCCGCTGAGATCAGCTCACTGACGGTTTCCCTTGCGCAAAAGGATGTTGGATATAAGGTCAAGGGTTTCTACTTTGATTGGGCGGATGCACCACCTGTCAACGTCACAGTTCTGTTTCACAACAAAACCATTGATGATCCGGCAAAGATCTATGGCAAATCAAGTCATGAATCGGATTACGATGTCGTGGTGTCTATAAAGAAAGTCAAACTCTCGGATGCGTACAACGCGAAGACCGATGATCTGGATGCAGTTGTTATGCCTACGGGAAACACAACTAATGTCACTCTTCTAGAGCCTGTTCCCTTATCTCGATACGCCACATTGTTGGTCGCTGGGAACCAAGCTTTGGATGCGGTTGATATCAAAGCTAGGAATGGCACGGGCGCTACAGTTGCCGAGTGGGCGATTTTGCACTAGAGGTAATTATGCAGTGTAAAGGATGGTGTATTGTATAAGGTTCGATGGCGGACGTAGCGAAAGGAGGGCAAGATCTTGTTTGAGGAAGCCATTGATGTAATCGGTGCAGAGGTCCGGTTCTCGACGCTTCCTACCTTCAATCAGCTTGGGTACTCATAATAATCTACTGTCATTAATGAAGTACGCTCGTATGTGATGCCTAAGTCACTCAAAATCCCTATTCTAAGCGTCATGGCTCGTGAGGACTCGCGGCGCTTTGTTAGCGAGGACGAGCCGGTTGTTCAAACCGCTTTTAAGCACCTACGGCAGGGTAAGCAATAGGAAGCCTGTACCTCTCAAGTCAACCGCTTTATCGGGCATTGGAATCAAAGATTGATCACTACGCACGCTGGATAAATTCACCAAAGGTATTGTTGTAAATTGAGCAAAGAATTGAATCTATGGACAAGAACCTCTTCGCCGGTCCTCATACAGACCTGGCTGGATCAAGCTATCTGCAGCTAGCCGCTCAAGACTGGCATGTGTCATAAGGCGGGTTGGGCTTGTCACATGCACACGCGCCATTCGGGTGAGCCTTGTCGATTCTGCCATTTCCACGGCCCTGATCATGACAATCCTTGTTACAGACCTGGTCGCTGAAAGCGCCGTGGCACTCAACCGCGTAGTAGTACTTCCAAGGGTTGGTACCGCTCTTGAATCCGCGTTCCTGGCAGTACGAATCCATCGCCTTCTTGTTGGCCAACTACAAAGTGGTCAGATGAATGTTGATATCGGCGAAAGTGCAACTTACGATGCAGTAGCAATGGTGAGTGTCGGTAACCTTGGGCGTCATGTAGTCGTCGCAAGGGAACTGGTCGAACTTGCACGCCGCGTAGGAGTCGCCGCAGGCAGGAGGGTCATTTGGCCCCTGGGAAGAAGGTGTTTGACACTGCAGAAAATTAGAATATTGCATCTCGAAGTTGTACTACTAGGCCTTTCTCACCATGGGCCTGGGGCAAGTGCTACCACGAGCACTCAAGCGACTCGGGGCCCAATTGGGATGTTCAAGTTGAGACCTCTGGTCCGCGGACACGAGACCTGCAGTAGAGAGAGCAGAGATGAGAGTGAGGAGCTTCATATTGATAATATTGAATCGTGTCAAGTAAGCTTGAGGAACTGAGACATAGTAACTATTCATTGGATGGTGACTGGCATATATAGACTGTCCTCTTCGAAAAGGAGTGAAGTTTGGAGCAATCTCTAATATAGTGGTAAGGAAAGGTTGAGTCTATGGGAAATTAAAAAGTATATTATACGGAAGAATTATTATGCACTCATGGAATAAAGTTCTTAACTACTGGGATTGATAAAAACTTTGCATCTGCCGATTGACGTGGACCGGTCCCTCGGTGCCGATAACCTTAAATATCCTAATAAACGTCAACACACCGCTTTCCACATAAGTTACATACCTCTACTGTGCGGGCCATGGCTTAGATTATTTTATGATGATCTTCAGGATGAGGATGCTCCAAGTTTACACTACGCCTAGTCCCATTTTAGAGGTTTCACTTCACGTACATTCAAACCCGACTGCCGGAATTGCGACAAAAACTCTAAAATACGGGACATTTTCCGTGCTACTCCGTAGTATCCGTGCATTCCGGGTCTTTGACAGGTAGGAACTGGGCTAATTCAAGCCCCCAGAACTAGAGTAGTATAGAAAAAGGTATCTCCGTAGACAGGGGTTGAATACTGCTGCACGAGTAGCCGAGTTCCGAAATTGCAATGGTTTGGGTTTAATAGGCGCAAAACCCGATGCAATTAACTGACCATCCTTAAAGTTTCGGTCGAGATCCTTTTAACCATGCGAAATGCGGTTATGGCTTTCTTATATGCCGCGTGCATACAAGCGGCAGATACTTAAGATCTCGCCTTTAAGTCTCTAGCTAGGAAAGTTCGGAACTTGTTAGGATGTGACGTAGAGTCTTTGCAGGAGTTGTAATATTTCTATATAGTATAATTACTAATTTTATATAAGTAATTATATAAGGGATTTTTTAATTAATAATATATTATAAAGTTACCTTTATATACCTTGTAGAAGTTAAGGTAAATATAGGCTCGGTATGGCCAGAAGGGTTTCTATAGCATAAGGGATAAGTTAGTGCTATTGCTAAGGTTAAATTACTAGATATTAAGTTTCTAAGAATACGAAATAAAAGGTTTATTGTGGGGTCTAATTAAACAATAAAAGTATTTAAGCCTGAATCGTTTCCATCCCTCCCGTTAATTGAAAACCTGTAAACTCATAGTCTCTCACCAGCCAATTCTATACATCCTTACCCCTTCCTCCCATCCCCTATCTCCATACACTTCAGCTCCTAAGCAATCATGCGTTTCGACGTCGTTTTTGTCCTCAGCTCCTTCCTCGGCGTGTCAGACGCTCTGCGCCGAGGATGCAAAATGAACCCAAACCACAAGGGTGAAGGGTGGTATTATACCACCAGTATCGATACTGTCGAGAACGTTGCGGCCGACTTCTGTACTACTCCTTCTGTCGTTAGGCAGTGGAACAACCTCAAAGGAGAGCTTAGTCCTGGCATGAACCTTAAGGTCTCTTGCCGTGTTCGTCACCGCGACTGCCGAAAGAACACACCCACTGATGGCGCGTATGTCATTGTGAAAGGCGACGATCTAGGAACCATTGCAGAAGACTTCTGCACCAATGCGGATACGCTGCAAGCAATGAACTCTGGTACTATTAAGAACAAAGACTTTATTCAGCCTGGCTGGATCATTCAGGTTCCCTGCAGCTGGAACTAACACGTATGTCATGTCTGCGGATTGATGGAGCTTCCTAACTGAAGAACATTCCAGGCTAATTGATCAAGATAGGAATTATATATACGATAACTTGGGTCATTAGCCTCCCAGGCTATAATGATATTCTGAGGTGTTATGGGCTCTATAAACCTGGCGGAACAGATTAGATTGGATGTATTCTGCTATAATATTAGAACTTTAAGAACGTTAGTTAAATACCATACAGTACCGATTAGCGAAAAAAAGATTCCTTTATATATAATGCACTTTTTTTAACCTTATAGGAAAAGCTTAATAAAAATAGTAAAAATAAGTATATATGTAGAGTTTAGATTGAAATTAAATATATTTTAATATTTTCTGGGTCTTTTAACCTCACGTTGTGTATGACACCTAAGTCTTCCTTCCCTGAATTTAACCTCTTATCCTCTTCTATCCCTCCCACCTCGATCACATCCTCAACAACATCCGCCCCTTTAATTGCTTCGTTTGGCTCTGAAATAGTGTCACCAGCTGCTAGAGCCTCTGCCAGCATGATAAATCTCTTATTGGGATTCGGTATCGCCTTTCTCTTCTTGCCTCTGCTCAACCGGCCAACTTCCTCCTCCAGGCCGGCTATTCTGGTGCTCAAAGACGCGATCTTGGACTTGTGTGGCGGCTGGTCTTTGGCGTATTATCAGAGTCGACTTGCCCGTCTCTGTGTCCGTCTGATCCAGGTGTCGTTTCCTTCTTGTCTGGTTGAATTTCGGCATGTATGAGCGCTTTCCGTCGTGAAATCGGCCAGTTCTCAGTTACTCTCCAGCCTGAAAGGATGTTTTTCTTCGTTATACCCACTTCCCGGGCTTTGGCATAACCCTTGATGAAGTTGACCTTGTCCACGGGCGCAGAATCCGTCAGGCTTACCAGTTTTTGGAGTTCTTTTCGATATGCAGCCTTATATGTGTTGAAAATACCATTATCCAGTGGCTGTAGGCCACGAGAGTAATATGCAGGCAGGTAACAGCAATACACGTTGTTCAAAAAACACGTAGCCATCCACTCATCCTGAATTTTCAGTCAGCGGTATTTCTGATCGAGAACAGGTAGGCACCCACAGATACATGGCTCCCATGGCCATCTAATATGATGAGCCTTGCATCGGACTCATCTGCTGGCTGGTTTTGGGGCAGATAAACCTCTTTGAGCCACTCGACCGCGATATGGTTGTCTGTCCAGCCGTTATCGGACGTGATATAATACCAGTCGGCGATCTTGTTAAACTCATCAATAAACCACTGCTTCTGAAGTTCTTTGCCCTTGAAGATAATTCCCGGCTTTAGAAGGTGGCCATCTTTAGTGATGGCTTCGATAAAACTAGTCCAAGTGTATGACTGCAAGCCTTTGAGGAAGGCTTTCCTTCTGGGATCCCTGCTGCCAATTACCAAGGAATCCAAACCTAGATTTACAATTTATTAGTAAGTATTGTATTAGAAGTGGTCAGTAGTCACCAAGTCTAGCCATGATACCGCCCTCGTTAACATTAACCGTGTTCTCCGGTTTGATCCAGCTATATTCGCTCTCCCGGATATCAAAGTACCAATTGACGGCTATTGGGGTAAATAAATTGAACCTTGCAGCTTGCTGGCGTTTCCCCACCTTCGTCTTGATATCATCGTGGCGTTTGATGAACCTGGCTAGCAAGTGTACACCGATATGCCTTTCCCGGCCTTGCTGTCTCAAGAGGGCAGCGACGGTGACACGAACTTGACTGTGAGAAGGAGCATAGCCCAAGGACTCTTGTCGAAGTATCCAGGTAACCAATCTGGACTCCTCCGACTTGGGTAGCAGCTGGGCAGGCTGGGTGACCACAGATTGTGACGGTCGGCCTCTTAATCGGTCAGAGAGAGTGGTCGGAGGCATGCCGTTCTTCTGGGCGGCCTGGTTCTGGGAGAGGCCATTTTCTGCAATATCTAGTATAGACTGGATAGTATAGACTGGATAATATCGTCCTCTATATAAGATAATTAAGGCATGTTAAAGGTAATAAAGAAAAGATAGAAAAGAGAAAAGTTAAAATAAAGGTTTAAGGAAAATATATATAGGTAAAATACTTATTATTTTTATTATTATTTAAAATTTTACTTTTAAGTAAAAAGCTAAATATTTTAATAATTAACTTTTAAAGTATATAAGTAAATAGCTATTTATTATTTAATTTTAAAAATAATTAAACATAAAGTATATAAAATATATAAAAATAAATTAATTAATATAAATTAATAAATTAATTTAAAATAATACTTTAAAAATAACTTTTATTATTATATAACTTTTCTTCTCTTTTACTATTAGCCTAATAAGGCTATTAAGCTTTTAACTTTATATATAAAGGCTTAAATAATAAGGCCTTTATAGTAAGCCTATATTTTAAAGGTTAAAATTATATAAAGTTTATTTGCTTTAATAGTATAATTACTACTTTAATTAAGTAGTATTAATACTGCTTATAGGTCTTTTAGTAGTTATATTAGCCTTTTTCCTTTATTTTATTTAAAAGATTTTTAATTAACCTTTTTAATATATTATATTAAGATTATTATACTTTTAAAGTATATTCCTTAACCTAACTATTAATTACAGTTATTAATATTAATTATAGCTATTAATATAATATCTATATATAATAGCCTGCAGGCTAATTAAGCCTATTATATAACTAACTATAACCTTATTTATATAATTAAATTAATACTAATAGAAGCTATAAGCTATAAATACTATAAGCTTTATATAATAGTTATAGCTATTAAAAAGAACTTTTTATTAAGGAATTAATTTAATTTAATTAAAATAGCTATTTTAAATTATATAAATTTAAATATCTTAAAATATATAATATCTTTAAATTAGCTAGCTAAAGAGTTATTATAATTAAAAAACCTAAAAAAAACTATAAGGTAAGGTAAAACCTTAATAATTAATTAAATTACCTTTTTAACTACCCTTTTAGGCCTAAATTTAGCTAGCTATAAAGAGTAGCTATAAAATGTAATTATTAAGGCTAAATATATACTTAAATCTTTCTTATTTATATAGAGATTAAAGATATATATTTATAAATAGAGTAAAATAAATATAAAATAAGAATAAGATTTTAAGACTAAAGGTTTAAAGAAATTAAATTAACTTTTATATAAGTTAGTTAATAAAAAGTTAAATTAATATTTACTAATTAAATATATATATATAAGTATATAATTAATTAACTTTATATTTAAAAATAAATAAAGTAATATTAATAAAAAAGTAGTAATTTAAATTAAAGATTATATATCTTTAATTTAATAATAATTAATAAATAAAGTTTAAATATTTTAATAAATTATAAAAGTATTAATAAATATAAAAATTATAATTTAAATTTAAATTTTTTATTTTTATTAATAATAAAATATAATTATTAATTATTAAATATAATATAATTATTAAATATTAAATAAAATAAAATATTTTTAAAGCCTTAATATAAGTATTAAAAAAATAGCTTTAATAATAAAGTTTTTTTAAAAGTTATAAAATTTAATTATAATAATTATATTATAGCTATAAAACCTTTTTATTATATTAAAAGAAAATCATTAAATACTTAAATAAAGCTTTATTAAATAAGTTATAAAGGTTTTAAATATAAAGGAGCCTCAGTTCATAACAGCTACTGGCAGTGCCGACTTGGCTGAGCATCTCCCTGCCGAGCCATAAAGCAAGGCCATTCCCAAGCTGAAGCTTACCTCTGGCAATCTTATCATATTGAACCAGCAATCAAGCACTAAAGCTTCTAAGAAGGGTAAGTGTATTTACTCCAATACAGCGTTATATAGTGATGCCTCTATCTTAAGCCAAGAGGCTTAATTAATTAATAATTAAACCTTATAATATCTTAAGCTAATATATTAAAAAATACTAATTAAGTTTAGGCTTTTAAAAGTAATATATATATAGCCTCTATAAAAATAAGTCTTTTAATTAAAATTAAAATAATATACTTTTATAATAACTTAATTAGTAATTTTATTAATACCTATTAAGGTATAAAAAGCCGGCCTAATCCCTTATTGTTAAAAGTCTAGCTTTTAGGATAAGTAAATAGACTTTAATATAAAAGCTTAATCTCCTAAATATAGCTATTAATAAAGTTATATATAATATAAATAAATACAGTTAAAATTAGGAAGTAAATCTACAGCACCTATATAGGGGTAAATAGCACTTAAAATATAGCTAAATCTATTACGACCCCAGCGGTTACGTCACATATACCCCATAAAAACTCTACCTTAAGTCCCCCCTAACGGCCAACCAGATAGAGGACCGATAGGACTAGGACTGACAGCACTCTAAGACTGTATTACTTTAAGACCAATAATAACCTTATATTATATTACTCCCTCTATAAACTACCTTAATATATATATATATTTACTTAGCATTAAATAGAATTTAGCTTACTAGCTATTAATAAGACTTTTTTACCTTAATAAGCCTAATATATACTATTAACTATTAAGAGATATAATAACTTAATATACTTAATATAATACCTTATATATTCTGTAAATATAAACCTAATATAGACTAGTTTACTTATTTAGAAACCCTAACTGTTATATATTAATAGCTCTTATTTAGAATATATTACATTAAATAATTAAGTAATACTATACTATTAAGATATCTAGTAATACTAATACTTTAATACCTCCTTATACTAAAGCACTATTTAATAATGCTAAAATAGCAGCTAAAGTTTAATAACTTTATAATACTATTTAGACCTTATAGGCTTAGGTAAATATATAACCTATAGTAGCTAATAATAAAAGAGAAAACCTTAATAGGTTTTAATATAATATTAAGGAGGCCTTAAAACCCTTTAAGCTAGAACCTTTTACTAAAAGGGCAGTTAATATAATTCTATTCTTTATATAAATAAAAGTATACTTTTACCTATTTCTAAACTGCCTAGATATTACCACTAAAAAAGTATTATATACTTTACCTTTAATTTAAAAAGATATTAAAGAATAGTAAGAACCTATTATATAAGACTTCCTTAATAATAATAAATAGTTATAAAAATAAGAGACTTAAAATATCTTTATAAACTAAAATAATTTTAAATAATCCCTTAAAGATAACTTTAGAGTAATTAATAAGGAAAGATAGGTAGTAGCTAAACTACTTATACTTAAGCAGTATAAATTATATACTGCCTATTTTGCTAAATTTAGATAGCTTATATTTAAGACTAAATAGGATAATAATACTTTAATAGAAATATACTATAGAAGACTAAAAGAAGAAGTTAAAGATAAACTATATATTGCAGATAGACCTAATAACTTAACTATATATATTACTATAGTAATTAAGATCAATAAATAACAGTATAAATGCAAAAAAGAGAAAGCTAACTATAAGAGAGGAAATAACTTTAACCTTTATTACCTTAACTAATAATAAAGTAATAATAATTAAGGTAACTCTTAAAACTAATAACAATAAAGGAGGTATTAAAATAATATCTTATATAGAATATAATTAAGACTTATATCTTTAGGCGCTATATAGCCTAAAAGAAATAATAACTATAAGCTATAAAATATATTTAAATATAAATGCTATAATTATAATTAGATAGGATATATAGTACAGTAATGCCTAGAACTATAAAAACTATAAAACCTAAATTAAAATAGGCAAGCCCTAGGACTTACCTAATAATAGGATATATAGATAGTTATATATACTTAAATGCTAGGAATAATATATAATAGATATAATATATACTTTAACGGCAATATAGGAATTACCTAAATTAAACCTAAAGATAAAGAGAGACTAAAGAAAAAGAATAAATTATATACTCTAGAAGAACTTAAGTAAAAGAGGAATTAATAAAATAAACGATAGAATAAGAACTACTATAAGTATATAAAAGATCTAGAGAAGTAAGAATACTTTAAAGTAAAGCAGAAAGAATAAAGAGATAAAGTAAGATAATAAAAGCTAGAGGAATTTAAGGAATAACTAAAATAGGAAAAGATATAAATATTAGGAATAATAAAATAAAATAGCCTAAGTATCCTTAATATAAATAAGTAGAAATAAACTATATAAGTTATTAATAATATTCCTATTAAAATAATACTTTAGGATAAAGAAAAATACTAGAGATAGGAAGTTAAAGTAAGAAGCTAACTCTAATAGAAGAAATAATAAAACTCTTGCAGTATAGAATATAAAGGCAAAACCGCTAGAAATACAGCTAAGTATCTTCACCACTAAAATAAGTAAATTATACAGAAATAGAAATAACCTTATAAAGTAAGATATAATAAAAATAGTCTAAGGATCTATAAGATATAAAAAGAAATCTATATATAAGGTGCCAGAGAATATAAAAATATAAAGACAGAAAATAAACTTTATATTAAAGTATATTATACTAATAAGGCATTAAAACTACTATACCTAGAACCTGCATTTAATAAATAAGATAATATATAGATAATACTAATATACCCTAAATATAATATAATATCTTAGGTATTATACTAAAATTATTAATATAAATAATATAAATTAGATAAGCTAGATAATAATTATTTCCCTATAACTATACCTAGAATACCTAACGATAAACCCTACCTAGTAGAGGAAATAGAAGGATACTTAATATACCTATAGTATAACTACTTTAGAATAGCAGAATTATAATTTAATATAATATTATATAAAAAGATATATTAAGTTAAAAAACTAACTTAAGGAATTAAGAAGAATATATAAATTATTAAAAATATAAAAAGAGAATTTAAAGAAGCAACTTAAAGTAGGTATACTTAAGGAAAAAGAGAACTAATAGTTAATAATACCAGCTTAAAAGATATAAAAGAACTACTAGGATAATAAGAAGCAGATAGACTATATCTACTTAATAATAAATATTCTAAATAAGGAGCTATAGAGATAGATATAGAATTAAAAGAATATTTCTAATAAATAATA
Source organism: Fusarium chuoi (assembly GCA_022627125.1). Lineage (NCBI taxonomy): Eukaryota > Fungi > Ascomycota > Sordariomycetes > Hypocreales > Nectriaceae > Fusarium > Fusarium chuoi. The sequence goes on along the minus strand of JAJALE010000834.1, from coordinate 335,505 downwards.
TTTAATAATAAATTTAATAATAACTGCCTTAACAGAAAAAGGTATAATAACAGTAACTGTAAGTAAATATACTAAAATATATCGGGAAAAGTTATATACTATCTATAACTAAGCTATAAATAAGGCAGAACTATAGATAAGAATGACTTAGATTAATAAATATATTAGGAGTACTGTAAATAATAGACTTAGCAGATAGCCTAATGCTATAAGTTTAGATTAAGGGAAGATAGCTAAATGCTTAAATTGATTATAGAGTAAGAAGAAACTTTATTAACCTAAAAAAAAAAAGTCATAGAGCTACAGCTACTATAGAAACGGAAATTATTGCCCTATTTATTAGTTAATGTAAAAAGATAGCTCTTTAATTATAATAACGGTATTATAGATTAAGAGATTAATTACCTTAAGGTCTTTATTAAAAGAAGAAATTAAGAAGTAGATTTTAATATTATACCTCTAGAAAAGGATATAAACATCCTATTAGGTATATAATAGTTTAAACGATAAAACCTACTTATTAATTAGAGAAATGGCCAGGTTATATTCCCTAATAACCCTAATAGCAATAAAAAAACGATTATAATAAATAATAAGAGATCTTAAACCCTAACTAAAGAGGATAATATAGGTAAGTATAAAACAGAATATCTATTACCTCTAAAAGAAATATAATATAAGTATAAAAAGGATATAAAAAATAAAATAAAAATCTTAGGTATCCTTAAGGCATAAAACCTATATAAAGATAAGATATTTATAGAACTAAGCCAGGACTAACTTAAGAATATTCTAAAATAGTACTAGATATATAATAGACTGTTTAGAGAAAAACTAGAAATAGAAGTACCTAAATACAGCAAATAGGACTATAAAATCAACCTTATAGATAATAACTTACTATTTTAGAAGCTCTATCTACTTAACTAAAAAGAGCTATAAGTTTAAAAGGAGTATATAAATAAAATACTTAAGAAAGGCTATATTAGGAAATCTAGCTTAATATTAGTATTATTAATATTCTTTATACTAAAAAAGAACAGAAAGAATAGACCAGTTATTAATTACTAACTGGTTAATATATATACTATTAAGAATTAAACCTTACTTCTGCTTATTATAGAACTTAAGGATTAGTTATAAGGTAAAAAGATCTTTATAGCTCTAGACCTAAAAGAAGTATATAACCTTATTTATATTAAGAAAGGAGATAAATAGAAAACGGTATTTAGAATTAAATTTAGACTATTTAAATATATAGTAATGCCTTTTAGTCTTACTAATATACCTATAATATTTTAGCAGATAATTAATAGTATACTTTAATAGTACCTTAATATCTTTATAGTATATTACCTAGATAATATCTTAATCTTCTTAAATAATAAAGAAAAATATATAAAATATATCTATAAGGTCTTAAAAATATTATAAAAGGCTAAACTATTAGTAAAACCAGAAAAGAGTTTCTTTTATATTATAAAAGTAGACTTTCTAGGATATATTATTATATCTAATAAAATTAGGATAGAACTAAAGAAAATTACAGTAATAACAGATTAAAAGGAACCTAGTAATGTAAAGGAAGTATAAGCCTTCCTAAGACTTGCTAACTATTATCGATAGTTTATTAAGGATTTTAGTAAAACTGCTAACCTAATAATAGAACTAATAAAAAAGGAAAAGATATTTAAATAGAACGATAAGGTATAGGAGGCCTTTATATAGCTTAAGAAAGCTATCTCTAGTAAATTAGTATTAATAATATTTAATCTAGAGAAAGAAATTAAATTAGAAATAGATATATTAAACTTTATACTAGAAGGATAGATTAGTTAATAAGATAATATAGGAAAGCTATACCTTATTGCATTTTACTTTTATAAACTATATAGAGCAGAACTTAACTACTTAATCTATAATAAGGAATTCCTAGTAATTATTAACTATTTTAAGGAGTTTAGATATTACTTAATAGAAAGTAAGCACTAGATTAAGATATATATAGATTATTAGAATATCTCTTACTTTACTATAATATATAAACTTAACCGATAATAACTATATTACACTAAATACCTATATAAATTTAACTTTATAATTATTTATAAAAAAGGATTAGAAAATAGAAGAGTAAATATAATAAGTTAATAACCAGATTATAACATTAAAGCTATAAAAATAATAAAATAAATACTAAAAATAAATAATAAAAGAGAATATAGATTTACCTAATAAATGTAAACTCTAGGATAGATATAGGCAATAATAATTAAGGAAATTCTAGAGAAACTAGAAGAGTTTATACAGAAGTTCTATAAATATCCTGCATATAGATATCAGGAAGTAATAAAAACTCTTAAATGACTCCTATAATATAGATATAAAATATAGTAAATAATAGTAAAAAAGGTTATTAGATAATATAATCTTTATACTAAAATAAAAGTATAATAATATAAACTATATAGAGAACTTTAACTACTGCTTATAGTATAATAACTATAAGACTTAATTATAATAGACTTTATTATAAAGCTACTACTATCTAAAGAACCCTTAATAGAAATCTTCTATAATAGTATTATAGTTATTATAAATCGACTTACTAAATTTTTATACTACTTACCCTATAGAGAAGATATAGATATAGAAAAACTTATATATATTATCTATAGATATATTATTAGTACATACAGATTGCTATTTAAGATTATTTTAGATAGAAGACTAATACTTGCATTACGATTTTAGAATGCACTTTTAGCATTATTAGGCCTAAACTATAAGCTTATAATAGCATTTAAAGCCTAAATAGACAGATAAATAGAATAAATAAATTAAGTGCTAGAATAATACTTACAGTATTATATAAACTATAAATAAAATAATTAGGTTAAAAAGCTACTATATGCCTAATTAGTATATAATACTACCTATAATAAAAGCATAAAGCTTATATTAGTATATACCAATTTTAGGTTTATACTAGAAGCCTATAAAGACCTATAAGAGCCTAAAACGATTAACCTAATAGTAATAATTAAGAGTAATAACTTAAAGAATCTATATAATAAACTATAAATAGAACTTAAATTTATTAGAAAATAGATATAATAGTACTATAATCCTAAAAAGGTAAAGAGATCTACCTTTTTAGAAGGAAATATAGTTTACCTATCTATAAAAAATATTACCACTAAATAACTAAACTATAAACTTAACTTTAAATATATAAGACTATATAAGATTATTAAGAAGGTCTTAAAGAATAACTATAAACTAGATCTACTACTAAAAGTTAGGATCTACCCTATTTTTTATGTCTTACTACTTGAATTAGCAGCAGACATAATTTATATCAAAATATATAATAAACCGATAGAAGTAAAAAGACTAGAAGCTTATAAAGCAAAAGCAATTTAGGAAATAAAGATAATTAATAAGAAAATAGAATACTTAATTAAGTAAAAAAACTACCTAAAAAACAAAAATATATAGAAACCACTAAAATACCTTATTAATACCTAATAACTCCTAAAGAACTTTCACTAAACTTAAATAAAAAAGAGGCATTAAGAAAGTTATTACTTAAACCTAAAGAGAACTAATCTATATTATTAAGAATATAATCTACTTAAAGGTTATAAAGTAATGCATCCTTATATATATCTAAGCTAAATAAAATTATATCCTATTAATCTACCTCCTAGAGACTGCAATAAGTAGCCTCTAAATGTTTTTCTTTTATATAACTCTAAATCTTATAAATCTACAATAAGCGACTAACAGCTAAAGCTAAGTAAGATTATAAGGCTACTATTTCTTTATAAAGCTTAAGGAGATCTTTACTTACTTTATTTTTATTATTCTTTAATTTCTTCTTTTATTTTATTAAATTTATAATTACTGCAATTAGCAAGAAAAAGCTTAATAGAAAAAGGGAGCTTATAAAAAGATATAATATAAATACTATTATAAGATTTTTTAGCCTAAATATACTTACTACAGTAAGTAAAGTTAGCAGATATTAGGCACTTTATACCTATCTAAAAACAGTAAGTATAAGGCATATTAGCCTCCTTATTAGAAAACTTAATAGATAATACAAGCATTTAGATTTTATAGTCTTTATAGAATAACTATTTAGATATATAATTAAATATTATAAAATATAATAATAAAAGGTTTAAATTAAAACCTACTAAAAGAAGACTAATATTAATTAAGATAATAGGCCTTAAGGATAAAACTGTTAGAAAGGAGAGATTATATTATAACCCTAGCAGTTATATTATATATACCCTATAAAAACTCTACCTTAAGTCTTTCCTAATAGCTAACTAAATAAAAGACCGATAGGACTAAGACTGATAGTACTTTAGGACTGTATTACTTTAAGATTAATAATAACCTTATATTATATTACTCCCCTTATAAACCACCTTAATATATATATATATTTACTTAATATTAGATAGAACTTAGCTTACTAGCTATTAATAAGATTTCTTTACCTTAATAAGCCTAATATATACTATTAACTATTAAGAGATATAATAACCTAATGTGCTTAATATAATGCCTTATATATTCTGTAAATATAAACCTAGTATAGACTAGTTTACTTATTTAGAAACCCTAACTGTTATAAAATCTTACTTTATTGCCAGTTCTAGTATTTATACTATAATTTATATATAACTAATAAAATATATTACTTTATAAATATTTATTTACTTAATCCTTATTATTAAAATCTAATTTTAAGGTTTTAGGCTTATTATTATAATTTTATATTATAGTAATAATAATATATAAATCTTTAGCTATAATTTCTTTATTTTCTATTACTATAATTAATTCTTAACTTTTAAATTAAAAAATAATATCTTTTATTATTTATATAAATAGTATTTTAGTAAAAATATTATATTAATTAAAAAGAAAAAAGCTAAATATATTTATATTAATTATTTAAGTATTTATAATATTTACTGTTTTTCTTTAAATAGAAAGTTATAATACTAGCTATAATATTAAGGCACTTAAGTTAGCTAAAGTAACTTTAATTAAATTATTTATTATATTTTCTATCTATAAAAAAACCCTTTAATATAATTACTATATAGTAGTTTTAAGATTATAAACATTATTTACTTTTAGCTATTTTAATAATAATATTATTATTAATTCTTTAAATATATTAATAGTAATAAATATAATTAAAGGAAGTAATATTAATACCTTTTTAATTTATTAATTAAAAATTATTACTTATAAAGCTAAAACTAAAGAATTTTTTATAACTTTAATTAGCTATATAAACTTTAGCCTCTTTTTATTAATGCCCTTTTTAAAATCTGAATTTTCCTTAATACTAAAATTAATATTATAAAATTTAGCTATAATTACTAAATCTATAAGTATAAAGTCTCTTTTTATAAATTTAATATCTATATTCTTCTTAAAGTTAAGGCTCCTTTTAGGCATGCTTTTTTTTTATAAAAATAAAAGCTTTAAGAAATAGTTAAATAAATTAGAAGTATTTAAGTTATAATTTTAAGTTTTATACTATTAGTATTAATATAAATTAACTTAATTTAATTAAATTAGGATTTCTTTATAAAGATAACTTTAAATAATATATTTATAAAATAAATTATATACAGTCTTTATTAAGTAATAATTTTCTATATTTAGATTAAGGCAATCTCTATTTAAAGGCTTAAAAATATTAATTTTAATCTTTACTTTTTTTCTTTATAAATATAATTATTATTAAATTTAAGACTTTATATTTAATAAAACTATATAATTAATTTATAGTAATTATAAGGCTTAAATTTATATTAATACTTTATATTAAAAATATTATAACTTATTAACTTTTTTAAAATATAAATAACTTCTTAAAAACTATTATTAAATTATTTATATTAACCTAAAGATATTTCTTTATTATTAAATATATAGATTTTATAATTAAAGTTATAAAGTAATTATAATAGTAATTATAATCTATATAATACTTTATAAGTTTTCTTTTTTTAGAAATATAATTATATATTTATAGTATAATTAATAGCTACCTTAAGATAATTTATAGGTTATTAAAAAGCCTTTAGCTTACTTTTATAATTTACTAAAGATTAATTTCTTATAAGTTTATTTTAATACTTAAGAAAGTTTTAAAAATTCCTATTTTAAATTATAATATAAGTATTTAGGTTTTAAGTAGCTTTTAGGAAATATTACTTTATTTTTATAAAAATATTTATATTTATATATTAATAGTAAAGAATATAAAAAATTATATTAAAGACTTTATATACTATAAGGGCTTTTAAAAAAGCTAGCTTATAATTTATAATAATAATCTATAATAAAAATATATTAAATTTTATAAGTAGCTTATAAAAGGCATTAATAGCCTAAATATATTAAACTTCTTTTTTACTATTAATAAATATAATATCTATTTAAAAGGTTTTCTTTATAGGTATTATATTATGAGTATTTCCCAGTTTAAATTACTACTTCTTTATTAATATTACTTTATCTATTTTTAGATATAAAATTAATTAATTATATACCTAAATATATATATTTAATTAATAGATTTATTATTAACTTTAGGTTAATTTAGCTTTTATTAATTAACTTATATAAAAGTTAACCTAATTCCTTTAATATAACCTTTAAACTTTATTATTACCTTACCTTTATTTTAAAACTCTATTTATAGATATACTATTCTAGCTTTACTTTTATAGTTTTAAACTATAACTAGCCTATTATATTAAAAGTAGTATTTCCTTTACTATAATAACCCTTTTAGCTATATTAAGAAGTTACTTTTTATATATATTTAAGTTTAGGCCTATAAAGGCAGTAAGGAAGGCAGCCTAATTTAATTTAAGGACATAACTTTCCCTTAAGACTTTCTTTAAGTCCTTTAGATATAATAGCTTATAATTAATTTAAGTTAAATTAATTAGGCTAAAAGGGCTTATATAATAGATTAACTTAATTAAATTATAATTAAAAATAGCTATTTTAATTAAATTAAATTAATATCTTAATAAGATATTCTTCTTAATAATAGTTACTATTATATAGATTTCTTTTAATTCTTTTCTATTAGCTCTTTATAAGGCAGGCCTAATAGCTATATTAAGGTTATAGCTAGTTATATAGTAGGCCTAATTATATAGCTACAGGCTATTTTATAATATGATATTAATAGCTATAATTAATATTAATAGCTATAACTAATAGGAAAAGTTAGGTTAGGGAATATATTTTATAATAAACTTAGCCTAGTATTCTTTTAGCTAGGGTAAAGAAAGAAGGCTAATATAACTACTAAAAGGCAGTATTAATACTGCTTAATTAAGGCAGTAATTATATTATTAAGGTAAATAAACCTTATATAATTTTAACCTTAAAGATATAGGCCTATTATAGGGGTCTTATTATTTAAGCCTTTATATATAAAGTTAATAGCTTAATAGCCTTATTAGGCTAATAGTAAGGAAAAAAAAATACTATAAATATTAAATAATAATATATTAAAATAGTTTATTTTATATATATAATTAAATAAAATAACTTTAAGATATAAAATAAGGCTATTTATATTATTAAGTAATATAATTATTAAATATAATATATAATATATTTTTTTATTTTTAAATTTATAATACTAAAAGTAGTTATTATTTTATATTTAGTTAATTTTTTTTTTAAATTTATAATACTAAAAGTAGTTATTAATTTATATTTAGTTAATTTTTTTTTTCCTTATTATTAGCCTAATAAGGCTATTAAGCTATTAACTTTATATATAAAGGCTTAAATAATAAGGCCCCTATAATAGGCCTATATCTTAAAGGTTAAAATTATATAAAGTTTATTTACCTTAATAATATAATTACTGCCTTAATTAAGCAGTATTAATACTGCCTTTTGGTAGTTATATTAGCCTTCTTTCTTTACCCTAGCTAAAAGATCTCTAATTAACCTATTTAATATACCAGGCTAAGTTTATTACACTTAAGTATATTTCTTAACTTAACTTTTTCTATTAGTTATAGCTATTAATATTAATTATAGCTATTAATATAATACCTACTATATAAAATTGCTTATAGCTATATAATTAGGCTTACTATATAACTAGCTATAACCTTAATATAGCTATTAGGCCTGCCTTATAGAGAGCTAATAAAAAAGAACTAAAAGAGATCTATATAATAGTAATTACTATTAAAGAAAACTTCTTATTAAAATGCTAGTTTAACCTTATTAAAATAGCTATTTTTAATTATAACTTAATTAGGTTAATTTATTATATAGATTATTTTAGCTTAATTAATTTAACTTAAATTAATTATAAGCTATTAAATTTAAAGAACTTAAAAAGGGTCTTAAGGGAAGGTTATCTTTTTAAATTAAATTAGGCTGTATTCCTTACTTCCTTTATAGGCCTATTAAATATATATAAAGAGTGGCTTTTTAATATAACTAAAAAGGTTATTATAGTAAAAGGGATACTGCTTTAAATATAAAAATAAAGGTAAGGTAATAATAAAGTTAAACTAAAGGTTTAAAGAAATTAGGTTAACTTTTATATAAGTTAGTTAGTAAAAGCTAAATTAATATTTACTAATTAATTATATATATTAAGGTATTTAACTAATTAACCTTATATCTAAAAGCTGTAAATAAAGTAATATTAATAAAGAAGCAGTAAGTTAAATTAGGGTTATATTTAGTTATATAGCTACTTAATAAAAATATAGCCTATAAGCTTTTTAGCCTAAGCCCTTTAAATAATATTATTTATATTATATTAAGTTATATTTTAAATATTTAAATTTAAATTAATAAGTAATTATAAATATATTTTAAGAGATTTAAGGCTACTATTTTAGGCCTTAATTATATTAAACTTTCTCTTTTTAATAATACTAATTTAATAAAAAGAAAATAACTATAAATTATTTTTTTTATAATCATAAAATCTATAGTTATTATTATTATAATAATATATTACTTAACTTTAATTAATAAAAGTTGTTTTTTTTTCCCTTACTATTAGCCTAATAAGGCTATTAAGCTATTAACTTTATATATAAAGGCTTAAATAATAAGGCCCTTATAATAGGCCTATATCTTTAAGGTTAAAATTATATAAGGTTTATTTGCCTTAATAGTATAATTACTGCTTTAATTAAGCAGTATTAATATAATACCTACTATATAAAATAGCCTGTAGCTATATAATTAGGCCTATTATATAACTAGCTATAACCTTAATATAGCTATTAGGCCTGCTTTATAGAGAGCTAATAGAAAAGAATTAAAAGAGGTTTATATAATAATAGCTACTATTAAAAAGAATATCTTATTAAGGTATTAATTTAATATAACAGTTAGGTCTAACTATATTAAATTAAACTATATTTAGGTTTATTATTAACAGATTATATAGGGTATAATACTAAGCGGTTATTAAAGTATTATATCTCTTAATAGTAAATTTAATATATATTAAATTTAATTAATATAAAGAAGTTTTATTAATAGCTAGTAGGCTAAATCTATAGAAGTATAAATAAGTATAAATTATATATTACTATTTATAAGGTATTTATTAATACTTCTATTAAAGATTAAGATATTAATTCCTTAATCTTAAACTAGTATTATAAAGCTTTAATTTTATTTTAATTAGTTATATTAAATAGATTAAAAAAGGTTTTATTTAGTCTATTTATAATTAATAGGATTTATATAGAAATTTATAAGGTATATATAATATAACTATAAAAGTTATAATATAATTTCTTCTTTCTTTTAGGTTTTATCCTTAAGACTATACTTACTTATATATCTATTAATTTTATATTTATATATATTAACTTAAACTTATTTTTATTTATATATATTTTACTAATTATTATATTAGGCTAAGTTTTTAAAAAGAAATATATAAAGACTTCTAAATTTAATGCCTTTATATAATATATTTATAACTTTAGTAATTATATTATATTATACTTTTAGTATTTTTATTATAGCCTTTTCTATAAAGCTAAAAAAAGAAAATTAAATTATTATAGAAATTATATAGATATTAAGGTAGTTTATAATAGTTTTAATATTATAACTTTTTATAGATTAATATTTTTATATTTTTATATTTTTAATTTACTAATTTCTTTTATAGTTTTAAAGCATATAAAAAATATAAAAAGTTAAAAAAGGATAAGTAAAAAGCTAAAAAGGCTCTTAAAGAGGCTATAGCTTATTTAGCTTATATTTATAAGATAAGATATTATCTTAAGGAATAAAATAATAAGTTATTTTCTTATAGAATACAGTCTTTAAAGAAATAAGATAGTTTCTCTATTAATTAGGCAGAATTATCTATAGTATTTAAGGTTTAATTTTATAGTGCTATAAATATAATTAATTAGAATTTTATTTTTATAGATATTTATTTTTTTAATTTTTTTATTATTAATAAAAATAATTTAAGAGTTATTAGGTATTAATAAGATATTTTAATAATTCTTAAGTATTTTTATTTTCTAAATAGTCTTTTTACTTTATTAAGTATTTTTTTTAACTATTATTTTTATATATATTTTAAATAGCTTCTGCCTTATAGACTTTCAGTCTTAAGATTTCTTATAGTTTATTGCCTATTTTAACTTATATTATATTTACTGCTAATTTAAGTAATAAAATATAAAAGATTAAATAAAGTCTAACTTTTAGTAATAAATTTAGTTTATAATTATTTTTTAAGATTTTTTATAATACCTTATAGAATTTAATAAATTTATAGTTTAATTTATATATTAATTAGTCTATTTTAATATTTTTTATAATTAAGTAAATTATATTTTCCTTTAAAAAGATTAATTTTTTTAACTGTTTTAAGTTATAATAGTTTTTGATTTATTTTCTAATAAACTTAAGTTTTATTTATAGGTATTTATATAGGTCTATTAGGTCTTTACTTTTAATAATAGCAGCTAAATTAATAGATTTTTTTATTATATATTATAGTATATATTTAATATAAATCTAAAGTTAGTATAAGCTAGTATAAGCTTTATGCTTTTATTATATATAGTATTATATATAAGTTAGGTAACTAAAAGTTTCTTAACTTAATTATTCTATTTATAGTTAATATAATACTATAGATATTACTTAAGTACTTAATTTATTTATTTAATCTATCTATTAACTTACAGTCTAAATGCTATTATAAGTTAATAGTTTAATTTAAGTCTATTTATAAATAATTACTAAAATATAGCTATAAATATACTTTCTTTATTTAAAAGGATTTCTTTAGGCAGTCTATATATATTAATAATATATCTATAAAAAATATAAAAAAGTTATTTTATATTTATAGATTCCTAATATAAAATATAATATAAAAATTTTATAAGTTAATTAACTATAATTATAATGCTATTATAGAAAATTCTAATTAAGGGTTCTTTTAATAAAGGTAATTTTATAATCAAGTCTATTATAATTAAGTCTTAAGGTTATTATACTACTAGTAAAGGATATAGTTATCTATAAGGTTTATATTATTAAGCCTTTATTTTAATATATAAGTTATACTATTTAATAACTTTTTTAACTTCTTTTCTTTTTACTTTATAATCTTATTTTTATAGTCTTTTAAGTGTTTTTATTACTTTTTAGTATTTATATAATAAATATAAATAAAATTTATAAAGAAAGTTATATTTTTTATTTATAGTTTTTATAATTATTATTTTTATTATTATTTTAATAGGTTATATAAATTAATATTTTCCTTTAGGATTTATTTTTAAGAGTTATTATTTAATTTTAATAGTTTTTATATTAAAGTTATATTACTAGCTAATACTATGTATATATCTATTATTAATACCTTTATAGTATATTATAGTAAAGTTAAATTTATATAGATATTTAATATAGTATAGTTATTATTAATTTAGCTTTTATATTATTATAAAATAAGTTATATTTTTATAATTAGTAAATACTTTTATTAAATATTTACTTTCTTTAAAGTAATATTTAAACTTCTTAAAGTAGTTAATTATTACTACAAATTCTTTATTATAAATAGGGTAATTAAATTTTACTTTATATATTTTATAAAAGTAAAATATAATAAAATATAATATACTATTATTATTATATTATTTTATTTATTTTCTTAAGGTAAAGTTAAAAGTATTAATTTTAAGTTTAACTTACTGTTTTAAGTTAAATATAATTAAAATAGGTTTACTTATAATAGCTGCTTTAAGCTTTTTAAAAGCTTTTTAAGCCTTATTATTCTATTTAAAGGTCTTATCTTTTTTAGTAATTTTAATAAGTAAAATAGCTATTTTACTAAAGTTCTTAATAAATTATTAATAATAATTAATAAATTTTAAAAAGGATTATATTTTCTTAATTAAAGTAAATACTTTTTATTTAGTAATTATAATAATTTTATATTTATTTATTTTAATTTTATTATATAAGATTTTATAACTTAAGTATATTATTTAATTTTAATAGAAATAGCTTTTTATAAGTTTAATAAATATATTAGTATTTTATAGTACTTTTAGAACTTTATAGATATATTTTATATACTCTTTTCTTATATTAAAGAAAATAAAGATATTATTTAAATAGTAAATTATAAAGATATTAAGGTACTTTTAAAGTATATTTATAATTATTTATTAAAATACTACTAATATATTTATTAATTTAAAAGGTATAATTAGGTATTTAAATAGTTTATATTTTATTTTAAAGGCTATTTTCTATTTATTACTTTCTTTAATTTAAATAAGGTTATAAGTAGCTTTAAGATTAAAGGCTATAAAGACTTTCTTTTTAAATAGTCTATTTTTAAGTTTTATAATAAAAGGTAATAATATTCTATTTTTCTTTATAATCTTATTAAGTTATTAATAATTTATAATTAATTATAATTTATTTAATTTTAATTTTAAAATAAATATAATAAAATATCTTATTAAAGATTTTAAGGTTTAAATATAGCCTTTTTTAAGTATATCTTTTAACTATTCTTTTAATATTATAAGTTTTATTTATATTAAATTATAAATTAAAAAGAATTTTAAGTTTTTACTGTCTTTTAGAACTATTTTAATATTTTATTATAAATATTAAAAGAGTTTTATTTTAAGTTCTTTTATAAAAAGTTTCTTATAGATATAATACTATATAAATATATTTTTAAGCTATTTATTAAATTCCTTTTTAATAATTTATTTTATTTCTTAAAGATTATAATTTAATTATTTAAACTGTTTTTTAAAAGTTACTATTATTTATTTAATATATTTATTTCTATCTTTATAAAATTTATATTATATTTCTTTTAAAATAGATAATATTTTATTACTTTAGTCTTTACTGCTTTCCTTAATTAAAGTTTAAGATTTTATATTATTATTATTTAAATTAATTTTATTATCTAAAAGGTAATCTTTATAGGTTATTTAGTTAGTTCTTTAATTAAATTATAAGTTATAGTATATTAGCTATAAGTATTTAAGTATTAAGTTATATTTTTCGGTAGAAATAATATTAAAGTTAATACTTTAATTCTTTTTATTAATAAATACTTTAAGGTAATTAATCTTTTAGGTAATATTTCTATTTTTATAAGTATAAGTACTTTTTTTTTTACTTTATATAGTATAAAGGTCTTTTTTATCTCTTTATAATAGCTTTAATTTATTAATTATTTTAAGGAAAATAAAGTTTATATTAACTTTACTATCTATAAGTATATTTAATTACTTACTTTTAATTTTAACTTTTAAGTTTAAGTATATTTATTATTATTTTTTAACTGTAATTTATAAAGCTTTTATAAAAAGTTTATTTTCCTTTACTTTTTTATTTATTTAATACTTTATTATAGATAGTAGGTTCTTTTTCCCTATAGGTAATTATAATTATATTTACTTTTATAGTAATTAATATTATTAAAGCAGTTATATTATATAATTAATTTATATTAAAACTTTATTTCTGCTTTTTTTATTAATTATTTTACTTTATTATTATTTTATAATATTTTATTTATTTAGTTAGTTTTAAGGGGATTATTTTATTTTCTTTTTAATTTATTTACTTTTATAATAGCTTTATAAATATTTTTATTTAGATTTTTATTTTTTTATTTTATTTACTTTAAATATATTTCCTCTATTTTATAATTTATTTAAACTTTTAAATATAATTTAAGGCTTATTTTTATATTTTTATATATACTATAAGTTTAATTACTTAAATCTTTTTATATCTTTTAGTAATTTAATATCTTAAAGTATTAATAATGAAATAGGGTTTTTATTTTTTATATTTTTTAATTTATATTAAAAAGCAGTTATTTACTTTTTTATTTTACTAGTATTATAGGCAGTAATATTATATATATAATATTTAAAATATTTACTAGTAATTTAGGTATTTTAGGTATCTTTATAGCTCTCTTTTAACTTAAACCTTTTCTTTAGGTATTATTAGGTTTTTTACTTTATTTTTTATATATAATTAAATATAAATAGTATTATCTTATTTTATAATTACCTTTTTTTAATAAGTTTTATATACTTAAGTGCCTTATTTTATTAAACTTAATTATTAAAATCGTTAAATTATAGTATATACTTTATATTCTATATAGTTTAATCTATCTTTTTTCTAATTTTCTTAACTTTAAAGTCTGAAGTAACTTTTAAGGATAATATATAATTTAAATTATTATAATACTAATTAGGTTATTTTATTATAACTTTAATAGAGATATTATTTATTATTAAGTAAGGATTATATTAAATAGTATTCCTTTTTATTTTAAAAGGTATTTTTACTTTATTAAATATTTATAATAATACTTTATTTATACTTTTATTAAAAATTAAATTAATATTAAGTTTATTATTTAGGTTAAGGTTAATTTCTTTTCCCTTTTTAATTATAATAATAGTTTTTCTTTTAGTAGTTTATATTTTTAATTTTAATATAGGTTTCTATTTAAGCTAAACTATTTTATTTCCCTTTTTTTTATAATATAGTTTTTTCTTATTTTTATTTATCTTTTTTTTTTTTTTTTAGGCTACTTTAATATAAAATTTCTATTATTAGTATAATATACCTTAAAACTAATTATTATTTTTTAGAAATATTTAAGTAATACTTATTAAGTATTTCTTCTTTATTAAAAAACAGGTTATATATATTAATTCTTAAGTTTAGTTTTTAAATAATAGATATTAGGGTTTTATTATATCCTGTCTTTTAAGTTATATTTATAATTTAAATAGCTATTTATAGTTTATTATTATTTTTATCTTTCTTTATAATACTTACCTTCTTACTTTTAAAAACCTAAAGTAATAATTTATATTTTTAATTAATTTTAATAGGGTTTTTATATTTAAGGTCCTTATAGCCTTTCTTATTATAGTTTTAGTAAATAAGTTTAGATTTATTTTTAGTTATAGTTTTAATAGTTATTAATTTAAATTCAATTTTATATAAGGTATTAATTTATTAAGTTTTTTTTTAATTTATATAATATTAAGGTTTATTATTATCTTTTTTTTATTTTATAAGTTATAAGTTTTTTATATAAACTATTAATTATTAATTTTTATAGTTATATTAATATATTTAATAAGTAATTTAAAGTAATCCTTATTTTAAAGTTCTTTTTATATTAATTTCTTAAGTATATTAAAGAAAAATAATATTAATATATCTTAACTTTAAGGTAACTTACTTATAAGCTTTAAAAACTTTACTTTTAAAGTTAAGGCTAATCCTTTTTATTTAAGTAATTTAATTTTTCTTTTTATTTATTCTTTTTTATTAATAGTTCTAAAAACTATTTTAAGTACTTTTTCTATTTTATATTATTTATTATCTTTAAAAAGTAAGGCAATTTTTAATTATAGATAGATAGGTAGGTTATTTATATAGTTATCTATAATAGATTAAAACTATTTAATAGTAGTTTTAATAAGTCTTTTAGCTATATATATTACTTTAGTAAAATTATTATAAAACTGATTTAAGTAGTAAGTAATAAAGGCTTTAGTTTAAATAAAAAATATAAATAGTTTACTAAAAGTACTATTAAAAAACCTAAGTAGGTTAGGCTTAAGGATTTTACCTAAATCTCTTTTATTATTAGCTACTAAAACTAGATTATATATTTCTTATTAAATATTATTATTACTTTAATTTTACTACTATTAAAGTGCAGTAAATTCCTTTAATATTTAATATATTTTATTTAACTTATTAATAATATTTTTAAGTTATTTATAAAATTATTTAATTTCTTTTTTTTTATTTTAAAATAAGTTATTTCTATTTTATATTTTTTAGTTAATTAGTAAATAATAAATTAAGCTAGAATTAATAGGTATTATAATCTATTAACCTTAAGGATTAATAATATCTTATTATAAACCAAACAGAAGAAGTGCTTATATTATATGCACCTTATATTTTTCTTCTAATTATTTGCGGTTACTATATACTAGAAGATTCTATAAGTAACTGCTAAGCCTTAATTATTAGTAATAAAATAGAATTATCAGTAATTCTAAATAATTACTAGTAATTCCTAGAAATTACTAATAACTCTATAATAATCTTATTAATTACTATTAGTACCTTAAGTATATATATATTTATTTAGTATTAAATAAAATTTAGCTTACTAGCTATTAATAAGATTTCTTTACTTTAATAAGCCTAATATATATTATTAACTATTAAAAGATATAATAACTTAATATACTTAATATAATGCCTTATATATTCTATAAATATAAACTTAATATAAATTAGTTTATTTATTTAGAAACCCTAACTATTATATATTAATAGCTTTTATTTAAAATATACTATATTTATATTAAATAATATTATATTATTAAGATATTTAGTAATACTAGCCTAATACCTCTTTATATTAAAGCTTTACTTAATAATACTAAAATAATAGTAAAACTATAGTAGCTATATAATAGCTATAATACTTTATAAGTCTAAATAAATAACTAGCAGAATGCTATAATAACTAATAATAGTAGTAATAAACTATAAGAAAAAGACCTTAAAGAAGCCCTAAAGTTACTTAAGTTTAAGCCCTTTAAGGGATAAGTAATTAATATTATTCTATTTTTAACTTAAATAAAAGGATATTTTTACTTATTTTTAAATAAACTAAATACTACTATAAAGAAACTTCTATTTATAGCCTTTTTAATTTAAAGTAGTGCTAAAAAGTGGTTTAAATCTATTATAAAAGACTATCTTAAAAATAAAAAAAAGTCTATAGAATTAAAATATATAGAATATCTTTAGAGATTAAAATAATTTTAAATAAGCCTTTAAGGATAATTTTAAAGTAATTAATAAAAAACAATAAGCTATAGTAAAACTATTTATACTTAAATAATAGAAATTATATATTATATACTTAATTAAGTTTTAATAGCTAGTAGTTAAAACCTAATAAAATAATAATACCTTTATAGAAATTTATTACTAAAGCCTAAAGGAAAAAGTTAAAGATAAACTGTATTTTATAGATAGACCTAATAACTTAATTACCTATATTATAATAGTAATTAAGATTAATAAATAATAGTATAAATATAAAAAAGAGAAAGCTAACTATAAGTATAAAAATAACTTTAACCTATATTACCTTAACTAGTAATAAGATAATAATAATTAAGGTAATTCTTAAAATTAAAAATAATAGTAAGGATATTAATAAAATAATATCTTATATAAAATATAATTAAGACCTATATCTCTAGATACTATATAGCCTAAAAGAAATAATAACTATAAAATATAAGATATATTTAAGTATAAATATTATAACTATAACTAAATAGAATATATAGTATAATAATACCTAAAACTATAGAAGCTATAAAACCTAAATTAAGATAAGTAAGCCTTAAGACTTACCTAATAATAGAATCTATAAATAATTATATATATTTAAATACTAAAAATAATATATAATAGATATAATATATACTTTAATAGAGATTTAGGAATTACCTAAATTAAACCTAAATATAAAAAAAGACTAAAAAAGAAAAATAAATTATATATTCTAAAAGAACTTAAATAAAAGAGAAATTAATAAAATAAATAATAAAATAAGAATTACTATAAATATATAAAGGATTTTAAAAAGTAAAAATACTTTAAAGTAAAATAGAAAGAATAAAAAGAAAAAGTAAAGTAATAAAAGCTTAAAGAATTTAAGGGATAACTAAAATAAAGAAAGACTTAAATATTAAAAATAATAAGATAAAATAGCCTAAATATCCTTAATATAGATAAGTAAAAGTAAATGTTATAAGTTATTAATAATATATCTATTAGAATAATACTTTAAAATAAGAAAGAATACTAAAAATAAAAAGTTAAAGCTAGAAGCTAACTTTAATAAAGAAAATAGTAAAACTTCTATAATATAGGATATAAAGGCAAGACTGCTAGAAATATAGCTAAATATCTATACTATTAAAATAAATAGATTATATAAAAATAGAAATAACCTTATAAAGTAAAATATAATAAAAATAGCTTAAAGATCTATAAAATATAAAAAGAGATCTATATATAAAGTGCTAGAGAATTTTTATAACCTAAAGGGAAGAAGCGCTTATATTATATATACCCTACATTTTTCTTCTAATTATTTATAATTACAGCATACTAAAGGATTCTATAAGTAACCACTAAGACCTAATTACTAAAGTCTAAAGCAGATTACTAGTAATTCTAGTTAATTACTAGTAATTCTTAAGAATTATTACTGACTTTATAGCAATCCCCTTAATTACTATTAATACTATATAGTATATAAATATATTCCCTTAATATTAAATAGAACTTAATTTATTAGCTATTAATAAGATTTCTTTACCTTAATAAGCCTAAAATATACTATTAACTATTAAGAGATATAATAATTTAATATACTTAATATAATGCCCTATATATTCTATAAATATAAACCTAATATAGATTAATTTATTTATTTAAAAACCCTAACTATTATATATTAATAGCTTTTATTTAGAATATACTGCATTTACATTAAGTAATATTATACTATTAAGATATTTAATAATACTAGCCTAATACCTCTTTATATTAAAGCTTTACTTAATAACACTAAGATAATAGTAAAGCTATAGCAGCTATATAATAGCTATAATACCCTATAAGCCTAAATAAATAACTAGCAGAATGCTATAATAACTGGTAATAGCAGTAATAAATTATAAAGAAGAGACCTTAAAGAAGCCCTAAAGCCACTAAAGTTTAAGCCCTTTAAGAGATAAGTAACTAATATTATTCTATTTCTAACCTAAATAAAAGAATATTTTTACTTATTTTTAAATAAATTAAATATTACTATAAAGAAACTTTTATTTATAGCCTCTTTAATTTAAGATAGCACTAAAAAATAGTTTAAACCTATTATAAGAGATTATCTAGAAAATAAAGAAAATCTATAAAATTAAAATATATAAAATATCTTTAGAGATTAAAATAATTTTAAATAAGCCCTTAAAGATAATTTTAGAGTAATTAATAAAAAACAATAAGCTATAGCTAAACTGCTTGCACTTAAATAATAGAAATTATATATTATATACTTAGCTAAATTTTAATAGCTAGTAGCTAAGACTTAATAGGATAATAATACCCTTATAGAAATTTACTACTAAAGCCTAAAGAAAGAGGTTAAAGATAAACTATACCTTATAGATAGACTTAATAACCTAACTATCTATATTATAATAGCAATTAAGATCAATAAATAACAGTATAAATGCAAAAGAGAGAAAGCTAACTATAAGTATAGAAATAACTTTAATCTATATTACCTTAATTAATAATAAAATAATAATAACTAAAGTAACTCTTAAAACTAAAGATAGTAATAAGGATATTAGTAAAATAATACCTTATATAAAATGCAGTTAAGACCTATATCTTTAGGTATTATATAGCCTAAAAGAAATAATAACTATAAGCTATAAAATATATTTAAATGTAAATACTATAATTACAATTAGATAGGATATATAATATAATAATACCTAAAACTATAAAAACTATAAAACCTAAACTAAAATAGGCAAGCCTTAAAACTTACCTAATAATAGAATCTATAGATAATTATATAAACCTAAATACTAAAGATAATATATAATAGATATAATATATACTTTAATAATAATATAGAAATTACCTAAATTAAACTTAAAGATAAAAAGAGACTGGAAAAAAAGAATAAATTATATACTTTAAAAGAACTTAAATAAAAGAGGAATTAATAAAATAAATAATAAAATAAAAACTACTATAAGTATATAAAAGACCTAAAGAAGTAAAAATGCTTTAAAATAAAGTAAAAAGAATAAAAATATAAAATAAAATAATAAAAGCTAGAAAGACTTAAAGAATAACTAAAATAGGAAAAAATATAAATATTAAAAATAATAAAATAAAGTAGCCTAAATATCCCTAATATAGATAAATAGAAATAAACCTTATAAATTATTAATAATATTCCTATTAGGATAATACTTTAAAATAAAGAAGAATATTAAAGATAGGAAGTTAAAGTAAAAAGCTAACTCTAATAGAAGAAATAATAAAACTCCTATAGTATAAGACATAAAGGCAAGACTGCCAGAAATATAGCTAAATATCTTTACTACTAAAATAAGTAAATTATATAGAAATAGAAATAACCTTATAAAGTAAGATATAATAAAAACAGTCTAAAGATCTATAAAATATAAATATAAATCTATATATAAGGTATTAGGAAATATAGAAATATAAAAACAGGAAATAAACTCTATATTAAAGTATACTGCATTAATAAGATATTAAACCTATTATACCTAAAACCTGTATTTAATAAATAAGATAATATATAAATAATATAAATATACCCTAAATATAATATAATATCTTAAATATTATATTAAAACTATTAATATAAATAATATAAATTAAATAAACTAAATAATAACTATTTCCTTATAACTATATTTAAAACACTAAATAATAACCTCTATTTAATAAAAGAAACAGAAAGATACTTAATATACTTTTAATATAATTACCTTAAAGTAATAAAACTGCAATTTAATATAATATTATATAGAAAGATATATTAAGTTAATAAATTAACTTAAGGAATTAAGAAAAATATATAAATTATTAAAAATACAAAAAGAGAATTTAAAAAAGTAACTTAAGGTAAGTATACTTAAAAGAGAAAAGAACTATTAGTTAATAGTATTAATTTAGAAAATACAGAAAAACTATAAGGATAATAGGAAGTAAATAGATTATACCTACTTAATAATAAATATTCTAAATAAGGAATTATAAAAATAGATATAAAATTAAAAGAATACTTTTAATAGATAATATTTAATAATAAATTTAGTAATAACTGCCTTAATAAAGAAAGGTATAATAATAGTAACTATAAATAAATATATTAAGATATATTAGGAAAAGTTATATACTATCTATAATTAAGCTATAAATAAGCTAGAACTATAAATAAGAATAACTTAAATTAATAAATATATTAAAAGTACTATAAATAATAGATTTAATAGATAGCTTAATACTATAAGTTTAAATTAAAGGAAAATAGCTAAATACTTAAATTAATTATAGAGTTAAAAGAAACTTTATTAACCTAAAAATAGTTATAAAGCTATAATTACTATAAAAATAGAAATTATTACCTTATTTATTAATTAATATAAAAAGATAGCTCTTTAATTATAATAATAATATTATAAATTAAGAGATTAATTACCTTAAGGTCTTTATTAAAAGAAAAAATTAAGAAATAAATTTTAATATTATACCTCTAGAAAAGGATATAAATATCCTATTAGATATATAATAACTTAAATAATAAAACTTACTTATTAACTAAAAGAATAGCTAGATTATATTCCTTAATAACCCTAATAGTAATAAAAAAATAATTATAATAAATAATAAAAGATCTTAAACCCTAACTAAAGAGAATAGTATAGGTAAGTATAGAATAGAATATCTATTACCTTTAAAAGGAGTATAATATAAATATAAAAAAGGTATAAAAAATAAAATAGAAATCTTAAGCATCCTTAAGGTATAAGACCTATATAAAGATAAAATACTTATAAAATTAAGCTAAAATTAACTTAAGAATATTTTAAAATAATACTAAATATATAATAGATTATTTAAAAAAGAACTAAAAACTAAAGTATTTAAATATAGTAAATAAAACTATAAAATTAACCTTATAGATAATAACTTACTGTTTTAAAAGCTTTACTTACTTAATTAAAAAGAGCTATAAGTTTAAAAGGAATATATAAATAAAATACTTAAAAAAGGCTATATTAAGGAATCTAGCTTAATATTAATATTATTAATATTCTTTATATTAAAGAAAAATAAAGAAAATAGACTAGTTATTAATTACTAACTAGTAAATATATATACTATTAAGGACTAAACTTTACTTTTACTTATTATAGAACTTAAGGATTAATTATAAAATAAAAAGATCTTTATAGCTCTAGATTTAAAAGGAGTATATAACCTTATTTATATTAAAGAAAGAGATAAATAGAAAATAGCATTTAAGATTAAATTTAGACTATTTAAATATATAGTAATGCCTTTTAATTTTATTAATATATCTATAATATTTTAATAGATAATTAATAGTATATTTTAATAGTACCTTAATATCTTTATAGTATATTATTTAAATAATATCTTAATCTTTTTAGATAATAAAAAGAAATATATAGAATATATCTATAAGGTTTTAAAAATATTATAAAATATTAAACTATTAGTAAAACTAAAAAAGAGTTTTTTTTATATTATAAAAGTAGACTTTTTAAGATATATTATTATATTTAATAAAATTAAAATAAAACTAAAAAAAATTATAATAATAATAAATTAAAAAGGACCTAATAATATAAAGGAAATATAAGCCTTTTTAAAACTTACTAATTATTACTAATAGTTTATTAAGGATTTTAATAAAATTACTAATCTAATAATAAAACTAATAAAAAAAGGAAAGATATTTAAATAGAATAATAAGGTATAGAAGGCCTTTATATAGCTTAAAAAAGCTATCTCTAGCAAACCAGTATTAATAATATTTAACCTAAAAAAAGAAGTTAAATTAAAAATAGATATATTAGACTTTATATTAAAAAGATAGATTAATTAATAAGATAATATAAAAAAATTATACCTTATTGCCTTTTACTTATATAAATTATATAAAGTAAAACTTAACTACCTAATTTATAATAAGGAATTTTTAGTAATTATTAACTATTTTAAGGAGTTTAAATACTACTTAATAGGAAGTAAGCATTAAATTAAGGTATATATAAATTATTAAAATATTTTTTACTTTATTACTATATATAAACTTAACTAATAATAACTATATTATATTAAATATCTATATAAATTTAACTTTATAATTATTTATAGAAAAGGATTAAAAAATAGAAAAGTAAATATAATAAGTTAATAACTAAATTATAATATTAATACTATAAAAATAATAGAATAGGTATTAAAGATAAATAATAAAGGTAAATATAAATTTATATAATAAATATAAACTTTAAGATAAAAATAAATAATAGTAATTAAGGAAATTCTAGAGAAACTAGAGGAATTTATATAGAAATTCTATAAATATTCTATATATAGATATTAAGAAGTAATAAAAACTCTTAAATAACTTCTATAATATAAATATAAGGTATAGTAAATAATAGTAAAAAGGGTAATTAAATAATATAATCTTTATATTAAAATAAAAGTATAATAATATAAACCTTATAGAGAACTTTAATTACTGCTTATAGTATAATAACTATAAGACTTAATTATAATAGACTTTATTATAAAGCTATTACTATTTAAAAAACCCTTAATAGAAATCTTCTATAATAGTATTATAGTTATTATAGACTGATTTATTAAGTTTTTATATTACTTACTTTATAGAGAAGATATAAATATAAAAGAACTTATATATATTATCTATAGATATATTATTAATATATATAAATTACTATTTAAAATTATCTTAAATAGAGGACTAATACTTATATTATAGTTTTAAAATATACTTTTAATACTACTAGGCCTAAACTATAAACTTATAATAGTATTTAAAGCTTAAGTAAATAGGTAAATAGAATAAATAAATTAGGTTCTAAAATAATACTTATAGTACTATATAAATTATAAATAGAATAATTAGGTTAAGAAATTACTATATGCCTAATTAGCCTATAATACTGCCTATAATAAAAGTATAAAGCTTATACTAGCCTATATTAACTTTAGATTTACCCTAAAAGCCTATAGAGATCTATAAAAGCCTAAAATAACTAACTTAATAGTAATAATTAAAAGTAATAACTTAAAGAATCTTTATAATAAACTTTAAATAGAACTTAAGTTTATTAGGAAATAGATATAATAATATTATAATCTTAAAAAGGTAAAAAGACCTACCTTCTTAAAGAGAGATATAATTTACCTATTTACTAAAAACATTATAATAAAATAATTAAGCTATAAACTTAATTTTAAATATATTAGGTTATATAAGATTATTAAAAAGATCTTAAAGAATAACTATAAATTAGACTTATTACTAAAAGTTAAAATCTATTTTATTTTTTATATTTTATTATTTAAATTAGCAGTAAATATAATTTATATTAAAATATATAATAAACTTATAGAAGTAAAAGTATTAAAAGCTTATAAAGTAAAGGCAATTTAGAAAATAAAAATAATTAATAAGAAAATAAAATATTTAATTAAGTAAAAAAACTATCTAGAAAGTAAAAATATATAGTAATTACTAAAATACCTTATTAATACCTAATAACTTCTAAAGAACTTTTATTAAAAACTAAAAAAAGATTTAAAATAGTAAACTAGTTAATAAGGTCTATAGTGTTATAACCCAAACGGAAGAAGCGCTTATATTATATACACCCTATATTTTTCTTCTAATTATTTACGATTATAGTATACTAAAGGATTCTATAAGTAACCACTAAGACTTAATTACTAAAGTCTAAAATAGATTACTAGTAATTCTAGTTAATTACTAGTAATTCTTAAGAATTACTATTAACTTTATAGCAATCTCCTTAATTACTATTAAACACTATATAGTATATAAATATACTCTTTTAGTATTAAATAGAACTTAACTTACTAGCTATTAATAAGACTTCTTTACCTTAATAAGCCTAATATATACTATTAACTATTAAGAGATATAATAACCTAATATATTTAATATAATGCCTTATATATTTTATAAATATAAATTTAATATAAATTAGTTTACTTATTTAGAAACCCTAACTGTTATATATTAATAGCTTTTATTTAAAATATACTGCATTTATATTAAGTAATATTATACTATTAAAATATCTAGCAATACCGGTCTAGCACTTCCTTATATTAAAGCTCTATTTAGTAATACTAAGATAATAGTAAAGCTATAATAGCTATATAATAGCTATAATACCTTATAAGCTTAAGTAAATAACTAGCAGAATGCTGTAATAACTGGTAATAGTAGTGGCAAACTATAAGAAAGAGATCTTAAAGAAGCCTTAAAACTACTAAAGCTTAAGCCCTTTAAAAGATAAGTAACTAATATTATTCTATTTTTAACCTAAATAAAAGGATATTTTTACTTATTTCTAAATAAACTAAATACTACTATAAAAAAACTTTTATTTATAGCCTCTTTAATTTAAGGTAGCACTAAAAAATAGTTTAAACCTATTATAAGAGACTACCTAAAAAATAAAGAAAATCTATAAGACTAAAATATATAGAATATCTTTAAAGATTAAAATAATTTTAAATAAATCCTTAAAGATAATTTTAAAGTAATTAATAAAAAATAATAAGCTATAGCTAAACTGCTTATACTTAAATAATAGAAATTATATACTATATACTTAATTAAATTCTAATAGCTAGCAGCTAAAACCTAATAGAATAATAATGCCCTTATAGAAATTTATTACTAAAGCCTAAAAAAAGAAGTTAAAGATAAACTATACCTTATAGATAGACCTAA
The DNA here is from genome assembly GCA_022627125.1 of Fusarium chuoi. Taxonomy (NCBI): domain Eukaryota; kingdom Fungi; phylum Ascomycota; class Sordariomycetes; order Hypocreales; family Nectriaceae; genus Fusarium; species Fusarium chuoi. Next base: position 309,173 of record JAJALE010000834.1, on the reverse strand, counting down.
TAACTTAACTATATATATTACTATAGCAATTAAGATTAATAAATAACAGTATAAATATAAAAGAGAGAAAGCTAACTATAAGTATAAAAATGACTTTAATTTATATTACCTTAATTAGCAATAAGATAATAATAATTAGGATAACTTTTAAAACTAAAAATAGCAGTAAAGATATTAGTAAAATAATACCTTATATAGAATACAGTTAGGACCTATATCTTTAGGCACTATATAGCCTAGAAGAAATAATAGCTATAAGCTATAAGATATATCTAAATGTAAATACTATAATTATAATTAGATAGGATATATAGTATAGTAATACCTAAAACTATAAAGACTATAAAACCTAAACTAAAGTAGGCAAGCATTAAGACTTACTTAATAATAGGATCTATAAATAGCTATATATATCTAAATGCTAGAAATAATATATAATAAATATAATATATACTTTAATGGCAATATAGGAATTACCTAAATTAAACCTAAAGATAAAGGGAAACTAGAGAAAAAGAATAAATTATATACTCTAGAAGAACTTAAGTAAAAGAGGAATTAATAAAATAAATAATAGAACGAGAACTACTATAAGTATATAGAAGATCTAGAGAAATAAAAATACTTTAGAATAAGGCAGAAAAAATAAAGAGATAAAATAAGATAATAAAAGCTAGAGAAACTTAAAGAATAACTAAAATAAAGAAAAACGTAAATATTAAGAATAATAAGATAGGATAGCTTAAGTATCCTTAATATAAATAAGTAGAAGTAAACCTTATAAGTTATTAATAATATCCCTATTAAGATAATACTTTAAAATAAGGAAAAACACTAAAGATAGGAAGTTAAAGTAGGAAGCTAACTCTAATAGAAAAAATAATAAAACTCCTGTAATATAAGATATAGAGGTAAGACTGCTAGAAATACAGCTAAATACCTTTACTATTAAGATAAATAAATTATATAAAAATAGAAATAACCTTATAAAGCAAGATATAATAAAAATAGTTTAAGAATCTATAAGATATAAAAAGAAATCTATATATAAGGTGCTAGGAAATATAGAAATACAGAAATAGAAAATAAACTCTATATTAAAGTATACTATACTAATAAAGCATTAAACCTACTATACCTAGAACCTATATTTAATAAATAAAACGATATATAAATAATGCCAATATACCCTAAATACAATACAATATCCTAGGTATTATATTAAAACTATTAATATAAATAATATAGATTAAATAAACTAGATAATAATTATTTCCCTATAACTATATCTAGAATACCTAATAATAACCCCTATTTAATAGAGGAAATAGAAAGATATTTAGTATACTTTTAGTATAACTACCTAAAAGTAGTAGAATTACGATTTAATATAATATTATATAGAAAGATATATTAAGTTAATAAACTAACTTAAGGAATTAAAGAGAATATATAAATTATTAAAAACATAAAAAGAGAATTTAAAAAAGTAACCTAAAAAAGGTATACTTAAAAGAGAAAAGAACTATTAGTTAATAATATTAGCTTAAAAGATATAAAAAAACTATTAGGATAATAAAAGGCAGATAGACTATACCTACTTAACGATAAATATTCTAAATAAAGAGCCATAAAGATAGATATAGAATTAGAAAAATATTTCTAATAAATAATATTTAATAATAAATTTAGTAATAACTGCCCTAATAGAAAAGGGTATAATAATAGTAACTGTAAGTAAATATATTAAGATATATTAGGAAAAGTTATATACTATCTATAACTAAGCTATAAATAAGCCAGAACTATAAATAAGAATAACTTAAACTAATAAATATATTAAGAGTATTATAAATAATAGACTTAATAGATAGCCTAATACTATAAGTTTAAATTAAGAGAAAATAGCTAAATGCTTAAATTAATTATAAAGTAAAGAGAAACTTTATTAACCTAAAAATAGTTATAAAGCTATAGTTACTATAAAAACGGAAATTATTACCTTATTTATTAGTTAATATAAAAAGATAGCTTTTTAATTATAATAATAGTATTATAGATTAAGAGATTAATTACCTTAAGGTCTTTATTAAAAGAAGAAATCAGAAAGTAGATTTTAATATTATACCTCTAGAAAAGGATATAAATATCCTATTAGATATATAATAGCTTAAATAATAAAACCTACTTATTAACTAAAGAAATAGCCAGATTATATTCTCTAGTAACCCTAATAGCAATAAAGAAATAATTATAATAAATAATAAGAGATCTTAAACCCTAACTAAAGAGAATAGTATAGGTAAGTATAGAACAGAATGTCTATTACCTCTAAAAGGAGTATAATATAAGTATAAAAAAGGTATAAGAAATAAAACAGAAATTCTAAATATCCTTAAGGCATAAGACCTATATAAAGATAAGATATTTATAGAATTAAGCTAGAATTAACTTAAGAATATTCTAGAATAATACTAAATATATAATAAACTATTTAAAGAAAAACTAAAAATAGAAATACTTAAATATAGTAAATAGGACTATAAAATTAACCTTATAAATAATAACTTACTATTCTAAAAGTTTTATTTATTAAACTAAAAAGAGCTATAAGTTTAAAAGGAATATATAGATAAGATACTTAAGAAAGGCTATATTAAGGAATCTAGCTTAATATTAGTATTATTAATATTCTTTATACTAAAGAAGAATAAGAAGGATAGACCAGTTATTAATTACTAACCGGTTAATATATATACTATTAAGGATTAAACCTTACTTCTACTTATTATAGAACTTAAGGATCGGTTATAAGGCAAAAGAATCTTTATAGCTCTAGACCTAAAAGAAGTATATAACCTTATTTATATTAAAGAAAGAGATAAATAGAAAATAGCATTTAAAACTAAATTTAGACTATTTAAATATATAATAATGCCTTTTAGTCTTATTAATATACCTATAACATTTTAGCAGATAATTAATAGTATACTTTAATAGTACCTTAATATCTTTATAGTATATTACCTAAATAATATCCTAATTTTCTTAAATAATAAAAAAGAATATATAAAATATATCTATAAGGTCTTAAAAATATTATAAAATACTAAACTGTTATTAAAACTAAAGAAAAGTTTCTTTTATATTATAAAAGTAGACTTTTTAAAATATATTATTATACCTAATAAAATTAAAATAGAACTAAAGAAAATTATAGTAATAATAAATTAAAAGGAACCTAATAATATAAAAGAAGTATAAGCCTTCTTAAGACTTACTAACTATTACTAACAGTTTATTAAGGATTTTAGTAAAATCGCTAACCTAATAATAAAACTAATAAAGAAAGGAAAGACATTTAACTAAAATAATAAAGTATAGAAGGCCTTTATATAGCTTAAGAAAGCTATTTCTAGCAAACCAATATTAATAATATTTAATCTAAAGAAAGAAGTTAAACTAAAAATAGATATATTAGACTTTATATTAAGAGGACAGATTAATTAATAAAATAATATAAAAAAATTACACCCTATTGCATTTTACTCTTATAAGTTATATAAAGCAGAACTTAACTATCTGATTTATAATAAAGAATTTCTAGTAATTATTAATTACTTTAAGGAATTTAAATACTACCTAATAGAAAGTAAGTACCAGATTAAGGTATATATAGATTATTAAAATATCTCTTACTTTACTATAATATATAAACTTAACTAATAATAACTATATTATATTAAATACCTATATAAATTTAACTTTATAATTATTTATAGAAAGAGATTAAAGAATAGAAAAGTAGATATAATAAGTTAATAACTAAACTATAATACTAAAACTATAAAAACAATAGGATAAATACTAAAGATAAATAATAAAAGAGAATATAGATTTACCTAATAAATATAAACTCTAGGATAGATATAAGTAACAGTAACCAAAGAAATCTTAAGGGAACCAAAGGAATTTATATAGGAATTCTATAAATATCCTATATATAGATATTAGAAAGTAATAAAGACTCTTAAATAACTTCTATAATATAAATATAAAGTATAGTAAATAACAGTAAAAAAGGTTATTAAATAATATAATCTTTATATTAAAATAAAAGTATAATAATATAAACTGTATAGAGAACTTTAACTACTACCTATAATATAATAACTATAAGACTTAATTATAATAGACTTTATTATAAAGCTACTACTATCTAAAGAACCCTTAATAGGAATCTTCTATAATAGTATTATAGTTATTATAGACTAACTTATTAAGTTCTTATATTACCTACCTTATAGAGAAGATATAGATATAGAAGAACTTATATATATTATCTATAGATATATTATTAGTATATACAGATTGCTATCTAAGATTATCTTAAATAAAAAACTAATATTTATATTATAATTTTAAAATATACTTTTAGTATTACTAGGCCTAAACTATAAGCTTATAATAGCATTTAGAGCCTAAATAAACAGATAAATAAAATAAATAAATTAAGTGCTAAAATAATACTTACAGTATTATATAAACTATAAATAGAATAATTAAATTAAAAAGCTATTATATACCTAATTAGTATATAATACTACCTATAATAAAAGCATAAAGCTTATACTAATATATACTAATTTTAGATTTATACTAAAAGCCTATAAAGACCTATAAAAGCCTAAAATAATTAACCTAATAGTAATAATTAAAAGTAATAACTTAAAAAATCTATATAATAAACTATAGATAGAACTTAAATTTATTAGGAAATAGATATAACGGTATTATAATCCTAAAAAGGTAAAGAGACCTACCTTTTTAAAAGGAGATATAGTTTACCTATCTATAAAAAACATTACTATTAAATAACTAAACTATAAACTTAACTTTAAATATATAAGACTATATAAGGTTATTAAGAAGGTCTTAAAAAATAACTATAAACTAGATCTACTATTAAAAGTCAGGATCTACCCTATTTTTTATATCTTACTGCTTAAATTAGCAGTAAATATAATTTATATTAAAATATATAATAAACTAATAGAAGTAAAAAGACTAAAAGCCTATAAAGTAAAAGTAATTTAGAAAATAAGAATAGTTAATAAGAAAATAGAATACTTAATTAAGTAGAAAGACTACCTAGAAAATAAAAATATATAAAAACCACTAAAATACCTTATTAATACCTAACGACTCCTAAAGAACTTTTACTAAAAACTAAAAAAGGATCTAAAACAGCAAACCAGTTAATAAAATCTACTATACCTGCCTTAATTAACTCTATTACAGCAGAGGAATTAAAAGGCATAATTAAGTTCTCTGCCTTCTTACTATTATTTATTACCTTAAAATCCCACTTAAGGGCCTTTAGCCCCTTAAACTAAATTAAATGCTTTTAACAATAAAGATATATTAGCTTAAAAAGACGCTTATTTAGTTAATACTATAGTTAAATAAGCTCCTCCTTAATAGCCTTTTTATTAGCTTTAATTTAATTCTTTTTTTAAACTAAATAATTTACTATAAAGATTAATATAAAATACCTTATAAATAATAATAAAAAACTAACCTTTTAATAATATTATACCTTTCTTATTATAAGAATAATTATAATAGGTGTATTTAGAATAATTTTTCTATCTATCTTTTATTATATATTTAATATAATTTTTAATATATAAGAAATAAGGCATGATTTTATAATTAGTAGAGGCAATAAGTTTTATATAGGTAAGATAACACTAAATTACTATAGAAGATATTCTATTAGTAACAGTAAGAAAATATAAATCTAAATTAGACTTACTAGAAATAGATATAAAAGAAAAATAGATATATAGGTCTTAAGGATAAGACTAATAAAAAAAGGGAGATTATATTATAACCTAAATAGAAGAAGCGCTTATATTATATATACCCTATATTTTTCTTCTAATTATTTATAATTACAGTACACTAAAGGATTCCATAAATAACCACTAAGATCTAGTTATTAAAGTCTAAAATAGATTATTAGTAATTCTAATTAATTACCAGTAATTCTTAAGAATTACTACTGATTTTACGGCAATCTCCTTAATTACTATTAAACACTATATAATATATAAATACATTCCCTTAGCATTAAATAGAACTTAGCTTACTAGCTATTAATAAGACTTCTTTACCTTAATAAGCCTAATATACACTATTAACTATTAAGAGATATAATAACCTAATGTACTTAATATAACGCCCTATATATTCTGTAAATATAAACCTAGTATGGACTAGTTTACTTATTTAGAAACCCTAACTGTTATATATAGCACCTGCCTTAATTAACTTTACTATAGTAAAGAAATTAGAAAGTATAATTAAGTTCTTTACCTTTTTATTATTATTTATTGCCTTAAAATTCTACTTAAAGGCCTTTAGCTTTTTAAATTAAATTAAATACTTTTAATAATAAAGATATATTAACTTTAAAAGATACTTATTTAGCTAATACTATAATTAAATAAGCTTCTTTTTAGTAGCTTTTTTATTAGCCTTAATTTGATTTTTTTCTTAAATAAAATAATTTACTATAAAAATTAGTATAAATACCTTATAAATAAAATAAAGGACTTAACCTTTTAATAATATTATACCTTTTCTATTATAAAAATAACTATAATAAGTATATTTAAAATAATTTTTTTATTTATCCTTTATTATATATTTAGTATAATTTTTAATATATAAAAAGTAAGATATAATTTTAATTTTAATAGAAGTAATAAGTTTTATATAGGTAAGATAATATTAAGTTACTATAGAAGATATTATATTAATAATTAATAGGGAAATATAAGTTTAAGTTAGACCTATTAAAGATAATATAAAAAAAAAATAGATATATAGGTCTTAAGGATAAAACTAATAAAGAGAGAGAGATTATATTATAACCTAAATAGAAGAAGCGCTTATATTATATATACCTTATATTTTTCTTTTAATTACTTGCAGTTACTATATACTAGGAGATTTTATAAGTAACTGCTAAGCCCTAATTATTAATAATAAAATAGAATTATTAGTAATTCTAGATAATTACTAGTAATATCTAGGAATTACTAGTAACCTTATAATAACCTTACTGATTACTATTAGCACCTTAAGTATATATATATTTATTTAGTATTAAATAAAATTTAGCTTATTAGCTATTAATAAGACTTCTTTACCTTAATAAGTATAATATATACTATTAACTATTAAGAGATATAATAACCTAATATATTTAATATAATGCCTTATGTATTCTATAAATATAATCCTAGTATAGACTAGTTTACTTGTTTAAAAACCCTAACTGTTATATATCTTATTAATAAATAGAATTAATATTTATAAATATTATATTTATATTACTTAATATAATATAATATAATTTAAATAAAAGCTATTAATATATAATAGTTAAATTTAATTATATTAAATTAAGCTATATTTAGGTTTATTATTAATAAATTATATAGGGTATAATATTAAGTAGTTATTAAAGTATTATATTTCTTAATAGTAAATTTAATATATATTAGGCTTAATTAATATAAAGAAGTTTTATTAACAGCTAGTAGGCTAAATTTATAGAAATGTAAATAAGTGTAAACTATATATTACTATTTGTAAGGTATTTATTAATATTTCTATTAAAGACTAAAATATTAATCTTTTAGTCTTAAATTAATATTATAAAGCTTTAGTTTTATTCTAACTGGTTATATTAAATAGACTAAAAAAGGTTTTATTTAATCTATTTATAATTAGTAGGATTTATAGAAAAATTTATAGGGTATATATAATATAACTGTAAAGGTTATAATATTTAATTTAATTAAAATAGCTATCTTTAATTATAACTTAATTAAGTTAATTTATTATATAGGCCCTTTTAGTTTAATTAATTTAATTTAGGTTAATTATAAGCTATTAAATCTAAAGGACTTAAAGAAAGTCTTAAGGGAAGGTTATTTCCTTAAATTAAATTAAGCTGCTTTTTTTATTGCCTTTATAGGCTTAAATATATATAAAAAGTAGCTTTTTAATATAGCTAAAAGGGTTATTATAGTAAAGAGGGTATTACTCTTAATATAATAGGCTAATTATAGTTTAAAACTATAAGAGTAAAGTTAGAATAGTATATCTATAAATAGAGTTTTAAGATAAAAGTAAGGTAATAATAAGGTTAAACTAAAGGTTTAAAGGAATTAAATTAACTTTTATATAAATTAATTAATAAAAGCTAAATTAACCTAAAGTTAATAATAAATCTATTAATTAAATATATATATCTAGATATATAACTAATTAGCCTTATATTTAAAAATAGATAAAGTAATATTAATAAAGAAGTAGTAGTTTAAACTAAAGATAAAAGTTATAATAAATTAAAAAGGCTAATTAATCTTTTTTATATATATTTTTTACCTCTTACTTAAATAAGTAATAAAATTAACTTAATAATAGTTTTTTATTTTATATATTATATATTAATTACTTAAAAATTATAAAGAGATAGTTTTTTAATATATATAATAAATCTTTATTTAGCAGTTTAATTAAATTAATTAATTTTAATATATATAGTATTAAAAGACTTAAATTTAAACTTTAGAATTAAATTTATTATAAAATACAGTTTTAATAAATATATAAAAGTAATCATAGCTTTAAAATTAATTAAATTATATAATAATATTTATTTTAAAATTATATAATTATATATAAACTAGCTAAATTAAGTAATAATAATTAAGTTAATTTTAGGGTATAAATTCTAACTTTAGCATCTAGCTATAATTACAGGTATTAAGCCTTAATTTTAGGTGCTATTTACCCCTATATAGGTACTGTAGATTCACTCCCTAAAATTACATTAAGTTCCCTCGAAGAGGACTATTATGTGCCGGGGTTGGCCACCAGTGCCGTGAGGCGCCGGAGAGAAAGCCGAGAGGCTCAAGTCTTCCTTCCACCTCCTCCCAATCCTGTCGCCCAGCAAGATGACTGGGTGTTGAAGAGGTATCCTTCTATTGGTATGTACATGTCTCCCTGGATACAATGGGTTAGTGCTCACTCGTGGTAGCTAGAGTTTTCAAGAAAGGGTGCAGTGCTGATGTTGCGTTTGCTGCGCTCAGAGCTATAGGAGATTGCGACTAAAGTGCAAGCAGAGCTGCTTGATTGTGTATTATGCTCCGCGTTCTATTAACAATTATATCTTGGTCTAACTCTATGCTCGACGGCTATAATATTTCTGCCCACCATGCGTTTATCTCGAGGCCAGGCTCACGATGCAAGTACCAGCAGTCGAATCTCAATTGCGGTACATACAGCGTTCTACCAAACCCACAAGAAGCTGTAACAAAAGTCTCATACATCGCCCTCAAACCGTTTTTCTTCTTGTAACAGCATGGGGCCAAGGAAAGCCAGGCCTTCCCTTACCTTTTATATCCTTATGTTAACATCCTGCCAAGGGGAGGAAAGAAAGCACAGGACCTCGATCCTAAATGACAAAAAGACTAAGATAAAATAGCATAAGTTTAGGATAACCTTTACTAAGTTTATTTTAATACTCTACAGTAAGATTTGCTATTTTCTTGCCCCCCGAGGCCTGTATCCTGACAATTTCGTTCTGTTGCTCATTTTCGCTTGCATCACGAGAAACAAGACATCAAGCTAAAGTCTGACTGGTAGAGCGCCACCTTTGCAATAATTGGCTGCACAGCCCGGAATATTGGCTTTTCTGCAAGGATCACGAGACAGTTGCCTGCAAAAGTGCACAACCAACAGACAGATCTGAAAATTACCCCGCTCCATCGTTTTCAACCAGATTTCTTCCTTCAAACTCAACAGATAGACTTCGTCGCATGAGCAAAGAACCTGAAAGCTATCGCCACTGTTTTCCTGTTCTTATACTGGCTCTGTTGCCTCCTCTGAGGCATCAGAGATCACACCAGCTGACCGAGATCCAATCGCCGGAGCCAGCTGGCCAGCCAAGAGGGCGGAACAGAACAGAGCGTCAGTCTGCGCTGTTCAATCTTGAACTACCGACTAGGTAATCTAGCCCACTCAACGGCGCTCCAAAATGAACTCTCCAGGTGACGCAGGGGCCCCAGTGAAACCTCAAGTCGCCCATCCTGGCCCCGCGAAGCCATCCCGCCCTAGTGACCGCCGTGGCTTCGAGATCGCTATTATTTGTGCGTTGACCCTCGAAGCAGATGCTATTGAAGCTTTATTCGATCATCACTGGGAAGATGATGGCCCGCCTTTCGATAAGGAGCCAGGCGACCCTAACGCATACTCAACTGGCGTGATCGGACGCTTTAATGTTGTTCTGGCATATTTGCCGGGAATGGGCAAAGTCAACGCTGCTACTGTCGCTGCCAATTGCGGGAAGAGCTTTCCAAGCATTAAGCTTGCTCTCGTCGTCGGTATTTGTGGTGTTGTTCCCTTCACCCCTACTAAGGACGAGATCGTCCTAGGCGACGTCATCATCAGCAACGGGGTCATCCAGTACGACCTTGGTCGACAGTTTCCTGAGGGCCTGGTCCGCAAAGATACGCTGCTAGACATTCCTGGCAGACCCAACCTGGAGATTCGGGGAATCTTAACCAAGCTGCAAGGTCTCCGACACCGCCGTCAATTGAACGCTAAGATCGAAAGCTTCTTGGATGTTCTCCGTCAGGATCCGGAACTCCATGCTGAATATCCCGGATCTACGAAGGACATGCTCTTTGAGGCTACTTATCGTCACCTAGATGATCAACAGTCGTGCGAGCAGGCCAGATGTGAAGGTGACCTGGTTAACAGAAGCCGCTTATCGAGAACAGACGTGCCTCCGAAGCCTGCTGTGCACTTTGGTTTGATGGCATCTGCAGATATAGTTATGAAGTCTGGCGAAGATCGTGACCGCATCGTCTCGAAGGAAGACGTCATTGCCTTTGAGATGGAAGGCGCTGGTGTCTGGGATAGCTTCCCATGTATCATAATAAAAGGTGGTTGTGACTACCTCTTGCTATCACCCAAGCTTCAGCATACATTAAAGTCAATGAGATCTCAGTCAAAGAATATCTCCACCTCCTCGAAAGGACCAACCAGGATATGGTAGAGCTGCTAAGTTATGGCTTCCGTGACAGTACCCACTACTACGCTTCACAAGGTGCCATTGCTACGACCTGGATTGTGTCCTTCCAACAAATTCGCTCTCTACACGAAGATGCTGCCACAATACTCTCATATACTACCTGTCTTGAGCCGAAAGCAATACCCCGTGCCTTGCTTCCACCACTGGATTCGGAACAAAGAATGACTCGTGCTCTCGGTACTCTCTGTGGATACAGCTTCTTGAGTAAACGAGAAGATGGCGAGACTTTCGACATGCACAGCCTCGTCCACCTTGCAACACAACTATGGAGTGAAGAAGAGGAAATTGAGGCAGAAACACTCCAGATGGCATACGCACATATTGCTAAGGTCTTTCCATACGACGACTGGGAGGACCGTGGGTTATGTCGGCAGTATATGCCACATGTACTCAGACTCCTAATACGCACGGATAGCGCCAATACTAGAGACAGATGTCTACTCGGATATAAGGTTGGCACATGTTTGACCAGTGAAGGACAGACAAGACAGGCGGTGCATATCCTTGAGTCTGTAGTTGAGGTCGAGAGGACAAACTTAGCAGAGAATAACCCAAGCCGGCTGGCATCGCAGCATGCGCTTGCATCAGCATATAATTCTAACGGGCAGATAAAACAGGCAATTAAACTGCTTGAATATGTGGTTACTATCCAGGCAGACATATTAGCAGAAAACCACCCAAATCAGCTGGCATCGCAGCATGCGCTTGCATTAGCATATAATTCTAACGGGCAGATAAAAGAGGCAATTCAACTGCTTGAATATGTGGTTGCTGTCCAGGCAGACACATTGGCAGAAAATCACCCAAATCAGCTGTCATCACAGCATGTGCTTGCATTGACATATCACTCTAACGGGCAGATAAAAGAGGCAATTGAACTGTTTGAACGTGTGGTTGCAGTCCGGACGGATATATTAGCAGAAAATCACACAAATCGGCTGGCATCAGAACATTCACTCGGGGTAGTATACCAAGAGAATGGGCAAACGAAAGAGGCAGTTGAATTACTTGAACATGTGGTTGCAGTCCAGGCGATTGCACTATCAGAAGATGATCGCCGTCGACAGCTATCAATAGAGTGGCTCCAGTACTGCTATGATATGTTAGAGGAGGTTGGCATTCCAGGAGAGTCGGACGGCAGTGAACCTATCGATGCAATGTAATCAGCTCTCCAGGGCATTACGAAGGTGGGAGTTTGGACAATTTGTTTCGATGACTGCTTTGGGTTTGTGGAGTAGCAGTCGTTCATAAACGTGCTTTCATCATTTGTTAATTCTTCCGGTCGAAATCGCCACTTATCAACTTAGCTGGCGTGGATCTTGACAGATACTGTAATAAACATTTCATTGACAGCTATGAATCATCGCAGAACATAATTGGGCTTACAGTAGAAAGGCCGTCGGTTGACTGAAGTGAATGATCTAACCCTGAACTATTCTCTCCTTACGACGGCGCTCCACGATATTGTTGGCGGGCCTATACAATAACCAAATACACTAGAAGTGAGAAGGAAGGATGTAGTATTGCAAAGGCTGTATTCAGGGCAATAATAAGATTATCCCCGATGCTGGAAGCGTTGCTGTGAACTGCTAAGGTCTGTCTAAATCAATGAGGTCGGAAAATAGCTGGCATACTGTAGGATCGAGGAAATGTTATCTAATTTTCAATGGGGATAGTGCTAGACAACAATTATGAAGACTTCTCGTAATACTACCATTTTTCTCAAAATGGCACCTCGGGAGGAGAACCCACCCGAAAAAGCATCACTTTGGTTCAGAAAGAGGCATACGGAACATGGTCGACCGAATGAAACAGTCAGTTGCTGGTCATTTTGCCTATTATGGCTAATAACAACCAGAGGGCTATTTAAGACAGCCATCCACTTCTATCAACAAGCGAAACCGACTTGATCAGTTTGGCTTCGCTCTCATAAAGCATTTCACTGCCATTCCCCAATATCAAGACAAAATGGTGTCCACCACAGTTCGTTACGCAGCCTTCAGTGCTCTCTTCGCATCCAAGGTTTCGGCCCACGGCCATGTATCTGAGGTCCTCATCAACGACAAAAGTTACTACGGCCACGATCCCACCAAAGTCCCTTACGTTACCCAGCCAGACAGCATCACCTGGTCAAACGGCGCCAAAGACAAAGGCTTTGTCACCTCCACTGCGAGTGCACTGGCGTCTCCAGATATCATCTGTCACCTCAACGCTACCAATGGGAAGCTGACAGCAGACGTCGCTACTGGTACGACTATTACGGCTCGCTGGTCAGACTGGCCTCAAGCTCACTGGGGACCTGTTATTGATTACATGGCGCACTGTCCAAATGACGATTGCATGACCGTGGACAAGACCAAGTTGAAGTTCTTCAAGATCGACGAATTGGGGCAGTTGACAAAGGGAACTGTGCCTGGGCAGCCGGGCTACTGGGCGAATAATAAACTCCGTGACGACGACTTTTCATGGAACATAACGATCCCGGCTAAGCTGACTCCGGGAAGTTATGTCCTCAGACATGAGATTATTGCCCTTCATGCGGGTGGTGCAGAAGGGTCAACCCAGATGTATCCTCAGTGTATCAATCTAGCTGTCAAGGGAGATGGCACTGCACAGCCTGAAGGCGTGTTTGCGACGGATCTTTACTCTTCCAAGGATCCGGGGTTGCTGCATAATGTTTTTGTGGATGAGTGGAGCGATGTGAAGTATATCATCCCGGGACCTCCGGTAGTAAGGTTTTAGGGTTGTTGATATGTAAATGGTCAATAAATCAGCATCTGTCAGCCAGCTTTTGTAGCTCGATTTGCGCATCGTGACCCAGCGATGAGTGCATGATGATTAACCAAGACTCTGTCTGTCTGCGTGATGATCACTTCTCAACCCCGCGCGTTGCCCGATTAAGAAAGCGCGCGGTCTCTGACTTGATGCTTAGTTCGATTCAAGGATACTTATTTATGGATCGTTTCGGACCCCGAATCAGAGGCTATTGGTTCATGACACCCGTGACAAGTATTTAGGGTTAGAAATGGTCTGAAAGACTAGACGAACCCTTGGGTATAAAGCTGGCTGGTCTCAGCATTTCTCTCCAAGACAATTTTTTACTCGCCAAACACAACAGCATCAAACCTAACTTCTCTTCTATTCCCTCCCCCGATAACCCCGAGACTCAAAATGGTTGTTGTTGCTGTAGCTGGAGGAACTGGTGGCATAGGCGGCGCTATCGTCGACACCCTTCGCCCAAGTCCTCACCATAAGATGATTATTCTAACTCGCAAGGTGAGATGTCTAACGACACTTACAGACCCAGACACAACCGTCTAAAATCATCAAGATCCCTGATGCACCTCACGCGACCGATACCTTTGTCACCCTTGACTACAGTGACGTCGACGCAATGGCAAAGGCCCTCGACGACAACCATGTCCACACTGTTATCTCAGCCCCGCGCGTCTTCGACCCAGCTTCCTCCGAGGCAGAGAGCAACCTCGTCAAAGCGACAGCCAAAGCTAAAATCCCCAAACGGTTTATTGCAAGCGCATGGGGCATCCAATATGCCGACGAGTACGCCTTCTCCTTCTACTTCCTGTACAATCATGCTAACCTAGGCCAGGACACCGGTTGGACAAGCTCGGGGACGCACCTTTACGGAACTGCGCACGACAAATCTGGAATGGACCCGTTTCGACAACGGGTTCTTTCTCGATTGTTACGGTCCGCCGAAATTCAAATCTTATATGCAGAGAGTTGCGTGGGCTATCGGTATCGCGAATAAGAAAGCCGGAATTCCGGGGACCGGAAATGAACCGATGGCATTCACGTATACCTTTGACGTCGCCAGGTTTGTGGTTGCAGCCCTGGATCTGCCCAAGTTGGAGCAATTGATGTATTGTTACGGTGAAAAGACGACGTGGAATAAGGTCCTCAAGCAGGCAGAGGATGCTATAGGCAAGACGTTCACTCAAGACTACCGGCAAGATGATAGGCTCCAAGTTCGATGTCGCGTATGATCCTCCCGAGGAACTGGAGAAGGGAGAAGTTACTGAACTCCCTTTCAACAAAAACGCGGCCGATCTTCCTCAGAAGGTACTGGAAGGTCTCATGTCACTCTGGGGACTCTATATCTTGGAGGGCAAGTATGACATGCCGACGGACAAGGCTCTGAACAACGTATTCCCAAGCATCCAGCCGTTGAAGGTGGAGGATGTACTGGGATTGTGGCAGTAATATACACGATCTTGGACCTATGCATCTGAATTTGCGGATGAGCTATTTTGCTGGATCTATATGGTAGTTGGACTAGTCGTTCGAGAACGTCGCTTTTGAGTACTGCTTCAAGATACGTCTTTGGTAGGACTCAGGAAGATCACAGGCTGGAGTATCATCTAGCTTTGAATCTATCCACCATCTGCACCGTGCCTAGATTCGAATCGAAACCAGCTATTATCCTTCCAAATGGCCAGTACACTGAACATATTAAGTAAACTGGTCCAGGGGATATTTGATCTTTGAAGCATGAAGCGCTCGGATGAAATGATCTCAACTAGAAGAAAGTGCAGATTCGAAATGGTTCCCACATATGGTTTACTTAGAAATCCCGCCCGACAAAGACGTGTCTACTAATACTATTATCCTTCAACATCACATTCACCGTTACGCTCATGATTCATTCTAAGTGGAGAACAGGTCCAAATCAGGATACTCCATTAGACAACCTAGGTGAATTCTGCCATACTCTTTTGACAAGTCGCGCTGTCTTGGATTTTGGCTTCATCATGTAACCTTAGTACGTCACTTGGTCGAATCTCATTCCTCAACTAACGCATAGGAACTCAAACTGAGGGAAAGATACCGCGGACTCTAAGTATACAGAGAGGACACGGATGAAGAGCTGCTGGACATGTCGTCTTCGCCGCAAGAAGTGTGACCAAGGGCAACCGGCCTGCCAAACATGCTCGGCGTTAAACATTCAGTGCCACTGCAGCCCGGATCGACCACACTGGATGGATCGCGGCGCAAAGCAGGATGAAATGGCGCGACGTCTCAAGGCGCAGGTGAAGCAGGGAAAAGAGCACCACTACGTCCAGGTTCTCAACATTGAAGGTGCAGCCAATGCGGCGAGTGCAGAGAGATGCAATGTATATCGGAATTTGTGAGCATTATGATCCCCCGGTTTGGAAGTTTGACGGGATCCCTGCTGTTGACGCCTTCCAGGGACTAGACGTGGACTTTAATATGGTCTACATAGATCAAGCTTTCCCCTTTCTCTTCCCCTTCTACGCTCCTTCAATGATACAAGGCGGACGAGCGTGGGTGTTGGATATCCTACACCATGACATGACAATTTTTCACTCAGCAATGGGCATCAGCGCGTATTTCTTCACTCTCTTCTTGTCAAGCGAGAACATGAGCGATTACCAAGTATGCAGGCAGACTATCTGGACTCAGCTTGAAGGATATGCAAGAGATGCCATCGAGAGCTTACAGACGGAAGTTCTGGCTATAAATCAGCAGGAATCCGCATCGCTACTGCAGAGGGCCCGTGCCATGCAGAGTATCACGCAACAGATGTTTCTCGAAATGGCTCCCAAAGACAAACGAGTCGAGTATACATTTGGCCGCTGCTACATCTCTATTCGAGGACATTCTCCATCCCAGCAGAGGCAACGACAGAATAAACATGATAAAAGTCATGGCCCAGCTAGAGAGACCATCGTGGGTGCCTCTCACCAACCAGCGCCCTGTCTGGAACACAGAACAAGCTGCCCTCCACTTCTACTTTTGTCTTGTTACTCTGGGCTGATATCTTGTCCTCTACTTCCCTACAGATAGTGCCTCGGCTACGGAAATACTACCCTGATCTGATATCTGATGATTACAGAGGCACTCTGACAGATTTTCTGTTACGTATGGAGGAATACGTTGGCTGTGAGGGCTGGGCGCTCATTGCTATCGCTGAGACGGCAGCACTCGATGTTTGGAAGCAGGAGGAACAGAGAAACGGCAAGTCGAATGATGAGGCACTCGTCAAGCGGAAAGAGCATATATAGGGTGTACTTCAAGACGGCCTAAGAAGACTCGATGAGCGATGCAGCACCCAGGAAACACAGCCTCAGGGCATTGTCCAGAGCTTTTATCGATCCAGCGATCCCAGCCATCTCGTCAAGCAAGGCGCAGCGACTCGCATCTGGGCACACGCCGCGCAAATATACCTCGCCATAGTGACGCGCGGGTGGCACACAGAGAAACCAAGTGTCCGCGAGAGTGCAAGCGAGGATCTTCGCCTGCTTCAAAAACTAGATGACCCCGCGATCCTGCGTAGTGCCGTGTGGCCGTTTTGCGTGGGTGGGTGCGTCTCAGATGTGTGTCGTGAGAAAGGGTTCAGGGATCTGGTGACGGCGTCTGGGTCACTGTGGTACTTTGGCCGGTTGGGAGACGCGTTGGGGATTTTGGAGTCTGTGTGTAGTAGGAGAATAGAGCTTGGCGTAGAGTGGAACATGGCTGTGTGCTTTGGGATAATGGGTTCTCCTGGTCTGTTGCTGTAGGCCTGCTTGATGATGATAAGTCTGTGATAGAATAATGATAAGTTCTTACTATAAATTAATTCTCGTAACATGATTCGCCAATTGGTCCTCACAGCATCAGCTCAGTAAAGAAGATTAAGTATTAAACCCCCGGAAGACTTGTCGGCGTCACAGCCTGGTCCTCCTGTTTCTTGCTCAAAGCCTGAGGGAAAGGCGTCAACACCGGAGAAATATCACCCCACCACTTATCACCATAGCGCTTATACCAATCGATCGTCGTCTTCAGCCCTTCGTCAAAGCTTGTCTTTTGCGTCCAACCAAGCTTCTTGAGCTTGGTAGCATCAACAGCGTATCTTTGATCATTGAACGGACGGTCGTGAGTATGTTTTACCCAGCGCTCGAAGTCCTTCGTGTCTTTGATATCGATGCCCATCTCGGTGAGAATGATATGACAGAGTTCAAGGTTGGAGATCTCGTCGCTGGAGCCGATGTTGTAGATCTGACCGATCTCGCCTTTGTGGAGAATGGTATCAAAGGCATCAGCGGCATCTCCTGCGAAGAGATAACGTCGTGTTGGACTACCATCTCCATGCAGGATCACGGGTTGACCGCGGTTTAGTAGTGAGATGAACTTGGGTATGATTTCTACGACCAGGATTAGAGTCGACTGGGCTAAATAACAGGAAGGAACTTACTCTCAGGATACTGATGCGGTCCATAAACATTATTACTTCTCACAATGATAACAGGGAGCTTAAAGCTCTTTTGATACGAATTCACCAACATCTCCGCAGCAGCCTTACTCGCAGCATACGGATTCGTCGGTGACAGAAGACTCGTCTCAGGAAGATCATCATTCCCATGCGCAACCTCTCCATAGACCTCATCGGTAGAAATATGGATGAACCGCTTGATCCCGACTGTTTTCGCACTCTCAAGAAGAACATGCGTGCCGTACACGTTTGTTTCAGTAAAGCTGTATGAATTGCCGAAACTGAGATCAACGTGCGATTGCGCTGCAAAATGGAAGATAGTGTCAATGTTATAACGACTTAGGCAGTCGAGGACTTCACTTGGACTCGTGATATCGCCCTGATAAAATGTGAAATTGGGTTTCTCGCGGAGAGCACGTGTGTTGTTAAGGGAGGAGCAGTAGTCCAGCTTGTCGAATGATATGACGTTGTATACGCCGGGGTAAGTGAGAACGAGGTGTCGAACGAGCCATGAAGCACTGTTTATTGTTAGACTAAGGCAGTTTCTCTTAGGGGGTACTTACATGAATCCCTCACCTCCTGTGATCATGATATTCTTGACATCTTGCTGCGGCTCGAACTTGGTGCTACCCGTTAGAATGGGCGCGTGCTGCCAGATATCCCGCTCAGGAAGAAAGCTGTAACCCATTGTTTCCAAGGTAAAAATGACAGACTGATGTGGTAAACAGGTAAATCATTAGCAGAGTCTTCTACTAGCAGCCATCGAGGTTATTAAAACATCAATGTTTATTAACAATTAAAAAGGCTATGTGTTCTATTCTCTTTTTCCCGTGTACGTTTTGAGAGCTCGTATTCCCGTGCAATACCCACGCCCTGCCAGGGCGAAATCCCCCAGCACACTAAACTCTGTTCTCCCTTTTAATCCCTTATCCCTTTCGGCGGAACGCATCAACGCAGCTCAGCGGTTAACGGGATGGTGCGAGGGATTCTAGTTAGTTGCCCACTCTGTTCCTCAATGTCCACATGTCCCAACACGTCAACCTATACAATGTACTTCAAAATGCGCTATCATACGAAGCGAAGACGCATCACACAGACTCAACCGTATGTGATCCAGATCGTTTCTCTGCTCATCCCCTCATCAACTTCTCCCGCTCCCCGAATCTTCATTCCCCCACCGTCCTTCATCCCACCGCTTATATCCCAACTCCCATCACATTGTACTACACATTCGTCAAAATGACTGGAATCAGTGCCAACGGCTCAAACGGCATGAACCTTCGTGTACGCGACCGCTTCCTCATCTGTGGCGGCCACGGCTGGATCGCCGGCCTTCTGAAGAACCTGCTCCTCGGCCAAGGCAAAGAAGTCTACACCACGACAATCCGCATGGAAGATCGCGAGAATGTCGGCAAAGCACTTCAGGTCTTTAAACCTACGCACGTTCTCAACGCTGCGGACTGTACGGGTCGACCCAACGTCGATTGGTGCGAGGATAACAAGGCGCAGACCGTGCTTTCCAATGTAATCGGAACTTTGACGCTTGCGGATGAGTGTTCTCGGCGAGGGATTCATTGCACTGTTTTTGCGACTGGGTGTATTTATCAGTATGATGAGGAGCATCCTGTTGGAGGGCCTGGATTCAAGGAGACTGATGCACCGAACTTTGATGGGAGCTTTTACTCCATGACCAAGGCTCACGTTGAACCTGTAAGTGCTGGCGATCTTCACAGTGTTTCTCACATTCCTAATATCCTTTGTTACAGATCTTGGCAAGCTTTGATAACATCTTGATTCTCCGCCTTCGCATGCCAGTCAGCGATGATCTCAACCCCCGAAACTTCGTCACCAAGATCTCCCAGTACGAATTCGTCGTCGACATACCCAACAGCAACACCATTCTTCACGACCTCCTCCCTGCATCGATCATCCTCGCTGAGAATAAAGAAACCGGAGTTTACAACTTTACAAACCCCGGTGCCATCTCACATAACGAGGTGCTCGGCTTGTTCAAGGAGATCGTACGACCGGGGTTTACGTGGAAGAACTTTAGTATTGAGCAGCAGGCTAAGGTGATCAAGGCTGGACGGAGTAATTGTCAATTGGATACTACTAAGTTGGTGAAGAAGATGAAGGGGTATGGATATGAGATTCCCGAGGTGCATGAGGCGTACAGGCAGTGTTTTGAGAGGATGAAGGATGCGGGGATTCAGTAGTCGGTAATCCTCTTTTTGTTTCTCTATGATATAGCTTTGAGCGCTCGTCGATAGACTAGCTCTGCTTCAATAACTTGAGTTACCTTTATTGAGCACTACGGTTCTTATGACATAGTGCCTAACTTGCGAGCCTGATGTGATCCTTGCAGTTGTGACCTCTGGCTCAGAGCTTTTATCGCCACGTGGAACTTAGCGCAACACTCGAACCATCTCTTTCATTTTGATGAGATCTCTCAGCGAGCTGCACCTTCAATAATACAGTAAAGACGATACGTTCCTATTGCTATGCTAGTTGCCTACTTCTACATCTCAAACTCATCCTATATCTACCAATCCTTCCCACAATCCCCTGGTACAAACGGTGCCCAATCCATCTTCAGCACCATCTTGGCCTCAGGACAGTAATTATAAATATGCTCCTGTTTCTTTTTCGACCCCCAAACACCCCCATGCATATATCCCGCTCCACCAATATGATACCCCATAGGTTCATAAAGCCCATCTCGCCAATCATCTATACCTTGACCCACTGCCCCGGCCTTCCAGGCTGCTCCATCTGCTTCATCATGTTCACATGGGCGCACTCTTCAGCATCATAGTCACCGTCGCACTTTGGCTCAGGTACTATCTCCCCAGGACCGCCGTTCATCTCGCCTGAGAAGAGCTGGGACACAGAGCCATTTGCGACTCTACCGTCCACGTGATGGCCAAGGCGTGTTGAGAGCCAGACATCCTCGGGGTCGCTGTTGTCGGCGCGCTGTTGGTTCTGCAGAATGCTGACGATACTGCTTACCCGACGGATCGACAGGCCGCCATTCCCACCGTAGCGTCCTCCTGTATCCCAAGGTGCCCCAACATAGTCATATCCCAGAAACTCATCAACAGTCCGTTTATTATTCGCGCAGAGTATCGAGTCCGTCTGGAAAACGAGTAGCATTTCCGCCGGCTGCAGTACAGTATCATACAGCCATAAATTCGTCAAGAAACGAGAGATCATTTCTTGGCCGGCCGTGCTCATATTTGTTGGTATATAGGTCAAGTCCAGTTTCCCAGACTTGACGTGCTCGCGCATTGCTGCCGAGGAGTTCACGTGGGCTACTGATTCGTTGGAGCCCATGAAGCGGAACTTCCAGTCTGGTGGCATTTGATACATGAACTTTAGAAGTAGAGGGGCGATGATGGGTTGCGGTCTGTTTTCTATGAGGAGAGCGACTTTGGACTCGTTGTAGATGGATTGATTGGCGTAGTGGAGGGTGATTTTGGGGAGGGTAGGAAGAGGCAATCCTGTCAGGTTAAGGACAATGAGGATGCTGGAACGTTCGTCAGTCTCTTCGCACAACTAGTCGAGCAGCAGACTTACCCAGATACTGTTATCATCGCTATGATAGCGATGCGCGATAGTGACGACAGCTGCCGCTGCGCGTCAAACATTTTACTGATCATTGTGAGGACATGCAGAGGTTGATGTCGATGGTAGCTGCTCATCCAGAAACGGATGCGATTGCATAAATCTCGAGTACAACACAAATCGTGCTGAACTCTTATTGTCCATGCTCGGAGTACCCTAAATCTGGCCTTCAGACCGTGCGCGCAGGGATTGCCAAAAATGGCATGGACCAGTTCAAGCACGCCACAAGCTCATCCCCATTCCTTTGCGTATTGATAAGACCAGCTAAGTCATTAGCGATGAACACGCAGACACTTTGTTCTTGAATCGTGCTTTGTCCTTGGAGCCCCGTGTCCCCGGGCCAAGGGGTCAAACCGCGATCTCAAGCCCCTCACCTTTTCTTTCACGCATTTACTCATTGATGCCATTCCTCGTCAAATCTACAAGTCTGAGTAATGATGGATTCCTTTGTCAAATTGAAGCTTCGGCGAGATTCTCTTCAAGCTCCTCTCATTGCCATCGCAGCATTGATATCTGCGTAAGCGACACATCCGCACTCGACCGCTCATCACCTAACAGTTACCCAGATGGTTCATTGCCCTCATCGTTCTCCCGCAATGCAAGCCCGCAATTGCCTCAGCCCGCCAAAATCTCCCCTCAATCGCTATCGACTGGTCCCCCAACGACGACCCCCGAAAGAATTACAACGCCTCCAAGGTAGCGCTCATCATCGAACATGAGCCATTACCACTTCTCGTCCCTCTAATCCTCCACATGATCGGTGTTGTACCCCCAGATTGGCGCTTCATCTTCATCGGATCCCAAAAGAGTGTGTGGACTGTCGGTCGAGCTTTTGGAATCCAAGTTCAGCAGGGTTTGGGCAAAATTGATCTCATGCAGTTGCCCCAGCCTTGGAAGATCAGATCGAGGGAGGATAGAAGTCGTCTCCTGACTGACACCAGGTTTTATGATGAGTTTCTACCTGAAGTGGAGTGGCTCTTGATGTTCAGCTCGGATAGCATTTTATGTGCCAACTCGGAGTTGAGCTTGAACGACTGGCTGGACTACACTTGGGCTGGTGCAACTGAGTAAGCTACCTCTCCGAAACTGATTCTATTATCTAACAAACATCCAGTAACAGAGAAAAGAAGAACCTTGCAGTCTACGGCGATCTCTCTCTCCGTCGCGTCTCAACCATCAAGCAGATTCTCAGCTTCCAGTCACGATACAACGACACTGCAGCTGATGATTCATGGTTCGGCACGCGTCTTGAAGTTCTCCCTGATGCGAAACTAGCCATGACTTCAGATCGACCCTTTGCCGTTCAGAACAACATTACCTCCAAGCCGATGGGTTACAACCTTCAAGGCCGTGGGGATCAGGTCGACCGAGAAGTCTGGAAGGTTCCTGAGGCTAGGAAATATGCTTTGGATTATTGTCCGGAGATACACATTATTCTCAACATGAAACTGGAGAGGGAGAGATGTCCTGGGGACAATCTCATGGGTCAGATTATGCCTTCGACGACTACGACGGCATCAGCTTTAACTACTTCCTAGTATGACTCCAGAACTATTATAATAGTCTATCAATGCTCAATCTTACTTATTTTAAACACCATAAAGGATGTTCTTTTTCTTTCCGCTGTCTCACTAATATGCTTAACATGCATTGCCAAGACCTCACTATAGATAGCTGATGAGGACCATTAAGAGTCCTAACCACTTTTGGACTGGCCAGTAATTATTGGACTATACGCGGGGTGCATTGTTCTTGAGCTGATCTGGCCACTTGGCTGTATGCTGGTTACTGCCGAGCATCAGTCGTACGGGACTAAGCTATCCCTCGAACCCTTCACGAAGGTCCGCGCTCCCTTTTCGTCTAGTGCTTATCTTCAGCAACTGGTAGTGTTTCTTGTCGGGCGCTATCCCTTGCCGTGGAGGGGATGAGACAAATCTGGCCGCACTACTAACCCGTCCGCCCTTGCACTAATCAAAGCTTGTTTGCTGGTCCAGGAACGCGAATGAGATTGTCTTTCCCCAGCAGATGGAGGGAGCAAGAAAAGTAAGATTTGAAAAGAGGATGCCAAAATGAACCTAGTAAAGCGTCCCCTAAACTTCGGCTAGGCTCCCTAAATATTTTATAGAGTTTGTTACCTCTCCTAGCGAGAGTCTACTGTGTTTCTGTGCCTGAAATAGAGTTATACTTGGAAGGGCAGTAAGATTCCAGTTCCCTCAGTTTCCAGGGCATGATCCTATGGAGATAGGTGAGGTCTGCCTTATAAGTACTTGTCCAAAACACAGGACGATACTCCCATCTCTGACTTTGACGTGTGGACGTGACAAGCTCCCGAAGCAAAGGGTTTTGGACATGTGTCATCCTGTGCTGAATTGGTGAGGTTATATTTTCATCCCGCGACTTTTCTTACCTTAACCTTGCCTCTCATCTCAAACCATCGGACACCTTTCCTCTCTTTCCAGTCATCCAACTTTTACGCTCCTTACTCCAACCATGTCTCCGAAACCAGACTCCAAGCTGTATTCCATCCCCGAGGCAGCATCGTCGTCTTCATCCGCCACAACAATAGATTCTTCACCTCAGACGAGCGATGTCGATGATTACAACTTCGGTAGACGGCCCAGTGACTTTGAGCTCAATGAGCTTTTTCACGATGACGAACCGCTTCTGTCTGAACATGATGGGTTTGTGCGAGAGAAGGAACAGCAACAGCCTGTACCTAAAGCATCGAGTTCGGCGATGAAGTCAGCCTTTTGGACATTGGTCAATATTGTCGCAACAGTCCTGATTGTATGCTCCCTCACCTCGTTCAACACCGTGATGCTTACAGTCGTTCAGGTTTTCACAAACAAAGCTATCCTCTCTGGAAACTCCCTCAAACATGCACAGCTCTCGTTCGCAGCGTTTCACTTCACCGTCACTGGCCTGGTGCTCTTCATCCTCTCCCGCCCCAGATTTGCATTCTTCACACCTAAATCCGTCGCCTTTAGACAGATGATACCGCTTTCCACTGTCATGGCCCTCAACGTCATCTTTCCGAACCTCTCGCTTGCATACTCGTCTGTACCATTCTACCAGATCTCCCGTATTCTGATAACACTCTGCGTCGCTGCTATGAACTTTGTACTTTACAGAGCTACTCTGCCTTTCAATGCGTGTATGGCACTAGTTCCGGCGTGTGTTGGTGTTGGAATGGTGTCGTATTTCGACACCAAAGCCACGAGTGCGAGTGCCGCTACAACAGGGTTGTTGGGTGTTGTCTTTGCATTTCTGGGCATTTTCTTTTCGTCGCTTTATACAGTTTGGCTAGAGACTTACCGACGACAGTTGAGTATGACAAGTATGCAGCTGTTACTCAACCAGGCACCTTTGTCTGCGTTCTTGCTTTTGTACTTCATTCCGTTTGTTGACAAGGCTCCTGCTCAGGAGGATTTATCTCTGAACCTTTGGGTCTTGATATTCATGGTACGCTCCTATCTGGTCAACGCGCTACGATAAAATGTTAGCTAATAAGTCACACAGTCAGGCATCTTTGCAGCCCTGGTCAACGTTTCTCAATTCTTCATCATTGCGGAGATGGGTCCAGTGACTAGCACAGTTGTTGCCCACGGCAAGACTTGTATCATCGTTGCTATCGGCTGGTATATTTCTGGTAGAGATGTTGCTGATAATTCCATCATCGGCCTCATGATGGCTTTGCTTGGAATAATTCTGTGAGTAATTTGTGATACGTATCGTGTTTTGGACTTGTTGACTGATTTTATACAGGTACTCGGCTGTGATTTTAAGACAGGGCCATAGGGCATAGAGCATAACATTAGACCAACATTATAGATGGATCACAGAGCATGTCCAAGATTTACCTGCACCATATGTATATAACTCTCGCAGGCTCGGTTGTCTGACACGCTGCATATTTGTGGGGAAAGGGTTAAAGTCGATTGAGGCGCATAGTGGACGAAATTTCGCAGCTGGAAATAAGATAAATAATTAGTTGGAGAGGCTCAGGGCATTGATCAGCCGAGCTATTGAGGGTTGGCCGGCAATCGGAGGGGCCTGGTCTGCCTGTCTGCGAGGCGTGATGATGGGACATTACCCTGTACAAGCGTATGAACAGAAAGAATAATACCTAGATAACTCAAAAGAGCATTAATGATAGGAAATTGAATTATTTATGAAAGGCGGAAATAGGTGTGCGTTACCAAACAATGGTTACCCTCAGATACGATTCTTTTCACCTCAATAACCAGCGTCATGATGAAAATGAGTGCAATGGGGGTCAATCTCCTGTCAAAGACTCGAGTGCAATCCGCCCAACACAACCTCATCAAAATGACCATGTCGTAGAACAATGAGAAATTTTCTGCAAAGAATTAATGGTATTTGCATTCTTTATTTACTTAATTGTTCAATGGTATGCAGTTGTTCATAATAGTAGCCTGGGTTGTTGGTTAAAATGAGTTGCTCATGAGCGGAATATTGTTCTGCCGAAGCTGCACTGAATCACATGAGGGAGAACATTGACACTGGCAAGTTTTGGTTGCCGTGTCAACCAGAGCCAAGCATCACCAACTGACTCCACTTTCACCTCAGCTTCAGATCCATTTCAGCAGCGCTTGTCATGATCTCACATTTCTCTCCCGCATGCATCATGAACAGCATCAACCAAGACATTCTTTTTTGGCTCGACCGTATCCCTCCTCATTTCTCTTCCTCCGCACAGCCCATCTCCAAGAAGCGCTCCCTCTCCGACGTCAATCTGCCCCCTTCGCCTCCGCTCTCTGGCGACATGGATGAGCAGCCCACTACTCCCGCTCCCAAGAAGCGCAAGCTTGGAATTGCTCACATGTTGCTTGTGCAGGCTGAGCAACTTGACGACGAGGCGAGCGTTGATGAGTCCAACGATGAGACACCGAGACAGCAACCGTCGCGATCTGCGACGGATACTTCTTCTCAACGTGGCTCTTCATATCAGGGGACAAGTATATCCAAACAGTCATCGCCGACAAAGCATTTGTCTGCTCTTTCGGTCCAGCCGTACGGACTGGTGCAGAAGTCGCTCAACGTGTCGGACTCAAACGTCCCTGAGTCTTTGAAGGAACTGTACCAGGACATGAAGAACATTTCAGATGGACATGGAGCGATTCCCAAATATCTCGAGGTTTGTCAACGTCCTTTACTCATTTCTGCATTGTCAACTGACACAGAACAAATAGCAAGAGATCTCAGAGCTCCCACCTGCTCGTGGGTCCTTCACGCCTGGCATGTACGATAAGGATGAAAAGCGATATCCCTCCGCCTCCCATCGAAATATCCCCCTCAGCGATGTTATTCTTCTTGTCACAGAGGCTATTCGCTGTAGCGACAGCTCTTTCGACGAGCATGCATGGAACGGCCTTGTTCATCTCCCCCTCCTCAATGCCGTCTTCCATGGATCAAACTCTCGCCCCCCACAACTTGATGGATTCGCGCCTTGGTAAGTCTCTCGATTATTCCTATTCCAGCCTTACTGACATTCAGGAACAGCACCAGCGCCAGCATCCTCACCCAGTACAAGATCAAGTCCGCCTCGGGCAAGAAGGTTAATTACGTCTGCTACATCAATCCGGAGAACGATCCCGCGCAGCCCAAATTCACAAGCACTATCAACACCATCCGCGCGAGTCTCGAGGACGCGTCCATCAACCATACCGACTACATCCCCGACTGTCCCATCTCATTCAGCATCGAGACGAAGCGCGGTGATGAGAGCGGCAAGAAAGCAGCACTCCAGATGGGCGTATAGCATGCTGCTCAGTGGAGACATCTGGAAAAGCTCGCTGGTGATGACCTAAAGCATCTACCCTTCATCCCTGGTGTGATCGTCCAGGGCCATGAATGGAAGTTCGTGGCTTCTGTGTTTGTCGACCGCAAGACAGTGAGTGCGCTTTTGTGTTACACTTTGTATCTTATCTAACGAGGTGATTTGCAGATTCTTTGGACGACTAGCCGGGGCTTTGGCTCGACCGAAGAGTTACCGTCGACCTTCCGCGTCATCGCTGGTGTCCAGCGCTTGAGAAACTGGGCACTTGAGGTCTTCTGGCCTTGGTACAAGCAGTACCTGCTCAGTCCTGAGGTGCCATCGACCACAACGTGAGACTTTCGAGTCAAATATGAGCGCTCTCGTAATCAACTCGCTGTAAGGCCAGTCTCTTGAATGTTTCTCAACACTACTGACCACTGAGCAGCTCAAAGAAAGAGAGCCTCTACTGCCTTGGTGCTCTGTTGCGACTTGGAAGAAAGACTTGGAACCTTGGGAGAGAATAGAACTCTTGGTCAACCGTTGGATGATGAATATTGGATATTGGAAGTTGAGATGGGGATCAGTTTGCATAGAGCAGAAAGCGCGATCAGCTTCACGTATTTGGATCAGATCTGGAGCTGTTGAATAGCAGAGTTGTTGGAGCATACAAAACCCAAAAGTTTGCCTCCCATCTGTTTTCTTTGATGAATAGTTGTACGGCAACTTAGAGTAGCTGCTCATGCCGTACAAGGCTATTGAATCAGTAGCAAGGGTGGCATTGATACGAATGTGTTCTGTCCTTCAGGCAGGCACGGCTATCTGACCATCAACCTACCAAGCAGAAAGCAAGATTCGTAAGAGAGATACCGTTTCGCCTTCTTCAATACTTGACAGCCTTGCACACGTGTTCGGGTTAACAAGGTCTTTATTTGACGTAGCCATTCCATCAACGCTCTTCCGTTATCTTGATGTCATCATGCAGGCTTTCCATATTCACCAGTCACGGTGCCCATGATGGTAATATCAATTTCTTGCGCAAAACCTCATTCACAAAAGAAAATGAGGGACAACTGGGTGCCAATACTTCAAACAGCGGAGGCTTTTCACGGAAGGCTTGCTCGTCTGTATCCCTTGATCCAGTATTCCGATTGCAGGAAGACGCCAACATTGATGGACTGCCATGGTTTGATTGGATCGACAACTGCAAGATCAAAACGGCGGATCAGCTAGATATGCTCACGCATTAACAAGCGGATCAAAAACAGAGCGCATGAGGTGGTCTCGAACTTACCTCGACAAAAACCTTATTCAGCTCCATCAGCGCAATATTCTTCCCAAGACACTGCCACCGCCCATATCCGAAAACAAGTTCTAGAGCCCCTTCCATAAGACGAAGTTTATCTTCAGAGCAATCCAGCCACCTTTCTGGACGGAATTCATCCGAGTCTTCGCCCCAAATATTAGTTCGGCGGAATATTCCCCAGCCACAATAGCCGATCTTGGTACCTTGGGGTAAATATTTCCCCTTGAAGGTATCCCCACCTTCGGAGACTTCCTTGCTCATGAGACCGACGACTGGCGGGTGGATTCGAAGGCCCTCTTTGATAACGGCTTGAAGATATGGCATTCCGCGTGCTTCGCTGTCAGTGACAACGGGGAGACTTAATTTGGCGTCTTCAATCTCTGCTCTCATTGTGTGAACCACACGAGAATTAGAGATGATGTAGAGTAGAGTTGCTCGAATGGCCGTGGCAGTGGTGTCAGCCCCTGCTAGACTTGTCGAGTGTCAGCTACCTGTTGAAGAACCGAGGCGTGACTCACATTTGCATTAGTATCTCGGATTCAACCTCATGCTGAAGCAGTCCCCTCGAAACAAACGAGCCAATCATGTCTCTTTGAACCTTGGGGTTTGGGCCGAAGCGCTCAGCCGCAACCTTTTTCGCGATCGCCATGACTCTACCAACACCAGCTTTGTCCTTGTCTGATGGTAGCATACTTCTAAAGATGGGAAGCTGCAGCAGTTTGATCATCCACGGCATCACAGTGGTAGTTATGATCGTCGGCATACACTCTTCCATTGCAGTGATGTAGCCATTCACATCCGAGTCAGTTTCCAAGTCGCCAAACGCCTCACCAAAGGCTAACGCAGAAATGACATCGAGGGTAAAATACTGAGCTTTATATCCAAAGTCAAATGGTTTTCCTTTGGCAATGTACTCAGCATCGAGCAACTCAATTAACCGTTCCACATTCTCGTCAACGGTGGTTTCGATGTTATCAACTTCTTTGCCGGAATATGCTGCAGCCATTTTTGAACGAGTGCTAGCGTGCAGGTCATCTTTGCGTTGGGACAGGACATTATCTTTTGTTGGATCAAGGCGCATGGCGTCGTACCAGCTAGAGCGCTTGTATCGAGTACGCACATTGAGCATGTGTTTCATCAGATCTGGGTCGGATGTGATGAGGTCATTGGGTCCTACGCGGGCCATATCGCCTGTCCACTCGTGTCAATTAGCATATCATAACATTGTGAGATGGAGCAGATAGAGTGGCTTGATATGCAAAAGGCTCGAGTAGTGGCGGTTAGGGCCTGAGCAAAGAGCTGCTGATTAGTAGACTACGACGTCACATTTGTTGTACTCACCATATTTCTTGCAAGCTTCCCAAAGATCAAGATGGGTTCGACCGCCACCGACTCGTGAGATCAGCCATAACTGACTGAAGCTTGCAATCGCAGGGCCTTTGAAATGGCGCAGGCGGGCCCATTGACGAATCGTTGAGACAACATATCCGACGATGATAACAACTCCGATAAGAGCCGCAGCTTGAGAATCGATCTGAATGAGTCCCATGGCATAGTAAGTATCCTCAAAGATACTTCTAAGAATTTGGATGCTTTAAAATGCCTCCTCACAGCGACTTTTGGCCTGTTTTCTACCCCGCTTCTTTATATTTCCAGGTTCGCTTGGGTTCTGGTCTACAGGCCGTGTAATATTACAGTTGTCTCTGATTTGGAAATGCCCGAGTGCGGTGCACAGACTTCTCAGTGGCATGATGGCGATGATCTTTGCCCGTTGTAGCTTTGAAGAAACATGATTTGCACCAATGATAAGCCATGGAATATTGACTGTGTATACCTCTCTATGCCGATAGGGCACTGATAGCGGAAGAAATTGCGTTAAATAGAGGAGGATAAATAACATCTAGAAATAAAGTAGTCTCTGATCTCTATACACATTATCTACAGGAGAGATTGAGGAGTGATAGTGGAATGGTTTTACATATCATCATATGTATCCTTCCATATTTACCAGTACGATGAAATAAAAATACAATGCTAGTTTGCTTATCATTTAACGGCTTGGGATGGGAACAAAAGAATGTGTGACACAAAGGAAACCAAAAAGAATAACTAAGAACATACAGCTCTTGCAGCAATGTTCACCATCACAAGACAAACAACTTTGTTCTTTAGACAATTACTGTAAGCTCTCAAGAACAAATCATCAGTACTCCCCAACTTCCTCCATATACTTGGTAGAATTTCGTTTCGCAACGTTCTCATACAGGACTAAGGGATCAATTTTAGAATAGCTAAACTATCTACCTGCCGCACGCTTGTTATAGCTACTGACTACTGGTCTGCCATTCTCATCTCCTGAACAGTTACCTCCCGCGCCATTTCCAGCAAACCGTCACCCTGAGGCGATTTTTCACCGTCCTCATGCTTATGCATTTCCGCGTCTTGTCTCAAAAGTCTTGGAACTGTTTCTCTAACGTTTTGCTGACGTCTTAAAGCACCCTGGCGGACAAGTCCGGGTCTTTTGGCTGGAAGCTGGCTTCTTTCGGAGTTACTTGACCCCGCGTGCTCAATAGCCATCTTGCTCATTTCAACATTGAGATCTTGCTCCAAGGTCGAGAGCACCTTGGCCTCAATATCTCTAAGGCCCTGTCGTTCCCGTTCCACGGTTCTGTCCAATGTCGTTGACACTAAGGCACTGTAGCTCTCGATAAGAGAGTCCTTCTCCCCCAGTATCTTCATCAGTCCTTCTTGCTCCGCTCTCATTTCAGCTTGATCCTCCTTCATTTCTGAAATGCGGAACCTCAATTCTTCATTCTCAGCTTCCAGCCTCTGAGAATAGTCTTGGCTTTCGGCAAGACTCTCTTTGAGGGCCTTGCACTCTGCTTCTAGAGTGAGACATTGAACAATACCTTGCCGAATGAGCTCCGAATTCCTGTTTGAGTTACTGTTATTGAGGTCTCCCATTTTGATCTGTGCTTTCTTTGCAGTATCAGTATGTCTCAAATGTTAGTAATTGTTTCCGAGTTATTTGTGTTTGAGGGAAATTTTACTTCAATGTCGGAAGCGTTCTTACCTTTGGGAAGTCTGGCCTTTTCGATATTGGTTAGATTCAGCGGT
Organism: Fusarium chuoi; assembly: GCA_022627125.1. Classification (NCBI taxonomy): domain Eukaryota; kingdom Fungi; phylum Ascomycota; class Sordariomycetes; order Hypocreales; family Nectriaceae; genus Fusarium; species Fusarium chuoi. The sequence goes on along the minus strand of JAJALE010000834.1, from coordinate 276,937 downwards.
ATATTTATACCCTTCAACATGTGTAAGACTGTTCTGACCGGAATGCACAACATCCTGCTTCTGTTATTCATGTTTAATCGTTGAGACCATGTACTACATGTGTGTTCACAAAGCCAATAGCTTGATTGTTAATTCAACCTTTAATAGAATAGTGTGTTAATTTTTCGACATTTGTCGCAGGTAGTCTTGATGGGCTATTCTTCTTGGTTGCTTACAGCCTAAATAGGCTTGTTCACCATACGTTCAGCGTTACAGACACTTGTTCACCACAAGATAGATGGATGCTGTTTAACTTTCTCTAATTTTCAAAATTCTTAAGATAAATTTAGGTAATAATGGACAAGGAAACATATCGTGTTCTATGTTCCTTGTTCATAGGCTGAGCAGGCGGGGGCTGAAATACGGGCTTGGCAAAGGCTCAGTTGTGGCCACCATGTTGGTGAGAGAATGTTCAGTGAAATCCCTTGAGAAGAACAGAGAAACTTGCACGCCTAATTCCTCGAATGAATTATATGCTCAAATTCTATCCCCGTTCTACTGGAAAGAGCCAACTTCAGGTCTTCAATGACCACTGTTTGTGGAGACAGATCTCGGATAGTTCGTGAAAAGCATTCTTCATCCATCCAGGATTCGATAAAGGCTTCCTTGGTCAGATCAAGAAGTCGTAAACGTAGTGCAAAGAATCCATTGGATGCCGTTGAGGGGCTGACATTTTGGGCGAGCGACTGGTCAGCTCGGCAGGTGACATTTTAGTGGCGTTACCGATGGATCAAAAACGTCTGGCTCAAGGTTTACTTTCTCGTTGGCTTACACTGTGCCGATGACTGAAGCGGTTTTAGAACAGTTAAGTCATCTCCTGGATATGAACAAGTAGCAGATGTGTGGTGTATAGACACGATGACGAGGTTTCTCTTACCAGCACCGCAGACAACAGCGTCATGCAATATCCGCATTATCGATATTGCCAAGACCGACAACCAAAAGTGCCTGTCTTCCAGTGGGTGAGTGCCGTAGTACTAGTTACTTCACTTAGCCTTACGAACAGGGATATTCCCTGCCATCTCCCCAGCTGAACAGGGCTACATGAGGGTGACATGCTGTGAATAGGCTGACAATACGATGGGAAGTACTTGTTTGTACAGCAGTGAATAAGTGACTTCCGTTGCAATACGGGACACAACAACATATTCCCGATCGCGATCTGGGCTGTGAACTTTGCCTTGTCAACTATGCCACATTTCTGAACTAGGGCAAGTAGTGCTCAGTGGCTCATCAACTCTGCTGTCAGATTGATATCTGATAGAGACGGCTTGATGTGAGTTCCGCGACAGTAGGAATGGCCGCGCCAAAGTGCTGTTCTCGTATTATGAGGTACCATGACAGGGAAGAGAAGCATTACTGTATCTTACTTTATCAAAGAAGTCTTTCCCCCCCCCCAGTGATCTTGGCCAAGAAAGTAGAATGATTTCGTTGAGTCTAGATCTGAACGTGACTGCCGATCATAGGCTAACATCTCTAGCGAAGCTAATTTTTTCGCACCCGAACTCTGGTGTTCTCGTTTCACCGGCTGTCGGAGTGGGTATATGTGCCGTGATCGCTTGGTTTGCCGTGTTTCATAGGGAGTAAACAGAACTTATGACCTTGACCCTAAGCGATCCAAATGCTTAATTAAATCTGGCCTAAGCTTGGGTAAATCTAGTCTAAGCTTACAGGACTCCATTGACTTTATTTTGACACCCTACTTCCGCAAGTCTCACCCCCGCCATCATAGACGACGCACCAACGTCTGACGATTGCCAGCCAACTCGCTAGAGAGAGTACATAGCAAGCGCGGAATAATGGCAGGAGTAGAGCAAGCACGGGAAGAAATTGAGAATATGAATTGACGTGTGCCGAACTGCTTTATGAATGGACGTTATGCGTTGTCTCTAGTCGAGAGTTTTAAACTCTAACATCATGGCTTGATTCCGTCTCTGTGTGGTAGCTCTAGCCTTGATACAGAGAAACTAAACTCTGACCTAGATATAAAGTGGCTTGGCCGCGATGATATATCACTTTCCTGTATGCCGATGGCCTAGCCCAGAGACGAGAGAAGAGAAAACAACACAAGTGTTCTTCTCACTCGCTTAACTTTTCAGATGGAGGGGGTTTTCCAAGCTCCCGTCAATTAGAACTATGTCGATTTCCCTTCTGCCTCTCATTCTCACTTTTGGCCCAACCTGAGGGACATGTGAGGTTGTGAGTGAATAGCTTTGCACGAGCAGGACCTTTTAAGCTCTCAAGACTCTACAAACTACTCCTTGTGTCTTTCATATCTCGAACTCAAGTCTACCAGACTCAAGTCGGTGATCATGTCAAACTCAGACACCGAGATGCCGTCGTACCCCGAAACTCCACCATCCACCGCCCAACCCATCCCAGACTACCCCAAGACACCAGTTGAGTCCGGCGGCGAGGCCATTTCTCCTACTGCAACACTCGAGACACCTCTCAAACCGCGCTCCAGTCGCGCTCGTCGTCCACGAGCCTCTTCTTCTTCAACCCTCCCTTTCAGCGGCCGCTTCGCTACACCGCCTCACCACCCAAGACAACAAATCTCTCAGCCCACAGCCTCCAACAGAATCCAACGACGTCGCCCAGCTGTAGGCGGTCATCAGCGGGCGGAGAGCTTCGAACACTATCTATCGTCTACTCGACGCCTTACACGACGCAATCCCAGCAACGATGAAATCTCCACCTTAAACTTTGCCAACAGTTTCCTTTCTCAGCGAGGACAGGCCCTTGCGCCGACTTCTGGAAGCGTGCTGCGGGACTCGCCTCCGCTGTCTCGACGCCAGCATATCGAACAGCTGGAGCAACGTGTTGAGGCTCTCCAGATGTCATCGCGAGGAGAGTCGGATGGGCCGCGATCTTCAGGGCCTCGTCACGCTGTGACATTTTCAACCCGCGCTACCCAGATCAACACCTCAGGACGCCCATGCGAAGAGCCCGAGGAGGGTGCATCGGCCATCGCACCGGTCTGTCACTGGTCGGATGAGTCTGACTAGGACACCCCTTTGTTCTTGACAGTTGGTATGGCTCGCATGTCGGAGATGCCATGCCTGATCAGGAATTATTTAATCGGGTAGAGACTTAGAGTCAATGTAGGAATACGGAACAACTGGCTGTTAGGTCTGGAAGATATCACTGATTGTAACACGAGAGACAAGGGTCTGGCATATTCAGCGAAAAAAGCAATTAGAGGAATTCTCAAACATAGCCAGTAAATAAATATCTGTTACCATCTTACACTATTGATGAACCAGCGCGATTCTACGAAAGCGAATCATCTCACTATCGCGTCCAAATAAAGTTACAGAGTCTAGAGGAGGAAAGAAAACTCAGGACCTTGACCCTAAGTGATATAATATTTAGGTAAATCTAGCCTAAAAGCCTAAACTTGAGGAATTCTTTGCTAAGTTTATTTTAGTACCCTATACCAAGGTCTAATATTCCTTGCTCCCTAAGGAGGGCATGTTAATCGCTGGCCATAGCATAAACATGTCTTGATTTCCTTGGGGCTAGGCTACCTAAGTTGGTCTCATGATGCCTCTCTACACTCTCTTGTTTAGTAGAAAAGCTTTTGATTCTTTGATCGCTCCGCTTTAAAGTAACATCATTGGGTGTGCCGTTTCCGGGGCTGTGTATCTATTTCAGGCTCGGGTTCGGATGAAGGACAAGAGGCCGCTCGGGCTGTTAAAGTCCATAGACTTCCCGTGTTCTGAATTCTTTTTTGCTGTAGCTCTTTTTGCCAATAAATTTGAGAATTACATAAAAGGTAGACCCTTACGACAGATTACAATTCATGTATTGAGTAAGCGCCAAATCACTTGCTACATGGAAGTCCATCTAGCCATGAATGATAGTGGCAGCATTAACACTGCCACAGATGCTATATGTGTTAAAACGTCATCTGACTGTCAGTCTGTAATCCTACACGATTGTTTATCTAGTCACTTCAACCAACATCGCAAAGGGTCTCAACAGCGCACGATGCAGGCCACAGATTCCAGTCCTATCATTATATGATTCAACTCTCGTGAATAGACTTGACGGAGCATGCTAAGTACTTACATAATTGCTTCCGTTCTTCACGCTATCTGGGCAATGCCGCGACTAAGATACGCTTCTGAAGGCTCTGCACATAGAACGAGTTACCAAGTAGAAATGGATAGCAAGGAGAATTATCATTGGAAGAATCCTTCTATGGTTCGAGCTTGGAAACACTGCCGTTGGCCAAGAAGCAATTGCTGTAATCTTCAAATTTTCAATCGTACGAAATGGGATGTTCTCAGCGTACATATGCGGATTTCGAAGAGATGATGGTCAGCCGACGAACCATTAGAGACGTTGCATCAAGATCGGAATAGAGTTGCCGGATGTCACTAACATGACATTGGGGGAATGAATGTGATTAGCGGACCTTATTAACCCGTACCCCGCAAATTCGTCCCCATGGGCACTTGCAAAGTTAACTGCATATAGGGAACCCCCAATCCGTGATCTGCCAGACAAATCTGGAATGGCTTCTGGCCGGTTGGGCTAGCGTGACACTATGTCCGGTCCGTTCGACAGATCTCGACTAAGCTTGGGTGAAATTATGGATTATAACGTCTGGGGAAGTCTGGGGTATTATTGGGGGTGGCTTATCCGTCTTGTATTGGTGTTTTCCACATCGGTGTCGTGCACACAGAGAGAAGACTGGAGGTTCTCGGGAAGACTGGCGTTTCGAATTTTAGATGAGTGAGACTGAGATGCACAGCCAGTCGAGGAACAGGCCCTACAGGGATTTTAAGGGATTGCTTCTCTGGTTTAAGTTTGATGACGAGTCAGAATAAAAGAGACGGACCCGCCGGATATCAGGGACCAGCTGGAGCCAAAACCGCAATATCGTGGACATACAGCAACTGATCTCAGAAACAGCCACTAATGCATCGAATCATTCCGAGAAACACGAGTCACTTACAGCAGATTTCAGGGTAGGCAATGGCCCCTTGGCGAAACACTTTAGCCCGTTTCGGCAATTTACTGCATTATCCCACGAATCACACAACAGCGCACCGACCTTCAAGTGCCGTACTGCCGAGAACTCGTGGGACGACCATGCCTGTAAATATTTCCGACGTGGAGAATTCCCGTTATAGCGCGACTTGCACGTTTCGAGCGTGCCGTATACCCACAAGTGCCGATGCCGATTTGGACATAGTGAGTAGGGGGTTGATGAGTGGAATGTGAATGACTATGTTTTGGAACGACGAGACGGAATTTGAATATTCCTTTAATGGGATCTGAAAGTTTATTGTAGTTGATTAGAATAGACGATGATCTATAAAACATCATGTTATGCCGACTTGAAATAGATTCTGATGTCACCAAGCACTTCAGCATCCTCATCACTTCCTCTTGACTCTGTCTTACACGAATATCACAATGGTTCGAAACATCGCTATCGCCGCTTTGCTCCCAGCTGCCTGGGCTCTGCCTTCAAACTCTGTGAGAAAAGCAGATCTCTCGACGACGTTCATTCACTAATAAAAGGAAATGCAGCTCAAGGAACGAGATGCCTGCACCGTGACTGACTACTCCGGCCTCGCCACCGCCGTCTCATCTTGCACAAACATCGTGCTCGCCGGCTTCCAAGTCCCTACTGGCAAGCAGCTCGATCTATCCAAGCTCAAGGCTGGCACGACCGTTACCTTCAAGGGCAAGACCGTAAGCTAATTTCAAAGCCTTTTTAATGCGTGCTGAAGCTGAATGTAATAGACCTTTGCCACCACTGCTGATAACGACTTTGATCCTATCGTCATCAGTGGAAGCGGAGTCACCATCACTGGTGCATCTGGCCATGTCATTGATGGCAACGGTCAGGCGTACTGGGATGGCGAAGGTTCCAACAACAAGGACAACCCAAAGTATTTCCCCCCAACTACCTGCTGCAGAGGCTATACTAACCATACAAAGGCCCGACCACTTCATCGTTGTCAAGAAGACTACCGGCAACTCAAAGATCACAAACCTCAACATCCAGAACTGGCCCGTTCACTGCTTCGACATCACCGGCAGTTCGGATTTGACCATCTCAGGGCTCATCCTTGATAACAGAGCTGGTGACAAGCCTAACGCCAAGAGCGGTAGCTTGCCCGCTGCGCACAACAGCGACGGTTTCGACATCTCATCCAGTGACCACGTTACGCTGGATAGCATTCATGTTTATAACCAGGATGATTGTGTTGCTGTTACTTCGGGTACCAACATCGTCGTTTCTAACATGTATTGCTCCGGCGGCCATGGTCTTAGCATCGGATCTGTTGGCGGCAAGAGCAACAACGTCGTCGACGGTGTTCAGTTCTTGAACTCGCAGATCGTGAACAGTGAGAATGGATGTCGCATCAAGTCCAACTCTGGCACAACTGGAACAGTAAGTTAACATCCAGTACAACACAACATCTGTCCAAACTAACTGAACATCAGATCAACAACGTTACCTACCAGAACATCGCTCTGACCAACATCAGCAAGTATGGTGTCGATATCCAGCAGGACTATCTCAACGGCGGTCCTACTGGAAAGCCTACCAACGGAGTCAAGATCAGCAACATCAAGTTCACCAAGGTCACTGGCACTGTGGCTAGCTCTGCTCAGAATTGGTATATCCTTTGTGGCAACGGTAGCTGCTCTGGATTTACCTTCTCAGGAAACGCCATCACTGGCGGTGGCAAGACTAGCAGCTGCAACTATCCCACCAACACTTGCCCTAGCTAGGTCTAAGTGCTAAGGTTATTACGGGTTGTCATTAAGCTTGACTCCAGCCATATAGTGTGTCACTGTTGTTGTATCGGACTGCAGGTCCATAGTGATGTTTGTCTGATAGCTATCGGACGTTTCTTTGAGTAATATAGTTATCTATCAATTTATTGCATTTGCTCTGACACATAGTCACCGAACTGTGATCCTTTCAAAGGAATTAATATCCGTTATTATATCTGTATTATATTTGCCTATGGATAAGATTGAATAGCATCAACGATATGTATTAACTGTCGATGCTATTTAAACGTAATGCAAGCTGTTAAGGCTCAGTTGTCAAGCTCCATAAGCCTTGACGCTTGTTCTCTGCTTAGCAGGTCGATACTGAGAACAATCAAGTTAACCATGAACATGGTCTGTTCGAAGGTTCCTCAGAAGAAGTGAGCCTTTCGATCATGGCATGATAAGCTTCCAAAAGACCGATGATCCATGTCAGAAGATCTGGTATGACTCTTCGCAGGAAGGATAAAAAAGAAATTAGAGCCGGGGTAGTAAAGCAATCACCATAGAATCCAAAGACCATAAGAATCCAAAGGGCATTCAAAAAGAGAAGACCGCTAAGAATGCAGAGAATGGCATCAGTAAGTAGCCAAAGAAGACATGATAGGATACTGAAGGCTTGAGCCTCGCCAAAAACTAACTCTGGTATGACTTCGCACCAATCATACTGGCGTTCGCGAATGAACGAACGTACCTGAAAAGCCAGACAAGTCATTACGATGAAAGCGGGGATCTTGCGATAGTTGAAGGCCCCGGACATGAACCCTGGAGGTGGAACCATGTTGAGATAGAAGGTGATGAGTAAATCTGTAGTGGAGAGGGCTCTGTTGATGTTGGTAGGGATGGAGTTGTGCTTAATGGTGTGTTTGAGAGTGGTGTGGTGTTTGATGGTGTCAATTGGAACTGGGACTCATTGGCGTTTAAATACTCTTCTGCAGCACAATCTGTGCATTCTTCAGATACTATGTGCGATCTTTCTAACGAGAGATATGCAGGCTAAGTATATCAGAATGGTCTTTGTTCGATTATGATGTAGAATACAATTATCAGAAGACTTCATTCTATATTCCGACTTGCTTTTCTAATGACCTGGTGAAACCTTGAAAAACACTGCAAGTTCAATGTACTTACTGACTACACAACAAGATGAAAATGGGCGCGAGACGCTGTCCTTTTCCTCATTGGGCAGGATGGATACTTTGTTGGTTGACTGAGAGAGTTCGCAAAGTGTTTATGGTCAGCCAATAATGATCTAACGAAGAGTCGTTTTTGGAACAGGCTTGCCAGATACGAGCTGACAGCGAGACTTGAACCGCTTGTTGGTGTGGATATTGTGCTATCCCTGTAATCCTGAAGATACAGAAACTGGAGTAAGAAAATCAAAAGGCAGTTCACAGAGTTGACTGGCGGCAAGTTCACAGTTCTCAAAAATGACAAGATCAATTCGCCTATGGCATGAGCTAACTACTTTACTCAGCAAAACAGAGCCCGCTCCTCAGGTTTCCAAGCCACTGAGATATACCTTAGCCAATTCATCTTGAGATAACATCGCAAGCCCACAAAGGTTCCCCATACTCAAGACTGAATAAAATTCATCTGACTCCCTAGTGAAATGGACCCTAAGCTATACTAAATTCCTCAAAAGGCATCCTAGTATTGACAAATCTTAGGTAAGTCTTCTAAGTCATCCTAAACTCGTCATAAGAGGTGTGGGTCTACTTAGGTAGCTTCACATCATACCCTGCCCCCTTGATATCCTCCAAAAGCCACTGCATAGGCGTGGCGTAGGTGACGTCGTGCTCTCCGAGAGGGGTTTTGCCAGCCTCCAATCCAGAAGTGATCATACCGCCAATCCGACCTTCCAGGTCAAAGACACAGGCGCCTGAATCGCCCACGTCAGAGAATGCCTTGCCATCCATTCCAATGATGCACCATTCACTCGAGGTGACGTCCCCGACAACGTCAGACGCGTGGCGAATGACAGAGTGAATCCCATTGGCGAGTCCTATGGTGAATCCAGTTTTGAGGCCATGCTTCATGACGATGAGGCCCTTATCGCCACGTAGATTTCTGGGTGTCGCATCCTCCAGGTCGCTTCCGTCGATAGTGTCAGGTCCGATCTCGACTTCCAGGGAATCATCGAAATCTAATGACCGTCCACTCTTGGTTATGGACCCCGAGATTTCGGTCAGCATAACTTGCAGTTTCTGCGTGACTGGAACCTTGTTCTTCAGTTGGGCAAGGCCAGTAGTGAAACCATCCTGAGACAGCTCAACGAGTGCCCAATCTTTGAATCTGAGACCTTGAGAGCAAAGCTCCAGAGGAGGCGAGAACTCGACACGACCAACAACAGCACTTCCTCCCTTGTTGAGTTCATCAATGAGTGGTTGGCAAGATTGCATCACGGCTTGCTTCCGCAGGAAGCCCGGTCGCGCCGCCTTGAAATCTGGGTTGCTGTGAGAGGGCTTTGCAGTAAGGTCGACGCTCATATCGAACCCATGCTTTTTGCTGGCGAAGGAATCCACTACCCGGTCCCCGGTAAGCTTTGCTGGCTGAATTACATCTTTAGCCACAATGTTCTGTCCGCTTGTGTAGCGATACTCTTCGCAATCCTCATCGAGGAAAAGAACATGGCGGCAAGTGAGCGCGTACATTTTGCCATTATCGCCACGGAGATGGACGCACTTGGTGCCGCTTTTCTGTTTTTCGAGAGGCAGTTGAGATGCGCCGATAGAAGTTCCAACGTATTCCGACATATCACGAATGGTCTCGTACTTCAAGTCAGCCATATCATTCGCGAAAGGCCCCGGTAGGAGGCGTCGGGCTACCTGACCACCCTGTGTTGAGTTCGTGGTAGCTGTTGGGCTGGTAGCAGCGAATTTTAACGATGCTTTCCTTCATCTCAACCTGGACATCATCGAGGTCGAACCGGTTAAGGATATCCTTGCACGCGATGGTAGCTGCTTCTGCCTGTCGGAATGAGGTGGAATCTTGAGATACGGAAATCAGCATGGTAACTGGGCACTCTGATGATCGGTCAATATCTTCGTATGCGCTCTCGTAACCAACGCGCAAGATATCAATGGCGTTCCACTCGACACCAGTCAGGGTGTTGACGACGAGCTGTCGGAGGGATCCTTGTGGGTCGTTCCACAGTTGCTGAATCTTGTGCCCAGTAGCAACGTCTAGCTTCTTGCGCTCTGGCCACTCACGAGGTTGAGACCAGGGTGTAGTGCCGGAACGGGCGACAAGTCTTGGGCGGCTTGGAAGGCCGTGATAGTACATGTCGCGCTCTCGATCGGCAGGCTCCTGAAGAGGCATGGTGATAGGATTAGAGGAAGATGCACGTGGCCGATCGAGGGATAGAGCTGTCCGAGGTTTGGATGACAATGCCTGAGATCGGGATGAAGTGGGACAATGTTGGGATGAAAATAGTAAAGAAGAGGTTGGGAAGAATCCAAATGATGGATATTTGGAAAGGAAAAGTTGACGTTGATGGAAAGAAAGTCCACTCTCCTTGGTTTTGTCTGCCTAAGACATCTCGAGGAGGGAGTTACGATCTCCAGCCATGTTTATATGCTGCCGGTCTTGATCAGTAAGCTGGGGTGCGCAGAGCTTGCTGACTCACGAACGTTACTGTGTGTCTGATTCAGGTAGCGGTGGCTGGCTCAGGAACACGAACACAGACACTGGCAGAAGGATGAGATTTGGGTGCAAAGGCGCCAAATTATCTGTTTCACTGTCTTGAATCCGAAACACTGGCTGTTCTGACGAACTCCAACAAAATCCACTGTCGGCTGTGTTGTGAGATGTTGAAGGAAGAGAAAGAGAACTCGCAGTCAGAAGTTCCCTGCTGCCTTTAGAACATCGTCAAGGCAGCAATCCCTTTGAGGGTGAATGCTGGCGTGGCCAGACAAACATGTTTTTGTTGTTTGAACAAACGAACAAAGACACCATCACTGCCTAGACAGCTTTGCGATCAAGATGTCGTGTTTGCATTTGATCTCTCATTTTTCACACTATTTGCGGTCCATTGAATGTAGAAGCTTGATTTGACTGAAACATTAGTCCTGCTTGTCACCAAAACTAGAGTCAACTCCATTACAGTCAATCATCACGATTCTCCTTCTTCAGCCAAACAAAAGATTTTAGGCAACTGTGATTGCAACAAGCATATTGCCCATTCTATCAGTTTGTGAATTAGGGCTGAATCACGTTTTGATCTTTCAACCTTATCGCAGCGATCAATCATATTTGCTAACGCTACTTGTTCACTACCTTGGGGCTGATACCAAGTTTCTCACGCTTTGATCGCAATCAACTTAGTCGCAAATGGCATTCTTTTGTCAATAGTTCCGTGTTCATTGTTTACAGTATCCAATGCATTAAGTGCATGTCTTTGAACGTCAGGGCCTAAGCGAAGAACATGCCCACGCCACTGCAGGACGGGGGATACTATGCTTATCATTCCATAAAGCTCACAACAACAGAACTTGTAATTATCCGTGTTCAGTAGACTGCTTAAGTAGTGTTGAAGAGCTGTTTGCTACGCAATAGATATGAAAGGCCTGACCGGAACCCATCTCATTGACTGGTGCTTTACACAAACTGAAACGGTGGACTTTGGCCACTGGCAGAATTTATGCATGGCCTTTCATGGTTCATTCTGGAAGAGTCTCGCAGTGACTTTCCAGTATTTACACATTAAATCCGAGGATTGTTGGAACTCACAGAGTGATCTGTTTGACAGTGTCATAGCACAGAACACATCCTTTATGCATTCAACGCCAGAGACATTTTAATACAGTCCCGACCTCCAGCAAGAAAGTCCCTCATTTCATCTTCCCAACAACCACCAATCTCACAGAAGGGCGAACAGCCTTTCTCAGAAACAAAACAATATCTTCGGCCAAGAAGGGCTCTACACGACATCAATAGCTCGCCACTATCTCGACACAATCACCATCATGCAGTCATATCTCAACAAGCTCGATGAGCTTCAAATTGGACTTCAAGCCCTGAACAAGGATTTAAAGTCGCGGGACTTGGATCAAGTCACTGAGCTTGTCAACCTCCTCATGAAAGACATGAAGAGTATCGCATGTGAATTTCAGGACCCGAATTCTGAGGAACTCAGCGATGCAAGTCTTCTCACAGAGCACCACAAGCTTCTTCAGCTGACGGAGTTTGACGCCAAGCTTGCATACTCGGAAATGGACCGCGACGAGGCTTTTAAATATTCTTGGATGACAGCCAGCAACTGCGAGGAGCGCTTCAAGACGCTAGATCTCTCCATTCAGTATTTTGCTGACCACATGACTGATTCTGGACCCAGCATGTACGACTGTATCCCACCATTCACCAACCTTGTTGCAGGATTCAAAGACACTGTGATGGAATATCTCAAGCTTCGCCACCGCCGTATTGCTATGCGTCTTGATCCAGCGGTCGAAGTCCAGGAGGACTATCCAGATACGCAGCACTTGGACAAGGAAGAGGTGCTGAGCTATGTGTCTCGTCCGTTCTCGCTGGAGTTCATTCGCAATTGCCTTCATCAATACTACCAAAAGACACTCCAGCGTCAAGCTATTTCCATCAAGCTTACCTGGGACAGTAACAAGGAGGAGTGGACTGCAAAGAAACAGCAATGGGTTGACGCGCTGGCGCCGGAATGGGAGAGCGGTGCGATCCAGGTCATCATGATCGAACCCAAGAAGCTGCTCAACTCTCCGTGGAGTGCCAGCAAGCAGTACGACGAGGAGAGAGACCGTCCTACCCATCCTCTTCTACAGTGGTGCAAGCTTGATTTGATGGACCGTGAAGAGGGTGTTTTGCATTGGAGTCTTGGAGGTGTTGTTGCTTGGAGATTCTATGGGGAGGACGAGTGGATAGATCGTTATGGCCATGTCATTGACGAATGCGAGTACAAATGAGTAGTTAAGGCTGCCTCCATGATGGGATAGGGGAGAGTCACCGAGAGACTTATGAGTGTGACATCATATGATAGAAATGGACTGGTATGGAGGAAGATCATGTAAACAAGGTGCTGGTCACATATATTACGTCATGGAATGAAGATTGTTCTTAAACTTTGCTTTACTGAATGCAACTGAATGGATATACGGAGAGGGCGTAAGGTGGGCGCTCAGGCCTTTGAATTGTCGTGAGATGCGAATGTACTATCGGCATCTTCCACCTAAAGGCTGGGCGAGAAGGACATCGCAGTGATAACAAAAACTTCAAAGCCCAGTCATCACCCAAGTCATTGATTTCTTGCGATTCAGTTTGTATTGGCTACCTTTGCTAACTAGCATCCTGACCTCGCCAACATCCTGACCGCAACACATTTTATTGGCTACCCACATGTATGCCTTTTAACCTTGAAGGTAGGGAAAATCGGGCCTCGTTCCAGTTCTTGGTCGCTTCGAAGAGATGAGAGCCGTTGTGTCATCTGAAATGTCGCCCCAGAAGATGTCCCTAGAGGGGGACCAGCAAGAACATGAATCCCCATATCATTCCCGCTTCTTGATCTCCCGGTCCTGATCTCCCAGGGCCTCCGCAGGGATGATGTGAGGGTACATTATCTCTGCGAGGCGTGCCGACTCCATCTGCAGATCTAATCGATCGATCTTGCGGCGCAGATTGAGTCGCTGCACCATCATTTGATGCATTTGATGGCATAGGTCATCAACAATGCCATAACATTGTTCCATTTCGCGAGAGAGGTCTCTGATCTTCTTTTTCATCCCAAGAACCGGTTCCATATCGTCGGGAGCGAACTCCCTGCTCAAGTCGTAAACCAGCTTATCGAGGGCTTTGTCGATCTGAAGGCGGCGTGCGTAGATTTTTCCGATTTGAGTGAAAGCGACCTGGCGGCGTTGTTCCAGGGCGTCGATCTGCTGTTTCATCATTTCCTGCTCACGGCGAGGAATAAGCTCAGACGCCTTGAAGGGTCTGTGGCCAAGAGGTGGGAGATCGTCGGTGAATGGGTCCTGCAGATCAATTAGAGGGTGATGTGTTGTCGAGTTGGGGTGACTTACACAAACAGGGATGACTGGCTCGGCCTTGCCAGTTTGGAGAAGTTTGTAAACGGTCAAAGTCAGGCCAAGAAGGGCAAGGACCAACAGGATCATTTCGATCCCGACCGGTGACTCGATTGAAATGGTCGTAGCCATTATGAATGGGTAGATGATTATGTTTAATGCGAGGGATGAAGTTGTTGTTGGTGAAAGTAGATGAAGGTATTGTGATGATGAAGGGTGATGATGAAGGTGGATGAAGTCGTTGTTTGTGAAGGTAAGAAGTTGTTGTGATGATGAAGAAGGAAGAAAGAAGAAAGCAAGACGAAAGGTTGGTTGTTATTTGATGTGGTCAGTGTAACGGAGCAACATGAACCATCTGCCACTGGCAGCCGAACGTCTAGTCAAACGTGCCTTGGCGGCGACCTGGACGCGTCCCAGGATCAAGGTTCTATTGGTCAAACTTTCAATGACGTTCTGGCAGTGACTGAAGTGTGAGGGTTCTGGTCGGTTGCCACTGCGCTATGGCACTGATCACTGATGCGCGCGGATGGTACGTTTGCTGGGCGCCGAAGTTCCAAATGCCACGTCAACTCTGGCAACTGCAATACAACGGCTCTATGATGGAATTTAGTGTCTTTACAATTTTCATAAAGGAAATTTAAAGTAGAACTGCAGACTGTGGTTGTATTTCAAAATAATGTTCATCAAAGGCGACCCCACTCTCGACTTGGACTTGTCCATAATGATTGAATGAAGAGATGGTTACTGGAGTCGCAGTTGGGGAAGACGTACGTGCTGTATGTAAAAACAAGAATGCTTTATTTGGATATTTAATCTGCGTTAAGCACTGTCATAATGGGCCCTTCCTTCGCGATGGTCATCACACTTGACGTAGTGTTCACAAATGTCCAGAGTCAAACCAGGGAGATCATAGCAGTCGATTGCTTTCCAGGTGGTCTTTGCGACGCGTTACAATCTCCATCTCGTGGCGCAGCGCGTTGTTGCGTTTGAGCTTAAACGTTGGGCAGTGTCAGTCAAAGGCTGTGATCCAGGCTACCAGAAACTAACGGGCATAGCATTAGTGCAATCAAGGAAAGTGACATTTTTAAGTGGCAAGACAGCTTCTACTCGTTGAACGGGAGCAAGTTAGATAGACAATTGATTGAGAAGACTGGTTCTGTTGCGAATTGTACTTGAAGAACTACAGAAGCGCGACACGGGAGTTGAGCCAGAATACGGTGTTACAACTAACCTTGTGACCCTCCTACAACTTCCCCAAGTCCCAGTCCATCACTCCCATTCTCACAGTGCAGCCCCTACAGCACGATTGCAAGCGCGCCAACAACTCCAGCAACAAGGCCAGCAGTCCCAATCATCAATCCAGCCCCAGCATTACCCACATCAACAGTCGCCGAAGGAGCACTTCCGGTAGCAGTCCCATTAGATTTGCTGATCGGAACGGCATAATAGTCAATGCCGTTACTGCGTGTAATCGTCGACACAACCGTGTATTCAGTGGTTTCGGGAGGGTGTGAAGTAATGTCGGTAGTCTTTGGGGCAGCAGTGGACGCGGCAGGGGTAGAAGTGATCTCGGGCTGCGCTGCGATAGGGAGGGCCAAGAGAAGAGCTGCGAGGGCGATTGATCGTGCCATTTTGTTTTTCTATTGGGTTGAACGAGTGACGTTTGATGAACGAATTTTAAAGAGAGACCTTTTTGAAAGATTATATTTGAACGAGAATGTAAGTATCGAGTGTACATGCTTCTGTGGGTACTTATCAGTATTTGAACTCTTGAGCCCCTGCATCGGCCATAACGCGGTGTATCATTCAGCCAAACTCAGACATTTATACGATACAGGATTGGAAACATTGTTCCACTCTCATCCTTCAGACTATTAATAGCGGTAATAAAATGAATTGTTTTAAGCGATGGCCTGTCTATTCCCGTTCAAGACAATGCCAAGAACTCCAGTCCAAGCGAGGAGATCCTCCTTAACAAAAATTCTTGACCCACAGATTGGCCATCACAAGTACCCTATACTCAGTTTCTCATGTTTGAAATAATGTACCTTGCCCGAGTCTTAGGCCTTGATAATGTTGACTACGTCTCTCTATTCTGGTGTACAGAGTGGTATGGCAAGCATGATGTATCCCAACACTCAACATAGAGCAGCCTCTTGCGTTTGCTGCATACAGAACAGAGCGATTACTGGGCCTTGTACGTGTTCTGTTAAGATGTGAATGGTGGTATGTTCTTGAAGAGATGGTCAAAATGGACAAAGAGCAGAATCGATTGTCCGACTGAACAGCGACTTATCTCACGAACATGGGCACACGCCTTTGTCTACTGTATGCCATGTTCGCGATTCGTGAATTTGTATAAAACGCATCTGCAGGACCGAATGACGATGCACCAAAGTACAAGCCTTCAACAGAATCAATATTCAAATAATCCACAAGGTTCACAATCGGTACTGCTTATTCTTATACAATATGGCCGCCAATCAAGATGACCAAGAGTACGAAATCGAGCGCTTCATACGCCACAGAGTCAACAGAAATAAAAAGACAGTTCAGTTTCTCGTCAAGTGGAAAGGCTACGACGAGCCAACGTGGGAACCCGAGGCCCTCCTGCAAGAAACCGCCAGCGAAACAGTGTATCGGTACTGGCGCCAATTCGGTGGTCGTGGTCATGCTACGTATCTACGACACTACCACGTTTTCAAGGTTCTTGCTAGAGTGCTGAAGAAGGGTAAATGGTATTATCACTGCCAGTGGGTGGGATACGAGGACACGCGGCAGGATACAACCTTGGAGCCTCCAAAAAAGGTAAGGAGGATTGCCAAGGATGTGCTTGCAGAGTTTGAGGCTAGGCGAGCAGCTGCCGAGCAGATCACTCCTGCAGCTAATCCTTAGACGAAAATCGGGACAGGGGGCTTGGGTCACTTGGAGGCATCCAAATCTGATTCAGACAAGGAGGACTTGGTTCAGGCTGTTGAGATACAATGGATAACTTGAAGGAGGTATATAGCGTTTGAACATGTAGCCAAGCCTCGATCATACTGTTGGTAGAGAAGAGAGCAATTAGTTTTGCAATACCCTAGTGAGCTTTGATTGAAATAAGATGTAGTAGCAATTTGTCACGAGGCCATGACATCGAGACTTCACGAGCCAGGCTTCCTAAAGCTGAAGCTCAACCCAGGCAACAGGCTGTGCAGACTTGACTTAGGAAACTTTTTCTATTGGCGACAGTGGCATATTGTTAGGTAGATGTTCCAGTGGTCTAAGAGCAGAAAAATAATCGTCTAATTGCCGATCTACCACTGGAGCATGGCCTCTCTTCTGTTCGCTTTCTGTCGTTTATTCTTGAGTGCCCATCCATGGGACCGACCAAACCTGTAATCTACTCTCAAACATCAACACTACCAATACGTGAGTAAAGACTTATCCTTTCGACAGTAGTACTGATTACTCTCCGAAACAGACAACATGGCTCACGAAATCGACACCCTGATTCGGCACAGAGTGGACCGCTTGGAAAGCACCGTCCAGATTCTCGTCAAGTGGACAGACGACGACATCCCAAAGTCTTGGGAGCATGAGGACTTCATCCAGAAGATCGATCCCAAAGCTCTGTATACTTACTGGGAAGACCGTGGTGATCGAGGCCAAGTTACAGGTCTGCAGCGTCATCATGTCTTCAAGGTAAAGGCAAAGGGTTGGGTCAAGGGCGAAATCCGTTATAATTGTCACTGGGTTGGATACTCGCCTAAGGAGGACACATGGGAGCCTGAAGAGAAGGTCGTGAACTACTTTCCGGCCGCTTTGGCAGACTGGCAGGTTCGGGAAGCGGCTCGCAAGGCCAGAGTGGCTGCTCGCAAAGCAGCGGAGCAGGCGGGAAACCAGTAAGAGCCAGGGTATCCTAAGAGAACCTTGCCTACTGACTACCAGCACTTGCTTGCATATTCAACTTTGGCCGTCAATCAAAAGCACCATGAGATGGGTGTTAGAAGTTACCCGGTATTGACATCTCGCACAAGGGGTACCTCTACAAGAGACCAAGGCATCGCGGACCAAAGCCATAGGCTTCGGAAAGGAGTTAGATCTGCAAGTTGTAAATAGATTTTACGCAAATGCGATTTAGCCTCGATAGTGTCGGTAGAGAAATGACATAGTTGGATTCGCAATATCGTGATAAACCTTGGATAAAATGAGACTTTTTAGCATTTCACTAAGCAGCCGTAACATTGAGGCTATTCTCAGTGGCCATCGCTAGTCAAATTCCTTCAAGTTCAAGATGATTCTCAACAAAGATGTTGCAGACTTGGCTCAAAGAAAGGAACAGTAAAGACATCTGCGTCGGAAGGATGACTCCTTTGATCAGCTATCAAAGAATATTCTTTGTTCACATAGTCTTTGTTTGATATCAATGCCTCACTCTCCACCATGAGTTGTCATGTTTTTCATCTAGTAAAGGAAGATGCACCATAGCTCGACTATTTGAAGAGGAAATATAAATTCGTCCGTAGGATGTTGGAGAATTCTCTGGTCAGAGAGACCTGCAGCAATTGCGGTGTTATGAGAGCCCCGACACTACTTTGAGGGTGTCAAAGCTTGTGGATTGAAAGGACTTGGCGAAGTCGCCAAATGCCTGTGCTAATCAGGACAATAACGAACCAGTAAGGATCTAACTCAAGTTATACAACTATTTCTTCTTGAATAAACTAACTTGAATAAAGAGTCTAAAGAACGGCAAATCTATTTATATTTGTACTGCACTCAGACCATTACTTAATTACAATAAGTGTTGAAACACAAATTAGTTAATGTTCAGTACCGGTATTGTTACCTGGCCAAGAACAAACGCCTCTCCCGTGGTACACATGCGGACCTTGATATGTTCTGAACAGGGTGCTGAAGGATAATAAATAGCTTAGCTGCAGACCTAAGATACGGGATGCTTACATATGTTTCATAAAATAACACATATTTTCGCATTCAACGTATACTTCTCCAAAAAGCCATCAGCAACTCAGCAACTATCAACAACGAAAAGCAACGATGACTGAATCACAAATCCGACCACTATTCGCATCCCACCCTGAAATCTACCAGCGGTTTCTGGATCAATTTGATTATAGGATACCACACCTTGACAACCCGATTAGAGTATGCCGCCGCTCCATTGACAACATTATCCCGCGCCTATATGGAAATGAAGGGAGTGACTCGATCATCAGATGTCACCTTGATTGTTGTCAAGATTATCTATCCCATGGCGGAGAGGACGAGCACCTTCATCCATTTTGCTATCTCGAATGTACAAGCTTGGAATACAGACCAATGCCAGGTTTTTATCCTCGACGTGAACATGCCTGGTGGGAAACAGGTGGCTGGCCACTTCTACGCACTTGGCGAGACACTTATAGACACCAAATCTTACCCTACCTCATAGACCTATCTGATGACGCAGGCAAGGAAAGGCGCGTCGGGGAACTCAAGTACTCACCTTCAGCAAGTCCATGGCCCAAGGAAGTTTATGATCACATCGATCCATTTCCATTGCACCCCGTTGCAATTGACATGATGATCTCCGACCTGAAACCGCACTATTTAGAAGAGCATTATTCACTGCGCTACATCAAGCTCCGGAAATTCTCTGGAGACCACAACATGGGACATGAGGAATCCCACAAAGAAGCCTACAAACAAACATCGGAACAGTATTGGGAATGGAAGAAGACTCTCAGCAAGGAAGCCTTGCGACGGATACCCAGTGGACGCGATGAAGCCATCCTCGCGTGCAATGAGCCAACACCAGACTCTAAAAGTGAAAACGAAGATGATATGGATATAGATGAGCCGGATTACGATGACGGAGACATTGCCTGGTCTCCGATGGATGAGATGATGGGGCAAGAGGTATATGATGAGCCTGAGGAACAAGCACAGAGGTCCAGGAAACGTTATTTTGATGATGATGACGACCACGAAGCCAATCAGGGTGAGACTAATAAGCGAGCAAAGTTCACAAATTGGTGAAGCAGGGCCATAGAATAGCAGACTTCATATAGGATTTATGAATAGTATTCCTTGGGCTGAAACTTCTGTCTTGAGGCTCCAATTTCAATTTGCAAAAAGTAAAGGTAGATCTATCTATTTCTATATTACCAAGTAATACGCTGTTGAAGGATTGACTCAATACGCCACAAACCACAGCCTACTTAAGAGAGCTCTAGAAATACTAAGTTGTAGCTTGTCTGGATAGCGTTGTGAGCCGCGCAGGCTCGACCACACTCATCAGCCAATATGCTCGCAGCTATTATCATCACAGTAAGACCAAGATTGATTTTAGCTATGGAAGATGTCGTTTCAGCGTTGTAAGACATAGCTAGCTTCAATCTTGACTACTTCATGGCCACCACTCACTGGCCTAGACGTATCGCGTTCATGGAAAATCACCCTGATACGTGGATTGTTATCAAGAAGGAAACAATGACATAAAATCTGAATCTAGATGGAGAATCATAATGAAGTCAAGATGTGAGAGATACAATCTCCAGTTGAGTGAGTATACTTACATCTTCTTATCATGGGCCTAGTGCATTTGAAAATCTACCTTATTGTCAACTCGTTTGTGTCGCTTGCTCGCCCTATTCCCCTAGCCAAGTCAACACTCACCGTAATAATGCTGGACATATCTGCACAATTATCCGCATGACATGATCAGTCATTTCCACCAGAAGGTCATCTATCCCAACACCCTTTAAACGTCTGGAACAAGGTGGCCATAGCGATCCATCCATGCCTCAGTTCCGTAGTAGCGCCAAGCAACTACAAGCCCAAAATCACCCAGCTCCTCAGGTCTGAGCCTTTCCATTGCAACCATGCAATCTAGGAGCAAAGGGTGAGGAGCAGGTACCTCCAGTTCCAAAACAGCTCCAGAGTCCCAGTTCTGATCTCTGAGTCGGTCGCGAGTTGTTGTGAGAATCTCGATATCACCTTCTTTGAAGGAAGAAGTCAAATCTCCCTTGGGGTCAGGGCCTGGAATTACAGACTTGTATGCCACGCACCCAGGCCGGCTTTCTACAGAAAATAGTCTACAGAGCTGAAGCCCCAATGGAAGAGCCCACCTTTCGACCTGGGCGTTCTCGTAATGAGATAAAGCTTCGGAGATCACATGAGGCGTGACTGGGAGTTTCAAATACCTGTCGTACGCAGAAAGCTGCAGTTGAGACCACCTCTTGAAGTGCACTTCCTTAGACTCTTCATCTCCCGACATGTCCGTGGCGATAGACTGGAAAGATGCCCCACTACTGAATGAATCTTCGACTCGAGGCATTGTAGCGGCCATAAGACGAGCACTGTCTTGGTGTCGAAGCCCTCGCCCCTGGCTTTCGTAGGGAGGTGGAGGCTGACTGATGGCAGCATCATCCGGCACGTAAGGCTGGTCATGGTACTCCAGCTCCCTCACAGTAAAGTCTTCAAGATTGATAGCAAGCTCGAGGAACAATTCATGGGCGTTATAAAGCGGAAAGCAAAATTTGGCAGACGGCACGCTGGCTTTGAGACTGATAAAACGGTCATGGCGCTCTTCTTCTCTCATTTGACGGTGGTGTCCGGCCTCACGGTAGATGCGTTCGATTGTGTTGTTTTCGTCGACAGTGAAACGCATTTTTTGACGACTTTCTTGCGCGTATTTAATGAACTCGGTTCTGTCAAAGCAAGCAAGGTATTGATCGGTGTTTGCGATCAGACAATCAGAAGCTAGGTTTCGGATGGCTTGCATGCAGTTGATACATTCCTTGCTGAGTTGTTTGGTGGTAAGCTGCGCGAAGCTATTGGCTAGTTCCTCTAGACGGAATTCAAGACTATCCAATCGATCCTGCATGATCTCTATCTTTATCTCCTGCAGCTGCTTCTCCATGGCGGCGGTGAGACGTACGAATGTAGAACACAAGATTTTTTATAGAATGATTTTTGGGAAGTTGTGTAACCGGTAGTAAATGCTCCTTGTGACCTTGCGATTGTGTTTTACGCATTTTTGACAGAAAGGTACAGAGATCGTGGATCTTATAGCTTTAAAGATTAAATTGTCAGTGGCACCGTTTCGAAGTTCATCAGTATTACAAACCAGCCGCACTGGTTAGTTCTTAGAACAAGGAGGTCACTGCTGTTTGCGCGTGAGAACAAAGGCTTATACAGCCTTGACATAGTGTTCGATGCCTCGTGTCAACTCAACTTTGTGAACTATGACCTCGTATAGCTCGAGGGACATTTCTAACTCTTCCTCTTTGTTCTTCGGTACCTCAGCCGATGGTACCAGATAGTTAACAAGTGAACCATTCACGCGGCCCTGGTGCAATGACGTACGAAGAAGCACACTTCCCATCTCTGACCAAGCTTGAACAAGTGCTGCACTTGCCAATAAACGACTAAAGTGCACAGATTTTACGATTCCACTGTGAGGTCGTGGTTGTCCTCAACGGAGAGGTTTGTCAAGGTACCAACAAGTGATGATTGGATAATGCACTACCAATGCCACGGATTGGTTGAAACTACCCTGTAGCGGCTGCCTCGGTGCAGGCGCTTACAAATCATAGCGAATCGTATCAGGCCGGGCCAACCACATAAGTATTCCGAGTTCGGTCCAGGAGGAGAGTTCGCTACAGGAACACCAGTTACAGCACTCATGGGCGGCCTTGGTCGGACCATACCCGATAGTTACGCCGAGTATACTGTCGCAAATACTAGCATAGTCACACTGAGTGAATTTGGAGAACGACAACCGCTGTCTTGGGCAGTAGCTGCGCTGCCTGAAAGTTATGCTACTGCTTGGACGTGCCTATTTCGAAATTTAGGTCTACAGCGTGGATAGAGAATTCTGACTAGAGGTTTTACTTGTTCTTTTGGAAGAGCGGCGATTAATCTCGCTGTAGATGCAGGTGTTATTGTCACTGCGACTAGTCGTAGTGAGGCGAAATTTGCCATGTTGCGAGACATCGGAGTCGCAGAGACAGTCGTCGAAGGGCCTACCCTCCATGGAAGCGACGAGTTCAAGATGTTCAATTCTGTACTGGGCTTGGTTGGAAACAACACAATTGTCGACTCGCTGCAACTAGTCCGTCGAGATGGTCGGGTCTGCTTGGCAGGATGGCTAGGAGATTTAGCTCCCATCAAAGGACCAGAAGGGCCTGACGAGTCGCGCGGTTTCAATCCGGTACTGCAAATGGCGAGTGGAGTTCACTTGAGCTTCTTTGGAAGTTTTGTGTTTGGGACTGAAGAGTTCCCAGTATCTGACGTCCCGTTGAGGAGTATTATGCTCAAGGTGGCAGAGGGTAAGATTGATGCCAAGCCTTGGAGGGTGTTTGGCTTTGAGGAGATACATGCTGCTCATCAGGCAATGCTAATGGGCAAATGGTTGTTACTGTTGGGTAGGTAGTGTTGAAGACTTCAAAGATGCGCCCTCTGAGCTGCACAAGTCCTGCAATATTGCATAAATGAACAATATTGACTATTGCGATCTGCATCAATGGTACGCGATACCTCGAGTGTCGAACTTTATAGAGATATGAATGACAACATCCAGTTCAGTAGTCACCCCCAAAAGGAACCTCTCCCACAGTTTGCAATTGGCATCGAGTCAATTCGTTCAGCCGTGAGAAAATGTTGGTGTCTGGGAGGGACGGAGAGTCTCATCCAATCAGAACACGCCTCGATGGCTCAGTGGTAGAGCGTGTCACTAGTAATGACAAGGTCCACGGTTCGATCCCGTGTCGAGGCAAACGAGTTCTATCATCGTGCATTGTTTCTTTTTGAGCCTTTTTGCAAGTCGTGACTAGAATGCTGACGATACAGAAAGTTAATTTACATAAATAGGTCTGCAACTATCAGGCTACCTTCATCTCAGGTAATCCCGAATAACATCCTCAGGTACATCCTTACCCAAGTAATTCGGCACTCTCTCATACATCTCCCATGCACTCCTCTTCATAAAGTTCGTCTGTTCTCTGACCCATCCTTCAAACTCACTCCTCTCCACCATCTCGCCCCTCTTCTCTTTCTCAACCAGCGTCTCCAAAACGGCATCAATTCTCCCCCTCAGCCTGAGCAACTTCTCCTGCAAGAAGATGTTACAAAACGTCGGGATATCATCATTTCCTAAATCTACACTCCGAAGTGACGTGTACTGATCATCCAAGTTCGGATCTGCAAACGCATAGCTACTCACCATGCTCAAACGCTCAGGCACATTCGTCGCTCGCAGAGCAGCATGCTCAGTGCATCCACCCTGCATGATGACTGCGCCTCCCACTCTTGGACTCTTAACCTTTACGATGGAGCCGTCACCTGTGCGTATAGCTGTTTCGCCGCCTTGCATACTGCTTGTGTCGCTAAGCATGACGACGCATACAACCGGGACTTGGTCTTTGTGCCAGGCGTCAATGGGTATATCGTCGTAGCTGGACTTTTGCATCTCTTGGGGTGAGAGCGGAGCTGAGGGTGTTTCGGTAAGTTTGTAGACGCCGGGGAGACCTTCGGGGCCGAGTTGGATGTTTACGAGTCCAAGATCGGCTTCGCGTCGCAAGAGTCTGAGGCCGAAGCCAGCTGCATGATCGATGGCAGCTTGCGTAGCAGGATGTTGCCACGCTTGAAGAGTAAACTTTGCAGTCTTTTGCAATCAGTTTAGTTATAATTCCATTTACAGTATGCGGAACAGACCTTCTCATGACCCGCGATGTAAGCCGGCGCACGATCCCATGAACGAAGATACTTGTCGAGAATCGGTTTACTCAGCATCTCACGACGGAGCATGCGCACACCTTCTTCAGAGAAGAGTTGAAAAGGTTCTGTGACGCAGAGGTCGGGTGCATTTTCTGGTTGCGGCAGACCAAGGTCCTGAAAGGTGTGGCGCCGAGTAGGGGGCTGGAAAGCGAGGTGGATGGCGGGATCAAAGTCTGGGAGGCCGAGGTCGTCAAGAGCGGTGAGGGCTGGAGGGGGGAAGTCCGCCGGGGCCGGAGCTACCTTTGCAGACATGTTATAGGATATCGAGAGATGGAGAGTGGTAGGTTTTGTTGACTCTGAAGCGAGCAATTGACACAGCGAAATGGCAAGTCCTGTATTCCAACTACATTATTGCAGAGTAGAGGGGGCCATTTGAGCCTTTTATCATTATTACCAACCTCGTGAGTGACTCTTTATCGGCGTCGCTTGCTGAAGGGGGGAGGGGCGTTATGTTAGTCTCTTCTTATATCATTTCCTATTCTGGCAATGGTATCCTGACTACATTGCTGGGCTTATCATCTGACGCTTCGTGTCAGATAAGACACCAAAAATAGGGCCGGCAATTGAAACGCCACAACATTCCTTATCACGCCCACTTCTCCGCACTTACCCCACACGCAATGGTCTCAAAAGTACCTGGAGGTACCTTGACCTCATTGAGCAAGAAACCTTGACCCTAATCTTGGCTGACAAAAATAATGAGTTAAAGGCCTACTAAGTCTTCCTTAAATTTACCCAAGTTTACCTAAGTCATTTCAGTATTTAGGATCGAGTTCTTCTATTTCCTTGCGTCTTCTGCTCGGAATCGTCTTTGCATGGTAATTGAGGAACTTGGATTGTGAAAGTCATGCGGTGTCTGAACGGAGAGGTCGTGGTCATCAATCCATCAAGATCCTACGGCGATTACCTCCTTTGATTATCTTGAAGGGATCTGACATCAGAATAGGTAGATGATTTAATTGACCCGGCTGACTCCTGTGAGATTGGGGCCTCTCCAAGACAGACGATGACGGCAACATACATTTAGCCGAGACTGTAGTTGACGGCATCACGGGGGAAGCTGACTTGGAGAATTTAGCAAACCTTTTCTTTTCTGCAGTGCACTACATACAGACTATCCTCTCACACCGCATAAATAGCAACGGTCCAACCACTACCAGGGACAAGGCGCCTTTACCTGATGCTCATGTAGAGTATTTGCCAATGTGCAACCAACAAAACCAACAGCATTAGTTTCCACTGCGTCTTGACCGCCTGGCCATGCCTCCTATCCAATTAGGGGCCTTTCACTCATCAGTGAGGGGCTCAAGACCTTCAGGTCCATAAAGGAATCTGTCAAATGATGGGGGAAACAACTGTACTGCTGTAGTAATGTTGTCCAAAAACCCCAACACCGCGTCGCAGAACCAGATGACGCGATCGCAAAGATTTTTAACACGAGTGAAGAAAGACGAAATGCACTGAAGAAGATACTGAAGGACCGGAATGAGCATGACGATGATGCAAAGAATCGCAGCGTTGGCCAGGACTGAAAAGTAAACGGCGATGACGGCGAGACCCGAGAGGCAGACGCAACTCGCGGCGGCGATAACGAAGGAAGTTCCGATGGCAATGGAGTAGAAGATGATGTCGTTCATCTCGTAGAGCGTTTGGAGGGTGAATGAGATGATCCAAAGGAGCGAGACGATGAGGACCAACTTGGTCGTGCCGGGGTCGATGAGATCCGCCATACTGACGATGGTTCAAGGCGCAAAAAGGGGGTGGAAGAGTGGAGGGGTTTATCTTGGGTCAGAGGTGCTGATGATTGAGAAGGTAATGTTGGGATGCTGTTGAAGGGATCGTAATGTGAAAATGTGCTTTTGGGGGAGGAAGAGATGGCTCAGAGGTTGTATGAATCTTTGAGGCTCGCCAACAATGGTGTTGTTCTACGTGGTTGCTTTTCAGATGCCGAGACCTTGATGACTTGAAAAGGCGAATTGACAGTGGCACTCGCTGGCGGTCTGAACCCCGACCAGCAAATAGTTGTGAAGCTACACGGCTATGATTGGTATGTTCGTCCTAGCGACGCAAAGTTGGTATCGCTGCCACTGCCAGTGTGGCATCGTGAAAGCGAGAGGCAATTTGTTCATCCAAGCTGGGCATGGCCTTGGTAACCGGAGACTCTCATTCTATCTCAAGTAAAAGTAGGGGCGACGCAGCAGCTCAGCGACAGATTTACTCCTATCTCAATACACTATTCATCCTATATCGTACACATACTTCCATTATACTTTTTAATTTTCCCAGGCAACTTTGACTACATTCCTGAGACTCAAGACGGCTGACCTGTTCAAACCGAATACCTCTCCTCTTTGACGACGATGCAAGCGTCTGGCAATGAACAGTGCGAAATCCGAATCACTAAGATCAGACAGGCAAAAGGGCCAAGATGGTTTCCCAGCAATTATCAACGAAAATACACAGCAAGCCTAGATCCTTGAGTCCATGATACATCGCCCGAAAGAAAGTCTCGCCTAGCCTCCTCCCGTCCCCTGAACCGAGGATCCAGGGTTTCAGAATGAGCAATTTTGCGCAACCACCACCCCAACACCTCTCGGTTGTGGGCAATCACGGCTTTTCTTGCTAGGCTTTGTACTTTAAGGGCATAGTCCTCCTTCCAATTCATTTTTTCAAATGTAACAGGACATGGTAAGACTAATCTGGCATCCGGGTGTCTTTTCGGGTTCCCAACCTCTACTGTAAAGTAACCAACGGCGTAAGGCACTGCATTAACTGCGGCCATAATTCTGTCACAGCCCTTTTCGTTGCAGTCGTGAGCTTCATCAACTACTGTTAGATTGATTAGCATCGTGAAAGGCAAGCGCGGTGGGGAGCGTACTGTGTTTAATATAGCCGACTGTGATTTCCATGTCAGGTGGCTTATACCTAAATCTCGGCGGCGAGCGATGACCATCCGAGTTGATGGCGTTGATTTGATCTAAGATTTTGACTTCGTACAAGGTCTCTGGGGAGACATCACTAAGAGCTTGTAGTAGACAGTCGAATTGTCTGCGAGTCGCTTGGGGCAAGTCGGCCAAATCAGTGACAGGCTGATGAGGCAACGCCGGAGTAGTCTGCATGCCACTGCTAGATGAGCCTTCATCGTCGCTATTGCTGTCGTCAAACTTCATCTTCTTCGCTTCACGATTAAGCTCGGATCCTCGACGCTTCGTGCCCATGGTGGAAAGAGTAGGAAGACAGTAATAATAAGGGCAATGCTGATGGTGGGATTTGAAAGAGGAGAGGGAAGAGTAAGAGTTGAAGAATATGGAAGCAATTTATATCATTATTGATTTAACCAGCTCTATTGAATATGAGATGGGATACGTTAATGAGAGCTTCAAACAAAGCCAAAGTCCAACATGCAGATTGGCAAACTTTATAACCTACAGTCCATATTGAAAAGCCTGGTATTCACTAATGCCTTGGATCTCATTCAATTATACATCAAAGACTGCTTGCCCTGTTACTATAGAACATTCCGAAGCTGGATATTTATTCACTTGCCCTTTCATTTTCATGCAAGGTTTACGCGTCTTGCACTCTCACTCGAACCGGCCCAAACAGATACACAAAGCAAACACGTTCACTTCCATGTAGGGCGATGGTCAAACATCACAGGACAAGTGAGGGAAGTGGGGAACTGGTATTTCACAAAGCATTAACATAGTTAATACCGCTTGCTACTCTAATTTGAAATAAATATTTACAAAACTTAGGCAGATCTGTGATTGACTAATTTATCAAATGTATAACAACATATAAAGAGATACGAGAAGCATAGGTCATGCAGGAGCCTTTTAATCAAAGTATATACTTATTGATAGAAGTAATTATGTTCATGTTACGGAAAGTACCTCTCATTATGACCCCAACAAGGAAACATTCTACGTGAATACCAAGATCAAAGGCCCATAATACAAGAGATCTAGTAGCAAGTCTGACACCACCAAATGAAACTCAAGGCTGAGGGGAAACATCCAGTGAAGTTCATACAACATCAAGGCCGGGACAATCAACCAAAGCATGCGAAGAGCCTTACGGTAAATAACCCAAAGTATTACCTCTAGTGTCCAAAAACACGAATAGAAACCATACTTTACCAGGGTAAAAAGAGTGTACAAATAAACGCGCAATGCCGAGGCTCGATTGCAGTAACGCAGGCCGTCAGTTCCATATGTTTTCATCATGTATACCGTCTTCTTGGTGTACAGTAGTAGGTCCAGATACAAACTTGCTCGCACAGCTAGCATCCCACGCTCTCTCAAAGAGAACATGCGTAGCTGTCTTGCTCTCTCGTAATGCGTGAAAAGCTTTGGCGTTAGATCGGCAGCGTCGATGCATCGCTGGCCAGCAGCGATATATAGGTACTCTTCTCGACGGCCATGGGGAATTCGTGTGCAGAGTCGTGACAGCTCTTCTTGGAGGGCCGTGATGAGCAACAGCCACGTATGGGTATGTCCAAGTGCTATATTTATGTCTTTGCCGGGAAGAAGGAGGGTTAGGGATGTTAGTGTATACCAGAGCAGGAAGAGGGCCGGGTGAACGAGAGTGGCGTGGGCAGATGATGGAGGGTCTCCTCCCGGGGAGGCTTTAGAAAGAGGACCGTTAAACATGGGGATAGTAGTGGTTTAGGAGTAGATTAGTTCCGTGTTACTGTCGCTCGGTGGGTAGCTGTGGGTATATAACGGTGTTGGTGGATTTGATGAGAGAAGAAGACGGGTGAGAGGTTAAGTATTTATTCTAAATTCAGAACAGGAGATCTGATATGTCTGGAGTCGATATAAACAGGGTAGGTTGTTCACAGCGGAAAAGAACACCCCAAATCAAGGACTCAGGTGAACAAGCAAACAGAGGAATTCAATTTAACACGAGCAAAAGATAACAAAGAATAAAAACTAAAGCCTGAACAATCGCAAATTCAAGAACAGAGAGCTACCACCGCATTTTCTCATCAGGGGAAAGAGGTCCTTTCAGGCAACGTCTTTCCAGTGTGTAATGATTGTCCCTCGAGCCTCAGCCTCTGAAACGACCTCCGGCTGCAAACTTCAAGGCATCGACCTGTTTCTCTCTCGATGGGAAGCTAAGATCATAATCCCGTTCTCCGTTGTGCCATCCAACATGTCGCCATAGTCCCCCCATGTGGCTGCGCGCAGTCTCACTGTCCGTAATCCCCAGCGCAATCGAGATCAGAGACGACATGTCGAGGGTGTCAATAGAAGCAAGAGACATTTCAGGAAACACTTTTGAATCATATTCCCTTCCTTCAATCCCGTAGCGCGCCGAAAGTACACGTTTAAGAAGTACCTGAAAAGCTTCGAGCTCCTCAACGCGACGTTGGATTTCCCCACGGAGATGACGCAAGGACCCTATCGCGCACGATAGCCTTATGTTCTCAGGAGTGTCCGTGGTAGTTGTAAGATCAAATCTCTGGAGCATGAGTGAAAGATGAAAAGCCGGTCCAGACACCTTATTGATTGAAAGAAACGCGTTAGTCAGAGACCGTTGGAGGTTCTGAAGGGCCTCGGGTATGTTCATGGAGACAAGCTCATGAGACTTTTCGTCATTCTCATTACCGTCGACCGAGACAGCTTGTGTATATTTCCGGTAAAGTGCTTTCTCTTTAGCGAGCGCCTCCAGATATATAGACGCAGTATCTCTCGATGGGTCCTTTGCATGGTGCAATCGCACGGTCAGATTTCCTACACAAGAGTCCAGGAACGATCCAAGATGAGGCTCAAGGTTCTGTCTCACAACTCTTGCCACGTTCTCAACATGAAAGGATGCATCTTGGATTGCGTTTCTCAGATCCTTCAAATGAGAGACTAGATCAGGAGCATCACTCTCTTTCAGTCTTGCGTAGTTCTTAAGCCCCGCGTCACACACAGCCTTGTTCAGCCTATTCTTACTGAACAAGGGCATCCCTGCTTCTTCATCCTTCTGTAAGCAGGCAAGTGCCCATCGTTCAGGAACAGCGATCATAGACGACAAATTCCCTCTGTAGTCACCTAGACTTTCCATGATGTCCGCCAACGTGCCTGGCATTGAATGGACAGTATTGGCAAGTTCAACTATCGGGCGCTGGACGGGAAATGGCGGGCTATGTGAGATGTTGGACGAAGAGAAAAAGCGCCTCCACTGGGGAATGATAAGTAGGATTGCAAGCATGCCTAGAATAGCTTGCTTCCAGCTGAAAGTCACACTTCGGCTCTCTCGCCGCTGGCCAGCTCCACGATTGTCGCGGCTTCGAGGCAAATTGGGGCCACCTTGGTCATTGTGATCATCATGATCATTATCCGGATAGAAGTCCTTCTTAGCTAGAGCTTGAGACAATGCATTGACGGGGACAACAGAGTCATCGAACGTGACAATATGTGTATCTTGGAAGCGCAATGAGATAGGCTCCTCAATCTGCCAGAGACGATGAAAATAAAGCCGGATAGACTGAAATGTCTGGGGAGTGACGCCGACGGTGACTTCAAAAAGGGTATATTCAGGCAGGTCGGGGTGCATGTCCTGTTCTGGTGATGATCCCGAGCTTGCACCATCGCAACTGGAAGATGATGCCTCAGAGGGAGATTCCAAGGGTGGAGGGGACTTGGAAGCCCGAGCATAGCGGGTTTGAACGACCATGGTGATGAGGCTTTCTGGAGTATGAAGCAAAGTAACAGACGGTCGTCTCTGGGTCGATTGATTGACTGGGCTAATGAGTGCGCTGAAAGAGTACGAAAGTCGTGAGGAGCGAAGCAGAGACAAAAGCAGGATGATCACATGGATACCCGAATGACAGTTCAGAGTGAACCTCGATCGATTACTGGACTTGCCGGGTCAATGCAGCTTGTGTTTGTCAAGAAGACCCAATGGAATCACGGTTTGAACGATGGTGGCGTGGACAATTGGAACAGAAGAGGCCGACAATAGAGCAGTAACATTGCGCTAAGATCGAATGTAGTTTAGTTACTTGGATATTGGCAATCACATGAGCGGTGGCTTTGTTTACCAAAAGGCCCTAGTAATTCGATCAACAGAACTAAGAAATACAGAATAAGGAAAAAGAACAAGTAAACGTGTTTTATTTGAAATGTAACAAGAAAAGCCATCTTAAGAGAAAATCAACACTGTTATTGCTGTAATTGTTCTTGAAAATTGTACTACCCTATACTACCCAAGGTGCAGCGAATTTATCTATACTTATATACCTAAACCAGCTAGCTATTTAGAGACTTTATTAATAAGAAATACTTATCGAGTTCAGCATTTTATATATTTAATAATTACTAATTTAACTTCCTAATATTAAATTAACTTAAGTATATATTTAATTACAGTAAAGAGTAATTACTTTCTTAAAGTTATAAAAAAAACGCTTTGCCCCATTTTTTACACAATAGCTGCATTTACCTTCATAGCCTAACTTATTATTATAAATCCGATTTAATAACATGTAAAAAAAAGAGACATATTGGTCAGATTGGCAAAAGATACATACAACAGCGGGGATTCGCTGGTCGTCACCGACCCAACTACTGATCCGCCCCTTACAGGCTTGACTATGGGAGAGCGGACGGGATCCCGTATTTTCCTGCAGGTATGGTCGTATGTGCTTGGAAGATCTCGTAGTTCAGGCTATAGTCACGCGCTTCGTATAGCCGCAAACAGTCTCCTGGCTGACGCCTTGTCGCAGCTTTATTCATACGAAGCGCAGAGAAGGGCTGCGAATATTCTCCAACTCGCGACTAGCCTATTGTGTCAGCGCCAGTGGAACAATTCCTTAATCGCACTAAACCTAAAGGATTTCATGATGGGAGGACGACAGCGCCAGTGAGTGAAGTCGCTCCAGCCCTTCCTCACGGCCGCTAACAAACCTCATTAATAACAACTCAGAGTGGGTAGAAAGAGTCTTCAAGGAGGCATTTGCACAACTTGAGCGAAATGGAAACCCCAATCATCTATAATCGTTATTGTTAATTATTCTTAGATGATGCAGACTGTTTCCCTTTTCCTCTCCCAATTACCCTCCTTATCAAACACCACCGGACCCAATAGTTCATTTTCTCGGGCCTCTCTATTTTCATCATGAAGATCGAATGTGAATGTTCCAATTCGTCGGAAAGTCTGAGACAGATCGCAGAACCCTTCGGATGTCAATAGATCCTCCTCTTCGGTGTCATCTTGGATAAGTATCAAGCCCTCGTAGCTTTCCCAAACGGCCTGTTCGTAGCGATCGGTTTGACACCAGCCCAGTTGCAGAGGAACGCAATAGACTTGAACCCACTGCGATGAAGGTATTTCTTCTGGGAGATCGATAGTACAGGAGTTGGCGAATTTGTGTGCCTGTTGGATTCCTCCTGTGGGGCTTTTGAAGCAGAAATCTTCAGAAATTTTCTTATACTCATCAGAGGAGATGATAACATATGCATCGTCACCTTGATGCTTTGATGAGTCTTCTGATTGTGGCGCCTTCATCAAGTAGCACTCTCGCAAATGGCATTCCATCTCAATAAGGCCCGACTTGATCTGCCCAGTTGTCGAAACCGAGTACCCCGTCTGAGGCTCAACACAAACATCCAAGATCCTTGCAAGCTGTGTTTTCTTCCCATTCCAGATCCACGGTATATATTGCTCAAAGAAGTCAACCTCGCCGTCCAACGAAGCCCAGCTCCACGACGGAGCGCGATAGTAATCTGGCCTGCTGGGCGATGATCCGATCTTGGGACGCCATAGGAGGCTCTGCTGGAAATTGTCATCGCGCCAGAGACCAGCGGCGTATTCCAGCTCCGGTGTACTCTTGTTCGATCCACGTCTTGCTTCAGTGATTCTCTCGACGATGCCTTGTAGTGCAACGAGTGTATCGGAACTAAAAGTGAGTCGAGCTTTGGTATATCTGCTGATAAAGTCGTTCCAAAACTCCGACGGCTCTTCCTCCAACTTTGAAGCTCTCATGAGCTTCTGGCGAAGATACGACAGACTTGCACTCTCGTTCACCACTGTGCTAAACTTTGGATCCAAGCCAATTGGAAATGTCTCACTCGCTTCTGTCGTCGCGCAGGACCAGACCATTTGCTTCGATCCGAAGACCAACGTTCGCGGTGATACCAAGAGTTCTTGCAGCGCCCACGCTCGACGGCTCAAGGGACTCTCGTTGATAGTATCGAATAGTAGGCGTTCAGGTTGGTGCGGATAAATAGCCCATGGGTAGCTTACTCGGTGGTATACCGAGCTTTGGATGATGTTTGCGACGCATGGTCTCACTGCGCGGGGATCACGACGGCAGAATATCGAGTCTTGTACGCTTGATGCACCAGCTGCTGCGAGGGTTAGAGCCGCTGAACCATAGATGCTGCCCATTTGTGAGGACTCCTTGATCCAATCAGGTTTGGAGTCTTGAATAATGCAGAGCGCATCGACCCATAGATATTCATAGCCGAGATCTCGTGTTGTGGTTATTGCATCGCGGATGGTATTTGGTAAACTCGCCAGAGGGATTTCGTTTTGGAATTGAATGAGGGTTGCTTCCGTGAGAGTGACGGTGTTGCCAGTTCCCCAGCAGTAGCTTAGTGCAATATAAGGTACCGCTGCTGATGGAATGACGAGTCGCGGTTGTTGGGTTTCTGACCCAACGTGGATGAGTCGCGTTGGACGCCAATTCGTTTGTCGCGGTTGAAATTCTTTGCAGATGGGATGTGAGCGTTTGCAACCTTTGATCCATTTCATTGCGAGTTGTAAGTTCTGGTTGTTCATCGTCGAGGCATGCTTGCCGGGGATAGTCTTGATTACATGACTCGTATCCGTTTCTGTAATCAAGTCAGTCATGGTTCTTACACGCACCGGCAAAGTTACCTTGAAGTGGTCGCATTCGCAGATCGAATGACACATCTTCCAACACTGAACCTTTATCCGACCTGACCGCCAGCCAGAACTCATCCGGAAGATCAATTCCCAGCGCAATATCAGTAATCGCCATGCTCGTCCTCTCATCCCAACCCAATTTTCCACTTGGATCTCGCTCAACAGTGCGATATTTGAAGCAAAGCCGTACAACCTCATCAGCGCCTAAATTCTGAAACTGCTCTTTTGACTTTTCATCAAAGGCGTGGGCGATTATTATGCAAAGATGACATCCTGATGAACTTGTTTCGGAAAGAAAGTCTCGCTTTGTCTTTGACCATTTTGCCCAGCGCGATATGTCGTTCAGAAGATCCCAGCTACTAGGATAAGAATAGTCGTTTTTGGGGAATTGGGATCTGTGGGTTGGACAGGTATACGGTGTACAGCCGACAATGGACATTGAGCATGCGTGGGTGCATGCGTCGCCGAGTCGGGATCTCTCGAGTGGTGTTGGCCGCATTGTGATTGGCCGCGTAAAAAGAATTGAAAGGCTGGAAAAAGAATTATGGAGAAGGAAAACTGATGAATATCAAGTATGGAGATATATATGAGATGGTGTTTGTCACCTTTTGGTAAGGCTGACTCAAGCATTTAGCTCGTATACGGTATGACTCAGACCGGGTTAACAACCCCGGCCAGCGAGTCAACAACCATAGCGCCAGATAGCGGCCGCTTCGTATAGCGTATGCTGCCTGTGTTTAGACTAGGTCAAAGCACCAACATCGACAGAAATGGCTGAGTCAGTCTTCAAGTCGTGATAAGGTACTTTATGACTGGCTCAAGCCAGGGTCGATATCTGTAGAGCGTGGAGGAGTTCAATTACGGTTCAAAGTCAATTCAGATAAATAATATCACTTGCAAACATAACCTCTATCGCTTCACATAAACTGGTAAGATGATAATAATTGCCCAGCTATCAATCGCAGATCGGATAACTCAAGGTCAATAAAGAATTGAATACTCTCGGCCCAACACTTCACTACAGCCACGTCGCCTGCATCTATCGATAATCTGGACATGTCCAGAACGCACAAGATGGCAATTTGTTCAGGCCCTTATCCACATCAAATGCCCAAGTAGACCGTCGGTTCTTACGAATCCCATCACAATGACCCTGGAACTGATAAACCTGCTCGCCCTGTTCAAAAGAGCTCCCTGGCGTAGGCGAAGGAATACTCCAGCGACAAGGTGCAAACAACCCCGGCGACCGCAGATGCTCGCGATCTGGTCGCTCGACGCAAAGCTCGGTCAACTTTATATCCAAGCCCGAAGTGCAGTCACAAAAATGGTTGCCTTTTGCAGAGCCCTGGCGCATTAGGCCATTACTTGGATTGCGCAATGTGAGACTCTGAGCTGAGCAGAGCAGCGGCTGTAAACTCTTGCGACGATCAGTCGCACTCTTACGCCTGCGCGGGGGAGATTCCAATGTAAAGTGGGGAGTTGTTCGACCATTGAGTGCAATAACTGTAGCGCGGCGACGCTGTCTTGGGGCCATGAGGCGTGGGGGACTTGAGGTCTGGACGAAGCTGGGTATGCCTGTTGGGGTTCTGGGTCCAAAGGCTCGTGCTGCTGAAGCTGAAAGAAAGGAGCTTTGGTGAGGTTGAGCGGTTGAGGCACCATTGTGAGAAATATGGCTTGCTGGGATATTATGAGAGAAGGTCTTGGAGTTTGGCTGGTGAGATAGATGACGATGAAACGCCTCATTATATCATTTTCGACGTTGAACGCTTGGGCAAAAAATATAGCGGATGTAAGGAAGCATTTTGTTTACCTATGCTAATGTTAACAATGAAATTACAGATTATAATGAGATCCAGAGCTGGTTTATGCACTCGTGGCACTTATGCCACCTTTTTCATTTTTAAGGCTGCTTTGGACAGGCCGGGAGCGCTAAGTTTTGCGTTTCAGAGCATTTTGAGTTTGAACTTTGACCTGTTGGTGAGCTCTAAGTACAGATATGAAACAAGAAAGTGGAGACTATGTCTAATCGCATGATCTATTAATAAAAAAGCTTGTTTGTATTTAAATTGACTCTTCTTCTTATCTAAACTATAATTATGGCTTTGGCGATACGCTGCTGTGGCCTTGATTCCCTCATACAGCAAGAGATGGGGAACTATGATCCGAATGATTGTGGCGAAAGGACAGGTAGTCTCGGCAATGTGAACTGGAGCGCTGGTAGCTATATACCTAAACGAATGAAGTTGTTATGTACTGAGAAGAATGTAGTAAAAATAACTATGTACACAATTTTCCCGATGTCCTCCCTCTTTATTGTTGCTCCTGCCTCTCTCCTCCACTTAGATCCTGACTTCTGCACTTCCTAACATCAACACCGCATCTGACAGTATCGTTATTCACAGGTGTTCTCACACCAGCGACTTTAAGAAAGACCAAACCACTTGAAGTCAAGATCCTCATGGGTAGGTACGACATGTCCGACTCCAGCAGCAGACACTGCAACAAATTTAGTTCCGTCTCCGTAAATCATGGTGGTATAGCCAGACTGAGGGGTATTAGTCTCGTTGCGCGAGAAAGAAACACCCTGAATCGTCGACCACTCCTTGATCTGCTCAAGAAGGTTTCTGTAATAGACAAGATTATCCGCAGTGCCGTGCCACGTCTTGAATCGCGGATACGCCCCGCTGTAGCCAGGATACATCGACTTGACCTGATCAGCCCACTGCTGTCCCGTCTTGATGATCTTCCCGTCAGAGCAGACACGGTCAGAGCTAATGGGACTCGATCCAGGAGACCCAGCCATGCATCCGGCAGCAACGCCAGAGTAGCACGTAGCAGCGGCGAATCGGTCTGGGTACGTAGCCGCGAGGACATTGGTCATCATGCATCCGGAGCTAGTACCAGTGACGTAAACCTTGTTGCGGTCGGCTCTGTATGTGTTGATGATGTAGTCGACCATGCTGACGAGAACCTGGCTGTCGCCCTGACCATCGTGCTTGAGCGTCTTGGTGCTGGCGACATCCCAGCAGTTAAAGTCCTTTTGAGATGATGGGAAGATGAGAATGACGCCCTTTTGATCGGCGAGAGACTTGTACTTGGTCTGCTGGAAGTAACCCGGTCCATTTCCTCCGCAGGCGTGAAGCTGTATCCACTGGTCAGCTCAAGAACTACAAGATTTAATGGGATGACTTACGGCGAGCATGACTGCTGGGCTGGAAGGAAGGTTGCTGGGAATGTAGGCCTGCATGATTAGCTGCGTACCGTAGGTGTTTCCAAAATTGTTGATGGTCTGGAGCTGAGCCGCAACAAGGCTAGCGCCCAAGCTCAGCTGTGCGAGCATCTTGCGGGGTGAGGGGAGTCCAAGCATGATCAATCAATTCTCCGATTCTGCTTAATTGTTGGTGTCTGTTATTCAATTGCTTGACCGCGGTCTATCTCAGCTTTATACCCGAACCAAGTCATGATTCTATTGTCAGCTCGGGTGAGGTTCAAGTGCCGGTGTCAAATACCGCGAGATCCGGAGGCAGCACGTCCGAAGCGAGACCCCGCGGCCGGGAAAAAGAATAAATACTGCGTGCCCGTCGCGGGCAGGATCAAATGGTAGACAGCGTCGCATGCATGGATGAAATGAGTATTGTTTCAAGAGGCTATTTCCATCTCCAACTTATCCATCCGAGGTAGTCTCGTTTACCCCGCATATCTGGCGTCATATGTATCAAAGGAGTATGCCGAAGAACACGGAGGATCGTCTTCCGGGATTGCCAGAAATGGTAATTGGTACCTGGCTAGGAATGTTCTGGATAAATAGGGCGCCATGCGGATGATTACGCTCCGCGACCGCCAAGAACAGGAGCCTGTGTTCAGTTTTGATCGTCTTGTTCACCGCCAAAGGTATTATTGCAACAGGCTATCACCATTTTTAGAACACAACTTGTCGACTCTCTCGTAATCCGGCTGAACAACCCTGGCGCTTTTGGGCTATCCAGCTGACGAAGACAGTGGCCGACAAATCAGGAGAGTCTCTTTTGAGCCTCTCTAATTGAAGATGCTAGCTACAGAGCTCAGAATAAGTGGGTGGTATCTCGAAATCTATCGACAGAGAAGGGTATACGGAATACCTTTAGTGCAAGAGAGATCTACATAGGGACATTTCGGGTGGTAGGCTTGACTAGTGAAAGCCTTTGTTCTCGAGATGCTGTAAGGATATGCCTGTCGGCTGTATCAATGGCTCTTACCAGTCAGCGTGCGCTACATATGTCGAGGTACTATGGGTAAATATAGTGACGGCTGGCTACTCGAGCAGCTTCGTGGGTACCTGTCGACTGCAATGATCCTCGTGTAGGGTGAAATGCAGATGCACTGAGTAGACCGCCAAATCATCCGAGCAATCGGAAGGCATCATGGCAAGTAATTTCGTCACTAACTGGGGCTGTCGGTGATTGTCAAGTAACTCGCCATGTTGGAGGCCTTGAGGACATCCCCATATGACCCTTTTGCTCCAACCCTTTTACAAAACACATTGAGTCAGTTCCCCTGATCATATAGCCTTTTGGCCCAATGACGAGGCACCCCATTGTCTTGCAATACCAAATCGATCTGTTAGAAAAGCGAATGTGGAAGAGTCCTGCGACTAGGAGCGTTGTTGAGTTACTGAGAATAATACACAACTTGTTTCTGTCCTTGTTCGCCAGTTATTGTTTTGATGTAAGCTTCTTTGTCCGTCTACAAGTTCTACGCACGTTCGTTCAGTCAATTTCTCATTGTTCATATTGTTCTTTGAACATCCTCACCGTTAGCCACTCAAAATTTAATCGTGTTCTTCATTCTTTCACATCCTCGCCTGGATGTTCACTTATGCTGATCTATGAACTTCTTATATCCTGAAGACAAAGAAGGGGCAATTAGCTATAAGAGCTCAGAGATGTCCCAATACCTCAACTTTACTCTCAAGCCAACTCAACAGGTTAGTTTACAAACACCTCCAGTTCATCATCACCCACCCTATGCGATTTCTTAGAGGTTTAGTCTTACTAGTAAGAGCTTCTCGTTTACTAAAAACTACGGAATATACGAATCATGAATCGTCTTCATCCCAGCTGCAATTGCGAGGCAGAGTTGACGCGTCTCAAGGAACGTGTCACTCTTCTTGAGAAACAACTTGCTGAAATCCTACTACAAAAGTCGTCAGACAAGGTGGCGCCCAAGAAGAAACGAAAGTTGAATGAAGCGACCGCATCAGCAGACGCAGAGCCGCCAAAAAAGAAGGCGCCCAAGCGATCGGAAACAGGGGTCCTTGCTAGTAAGGCAGCGCTGCTGACCTGCATGTCTGAAGCAAGAGACGATCCGAAGTTGGATCGACGTTATCTCACACAGAGAGGACCCCCAATCACCAAACGAGCCTTCTCAAAGGCCTTTCTCGAGTGGACACTGGATGACATGGATCCGCGGGTCACGCCATTTCGATATCGACACCGGAAGGCCAACGAGTGTCCTGCCCGAGAAAACTGCAAACACTGGCATATGGTCGACGGCAGCGAACGCCACAAGGAAGGGGACATTTACATGCTGATTAATTGTCTAGACATCGAGTCCGTGGAGGAGGGAGATAGTGGGTGTGAGGGGATCAACATGTTTGATGATGAGGAGCCTCGGGCTAATCGTATCACTCTTCACCCTTGCCGTATCTTCAATTCATTGAAGCCTGACTTTAGTGCTGTGGAGGATGAAGGTAATGTGGTTCTTCATTGTCTTATGCTTGATTATGGTAAGACGGTGGAGGAGGATGGAGATCAGTGGAAGTGGATGGATCAGCACGGACGGCTGCTATCGAGAATGTCGCTCTAATGCCAAAGATAGAACTGGATTGGAGTGGATATGGAGGATTGGCTAGGCAATTATGTAGGGTTGGAGTTACGGCGCTCATCTAGATAACTTTCAAATCACATTGGTATCCGAAGTTACTGTATTGAACTATCTTCTATTCTTAGTTTCAACGTCGTGAACTGTACTATGCTGTGAATTCTGAATGCTAGTTTACTTTTACGCAAATATCAGCAGGAAACCATCAACTTTCAATCATTACTAATAAGTACGAGGAATAGTATCAACAATTCATTGCTTTATAGGGAATCCTTCTATGGTATCGTTGCAAGGCGCATGTTAGTTGGCACGAATCCTCGTGGGTGAACAGTATTAAAGCCATTCGGACCTGAAAGACAGCCTGCTCACAGTTCAGTAACCTGACGTTAAAGGAATTTTTGATTATATACTTAGAAGACAAAGACACATCTTGAGCAATTTTTAAAGTGAACACAAGCGTAAAAGAACACGCACCTACCTGGCAATGATTTCTTGTACGGTAAAAGCTAGTTGGTATTTATCGGTGTGCTTGATTCCCCTGACTAGGGACTCCTAATAAGTACTGAATAACTCGCATTTTCATGTTCAAATTAAAGCAACGGTCCAGATCCTACAACAACACCACCACTATCATGTTCACGGTTTAGTTAATCATTCAACTCATCGAAACTCTTTTCAGAGTCACAAGTAGCCTTCCAGTGGTGTACGACTTTTATTATCACCCACTCAGCTGTATTCTGCCTTCCCTCGGCATTGCAAAGCCACAAATAGTAAGGCATATTCTCACTATAAATAGGAAAGAAATAAAGAATAAGTGCCTTATTAGCTTTATAAGCAGCTAAAATTACTATAATTTTCATACTGGCCGACTTTTGTAAATAAACCTTAAAAATAGTAATAAATTGGCAAAGTCTATATAAGAGAATAAACAGTACTGCATCGGTTAATTGAAATTTATTCTCTAGTGCAAGTTGACTTCAACCCTATGCCATTTTTCGCATTGTGGAGTGAGTGGTCTTGGGTCTTACCCCTGCCATTCGAGATCTGCCTATTCCATGTAAGATGATTGGGCGGAAATGCGAATTTAACTGGATATAAACCTTCCTTGGAATGACCCTTGTTAAAGCCGGTAGGACACGATAACGGATTTGTTTAAAGGTCTTTGGGCGGACTGAGAGGTATAGGTGCGCTGGAAGTTTGGCCTCTCTTTGAACGATATTATACTGAAATAGATTGTCTCCAAAAATCGGAATCACTACGACTGGGGCCTGTGTGTGATTGAGACAACATGGCAATTGGTGATGAATGGCAATATCTTGGATCTCAACATCGACACGACTTTTTTAGTGACCAGCACTTATTTGGAGATGGTCCTTATTGCAGCGATGCCTCAACAGCACCCTGGCGTCTCTATTGACTGCTGGTTGTTTTAGCATTGGCCGTTGAGAACTCTCCGGATGTAGCTATTTTGCTGCCATCATTCTGCCATTTCTGACCAGAGGTGTCTCAGCGCGCGTAGATCTGACCAGACAAGCACTTGCAAAATGCCGCAGATGGAATATCTCATCGCACACTGCTTCAATCGTTAGTAAAGCTTGATGGGGATGTACTTTGGCAGTCTGCGAGGGACTTGAACGGCGATAAGCTGGGAAGCTTTCCTCGGCTGCTTGCTACTCCTGTAGATATTGGTCCTATTAATGATACATATCATATTGACAATGCGTTACTTCTGACAATATGCGATTAAAATAAGCACGGGTCTAAAGCTCCAAAAATGTCATACAGTCTGCTCTGTTATGTATTCCGACAGCGCGGCTCTGTGGCGTTTGGTGAGTTTGGGGAAGCAAGTTCTCCAATTCAGGCAAAAGACCATCCACGTGGGGATGTCCTACAGATCCGCTAATCCTCCGTAAGTAGGACGAAGTAGAGAGGATGCGCTTGCAGTCGCTTGAGAAATTTATCCTTTACGGTTAATCGCGCGATGGACAACGAAACACTGGTAAGATGCCCGGGCATATAGACAATTTGCAGCTATGCTACGCCACTCAAGTTCTACTCCGCTCCGGTCGTCAGTGGAAGAGGAATCTACTTGATGTCAGCAGAAATAGTTTCGCACAGAGCAAATATACCTAGACCAACCCGGTCGCTAATGCTGGTGGAGAGCTTTTATGTCTGCAGCGCTCATTCTCCCGACTGATCACGTGCCCGATTGCCGAAGTTTGGTATCATTGTACTCATCGCAGTAAGGACGCATCGTGGCGTTTCGCAATATTCACTCTACATGCTTGTAAATTCCAATATTTCCGATTAGTGTCGTCTCGGGTTATTTTAGTAGATAAGCACTGGCATGCATCGGGCAAAAGACCAAAGTCAAAAGAACGCCAGTGAAGATGATGTGCAGAGTCTAAGCTCGATTCAGAATATCTTAGCGCTGGTGCCCTACTCCAGACTCTGCAACAGACTAAACCTGGGCACTAGTTCAGGGGGTTAGATACCCAATGCCTCCCTCTTTCTTATCATCGACAAAGCGATGGGGCTTTACAAGTATGAGCATGTCTTTCACAAGTACTCCCTAGTCGACAATTGTGCTGGCCTATTCAGATATCCATCTCACAATTGCAGAATTTCCCAGTCGTTGTCAAGTCCATCGGTGGCTGCACTCGCGACTCAAGTCCATCCCAAACTACATCACAACCCCGATCTCCCAAGTCTGGGCCCATCGGCAAATCCTTCTCTTTTCAATATTCTCCGTCTCAAGACCGTATCGGTACAAGACTCATCGCCCGTGGCTCATCCAGAGTGATTAATGGGTATAGCGTAAACTCTGTCGCGATTCTTCAACCCAAGAAACACGTTAGTGCCGAGTCTATTCCCGAACCTTACAGCCACCGTCAAAGCGCTGGTGTGCATGGTAATTTGATCCTAGCCACTCACACAGCGTAGGGAAGAAGCACACGAAACTGGCGCACACCAATGCAGCTACCAGCCAAAGTCTCTTGACCTTTGGTATGGTGTTGAAGCAAGTTCAGTGGTAGTGGAGTATCTGCCGAACGTTTGTGGAATAGCGTTCCATCTCTTCTTTTGCTTAAGTCCTTTCATTCCCCCATGTCCCCGCGGGGTCGACCTCCTCGCGAGATTGAGTGGAAGCGTTGACCCGTTCACTCCTCAAAATGCCTGCAGGGCCGTCCGGTGTTGTTGTTTTGGTATGCGATCAATCGCCAGGCATTCAGATCATCAACTTCTAACAATAGCGCACTCAGACCGTCATCTACGTGCTCATCACGCTGTCAGCGATACTTATCGGTGCCCGAATCTATCTCCGATTGGCAATACAGAAGCAGCGCCTCGTGACAGCAGACTGGCTGCGCATATCAGCATGGTGCACCGCCTTCGTCACCGGTTTCTTCGACGTACTGTATGCGAAAGAGGGCGTTTTGCATCCCGGGATCAACTACACTCTGTCTAATTGGGATGCGCCGTTAGAACAGCAGATCAGAGTCCGAAAGGTGAGTGTCACAATTACTCACAAGGGAGATTGAGCTGATCAAAGGTTGCAGTACAATTGGGTCAATCCTTTCCCATTTTACACAACTTTCTACCTATGCAAGGCATCGCTTCTTGTCATTTATCTGCAGCTATTTCCACCCTTTATGGTAAAACGAAGACTCATGGTCTGGATCGTGGTTGTGTATTGTGTCTGCGCCTATGTCGTAACGATCTCACTCCAGCTTTTCCTCTGCTACCCAATCCAACGGAACTGGTACTACAGAACAATCGTATCCGAAATTCGTTTTCTAATAATGATTATAGGTCTGTCACGAAGCCTGAAGAAGCATGCAAATACACCTCGTTGCTTCTTATGTTCCAAATCAACTGGGTGTTGCATTTCGTTGGAAGCATTGCTCGAAAGTACACCAACTACTCTTAACACGAAATTAGAACTAACATTGTGATAGTCTTCTGCCTGCCGTTCTTTATCATCCACAATCTCAACATGCGAACGAAGGTCAAAGTCAGTGTCTACTGCATCTTTCTCTTGGGCATCATCGACATCGCATTTTCTCTCACGCGCTTCTTGACCATTCAGCTCGGAGACAGCGAAGACTTTCGATCTTTCACGATAATCGGCAAGTATACTTCACGGCATAAGTGCGAGCCATCATCTGACCTCTTCTCAGAACTCTGGTGTTCCCTCGACGTGTACATCGGTCTCGTCATCTGCTGCATCCCAGCTCTGCGACCATATCTTCATAAGAAGGGAGCCAACTACAACATCCAGGAGTCAGGACGTCCTTCGAAGTCTAGCCATGCGATACGCCGGACCGGCCAGAGCGGATTCGAACAGATAATTGAGGGGTCAGGTCTGAGGGGCGATGTTCAAGATGATTCATGGTCTGGGTCTCATTCTTGTGAGATCACAGTGGATATGAGTGATAAGAAGCAAAATGAGAGCGATATCGAGCTGGTTCGTATTGAGGTTAGTAAGAGTAGCGTATAGCT
Source organism: Fusarium chuoi (assembly GCA_022627125.1). NCBI lineage: Eukaryota > Fungi > Ascomycota > Sordariomycetes > Hypocreales > Nectriaceae > Fusarium > Fusarium chuoi. The sequence goes on along the minus strand of JAJALE010000834.1, from coordinate 232,037 downwards.
TATGTATATTCAGCAGGATTAAATACAGCATTGATTACTTATCAATTGAGTCAAGTCAGGTATTGGTTCTTGTGGAGCTAGTAGATATTAAGTTGGAGTGCTAAATATAAATCACAAATGGCTGGCATAAACCTATATTAAATTCCGCAATGTTGAATTTTATCGGTCCCAGACTCATCACACTACAGTTTATTATATTAACATTCGGTAGAATAAATTTCATCAAGTTTAAAGTTCATCCTGCCAAAGTTCATCAAGACTCACCAACCCTCTCCATTTTTGGCCTAGGGTTGAATGCGATTGACTGCAGCTCAACGAGGGGATCCGCCGCTATGAATAAGAGAATTCCCCAGAGGACGTCTCAACCAAAGCACTTACTACACATGACATGCATTGAAGTTATTAATTTGCAGATTTTAAATAAGAAAAATGTGACAAAAGGGTATAAGAGCTATAGCTACTATTTTTTATTTATGAATATTTCCGGTAGCATTTGTTTTTGAGTGTAGCAACATGTGTGACCCCGCTACCGAAATATACTTCCTAAGCGCATATCTGACACTGTGATTATCCCTGGCGTAATTTGTCTTGATAGTTCGACTTCTGAAGCTGCGGAATGTAACCGGCTACTTGATATCGCGTAGTAGTTTCGACAGTCTTTATCGTGGCATGTCTCAGCAACACCAGAGGAGCCCCTGTAAGTGTACGACTCCCTGCTTATTGCATGAAACCAATCGTGGCTCGGCAGATTCTCATCTTGGAGTCTCCCTGATATCTGTGGCCACCCGACGCGTATACTTCGCTGGTAGCGGACGGTGATGCAAGAATGATTGGCCATGGAGCCTAGATGGGTACAGGGCTCAGCTGTAATCCGCACGCTGTCTTGGGTCGGATTGTCGTGCAGTAAAGATGAGTGAGTTATTCGTGGTTTTGAGCCTTTTGGATGTATGACTTTGACAGGCTGATCTTCGGATGAGGAATCAGTGTTGACATCTTCAAGGTCGAGACCACTCAACTCGGGCAAAACTCCCGATATACGTTCGGGGGCAAAGTGCTTCCCGCCTTTCTCTCGGACAGATCGAATGGCTTCCTCAATGACTCTCATTGGGAGAGTCATTGTTCCAGTTTCGCAGTTCATGCCGTAGGAAATATCGCAAATGCTTTGATCTGGCGCCAGATCTGGATCCGAGTTACCGGTAAATGTGAGCAACAACAAGCCCCCACCTGTTGCATATATGATCATCTCGGCCTTTGGCCCACCAAGTCCATTACTGCAGGGACTACAATGACTCGGATCTTCGCACCTCATGATTTCGAATTTCTGACTCTTGTTTGGGGATGAATTCGGGCCGTTGACAAATTGCTGGACAAAATACCAATCGATGACTTTGTGCTCACAAAGCCGAATGTAGCCCGTTTTGGCAAGACATTCGAATTTGCCGATCGAAAAGCATACCCGAGGATGAAAAACTAGGCAACTTGTGCAGAAGCCCCAGTCAAGATGGTGTTGGGGGGCAAACTTGCATTTCAGGGAGGCGCCTTTTCTCTTCCTAGCATCGAAACCCTCCTGGCAGGTAGAGCATGTCTTTCCCTTTCTGACGAGGTCTTCCAGTCCTTTTAACAATACACCTCTCTTTTTGGCCTTGTAACCGAAGCAGTGCTTTTCTCTAGTCAAGGGCAGATCGATATTCGTTAGAGTGGCAGATCGACCTGCCCATACTCCTGAGGAGCTCACACACTGTTCACAGCAATCCTTGTCTGAGAAGAGGTGTGAGTCAAAGGCCTTATCTTGAGTCAGGCGTCTTAACCGTTGGGAGACTTGGCGTAGGGAAAAGAAGGCGAACAAAGATGTCTTATCAGTTCCTTCGTAGATATTGTGAATGATGGACATGAGGATCTCGTCCGGGAGGCGATTGAGGCTGATGTTACCGACGGGGCCTGGTTCGATTGCTTCGATACAATTAGCTGCCGTTACAGGAGCCTAGGCCAGTACAACTTACTTGTACACGGAGCTAGAAAGCGAGTATAGAACCTCAGTTGCCTGCTGAGGAGAGGGGAAACCAAGTCCATGTTGAAGTGTGAAGATAAACTGTGCGTGGGCGATTGCGCCGATATGGGTGATAGTAAAAAGATGGGGATTGATAAAAAAGGTCTTTGCTGTATCGGCAGGCCGGGGCACCCCTTTTTATACGCGGCGCTCGTAGGCTCCAGCTTGGTAAGCTTCTAAAACTAAACCATATCACAGAAGAAACTTATCTATCGTGGGACCTATAGGTGGAGCTACAAAAAAGGGTTTGTGCCTGAATATAGAGTTCGATCACCATGCCGCGCAAATACGGACTCCGTGGCGTCGCATTTGCAAAGCAAGATGCATCATCTAGGTAGATGCTGAGTGGGGAATATAGTAAGTGGCGCCGTCCTCTGAGAAAGGCTATTAGGTCAATTGGATAGGAGTAGACAGACTCTAAAATTCTTCGTTCGCGATAAACCTTCTCTGTGTGCTGAGCATGGAGGCAACGCGGGTGCAGCACAGAAGGGATGGTACAATGTGAAAAGTAACGCTCTTGATAGTATGAGCTGGTCCTTCAGTAGGACGTGGCTATAAGGCCGGTCATTCCATTATGTTAAGCACTTGGCTGAGGGTTTAACGCTTGTAGGCAAATTTATCTTCAATTTGCTCCTCTAAACAGGCTATCTAGTATCTCAACAACTTGTTCCCGTACCCTAACACTATCATTGACCCTCAATCGCGCGCCTTACACTTAGTCAACAGTCCCAGCTGAGGGTCCATCGTTCCCCTCCTTAGTACTCTCCAACTTCTTCAGATCCTGCAGCATCTGGAGCACCTCCTCCTGTAGCAACAGAAATTCTTGTCTGTGGCACTGAGCCAGCCGCCGATGCCAGTCCTCAGTGGCGATGATCACCAAGGCGTCGACCAGCGGGCCAATCTGGTGCATATGCTCCACAAGCGCTGCCATTTTTGTTGGAGTAGGGATGATAGTACCGCTGCGGTCATCCGGATTCAGGTTGGAAGCTCCCGGATATGTCCTCTTCGATTCTTCAATAGAGTGTCTAAGTTGAATCAAGAGATAAAGGATTTGGGTGTAGAGATCCATAAAGGGTGCCATTTTTGCAGTGAGAGTGAGTGGAAGACCCTTTGGTTTATGAACTTGGATTGCTGTGATGGTATTGTTAAGTGGTGTTGTAGCTTCTCATATACGGTGGCATTCAGGCACATTTATGTATTGCCACTAACCCATACAAAGCGTTATATACACCAGATCAAGCTGTATATTGGTGGTATCTTGTCGTAAAGCTGGTAAATGTTCAGGAATTATTGCAAGTAACATTACTGCGAACGAACATAAAGGATTGTTCAACGGCTTGGTTTGACAAAGATAAAGCTCGAACAGCGTATTTCCTTTATTTCACAAATGAATTTAGAACATAATAAACACCACTCGGCGTATCTCCGAGGCTAAATATGACGCTGTCTTTCAAGGGGATCTGAACAAAAGCATAACGGCCGGACTTGCTGGGACTTGTCTGTCACTACGTAAGGTTTATGTAGGGTGCCAATTTTCTCTCTTGTTCAACTGCTCCCTGACGTCACTGAGAAAGTGAATTGATTACACTACATTCGTCTCCGTCATGGATTGAGGTAAATAAGAAAATCAATTGTCTGCTTTGGAAACACCAGCTCTTGTCTGTGTATAATTATCGCTTAGTCCGACAGGACCAACGAGATATTTCTGTAAGATCTTTAATTTTGCATCAGAGGTTTCTATATTTATTTGTCTTCATAACGTGTCATGTTGTTTGGGTCCAAGCATGTGAGGGCAGCTAATAGAAAAGAATGTGCAGCTCGAGACTGGCACAGCACGAGCCCTTGTTGTGAATGATCAAATCAGAAGGTCTGGATGAGTTGAGGGGTAAAGCTTACCCCGCAAGCTCCGTTTACTAGCGGCGGTTCCTATCGACGATGCCGGCTTGGCGATCTAGTCGATCTAACGACCCTTTCCCGTCCCCAGCCCTGCCTGATCGGGAACTAGTGGTAGGATTATTGACTGCTAGCCTGAACCAGCTCCATAACGACTAGCGTGGAACTCATGAGATTTGTAACGCTTTGTAGATCCAAAGTTGGCATCCTCATTTCACCAGAGGCCTAAAAAGTGAGAAAGCCACATACGGTGTGATTTTGTCAGCTTACGGTAGACATGAATATTTGATGACGTGGAATGGAACGACGGACACGACTCTCAATTGGATATGAAGGCGCCGTGGCTAGCTGACATGCCTTTTGAGTCGCTGTGAAATGGAGGAGAGAGCCCCAAACCATCAGTGGCTTGGGCCTGGACTAATCCGTGAAGCCACCCGAACTTCCGCCTCCAATCATTTTAGTGCCTGATCCGAGCTTCCGCCCGCCACCGAGCACCGGCTGCCGCGACGTTGCCGTTTTCATCATTTTCGTACTCAGCCGCAACGACTAGTAGACCTCTAGCTCTTACATTGCGACTCTGAGCAATTTGAGTGACAGCTGAGAGGACAGAGGCTCAGAAAGGGCGGGTCGTCAAGGGAGCTATTGAAGTTAGTTGTTGGGATAATATATAGAGAGCGAGGTGCGGGTTCTCGAGTCCCCAACCTGGACACATAAAACACAAGAATACAACAGTAGACAATTGAATATTATACTACATCTTGGCCAAACATGACTTGGCACGCCCAACTTGCTTTGGTGCTGGGCTTGGCCTGCCTCGCATCAGCCGAGTGCACCGGCATGTCAGACGACTGCTCCTCCAACCCCATCCCCCTACGCCAATTCAACGCCCTCAACTACCAAGCTGCATCATGCAACCTCAAGTGGAACAATGGCTGCACCATATTCAAGAACGGCCAGAAACAGCAAAAGCCTCCTCCCTACTTACTCTGCACTTCTGGGCACCATCCATCCGGACTTCTACCCGTCGACGCCTACACGCTGGCGATGCAGAAGGGCGACACTGACTCAAAGAAATCGGCCAAGTACACGCTGCACGGCTTATGGCCCAGCTCGTCGGGGGGCAATGGTGCCAAGGATCAGCCGTATGGATGTCTCAACGGCGAGGAATTTGATGAGACGATCCTTAACACGTTCAGTACCCTGCTGAAATACTTCTGGCCTACGGACCCAAAATTCGGAAACACAATGCAATGCTTCATATTATCAGAGTGGATGAAGCACGGCACCTGTGCCGTCATCCCCGGCGCGGATGGAAACGCATTTCGCCTATCGCAGGAGACTTATTTCCGCACGGCGTTTGTGCTGGCGAATGAGTTCAATGCTAACGCTGATATGCGTCAGCAGCTTGATGACCCTAGTTCGGACGACCTGGAGTCAAACGTCAGCGCAGGCTGTATACAGTGCGCGTATCTCTCAACCGTGGGCTGGGAGGGCACTGATGTTCAGAGCGTGCCGCGCATGTCGGGTGATTGCGTTGATCAGTGCTTTTCGTGCGGCGACAGCTGGGACTTGTGTCCGCCAGCACAGCTCGATAGCACTGTTCAGCTTGATCCGAGCAATGCGCCGGTTGATAGCGAAGCCAACAGCGACGGGATGGACAATTTTGCTGTGCTGGACTTTGCCATGCCAGCTTTGAGCAAGAGCAACAAGATATCACCGTGGGAGGGCACGTGGCGCTCTTTCGGCGCTGAGCAGGGCGGGTCTGGCAAGTTTCAGTTCGCGCAGACTTTTACTGACAAGACCTTGACGGTGACTACTGATAGTCCATATCCCCAGACCTGCAGCTACGAGAGACGTGGGTCTAAAGAATTGGTTCTGCGATGCGGTGGGAATAGACTTGAGGAGTGTTTGGTGCAACGACTACCAGATATCGGCGAGCTTGAGGTGGCCTTCCTGGCCTGCAATCACACTGGTCAGCCGGCGCCGGCAAGTTTCTACGCTGCGATGGACACACCTGGCTGCGGCAACTTTCTCATGTTCCGCTGCAAAGCATCAGCGAAAGGATGTTCCTTTTCTGCAGATGCCAACTCAGCGTCACCCAAGTCCGATACCAAGACTGAGTCTAAGTCTGAGCCTAGCCCTGTTAGCCATTCCCAGCCTGGCATTGCCGGCGCACCTACTTCGCTTCTGGGTCTATGGCGTTCACTTCAAGTATCCAGTCACTATGAGGAAGGCCTCGCGAACTGGAGCTTTACATCCGATGGCCAGGCAACGCTCAAATGGCCTAATCATCCTGAGCGTGGCGTGGAAAGCTATTCAGTCTCTCACTCCAGAGAAGATCCCAAGCAAGTACTTCTTGCCACAGCCAGCGGCGCCATCACTACCTGTCGCTTCAAGTTCCAGTATCAACCAGTATACTCCTACGCTGTGCTCGACTGTACATCAGGAGATAAGAAAACACAGTGGGCCATGGGTCGCTGCAATCCATGCAGCGCAGAGTGTCGCTACTCATGCAGTGCCGAGAACGATAACTGCGGTGGCGGATCGTGCGACCCTGCTGATTCATCATCTGCCGGTGCACTACCCCCGCCAACGGAGCATAGGTGGTGCACTCCCGAGGACTCCAGCTGCTGGCCTACTAAGACGGCTATCAAGAAGCTTGAGAAAGCTCTGGACCCCAGTATGCCCCGTCTCGGCGTCCAGTGGAGCAACTACCCAGCGCCGCAGCCCGCGCCTGTCCCAACGGGATCAGTCAACAACCAGGCCTTTTACGGTCTAGGCACCTCGGGTCTCAAGGCGCTCTACTATTACGAGAATATCGATGACATGCAGCGCCCATGCTTCAACATCCAAGACGGCGTGAGCATCTGGAACACTGCATCCGAAATTTGCAAGGCAGCACTGCACCAGAATGAATACCGCAACTGGAACCCCTTCATCGTCGTCTTCCCTCTCAACCAGCGTCATATAACAGCAGCGCTCAAGTTCGCAGCGCAGCATCGCCTGTGCATCGCAACGGCTGGCACTGGCCACGAGTACAATAGCCGTAACTCATGTCCCACCGGCGGCATTCTTATCCGCACGATCCTTCTCAAGAACAAGGAGTTTCTCTCGACCTGGAACGAGGATCCAGCCTTGGCTCCCGCTGGTGCATTCCGCTTTGGTGCTGGCTCCATCTTTGCCTAGATGCACGCTTTCTCGGCCAAGTATGACCGTGTCGTGGCGTCGGGGTGGTGCTCTACCGTTGGCATGACGGGATATCATCTTGGCGGCGGCCACGGTCCTTTTGCACCCTCCATGGGCCTTGGTGTTGATAACGTGTTGGAGATTGAAGTTCTGCAAGTCGGTCGCAATGCACATGGCCAGGCTGTCGTTCACAGGAAGATCATCAGTCGTCGGAAGAATCCTCAGCTCTTTTGGGCCATGCGCGGTGGTGGCGGCGGTGTCTGGGGTGTCATTCTCTCCATGACGCTGCGCGCTCACGCTGTCCCTGATGGAGGTCTGAGCCGTGTCTTCATGTCCCAGACTGGCAAGTTTTGCCCTGGCTCAAAGGACAAGTTTGGTTATGAGTGGCTCCGCGAGATGTGGCCCCGATTTGCAGAGTGGCAGCTGAGGCTCAACTCCAAAGTCAGCACGCAGCCTGGCTTCTTCATTGATACCAGTAAGTACAAGAAGGGGGATCTCTGCACTGCCACCTGGACATTTAACTTTGAGTACTTTTACGCTGGAGGCCAGAAGGAAGAGGAGTATGTTATGTTCCGAGATAGCCTCAAAGACGCGCTGCAAACACAGACTGTTCAGGAGAACAACTTCAACTCGGCGTATGACTATCTTCTTTCTATGCCGCCGAACAAGTTCCAGCTCTCGGTCATGAACCCGCTGCCAGCTCCACACGAGCCTTCCGATGATGCCACGGGCTCTCAAAACTCTGTCTTTGTCTCGAGAGAAGACATGGAGGCAAAATTCGCTTCGACGATGATGGACGTGCTGGACATTTGCGTCAACAGCCTCAAAACTCCCGACAAGACATCCCCTGATCCAACGGGCTACCGCTGCGGCTTCCACTACCTCTACACGTCAATCACCGGCAATCTCGGCAGCGCACAGCCTGATGACACCGCCATATCTCCCGGCTTCCGCTCCGGTCTGATGCTATGGAACGCACGCACGTTGTCGACGAAGCAGTGCGAAGACACGATCTACAAGCTTGGGAGGAACAGTTATTTCTCTGAGAGCTCGTATGTGATGCATAATTGGACGGATAGGTACTGGGGTGAGAAGAGGTATGAGCAGTTGCTGGCTGTCAAGAGGGCACACGATCCTGGGAATTTGTTGTGGTGCCATCATTGTGTTGGGGATGATCCTGATGATGCCTATGGGAATCCGCTGGGTGTCAAGAATGAGAAGGAGAAGGATGTTAAGGTTGATACGCATAAGAAGGATGAGCTGTAGTAGTAGAATTATGTAATCCTAGAATTGAGGGTTGTCTGTCAAGATCGCGCCTAGGCCTCTGGTAGTCAAGCCAATAATTGGCTTCAGTAGCAAGCGTCAATTAATGGGGTTATACTGGCCATTGCATAGCAGATTAAGTTACAAGGTTCTACTGTAATAGAGCATAATGGTCAAGAAAGTTAATGACCCAATTATGTCTATATTACATTAAGATGCTATCTATACCTGAGTTAATTATTATACTATCTATACTAGACACAACGAAAAGATGTTGAAGGTTTCCAGTAAACTTTATTATCCCTATCTCCAGAAGTTAAGTGGTGTTCCTCCCCCTACAATAACTTTCATAGCAGGACCTCCTTGAGAGTGGTTGAGATCCTAGGGACTGCCAAACAGCCACGTTCTGACCCAAGTGATGAAACCACTGAGGTCATTTTGGATAGAAACTCATGGCACTTTCGAATGAGTCAGTAGAACTTGAGGCCAGTTTTGGGGTAGCGCAACTGCCCTTCTGGATTTTAAGGATCTTGCAGATAGCGTCTTAGACATAGTTCGCGCCAGGTGATCGGATTGCATGCATGTGGGGAGATCCCGAACCAGTTCCTGAAAGCTGTTATGTATTCCAGTAATAAAAAATGCATTATTAAAGCTTCTTTATAAACGACTATATAACAGGGAAAAACACTACCTACTGTTCTATACCTCGAAAACAACCTCTAGCTATCTAATATTACTTACAAACCTTTATGGACTGTGTAAATACACTAAATAGTATTAATAAAAGAGATATTAAACTTAGCATTGTAAGGACTATGCTTTGTTGCATTTAGTTATTTGACCTCCCTGTACATTAATGTCCACGTTGCAAATTTACCTCTTATCTTACTAACAGGCTAACGTCAATTTGAACTGACTGTAGTCCTTAAGGCGTAAAACGGTTCTCTATCAATTAACCAAATCCCCTGTCTTTGTCTGTAACACTGGACTTCAATCAATACTCTGGCGGGGTTATTTTTAGTCCCTCCCAAAAAATACAGAATGATTCCGCAATCACGGATATCTACCGCTCCCAAAGACCCGTTGTTTATTGGGGCCATAGCGCAGACCATTATTGTGTCTGCTCTTACCTGAAAACAATGTCCCCTATATCTTTTTGTTTCATAATGCGTAAATTAGTTAAAACGAGCATTCTATCTTTAATTGAAAGAGCTTTGTTTCCTCGATTTGAAAGCGACCATCGGTTTGACCTTAGCAAGCTAACGAAATCGTGCAGTGGCCTCAATATGACCAATCAGAGAGGGCTGGGCTGCTCACAGCGCAACACTTTCTTTATTCAAAGAACGAGCTTGTGCATAACAAGGGCTCACGTCAAAGGGCTTTGGAAGATGGTGAACAGCATGTCTGTTCATTCACCAGCCAGTACTTTCTCGAAGATAAAACCCAGTTCCACGCAAAACAACTTCCAAAAATAATAAGAACACCTCAACTTCACTCAAATACTGCATTTCGCAATTATCAGTCCAAACATCAAGTTTCGCGACACTAATATCCTCACGCTTGAATACTTCATCATCACTCAAAATGTCACCATTCAAAGACCCAAACCCCCGCCAAAACGGCAAGAAAGCCAAATTCTATCCCAACCCAGACAAAATGGATATAGACGGCTGGTTATCCACAATTCCGCCATCAGCCTGCTCGCCACGCACCATGCCCCAGTCTACCCAACACTCCAAGCGTTTCGGCTTCCGAGATCTTCTCTGCGCCATCTGGCTAACCATCGTATCTATCTTTACCGTGATTAGCGTCTTTAGCAGTGTCGACATTGTGAAGATGCTAGCTTGGAGACACCGCGATGATCTTGTTCTCTCCTTTTACTTCAAGTTCAGCCAATTGTTCCTGCAGAGTTACTTCAAACTGGCCCAGTGGAAGGATTCCGCGAACCATGTGCCGGAAATGGGATACTGGGGCATTATGGACTTGGGACCGGTCATCTCCCTGTGTATTGTACCTTGTGCAGTTGTCTATGGAGTAGGACGACTCTTTGATCACCTGTTCAAGAACTAGGTGGGAATTGACCAGGATGAAGAACGGGGGAGTTTCGAATGGTGTTAGTCTTTATCTTTTTTGAGCTGTTTGTGTTTGCTAAAAGTGCGGTTTGTTTTATTGAAATACTGGTTTAGGATATTATAATAGAGATTTAAATATTAGTGTTATTTTATTTTGTCCTTACTTTTCTGTTTAATTGTTCTTATGGATTAGCTTTCATATATGTAAAAAATGCAAGACTGTATATGTTATTTTAATGCAATCAATTATTCTGACTTTTTTTTATCTTATCTGTCTCATTCTCTCACCGACACTGTCAACAAGCCCTACTATCACTAACAAACTCACAAAATTCAGTAGCGCCTGTGGGCCCATGTTCCGATTCCTAAGGTACCTAGCTAATAGGTCAGGATGGAAAAGGGGATGCTGCAATTGGTTGAATGACTGTCGCCTGGATCCGCAAGCGCTGCTCAATTTGGTACCTTTGGATGATCCTCTTGACTCGACCATAACAACTTGAGAATGATGCGCGCTTATTAGGCCATGTCGCTGACCTCGAAAAAGGCCGGCAACTATCTACCCCAGAACCGCTTCCAAAATCCCTTCTCATTCGCAGCCCTGTCTTGACGCCACTTCTCAATCATGGGCTGTCGCCAGTTCGAAAGCCACTCTTCCATGGCATCATCATAGAGATGCCGGTCCGCCATCAGAGTCCTCCATAGTGCGCGGCTGGATCGTAAGCGCACGGCATCGTATCGCCATTCAAGAGGATATCCCTCTTTTCCTTTTTCGGTAGTTGAGAGTGGACAGAGGGTGAAGTAGTAGAGGTCGTATTCGGTCCAAATGGCGCGGGTGTCGTCTGGGTTATCTTGGCGGAACTGCTGGAGCTGTCGGCCGAGGAGATACGGATCTGTGTTGCTATTCATGATGGTTTCGGATAGTGAGTTGGAAGGTTGAGATTTGGTTGGGAGCGGACATTTCCCATCTTTATCGTTGTTTCTTCTGTTCACGAAATACGCGATGCAGAATTCTTTGTCTCTTGTCAATTGTTCTGTGACAGTGGTATGAAAGCCGGACTTATCGAGGCGTGTTCATTGTGCGTGGACCAGCACAGGACATCAAACCCGCTGTTTCGGCCTGGCGTTGGAAGCAAAATGAAAAAAGACAGTGGCACACTCGCAGGCTGAATCAGAGACCCTACCGGTACAGCGACCTGTCAAGGCGCTGCGTTCTCACCCAGATACGCAGAACTCGCCCTTATTTCCATTTCGTCGATACATCACGCATATTCGACAGGACCGGCATGAGAAATAGATAAGGATTCAAGTTCATATCGTTATATTACCCCGCGCAACTCCTCAAGGCTTGAGCATGTTCTCTGCTTGCAAGCGATCTTGCTCAGTTAATTTGAAAAGCGATGTATCGTATGTTGATGGTGACTGTTGTCGTTCTATTTTCAGCTTCTCGTCATGATCCCTGAATTTCTCTTCAACCTGTTTCATGTAATAACCTTTTTCTTTTGCTGGGAAATTTCTTTGAAACCAGTTCGGCTCTGCTTGCTTGGACTCTTCTTTGCTATCTTTCTTGTCGCCTGCTTGCTCAAATAGACTTGCCATGCCTGTCACTGCGACTGCATAGAGCGTGCCGCCGATGAGGATGCTGGCCAGGGTTTCACCTCCTTTTGGTGCTTTTGGTGCTTTTGGTGGCATGATGAGGGTATTTGGAGGGGCCTCTTGGTTCAGTGATTTCAACGGTCGGAACCAGAGATTTTGGGTGCTTTGTGATGGAGAGTAAAGTCTATGGTTTATTAGAGACTCGCCGGGATTGTAGTGCGTGATGGCGGTGTTGCTTGATGATGTGACGATGTGACTGCTCAATTGAATGATGAATGAAAGGTGGGGTTGGCACAAAGCAATTCTGAGACTTGCAGGGAGGGAAAAGCTCATCACTGGGTCCAAGGAACGGATCAACCACTCTTCCGATCGGTCGCATGACATGGCAGTAAAAAGGTTCATGCTGTGGAGTAAGCGCTAGGTGCAGAAAGAGAATAGCAGTGCAGGTCACAGCTTACTACAGTTAGAGCTCATCTGATTTATTTTGTCAGATAGCCCGAGCCTAACTGTTATTTCTGACCACATTGACAGGCAAAAATGGCGGGGGACTTGCACCATGAGCGTAATTGACTCACCCTGGAGCGAATTGAATGTCGCATCTCGACAATGAAAAGTCCCTGCACAGAACGGCCAGTCAACCATCACGCGTATTCTATTTCTTTCAAGTGGCCTAAACAGATAACTTCTACTTAGAGGCTCGACTTGAGAAAATTGTAATAGTTTTTATTTTGCATTTATTTCATATTATCTTCCAGCAGCTGGATCAAAAGTCCAACCAATCACACGGGATCTTGTACAGTCCAATGACTGCAATGGGCACGGGTAGTTCGCTCACGTTCCTTGGGATACCTAGCGACAATCTTTCCAACTCTTTGATTGGGGAATAGATTGCAAGTTGTCGAGAAATGGTAGGTATACTAGCCTCATTACCTTAACTGAGGTAACATTGAGGTTGTTTCATGTAATTGGAAGCCGGCGCCAAGAATGGGGAATTCTATGCGCTAATGGATGTTGGATTGATCCTATTGTCATTTTAGAAAGACCATCGACTTAATTTTCACCGTCAAATCACTATGTACATCGCCATTCTCGGTACTAGATACACTGAACAAACATTTCCCCGGCAAATCAGTCCCTCATCCACTCAACTTCTTGACAACAAAACTCGTTCCAAGGTTCTGTGTCGCTGCATCGTTCGGATACTGGAGGTGCTGAGCATTGATACCAAATCCATGCGTCGTATCACAGACTCCATCGCCCTAATCACATTAGCAAACATTCTCAAATCCCAGATCTGATGTTAACTTACAAAGATGCAAACATCAAGCGTGCGAGAGATCCAGTTCTGGGGAATACCCCCTCCCCCAAAAGCCTCAAGCCCATTGACATTCTTCGTCGTCGTTCCCCCATTGTTATCAACATTGCATGCCAACCCGCTCTTATGCAACGGATCACCAATCAGAAAAACTCCCTTGACAGCATCCCCAGCACTCCCCGTCAACTGCGACAGCGCGTTCACAGTCGCCGCAGCGCCCTGGGAGTAACCCTCCAGAATGAAACATTCGCTGGGGTTGGACGCCAAGACACTCTTCACCTCACGGATGATATCCTGTGTTCCTTGCGCCGAGTTTTGGTCGTAGCCGGCAAGGTACACGGTGTTGTAGATCTTGCCGCCGGGGACTTGGGATGTGATTTGGGAGTTCATGGTGCGGAAGCCAGCCGAGGGACCTTGCATTTCGCCGGTGCCGCGGGTGTTGATTATGGTGTAGGATGTGCACTTTGCAGCTCTTGGGTTGGGAGCAGCGGCTGCGCAGCCTGTGAGGGCGAGGAAGGTGATGAACTGTGAAAGCATGGAGAAGACTTGATTGTTGTTGAAGGTATGTGATGAATGTTGGGCAGGATTGAGACTGAAGGCTTTGCAGCTTGGATACTTATACTAACTTCTCTCTGCTGATCTAAGCTCTCAGCCACAAGTCTCAACTGCAAACGCACCATCATCTATGATCACTGCTATCATCCAAAATCTCAAACAACTCCTCCTCGCAAGAATCCCCCAAGTTGTATTAGCCTCGTTCCCATCGTTTCTTGTTCGGCACACTCATCCGACCGCACGTGGCCGATCCCTCTCGGCACATCATCTGCTCTTGTTGCATTTCAATGCCGCGATGACTCCATATTTTCCCCTTTTACAGTTGGGGGCCAATTGTATTGGCTTAGTTACGGTTTTAAGTCTGACCGTGGCGTCGGGACTGACTCGTGTTTCAACTGACTCGCGGTATCTAACCGAATATTACTCCTACTAACCGGAAACGTTGTCGATCATGGCTGTCTATGGGGTTTGGTTCCGGGGTCGTCTGTGTCAGGCTCACCGGACGTAAAGTCAAAGCGCACCCCATAAAATGCTTAGCCCCGTGTTTTAGGTGCGAATAGCGTATCGACCAGAACTCGGTCCGAGACTTCATTCTACCCAAGAGTCTAGAACAAGGCGTACTTAGATGAACTCATTTGAGATAAATTTTTATGTATCTTTACGCTGGGCACGCACCTCGATCTTGTGCTACGGCAGACTCTTCACGTATCATCGTTGATGACCCCCCTGATGTACCGTATCGCCGGCTCCGTCTCTGACCAAGAGTACCACGACTGGCGAAAGATAAGCACTGCCTCCTCCCACGACCCGGGAGAATAAATGCTCGGCACATCATAAGCATACAAGTTTGGGTCCTCAATACCCGGCCAGATGTGTTTGTTATCCTCCTTGACCATCTTGTACAACTGTAGTACCTGACGTTTAAGCTCATCAGCCAAGTCCTTGTAGTCGTCTTTCGCGAAGATACCTGCCCGCTGTTGAAGAATGTCGCTCACAGCCTCCTCCTGCAGATAATCATATCTCTCTTCTCCTGTCGCATTGGGTTTCTTCTGCAAAAACCCCTGCAGTGACTCTAGATACTTCATTAGACGAATCTTGAGGACCGTCAGAGCCATCTTGAAGGAACCGTCGTAGTATAAAGGTTTCTCGATAACAGCCTCGAATGCATATTCTCCTTTTAGATCAAGGAACGGCAAGCTCATGTCGCGCCAGTCGTAATTGGAGGCGCATTTTACTGCATACCACTTGATGAAATCGTAGGCTTCTCGTGTGAGGCGCGTGATGTAAGCCATCGGTTGTAAGGTCTATTAACTCAAAACAACACTCTTATTAAAATCGGTCTGGGCAGTATAGCAACTACCTAATATAACTGCCCAAGATAAACTTTAAAAGCCTATCTGATAATGATTACATCTGACGCATAAAGAGAACTCTAAATCGTAGGCTTCTCAATCCCTCCCAAGTCGGAGATACAGCATAGGGAATTATGAGCGGACGCCCAGGTTATCACCTCGGTAGAGACGCAGCATTTAAAGAGATTCTCGGAGGGTAACCTCGACGGCTTCTCTGGTGCGGACATTGAGAATAGCAGTGATATAGGTGGCGGGCCTGTATGTAGGGACGGGCACTCTTGAAGAACCAGAAAAGGCCTACAGCATTATCGAAAGGATTGCTATCAGTAACTGGCGCTATAGGGATAAATACAACCTATAAGGTTAACCTTTAGGCTATAAATACAGATAATAAATAAGAATATAGTATTTTTTACCTTAATATAAGCTTTTATCTAAAAGCTTTTATAATAATTATTATATTTTACTATAAGCTTTAAGATATTATAAAATAAAAAGATTAAAAGATATATAAAAAGATATAGCTTTAAGTTTATATTTTTATATATATATTACTATAATATAATTTAATAAATAAAATAATAATTATAAATAAAATTATTATTAATAAAAACTATATATATCTAAAGGCTTAATAATATATTATTAATTTTTCTATTAAGTTTATTATTTTTAATTATTAAATTATTTTAAATATATTTTAATAAATAAGTTTTAAAATATTTTTAAAAATTATTATTACTTTAAATAAATAATATCTTAATTATATTATAATTTTTAATAAAAACTATATTAAAATTATACTTTTTAACTATAAAGTATTTATTATAATTATTAAATATTTATATATTAATAGCCTTAAGAACTTTATTTATAATAAAGCTAAAAACCTAAAAAGGTTAATTAAAAAAAAGATAATAATATAACTATAATATTATAAAGAAATATAATTTAATTATTATAAATTATTACAACCCTAGCGATTATATTATATATACATAAGGGACCCCTATAAATTCTAACTAATACCTTTATAATATCTAGAAATAACTATATAATTAAGCGGCCTATATTAGATTAATCCCTAAAAGATCGATTAATATTAAACTAATAGCACTTTAAGAATAATATTACGCTAGGACTAATAATAACCTTATTTTATATTACTTCTATATATATACAGTAAAGTATATATATATTTACTTAGCAGTAAATAGAACTTAACTTACTAACTATTAATAAGACTTCTTTACCTTAATAAGCCTAATATATACTATTAACTATTAAGAGATATAATAACTTAATATACTTAATATAATACCTTATATTTTCTATAAATATAAACCTAATATAGATTAATTTACTTATTTAAAAACCCTAATTATTATATATTAATAGCTCTTATTTAAAATATACTGTATTTATACTAAATAATATTATATTATTAAGATATCTAGTAATACTGGCCTAATACCTTTTTATATTAAAGCTCTATCTAGTAATATTAAGATAATAGTAAAGCTATAGTAACTATATAATAGCTATAATACCTTATAAGCTTAGGTAATAACTAGCAGAATGCTATAATAACTGGTAATAGCAGTAATAAACTATAAAAAAAAGATCTTAAAGAAGCCCTAAAGCTACTAAAATTTAAACCCTTTAAGGGATAAGTAATTAATATTATTCTATTTTTAATCTAAATAAAAGGATATTTCTACTTATTTTTAAATAAACTAAATACTGCTATAAAGAAACTTCTATTTATAGCCTCTTTAATTTAAAGTAGTATTAAAAAATAGTTTAAATCTATTATAAAAGACTATCTAGAAAATAAAGAAAATCTATAAGATTAAAATATATAAAATATCTTTAAAGATTAAGATAATTTTAAATAAGCCCTTAAAGATAATTTTAAAGTAATTAATAAAGAATAATAAGCTATAGCTAAACTGCTTATATTTAAATAATAGAAATTATATACTATATATTTAGCTAAATTCTAACAGCTAGTAGCTAAAACCTAATAGGATAATAATACCCTTATAGAAATTTATTACTAAAGCCTAAAGAAAGAGGTTAAAGATAAACTATACCTTATAGATAGACCTAATAACCTAACTACCTATATTATAATAGTAATTAAAATTAATAAATAATAGTATAAATATAAAAAAAAAAAAGCTAACTATAAGTATAAAAATAACTTTAATCTGTATTACTTTAATTAATAATAAGATAATAATAACTAAAATAACTTTTAAAACTAAAGATAGCAGTAAAGATATTAATAAAATAATACTTTATATAGAATACAGTTAGGACCTATATCTCTAGGTATTATATAGCTTAAAAGAAATAATAACTATAAACTATAAGATATATCTAAATATAAATACTATAATTATAATTAAATAGGATATATAGTATAATAATGCCTAAAACTATAAAAATTATAAAACCTAAACTAAAATAAGTAAGCCTTAAGATTTACTTAATAATAGAATCTATAAATAGTTATATAAACTTAAATACTAAAGATAATATATAATAAATATAATATATACTTTAATGGCAATATAGGAGTTATTTAAATTAAACCTAAAGATAAAAGGAAACTAAAAAAGAAAAATAAATTATATATTTTAAAAGAACTTAAATAAAAGAGGAATTAATAAAATAAATAATAAAATAAGAATTACTATAAGTATATAAAAGACTTAAAAAAGTAAGAATACTTTAAAGTAAAGTAAAAAGAATAAAAAAATAAAGTAAAATAATAAAACTAAAGGAATTTAAGAAATAATTAAAATAGAAAAAAATATAAATATTAAAAATAATAAAATAAAATAGCCTAAATATCCTTAATATAGATAAATAAAAATAAACCTTGTAAGTTATTAATAATATCCTTATTAAGATAATACTTTAAGATAAAAAAGAATACTAAAGATAGGAAGTTAAAGTAAGAAATTAATTCTAATAGAAGAAATAATAAAACTCTTACAGTATAGAATATAAAGGCAAGATTGCTAGAAATATAGCTAAATATCTTTACTATTAAAATAAGTAAATTATATAAAAATAAAAATAACCTTATAAAGTAAGATATAATAAAAATAGCCTAAAGATCTATAAGATATAAGAAGAAATCTATATATAAGGTGCCAGAAAATATAAAAATATAAAAATAGGAAATAAACTTTATATTAAAGTATACTATATTAATAAAGTATTAAACCTATTATATCTAGAATCTATATTTAATAAATAAGATAATATATAGATAATACTAATATACCCTAAATATAATATAATATCCTAAATATTATATTAAAACTATTAATATAAATAATATAAATTAAATAAACTAAATAATAATTATTTCCTTATAACTATATTTAAAATATCTAATAATAATCCCTATTTAATAAAAGAAATAGAAAGATACTTAATATACCTTTAGTATAACTATCGAAAAGTAGTAAAATTATAATTTAATATAATATTATATAGAAAGATATATTAAATTAATAAACTAACTTAAGGAATTAAAGAAAATATATAAATTATTAAAAATACAGAAAGGGAATTTAAAGAAGTAACTTAAAGAAGGTATACTTAAGGAAGAAAAGAACTATTAGTTAATAATACTAATTTAAAGGATATAAAAAAACTATTAAAATAATAAAAAGTAAATAGATTATACCTACTTAATAATAAATATTTTAAATAAAGAACTATAAAGATAGATATAAAATTAAAAGAATACTTTTAATAGATAATATTTAATAATAAATTTAGTAATAACTGCTTTAATAAAAAAGGGTATAATAATAGTAACTATAAGTAAATATACTAAAATATATTAAGAAAAGTTATATATTATTTATAATTAAGCTATAAATAAGCCAGAATTATAAATAAGAATAACTTAAATTAATAAATATATTAAAAGTATTATAAATAATAGATTTAGTAAATAGCCTAATACTATAAGTTTAAATTAAAGAGAGATAGCTAAATACTTAAATTAATTATAAAGTAAAAAGGAATTTTATTAACCTAAAAATAGTTATAAAGCTATAACTATTATAGAGATAGAAATTATTACCTTATCTATTAGTTAATATAAAAGGATAGCTCTTTAATTATAATAATAATATTATAAATTAAAAGATTAATTACCTTAAGATCTTTATTAAAAAAAGAAATTAAAAAGTAGATTTTAATATTATATCTTTAGAAAAAGATATAAATATTTTATTAAATATATAATAACTTAAATAATAAAACCTACTTATTAACTAGAAAAATAGCTAAATTATATTTTTTAGTAATCCTAATAGTAATAAAGAAATAATTATAATAAATAATAAAAGATCTTAAACCCTAACTAAAGAGAATAGTATAGATAAATATAGAATAAAGTGTCTATTACCTCTAAAGGGAGTATAATATAAGTATAAAAAAGGTATAAAAAATAAAATAAAAATCCTAAATATCTTTAAGGTATAAGATCTATATAAAGATAAAATATCTATAAAACTAAACTAGGATTAACTTAAAAATATCCTAAAATAGTATTAAATATATAATAGACTGTTTAAAGAAAAACTAGAAATAGAAGTATCTGAATACAGTAAATAAGACTATAAAATTAACCTTATAGATAATAACTTACTATTTTAAAAGCTTTATTTATTTAATTAAAAAGAGCTATAAGTTTAGAAGAAGTATATAAATAAAATACTTAAAAAAGGCTATATTAGGAAATCTAATTTAATATTAATATTATTAATATTTTTTATATTAAAAAAGAATAGAAAGAATAGACTTATTATTAATTATTAACTAGTTAATATATATACTATTAAGGATTAAACCTTATTTCTGCTTATTATAAAACTTAAAAATTAGTTATAAGGCAAAAAGATCTTTATAGCTTTAGACCTTAAGGGAGTATATAACCTTATTTATATTAAGAAAGAAAATAAATAAAAAATGGCATTTAAAACTATATTTAAACTATTTAAATATATAGTAATGCCTTTTAGTCTTATTAATATATCTATAATATTTTAGTAAAATTGCCAACCTAATAATAGAATTAATAAAAAAGGAAAAAATATTTAAATAGAATAATAAGGTATAGGAGGCCTTTATATAGCTTAAAAAAGCTATCTCTAGTAAACTAATATTAATAATATTTAATTTAAAAAAAGAAATTAAACTAGAAATAAATATATTAAACTTTATATCAAAAAGATAGATTAATTAATAAGATAATATAAAGAAGCTATACCTTATTATATTTTACTTTTATAAACTATATAAAGTAAAACTTAATTACTTAATCTATAATAAGGAATTTCTAATAATTATTAACTATTTTAAGAAGTTTAAATACTACTTAATAAAAAGTAAGTATTAAATTAAGGTATATATAGATTATTAAAATATCTTTTATTTTACTATAATATATAAACTTAATTAATAATAACTATATTATATTAAATACCTATATAAATTTAACTTTATAATTATTTATAAAAAAGGATTAAAGAATAAAAAAGTAAATATAATAAGTTAATAACTAAATTATAATACTAAAACTATAAAAATAATAGAATAAATATTAAAGATAAATAATAAAGAAAAATACAGATTTACTTAATAAATATAAACTCTAAAATAAATGTAAGTAATAGTAATTAAAGAAATCCTAAAAAAACCAGAGAAATTTATATAGGAATTCTATAAATATCCTATATATAGATATTAAGAAGTAATAAAGACTCTTAAATAACTCCTATAATATAAATATAAGGTATAGTAAATAACAGTAAAAAAGGTTATTAAATAATATAATCTTTATACTAAAATAAAAGTATAATAATATAAACTATATAGAGAACTTTAACTACTGCTTATAGTATAATAACTATAAGACTTAATTATAATAAACTTTATTATAAAGCTACTACTATTTAAAAAACCCTTAATAAGAATCTTCTATAATAATATTATAATTATTATAAACTAACTTATTAAATTCTTATATTACCTACCCTATAGAGAAGATATAAATATAAAAGAACTTATATATATTATCTATAGATATATTATCGGTATATATAGATTGCTATCTAAAATTATCTTAAATAGAGGACTAATACTTATATTATGATTTTAAAATATACTTTTAGTATTATTAGGCCTAAACTATAAGCTTATAATAGCATTTAAAGCCTAAATAGATAGATAAATAGAATAAATAAATTAAATACTAAAATAATACTTATAGTATTATATAAACTATAAATAAAATAATTAGATTAAAAAGCTACTATATGCCTAATTAGTATATAATATAGCCTATAATAAAAGTATAAAGCTTATACTAATATATATTAATTTTAGATTTATATTAAAAGCCTATAGAGACCTATAAGAGCCTAAAATAATTAATCTAGTAGTAATAATTAAAAGTAATAACTTAAAGAATCTATATAATAAACTATAGATAGAACTTAAATTTATTAGAAAATAGATATAATAGTACTATAATCCTAAAAAGGTAAAGAGACCTACCTTTTTAAAAGGAGATATAGTTTACCTATCTATAAAAAATATTACTATTAAATAACTAAACTATAAACTTAACTTTAAATATATAAGACTATATAAAATTATTAAGAAGGTCTTAAAGAATAACTATAAACTAGACCTATTACGAAAAATCAAGATCTACCCTATTTTTTATATTTTATTGCTTAAATTAGCAGTAAATATAATTTATATTAAAATATATAATAAACTAATAGAAATAAAAAAACCAGAAACCTATAAAGTAAAAGTAATATAGGAGATAAGGATAGTTAATAAAAAAATAGAATACCTAATTAAGTAAAAAAACTACCTAAAAAATAAAAATATATAGAAATTACTAAAATACCTTATTAATGCCTAATAACTCCTAAAGAATTTCTACTAATATTAAATAAAGAAGAAATATTTAGAAAATTATTACCTAATCCTAAAGATAATTAATTAATATTATTAAAAATATAATCTATCTAAAAATTATAAAGCAGTATATCTTTATATATATCTAACCTAGATAAGATAGTATCCTATTAATCTACTTCTTAAAGACTACAGTAAGTAGCTTTAAAATGTTTTTCCTTTATATAACTATAGATCTTTTAAATTCTTAATAAATAACTAGCAGCTAAAGCTAAACGAGATTATAACGCTACTATCTCTTTATATAGCTTTAAGAGATTTTTATTTACTATATCTTTATTATTCTCTAATTTCTTTTTTTATTTTATTAAAGATATAACTATTTAAGTTAATAAGGTAAAAGCTAAAAAGAAAAAAAAAGTATAATTACTTATAAGAAGATATAATATAGATACTATTATAAGATTTCTTAGCCTAAATATATTTACTATAATAAGTAAAGTCTATAGATATTAAATACTTCTTGTTTATATAAAAATAATAAGTATAGAGTATATTAACTTCCTTATTAATAAACTTAATAGAAAGCATAAGAGTTTAGATTTTATAATCTTTTTAGAATAATTACTTAAAAATACAGTTAGATATTATATAATATAATAATAAAAGGTTTAAAATTAGACCTACTAAAAAGAAAAGGATATTAAACAGAATAACAGGCCTTAAGGGCAAGAATTAATAAAGGGAAGAAATTATATTATAACCCTAGCAATTATATTATATATATATAAAAGACCTCTATAAATTCTAATTAATACCCTTATAATATCTAGAAATAACTATATAATTAAGTAGCCTATATTAAATTAATCCCTAAAGGATTAATTAATATTAAATTAATAGCACTTTAAGAATAATATTGCGCCAGGACTAATAATAACCTTACCTTATATTACTTCTATATATATATAGCAGAGTATATATATATTTACTTAATAATAGATAGAACTTAGCTTACTAGCTATTAATAAGACTTTTTTACCTTAATAAGCCTAATATATACTATTAACTATTAAGAGATATAATAACCTAATATACTTAATATAATGCCTTATATTTTCTGTAAATATAAACCTAGTATAGACTAGTTTACTTGTTTAGAAACCCTAACCGTTATATAAATTATAATATTATAAAAAGCTATAAAAATAATAATATAATATAATAATTAAAAAGTTAATAATTAAAGTTATTAAATAACTTTAAAAAGGATTATATATATAGTAAAAAGGTTAAACTATTAAAGGTTTTATTAATTAAATTATTTAGGCTAGAAAAGTTAAAGTATTAATACTTTTATTAAAATAAGTTATATTTAGGCTAATAACTAAAAGCTTTAATAGCTAAGAGAATATAAGTTAATTAAGTTTATAAGATTAATATATAATAATTTATTTTTAACGGTAATTGGCGTGTAGCTTGGCTTTAGTGGTTATAGGGGAGTCCGAGATTCATGTGCGGCATTTTGGGCAATTGTGTCTACGATTGAGGCAAATTCTTTTAGTATCTCAATGCTTGCTCCTTGTATTGTTACGATCGCACTGTACAGATGAAGGGAGACCTTAAGTGGGGCTACTCCTTTTGCTATGACGGAAGTGCCTGTACCCGGAACATCGTTGTCCCACGTCCGACTCCGCAGTCTCTCTTGACGGCTTGAGTTTTAAGAGTGGATCGTAACTGGCTTGTCTTACCTAGGGTAGGCAGGTTTAATTCAGGGCAACTGCAGCGATGCTGTAAACATTCTGGTCTTACTGCGGATAGTAGGTCTTGCCATGGTACTGTTTGGGCTTTATCTTCTCACACTTGACCTGTAGTTAATAGTGGTGTTGCCCAGATTGTTTATTCAACCTTGGCCACTTTACGCCGCACCCAACGGTACGGACCTATTGCTTTCCAAAAATTTTCATGTATTGGATCTGCATTTCCGCGAATCAAGGCTGGAATTCCACCGTTGAAGCCGAAGTGAACTTGGTCATGATCAGGATTTCGGTTCCTGTGCCTCACCAACAATCCTGTTGAAAACGCGGGGTAATGTTAGTAGAGCGGCATATACGACTGGGGTTCTATGCATGCTCTCCCGTATTGAGACATCAGCAGATCACGGAACTACCCATTCTGGGGTACTGAACCAGGAACGCTATTACACTTGGTGAGTTCCCCGCGTAAAGTGCCATCCTGGGCAGGGGACCTGCCTGAAGAGAGCTACAGCCCATCATCTGATGATGTCGATCGCCAACTCCAGGATTAGTGAATGCAACCTTACGCGGGGCTTTAGCTTTTGCTCGGCGCTCGTGCTAGACTTTCACATGGAACTCGCTTATCGGAGCGTAATTAACTCTATGTCTTTGGTTATTTAGAATAAGCTTAAATACAATAGGATTACCTAGAGTGTGATAGATAGCTGCTACTTGAACTTTATCGCCAGTGGTTCATCAATTCTCTCACCACCATGGCAGTTCTTCGAAGCTTGGCCGCATTGAGTTTGGCCGTTGGGGCTAGTGCTCTCACGTACAACACTTTCGACGGCCCTGGCTTCCCAGCCTGTCAGAATGTCTCGGCTGTTCGTGACGCCACTAGTGTCAAGGACATCCAAAACATTGTTCAAAGTGCCATCAAGGCAGGCCAGAGAGTTCGCGCATCTGGAAAAGCACATATGTGGTACGACACAATGTGTTCCGATGACCCAAACACTGTCGTCGTCCGTACAGAGCAGGTCAACAAGATCTACGATCTCGACCTCGACGCTGGCACTGTGATGATCGAAGCTGGTGTGACATTCCTGCAGCTCGCAGATTACCTGCACCAACGCGGTGCATCTGCGGGATATACACTTGTCAATTGGAACATCACTCTCGCCGGTTGTGTAGCCATGGGCGCGCACAGATCTTCTATTCGGGAGGATTCCATGGTTGCGGCTGGTGTTTTGGCTCTGGATATCATCGATGGAAACGGCGAGTTGCGACACCTGGAGCGTGATGATAGTGATGAGTGGCTTGCTGCCTCGACATCTCTTGGTCTCCTCGGTGTCATTGTGAGAATGAAGTTCAAGATCTATCCCGACTTTAAGGTGTACGCCGATCAGAAGACGCTTGACGAGGCTGAGGTTCTAAACGGGGACATCTATGGTATGATTTCGCCTTATGCCACAGCCAATCTTTGGGTGAGTACTCCCCTATACTTCTTGACCGGAACTAAATGATTGTAGTGGTGGCCTCACAAGAAGAAATTCCACTGGCGGTACTATGACGTGATTCCAACCGACAAGAGTGACCAGGAGGGGTTCCAAAATACATTCTCAATAACCCAACTCGAAGCCGGCGCCATCACAGCTCTCTGGAACACCGGAAAAGGCGTCGCTCTGTCTAACCTCCTTGCTGAAGAGATTCTCTTTGGACAATGGGAAAACCCCAACTTTCGCGAAAAGAGGACCAATGAGCCCATCACCAAGTGGCCCGTCTATGGCTGGAACTACGACGTTCTCATCGGCGGTCTGTATCCCGACCAGAAGCCAGTTTGGGAATACGGTATCCACGGTTATACTCTTGAACTTGCATTCCCGGTGACTCAAGCGAATGCAATGCTCAAGAGGGTTCGTCAACTCTTCGATAACGAGGCTAAGAAGCTTAAGTTTATGGCATCAACCTACAGAAGCGGCATCAACATCAAGTTCGGCAGACCCTATTTTGATCTTCTGGGACAGGTGACCTACGGTACCTCCGATGGCGCCGACTGGGATAAAGGTGCTATTATGTTGGACTTCCCATCTTATAAACCAAGTATCGGCGATGGACTGCGATACAACGAACCATTCTGTAAGTTGGTTCCATGGGTAGGTAGGAAGCGATTTAACTGACAGGTTCACAGATCACAAACTTGCCGAAACGCTTATTGACGAATTCCCGTGTCGTCCACACTGGACCAAGAATACAAGAGAGGTATTTGAGCGCTCTGCTAAGAATCTCGACCCTGATGTAAGTTTGTTTCCATACGGCTGAGACCAAGATGCTGATGATGGCTTGTAGCATATTGCTCGTTTCAAGGCAGTCCGAGAGAAGTTTGACCCAGACGGTATCTTTCGAAGTGTTGTCGGTGAGGCGATTGGTGTATATTGATGACTCACGGCTTGGGTAAATGCCTCGTAGGGTCTTGAGTTTAAGCTTTGATTCTCTTCAGCACCTACTTATATGCTGAACAAGGATGCAGAGATTGGGAATGGTATTGGATCCGTTTTCATTGTCTGATCTGCTTCATGTAACAAAAAAGATAGTTCTTTTGCTCACTTTCGTGAGCCTGTTGCAGGCACTACACTTATAGCTTCAAGTTTCGTCGATACGCTAAGGGATGTCAATCTGGCATCACGGTCAGGAACTTATAGTGTTCATGTAGCTCCAGTATGGGGGAAGATGTTCTAATAGAATCTTCAAACACTCTAGATGCCCTTGGACGGAAGAGAAGGACATTGGAGGGCTCAATTTCGCATGCGCTCCAGGTTTTCTATTAGCTGTTGTCACTCAATAGTGCTTTTTCTCAGTGTTATTATGTATTAGATGCAGTCAAGCAACAGATTCAAGGCAAGACCCCACGATGAGGAAGGGTGGGTCTGTTGTGAAGGTCATACAAGATCACGTCAACAAGATCACGTCAACATCACCGTATTATGTCCATTGTCATACTCACAAAGTCACAAATTAAAGGGAATAAGAAGTTTCCAAGACAAGACATCATTTCTGCCAACTATGGAGTTTCCTGAATACTAAGAGTGCGCTATCCTTGCACAGAGAAAGTCAAAAGTGATGTATCCTACTCCTGTAGGTTGGGGTCTCTAACCTTTTTATCTTGCAAAATCAAAAGCCGAACGCAGTCTCATACCCAGCATGTGCGGAAATCAAATTTGTTCATTTCGTAGGAGATTCCCTTCGAGGAGGTGATGTAGACGGATTCATTCTTGGAGTTGATATAGATGACCTGGGGGGGAGGAACGCCATTGAAGGAAGTCGAGTAGTCCGGCCCATAAGCCGCAGGACCATAGACCCAGACAAGAGGATCCGGAGCAAGGACATCGGGAAGATCAACAGTCTTCTCCTTGCCGTTGGCATCCTTCCCAAGGATGATGTCCGAGCTGTCACAGCTGGCACCATACAGAACACAAGGCTTCGTCTTCTCAGAAGGAGCAGACGTGTGCCACTCGAAGGAAATCTTGTTGGCCTCGTTCAGTCCGTGGAGAGTGCCTACGGAGAGAAAGACACGTGAGACGGAAGCACCGGCGGTATGCTTGGAGACGTTGATGACATGAGTCTGAAGCCATCCAGCCTTGGAGATGAAAGCGCGTCCGGGTTCGGTCATGAGGATGAGTTTGACAGGCCAGTCCGCAAAGACGGAGGAGAAAATGTCAATGGTGGGTTTGTTGTATTCGACAAACGAGGGGGCAGTCTTGGTCGAGATACCAGCCCATCCTCCACCGATGTTGGCCAGAGTCATGGTGATGCCGAGTTCATTCTTGACACGGTCAAAGACACTGCGGAAGAGCTGCGCAAACTGGACGAAAGCGTCGATAGCGACGTTTTGAGTCCCAGGATGACCAGAGAGACCAATGAAAGTGAGACCATGCGCCTGAGCTTCCTCAATGATAGTGAAAGCCATTTCGGGATCGACACCAAACTTGGTAGAGAAGGGCTTGTCGGAACCCTTTCCAGAAGAGACAAGACGACAGAAAGGCTTGAGGTCAGCGACAATAGTGCCCGCATCGCAACCCTTACGCTTCGCAACACGACCAGCTGCCTCGAGCATCCGATGGACCTGCGAGGTGCTATCAACAGCATAGTACTGAATACCAACTTCAATACCCCACTCCAGCTCATTGGTAGGAAGATTGCAGTTCCCAAGCGAGATACGAGCGGGATTGACACCTCGGTCAACAAGGGGCTTGGCTTCGCCCTTGGAAGCACAGTCGAAACCACATCGCAGCTGGTCGTACACGTCGGTGACGGGATTGCCGGAGCAGGCTTTGACGGCGCCGAAGTGGACGACGTCGATGTTGGCGGTGGATGGCATGGAGGCTATGAAATCGCGGACGGTGTCTTTGACGGTTGCAACGTCGATGACGAAGAGGGGCTTCTCGCGTTTCTCGAGGGGGTGAGCGTTGTGGTGCTTGAAGGTGTCTTGGATGCCGGGGGACATGTTGGATGGGTAGATGATGGGTGTGGAGGGAGGCATGATGGGCAGCAAGATGGGATAAAAGGTTGACTGATCTTTGGTAAAGAGTAGTAGTGAGAGGTTCTTGATGGTGGATGGGGTTTCTCGGATGAAGGTTGTTGACAAGATGTTTGAGTCGAAGAGTTTCTATCCCGGATCAAACCATTATATATGGGAGTAGAACACCTGTTAATTCTCATCTCTAGCCGCAGTGGCAGCTTTCTTGTCCCAGTGGCACTTCATCTTGTTCGGTGCTTCTGACTCAAAGGGTATACCAGAACGCGGTCTGGCAGTGCCATGGTAGTCTTGCTCGGTCCGTGGCGGATTGGCCAATACGTTCATGTGCTCAAAACCTGTTCTCAGCTCAGTGGTTGTCAGTTCTTTTGTTTTGATCTTGTTTCCATCGAGCAGCTGCACGCAGTCATGTCTACAAATTTACGCCAGAACATGGACTTTGTTCATAAAACTGGCAAGAAAGCACTAATAGTATAAGTATCAAAGAAATACCGAAAGCTTGGATACAGCCCTCACACACAACTGCAACTCAATCTGAACATAAATCCTCAAAGACAAGAAAGTCAACTCACTTCTAAACCTTGAAATCTTCAGCCACTACGATGGAGCTACCTAGAAGTCTCGACGTCTACAGAGACAACAATCTCATCATCCAGGACTATGATGGCATTTTTGCAGTCCCTCGTCCACTTCCGCCTCTTTCAACTGACACGCTTGTCAAATGCATTTTCGACGCCTACAAGAATAACGTCAAGGTGCGCCTCATGGCTCTTACAGATATTACCCCTTGTCTCTGCGCAGTTGCTCCGATTGAGAAAATTGAAGCTGGTATGGTGGCTATGGTGGTTACATCGGAAGTGGAGTACTACAAGATGCTGAGGAGCAATCCTGAAGACGGCCAGCCGAGATCAGCATCCTTATCGATCTTTTCAATGTATAAGGACTCATTTGACTTGATCGAGAATGCTGGGACTGTTATACTAGCCTGGAGATTCTATGGAGTTGAGGATTCCCCATTCCTGGATCGTCAGGGTAAGGTGTTGCCGCTCAGAGCTAACACACATCCAGACTTGTCTTATCCATCCCGTCTATCTGGTCGACCCTCTTCGACTTCAGACGCAGAGAGCAAAGACACAGCTGAAATCAAGACTCTGAGACTTGAGCTGGGTCAGGCAAGAGCCGAGGCGCTCAACAACAGGATGCTCAAAGAATACATGCAGGCAAAGTGGTTGACAACCATTTATGAGTGCGAGGACCAAGTAAGCGAGCGGCGAACTACCGAGCTGATCAAGGGATGCATTGCGACGAGATTTGAACAGGCACAGAAGAAACACGGGAAGCCGCGGAAGATTGTTCAGTTGGCTACCGAGAAGCATGTCGATACTATGGCGGAAAAGATGACCAAGGATAAGGACGAAGAAGCAACGAGACCGTTTACAAAGTATGACTATGAGGTGTTTGTTCGGACGTTGTTCGCTGCTGTGAATGCGCTTTTGAAGGATGAGGAGAAAGGGGTGAAGGGGAACTAAGTGTTTAGCTCACAGAACAGAGGCGTGATGGGGAACATTCTGAGGGTAAATTGCTGGTGGGGGAGATTGTATTGAGCAGATACTGGAGACCTGGGGATAAGAAAGTATGGTTATTTGGCAGCTGGCCTATTATTAAAAATTGTCATTGTAGCTTGTGAGAATGTTGTTGTTCGAGAATTGGTGTGTTCTATTTACTTATCGCTCGCGTAGAGGGTGACATTGCTGACAAATAAATCAATCGGGAACAATGAGGAATCCATTTGTTCATTTTTTCCGACCCCAACCTTTTCCTCTCCACCTCCTGGGCCCTCTAACCCCGGAAAAAACATAACAGGATGAACGTGAGTTCAGATGCGACAGTGCCGCCGCCCTGGAGCGTACTTGAATTCACCTTCAGCAGCAAGGATACCGACACGGAGTTTGTAGTAATGTGCAACTACCGCCAGTTCATCATCCACGCATCGGCAGACAGCTTCTCCCAGTCCCCGACCTTGAAAAATAAATATTTATTCTTTTTGAAAGTTGCCGATAACTATGAGCTCGATGGGTACACACTCGAAGACTTTTACGACTGGATTATCGAGCCACTTTTGCCTGAATTCAGACAAGTTCCAGAGATCACTACACCCTTGACATTGCATCACTTTCTCTTCCCTGAGACACACAGATATAATATCCGAGGGGATGGAGATGAGCTAGTCTCTGTTCCATCTAAAGATAACAGCGAGGTGACACCCATATTCGGCATCCACCTGCCAGAAGAGACTTGCGCGCCTTGGGCTTGGTACGATCCGAAGGAGATTCAACTGCCAGAGAAGAGGAAAACTCACGGACCGCCATCATACAGGCCTTCTAAAGTTCTTTTAAAGGATGGAAAGAGCGCCTTTTTCAAGCCTATGAGGCACGGAGACGAGAAGTCCTTCATCAACGAGCTTGACAGATACAAGAGCATACACGACGCCCACCTGGACGAGTCGCTCCGCATCTCACGCCTCATTGGCTTAGCTCGAGATGACACCGGCCGAGTCTTCGGCTTGCTCTTGACTTACATCGACTGTGGCCATAGAACCTTGCGCTGTGCAGCAAAACCGGGTATGTCGAGGGAGCTTAAGCAAACATGGGCTCAGCAAGTCAACGATACACTCCAGCAACTGCATATTGCAGATCTTATCTGGGTTGATGCAAAGCCCGATAATGTCCTTGTGGACCAAAAGAATGACGCATGGTTGATTGACTTTGGTGGAGGGTATACAAATGGCTGGGTGCCCAAGGAACTATCGGGAACGGTAGAGGGCGATTTACAGGGCTTGAGGAAGATAAATGAGTTCTTACTTGATGGGAATCTTTGATTAATTGCAGCCGATGAATAACAAATGTTATTCAAAAGATCGGAGACGGAAAGACTGGAAGAGCCGACCCAACAAGACATTTGTCTACTCACCTCATCCTGTTACCTTGCTTTTCCAGATAAATCATTCTTTGGGCTCCGTTGGATAAGCTCGGAGTCGGAAGGTCATATTTCGCGAATGCGGGGTTTGAGACTCCAACAATTGGTCGAGTGTCTTGTCAGCACTAACCATAATGCAACTGTGACAATCCCGTCATTGATAACTGCTGCCTTGATACAAATCCGTAAGCTCCGAAATTAATATAAAAACGCCATATTATCTTAGAAAAGCCAGGGTGAGCCCCACAAGCTTCACTTAAACTACAGTCAAATGCCGCCTGTTGAACGCGGCTGGATCACCTTCTTCGTCGACCGCATCTTCGGGTGGTGGTCCGGCCTACCCCGAGAAACAGGCAGCTACACAACCGAATTCATCCAAATCCCAATCAACGATGTAAAGCTCGCTGCAAATCTCTATCAACCAACCACCCCTCCCCTCGGCACAATTCTCATCCGCACATCCTACGGTATCGCACCGCTCATGGCTCTCAGCAACGCACGTATGTTCGCTTCACGAGGCTATCAAGTCCTCCTCGCCGCATGCAGAGGCACAGATCCCTCTGACGGCCAGGAAATCGTCCCTGCAGTTCATGAAGCACAAGATGGTCTCGCGACTGTGGCTTGGATGCGTGAACAGCCTTGGTATACTGGTTCGTTCGCTACGTATGGAGGATCGTACCTTGGGCATACGCAGTGGGCTATTCTGACAGATCCACCGCCGGATATAAAAGCTGCTGTTATTAGTACTGGCCCAGTGGACTTTGGTGCTTTTACATGGGGTACGGGGGCGATGGAAACTCATATGATTGCCTGGGCGGCTTTGATGACTGCTCCGAAGCGGGGTATCACTCCTGGCTTGCCGTACATCAGAAAACTACCTCAGATACTACAGCCTGTGTATGACTCTCTGCCTTTGATGGACGGTGTAAAGGACCATTTGCAGAATAAGGAGCCGCCTTGGTTGGAAGAGTTGATCAGTCAAAGCGATACATCGACTCCGTTTTGGTCGAGGGCTGATCAGAGTGTTGCACTGCAAAAGGTTAAGATTCCCATCTTGCAGTCTACAGGTTGGAACGATAGCGTTTTGCCGATGGTCATGGACCAGCATCGTGTTCTAGTGGAGCAAGGAGCACCGGCTTTCCTAACCGTCGGCCCATAGTCACATCTTGGTTCACAACAAGGTCCAACGTTGGCTGAGGGCTTAAAGTTCTTTGACCACTATCTCGCTGGTCGCGGCGCGGCTCCTAGGACATCATCTTGTCGAGTTTTCGTTACAGGGTTGAATGAATGGCGAGATTTGGCCAGCTGGCCTCCGCTTGCTGCGTCCATACAAAGATTCTACCTATCGCCCAAAACCCTGAGCAAGGAACAGCCTGAGCTTGCATCGGTCTCGACCTTTACATTCAACCCTAATAACGCAACTCCTCCTATCGGTATGCCTCGACATTTCGACGATGTACAGCCCGCAAACTACAATGATACCGAGCTCGCGAAACGCTCCGATGTTGCGGTATTCGATACCGCGACTCCCGAGACTGATTTGGAAGTCTGCGGCAAACCAACCATTGAGCTTCATCACACCACCGATAATCCACACGCGGATATTTTAGTTCGGCTTAGCGAAGTCAATAACAGGGGAAAGTCCAGACGCATAGGTGATGTTTATAAGCGCCTAGACCCTACGAGAGGCCCTGAGCCGCTGAGTCTTGCGTTGGTGGACTGCGCGCATGTTTTCCGCAAGGGGAATAAGATTCGTGTAATCATCGCTGGTAGTGCACATCCAGCCTATTTGCGCAATCTGGGAGCAGGGGAGAACCAGGCATATGGCGTGAAGACTGAACCTACAGTTCATACGATTCATCATTCTAAAGACGCTGTGTCGAGATTGATTTTGCCTGTCACGGCTTGAAATCAACCCTGGATTTAGTCCGGCTAGTTGCGTCCGTTATGATGGTGAAGCTGCAGGTGAGGAACTATGGGGATGACTGCCGCCTATAAGGTTAAGCTTTAGGCTGCAAACACAGGTAACGAATAAGAACACGGTATTTTTTTCCTCAATATAAGCTTTTACCCAGAAGCTTTCACGATGACCATTACATCTTACTGCGCAGGTGAGGAACAGGTCTAGCAGAGGCAATGGCCAGTGACTTCAGGTCGTAGTCAAAAGCACCAGTAACAACACCAAGAAGCCATCCATTACCCACCATCCATCGCCGCCAGAATCAATCGAGTCGATTAACGACATTCTGCACGACTACACATTTCATAAATGTGGAGCATGGTTGCCACGACTTCTTCCAACCTTAAGAACCAGGGGACAAGTCTTGGCGCAAGTATCACATCTTGATCTTATCATCAGGGCCTGTAGTTTCTTTCCAAGGCGACTGGCAGCATGTTCATTGAAATGGCGCCTACCAATTGGAAAATTCACATCGAATACTGATTTGCAGTCTCCTGATTACTGTTTCATGCTGTTATAACTGGAATGTGTGGATCTGATGACGTGGTAGTTGTTGGCCATTAGTTTCATCCCTATCGCTACATCACCAGGCTTTATGTAAAGCTAGACTACGCTTCTGTCATTGTGTGCCGGGACTTGGCTGGAAACTTGAACACCAAGGGAAGTGGAAGGACCGTATGTCTGGATGAACACGATGCCAGGAACAGCAAGCAACATCACAGTGCCGACGTTGTTCAGGACACACCATTCATTTACACAGAGCATATTTATCACTTTTAGCAGCATATAGTTTACTTTTTTGGTTTTAGATTTTCTTTTGTTATTTTGTTGTTTTCTTGGTTAAGATATGTTCCCTCCGCTTCCAATACCTCTTTTTTTGGTGTTCTTTTTTTGGTGTTTTCATTTTACTGTAGCCACTTGTTGTTCATGCCTGCATTTGTGTTAGGTCTTCTCTGAAGGCGTACCAATGTCTGATGCCTCTCGTGTTGGTTGCTTTTTTTTTGTCGGGGTTTTGTAGTTTTCATCTGTTTTTGTGCTTTATTCGTTTTCTTGTATCAACTCGTCCTTGGTGCATGCATTCCTATCGGATATTTGCCAAAGGCTCAGCAGAGTTGCCACCCCTGTTCAATTGAACGGCGGATTCGGGATGGGATAAGGAATGCCGTTTTCACGGGCGTGGCGGTACACCTCGTACTCGTACTTGCAATCACGGCATTCGGCCCAATGGGCATAGTTGGTTGTGTGGCTGACGGTAAGAGTAGTATGCCATGGCATTCGGTTTTGTCGTCGTTGATCACACTTGAGGTCCCGTTCATTCACCTTGACAACCGCACCGCAGTGGCGGCAGTAGGTGGTGGTCACAAGGTGGAACAAATGATTGCGGATGGTTGTGAGAGGTGGGGAGGTATGGTTGTGATAGAAGTAAGATGAGTGTTGATAGAAGAGTGGTAGTTGGGGTATGAAGTGAGTTGTTGATAGAAGAGTTGAGTGTTGGGTTTATGAGAAGGAAAGAGAAATCTGGAAGCGCGGAATCGAATAAAAGGGAAGTATTTCGAGCTGCCACTGTTAACTAAAGATGGGCATACCACTGGCAGAGGAGACAGTGACTGCGATTCTGACAAGGTCAATAGAGTCTGCCACCGCCAGACAGCTGTGGTGACCATAGGAAATAACAAATGTTGACGTGAACATTGGAAGGATGGCAGCACCGGCCAACACTGCGTGTATACAGGCAACCCGTGACAGCTAGGCTTGGCCTTGGTTGTTGATGGTGGTAATGGTAGTTATTATCAAGCTTCTCAATACGAGTATTGGACAGCCAATGAACAGACTTTCATAAAATGCTCCACGACTCTTCCCAAGTATCGTGAGTGTAGCAAGTAAGGGGGTTCACTATCAAAAGCCATGTCAATTTCTGTATGATGAAACCCGAAATCAACTACTGCAAGGCTCAATCGAAACGCTCTCTTTTACACTATACTGATTAGTTTTCCCATTATTTTGGTGCAAAGTCCAACAACTTCACTTTGCACAATAGAGTTGATCCCAAGATATTGGTTTGAGGAATATTAGCCA
This sequence comes from Fusarium chuoi, assembly GCA_022627125.1. Lineage (NCBI taxonomy): Eukaryota > Fungi > Ascomycota > Sordariomycetes > Hypocreales > Nectriaceae > Fusarium > Fusarium chuoi. The sequence goes on along the minus strand of JAJALE010000834.1, from coordinate 196,513 downwards.
ACACGATACGATATCAAAGGCTGTAGGTCAGTGAAACAACCAGCCCATCCAAATTTTGATCACGTATGAGAGGTCATGTGCCGAGACTCGAGGTTCGTCAAAAGCGAATGGCCAGTCTGCAGTGATTCGCTTCTTTGATCCACCGTGATTCATTCGCACTATCTCCCCCGTCAGCCTCCCCGTCACTGAACTCTCCAAATTCTCGCCACTTCTCGTTTCGTTATCAACAGCAAGGGTAGTCTCTTTGCAAGTGACCTTCCTCGTGTCGCTTCACTTCAACGATGAGAATATTGAGACTGATCAACAGGTGAGTCAACGCTCTGCACATCACATCCGAGCGAGAAAACGCCTATATAAAGCTCCACAGCTCCCGCAATCTCCTTCCCCCAACACAAACTCGACCGCCATCTTACACACTCAAGCTTCTACCACTTCAAACACAAAAGAGTTTCAACAACAACATTTTACAACATGTCTCAACCTCAACCTAAGCCCCGTCCCAAGCCGAGACCACGACCTCCTCTGGCTCCGGATCGTTCTGAGTCCCAGCCACAGTCTCAGTCGCGACCAACGCCTAAGCCAAGACCTCGGCCTTTACCTTTGCCCAAGCCACAAGGCAATTGAGTGACGATGGGAAAGGCAGCATAGCACCTACACCGGATGATGGTGAGGAATGTGGTACATCCAAAGGGATGAAAACGGCTTGGTGACCTTGGGAATATCCATAGTTAGGAATTAACAATGAACCCAAATTAAGAAGTCGAGTTTCTCGAGTGTATGAAGCAGTTTCGAATACTCCGCTCGAGAGAGTCACCCAAGTCAAGAGAGCTATGGGCCTTGGAATTAGTGAAGTGAGATGACGACAATGAAGCGGTAGCTCTATTTAGAAGACAGTGAGAGATTTAAGTGAACATGAGCACCCATTGCATTTTCACTTCGCATACTTAACCCCTACGAGATTCTCTTGTTCCATTGCCATTCTAGTATGTACTCCTGCCCGGTGAGTCTATTTGAAGTTAATCTACCCTTCTTAGCTTATACTGACCGAGATATGGTACCTCATGCAGCTGGTAAAGAATTGACCCTGAGGTCCCTTACTAAGGAAACTCACATGCATCGCCTTTGTTGATCAATTTGCTCAGGTGGTGCAATCTATTTTATATGTTTCTTGCTATGGAAGGCTCTCCTGAAGGTCTTTGGTCTCTGGTAACAGTCCATAAGAGCCTGACTCTCGTGAGTATCTTTCAGGGAAGCTGCTTGTGGTTCGCGGCAGGCAAAGACTACCATTTATGCCCACATCGCACAGGACCGAGAATTTTGGAATCATCACGGTGACAGAATAAAATCCGCCCATGGTTCAAATTTTGTCACGCATTCTTGTTCGAAAGAAGTCATGATAAACAATGTATTAGTTCTGGAATGCCGGTGATCCGATAGTACTATCTGAGAGCAAGAAGGCTTTATTAGAGGGGAGGGTACACAGCACTTAATATCACGGTATCCATTAAGTAGCGATGCACAAGTAATAAGCTAATTTGTGTATTATACTGCCTCCTTTTGCTTGTATTGTCTGTATCCTAGTACTGATGAGACCCATGTCCGGTAGTGGCCAAGTTCCTGGCTTGCAATCCAACTCTAGCCTACTCTCTATGATGCGCTGCAAAACTCAGTCTCATACAACCCATCAGTGCTTTTGCTTCTTGGTTGGTCGCCGGAGAAGAAGGTTGGCGTTCTTTCGCTTTTTATCCAGAAAGGTCTTTCGATCGGGATGCTTTTCCATAGCCTCAGCCGCCTCTTCCAGTGTCAGGACCTTCACTGGAGTAGGTTTAGGATAGCTTTTCTCGAATTCTGGATAGTCATCCACGCTCTGCCGAACAAAGCAAGTCGAGGAAGCTTGGCTATCTGTTGATCTAGGAGTTTTGGTTGGCGTGGTGGCGTCTTGTAGAGCTTGCAGAGTGGTCTTCTCAACCGCACGGGTCTGCGTGCGGAGCTCCCCGTTACCTGGAAGGGTCACCATGGTTTCGTCGTGCAAGTAATACAGTCTCAACATGAGTTCGCTTAGCTGACAAGCCGTGGAAGGTTTAGACTGAGTGTCCATGTTTTCAGAAGTCCTTGCCCATATGATTGTAAGTATTCCATCTCGGTGTGCACTGTACTAAAGAGAGACTTACTGCCAGAAGTAGGAGGACCAGATATAAGGGTGGTTGGCGAGAAGTTCACTGCGGTTTTGTCACGGACTTTGAGTGCAAACTCGGTGCTGTTGCTGATATGAAGGGGTTAAAAAACTTCACAGGAAATATAGCGATTTATATTCCAGCAGTCCCATATTCACTTTTCCTCATTCAATTAGCATGTTGCTACCTATGGCCATTCCATTGAACAAAGAATACGATGTGTCACTCGACCGCACCAAGGAAAGACATGCATATATACCTCGATCAGGACTATTTCTTTGTTAAGACATCTTGACCACGCATTGAGAAGCTGTGAATGCGCTTCCACATTTCTATTGACTTTCCTTCAGTAGCGAGGATACTTAGAGTCGATTCTGCATAGAATAATACAGGACTTATTCAATGCATTAATCCATGGCCGGCTCTACTAAGTAGGCCGTTATAACTCCAAGTTTGTGAACGTTATGTCTGCCTTTTCCTCTCCACCATGCGAATTACTCCCAATTATTGACTATCATTCACGCGAGTTTGTCTGTAAAATGTATCTTCAAAAACTTCCCCAAGGGATAATACTCGAGATTATTTCTCTCATGTCAGGCCATAATCTTATGGTACTATCTCGGGTTCCAAATACTTGAATCACTTTGTTCAGCCTGCTTTGCAGGCCGTAGTCAATCCATAGTCATGACCCCGAGCGTCTCTGTCTCCGCGATAAGCCCAAAACCGGGTACTCAGCCACAACTTTAGTATTTGCATAGAGACCGAGACAAGGAACATTGAAGACCAAGAGCCTGTTGACGATGTTTGAGCCATCGTTGCGGGCCTTGTCTAGAAAGGACATACATGAACTCAAAGCAGTTACATCGCGAGCTGGGTCATTGAGCCTTGGCCTGAGTAGAAATCTTTGGCTGCAGCACTGGTATTTGTTGCAACTTAAACAATCTCACACGCCTCGAATTACACGGTAGCCATGAATTTCTTGGCTAGAACTGCCTCTCCCAGGAGAGCGAATCAGCCCTGATCTTCCCTGCGCTGATCCCTCAAGCCTTCTCCATGTTAAACTCTGGGGATACTTACCCCATTCCCTTGCGGCGTGGGTTCTCAAGAAGGGGTCAATCTTGAACGCCGTGAGATTGGAATGCTTGACAGCAGGGTCAATATCGAAGATCCTGCATCAGGCCATCGTCACTGTGGGGAGCCATGGACCCCGTATCACTTTTTATCCAGCTCATATGACATGCGTGCGTGGTCAACAATGGCCACCGATTCCCCGACCTTTGCACCGCTTTCTCCCCTCAAAGGTTCAAGAGGACCAGGCCCTCGACTTTAGACTTCCGCAGCTGAAGCATTTGCATCTCTGCCTGCCTTCTGGAGTTGATGATGCTATTGCGGAGGATAGACTGCACTACCGACCCAAACGCACCGAGCGAGCAGTCCACCAGACATTGCGGGACATACTCGTCGCTTCCAGAATGGCGCTCAAAACATTAGTCTTGGAACAAAGAATCGGTGTCATACGTGGTCTGCCGATAAGTCGTCCAGAGCTACTGAAACAGCCTGACCCAAGCGGTATTGGTAGTAAGAAGCTTTGCAAATGATTGAGACGCTGGCTACTCAGGACTCTGACATTTCGGCCTTGAAGCGTGTAGAACTGCGAGGAATGTTTGTTAATGCTAATGAAAATGGCCACCCTGCCATTAGCTCACCATTCGGCGAGTTTATGCTGTTGATGCGGGAGAATGGGATTAAACGCATGACCAGACGTGGCTGTATCTGTTGGTTCGATGGTGATTACGGTGGTGCGGATTGGGATGCGTGGAAGGTGAACTGAGAGAGTGAGTGGAAGATAAGAGCGGAGAAAAGAGAAGAGGCAGTTACAGGACTAGATAGTGAAGAGCTATTAGCTACCATCTACCTACTGTTCATGATCAACGCCAACTAGTCCGACCATGTTATTTTGGAGCCTCGTCGTACCTGGCTATGGCTTTGATCAGCTCGCAATGCGGATGCGATTACTTACAGGTTCTCATAACGCGTCACGAATACGGGGCGGATCAAAACGAGACTTTCTGAAGACCGTTGTGGTGGTGGCCACGCCGAGTGATTCGATCCTGGGTGGCGTACATAAGACTCCAGCAACAGTTGCTGGGAGTGGATGAAGCTCTGGACGTTCAAATGGTGGTGGCTGATCGACCCTATCGCAAGGCCAACACCGTCATGTAATATCACAGCCAAGTCGCCTGCAGCTATTAAATACAGAATTGCTCAGGATGCTAGAGTCACAATGTGAAGCTTAAACGGCTATCTAAGTAAACCGTGTAATGGTAATTCATCTCAGCTTCCTATGGCGGTGAGTATTGGTGACGTATATCTTGCATTATTTGAGGGGTACTCTGGTCCTGTCCAAGGCGTTACATACTCTCGCCTTCCAGTTGATAAAATATCATGGAGAAGATAGTCGCTTATGAAGGTGACGAAAGCGCCAACTAACCGACCTGGTAAATATTGAGTTGGCTACTGAGGTTGCGATGTTCATCATAGACAATCCGTTGCCATCATACTGTAGAACCCTGCGAGGACGATATAAAGGCGGGAATCTTGTGAGTAACTGTATATATGTAAACGACAAACACCATCCACCGGGCTTAATTTACAGCTTACAAAGATTGTGTTACTACTGCAGACTTTGGCTCGATAACGATGAACTGTCGTGTCACCATTCATATAGGGATCGATGTTCACGATTCCAAATATCAACAAAGTATGGATATGAGCACTTGGCATGCAAAAGGCAGCTAGGCGTAGTTCAAATGGAAACAGAGGTTGTGTATTGGCTCCCAACATAGCTTTCAGTATCTAAGAGGACAAATGCTGAGCTATAGGGTCTAATTATTCTCGTAAGCCCCTGTGAGTAAGGGCCTTCGTTTCTCCTTCTGGTATGTCGGAGCGTGGTTTTATCTCAAAAAACTCGCGCTGGATCTGCGTCCAATCTACCTTACCATTCGAGACATAAAGTTTGTCCCAGTCCAGATCATCGTCATCATTAATGTCAAAGTCTCGCCCGACATGTCTAACTGAATTCCGACCCTTAATGTTGCTGTTATCATCCCCTGCGATTTTGCGATAGTTCCAAGGCTGGTCTAGCGTAAAGTTGCATTGAATGATCGAACTTCTGCCTTGGACAGCGACTGTTTCGGTAGTTGAAGTGCAGCTTTGGAAGGGGTAAGCCTTGTTTTCTGGTGCTGCAAGGACTCCCTGGGCCACGCAGTCGGTATATGCAGTTATCCAGGCGATTTGAATTTCCATGAGATATCGGAAAGTTTCTGTCGAATGGTTTAACTCAGGTTCTCCATCAAAGATAAAAGAGTACGAATTAGGTGGTAATCCTTCTCTCAATGATTCCAGGGTATGCATAATAAAATGGCAAATCTCTTGGCTAGCATATTTATGATCTACTTGATGTGGACCTAGTTCGTCCTCAGAAGGTTCAATGATGGACTCGCTATGAGCGGGATAGATCTTCAACGATGTGTCGTCGCTCCTAAGAATAATATTTCGCCACAAGTTGACCCGATGCTCAATAGATAGATTAGGATTTTCCTTTGTGAAAGGTATCAAGCCAATTATATGGCACTCAGGGTTTCCAACGGCCATTCTATCCTCATTGAGAATTAACTTGGTGATGAGAAGGCGTTGGGTCTGTGACATGTTCTTCAGGAAGCGAATGGCCAAGGCTGCCGCAGAAAAGAAATGCTTGCGCTGGTAACAGTACCTTGTACCAGTGTAGCCCTCTTTGAGATATTCGCTGTAACGCCACAGGTCCAATTCATCCCATGTTTCCCCCAATTGAAGCTCTTTTGCCATATCCGTGATGTCGCGCATAGAAGGTATTGCCCAGAAGTCGAAGCCGAGTTTAAAAAAGTCTGATGTTGGGCTTGATTTGGTCTTGGCCCAGCCTGGAAGAACATCCTCGATTCCCTCCCTGAACTTCTCAGGATTCCGGTTGGCAATCTGTTGTAGCAGGTAGGTATATGCGCGATTGCTTGATATGTTGTTGTCGAGGTCCGATGGTCTTGTGAGGTCACCTCCATCGTCCTTATATCCACGGCCAGCCTTGAAGTCCTCCATCATAAAGTTTGCACGTAAATCCGCATTGTATTCTGGATGGCGGGTCTCCAGATCAATCGTGCGGGAAATGCTGTTTGCCATGACTACCATGTACCTAGAGTCGTGCTGGATGGGTGTCTCGTACATGTCGGGGGTCAAGCAATGCCTGAGGCGATCTAGCATGGCACATAGAAGACGGAAGTGGTAGGTTGTAATAAAGTCCAGCATAGCCGCCTTCTTTCTCCAATCCGGTCTGTAGGCTGTTGAGAAAGTGATGGTGTTGAGTGTGAAAGGATAATCGTGAGTCTTGTACGCAATCTTGCGGCAGACTTGTCGTAGTGATAGGTCAATTTTACAGCGATCGGCCTGCACTAGTTTGTCGCTCACGGCGTCGTAGGTGTATCCCCCTTGGATGGTGAAGTATTCCCAGTAGATTTGCTCGCGCACTTCCAAGGGGAGGCCTAGGAAGCTGGTCCTTGGCGCGTCAGAGATGGTCTCGAGAGGCATGATGATGGATCTCTGTCGCATGTTGCCGCGTTGTGTGCGGCGATTGAAGAAGGAATATAGAACAGAGATGTGCTTGGGGAGGGGTGGAGGGGTAATTTATAAGCGGCTTGTCACGGAAATGGCATGACTCACACAGCGATATCGGTGTGCGCCCGAAAGCTTAACCGTCTGGGCAACACTCAACTACATAGTTTCACCAATGAATGAAAGGACAGAAATGAATGCAAGGGTATCATATAAAACTAGGTTCTCTCGGCTGGATTAAGCTCTCAGCCACAGGTCTCAGCGGCAAATAACACTTCTAGCTCACAACTTAGACATTATACCAAGATGTCTGACCAATTGCTACAGCACAAGGCTGATAAGAGGAAAACCTAGATGATGACTCTTTGGCCGGCCTTGGAGGCGTATAAGAAGCTAGGACTGATGTTAGTTCTGCAATTGAACAGACTGGAGATGACTTACGTGCCTCCAATCCCCCGGCCAAGGAAGGTTAGCTCAACACTACAAACACCCCTCCCTGATCTACAAGATGGCGGCTCCTAGGGATGTCAGAGGGTCTTGATCGGTCAATTTGGAGTCACTCACCCGCACCAACAAGACTAGTCTTTTATCAACACGAACCCCACCAAATGGCAGATGCAAACGACTACACCAACTAAAGAAAGGTCAGAGATATCACAAGTCGTTGCATAGGCATACTCACTAGAGCTGTAGTCACACCTCAAGCTGCATTAGCGTACAGGAGGACCTGGCAAGGCGACAGCATCTGTAAACCCCTTGAGGAGCACTATAGGGCTGCTACGAGGTTCATCCCTATGCAGGACTTCCATAAGCTCAGCAGCGAATTCCTCATCCCTGAATAACAGTTAAGCATTATCCATGCACCGAACTTATCACGGGGGAACTTACAGCTGGCTCTCTTTGACTGTGAGACTGTCACTCTCACAGCAGCCTCCAGTGGATTTCCCAGAGGGGTCATCCTAGCCGCCCGGCGAGAGAAGAAGGCACTGAACGAGCTGCTGGAATCGAAAGAGGCGATCCGGGAAGCGGCTGGACAGCTAATCCGGGGACTGTTGTACACGATTAGCTGAAAACACTAAAAGATCAAGATGGCGCTTACAAGGAGGCTTGGATCGTGTCCGTGTTCGAGGTGTGGATGGCGATTCGCTGACTTGTATTTAGTAAAGATGGATGTGAAGCATAAATCGGTGATAAATACCTGAGAGGAACTTCCTGCTATCTCTACTTAGCTTGGGCACTTGACAGCAGATGGGGCATCTAGAAAGAGTACTGACCAGGTACGGCGCACAGCTATCAGATTTGTCGAGAAATACTGACGCACGAGAAAAGCTTGACCTGACTGGCTATAAGTCAACCTGTGAGTCACCCGAGAGCTGGAGGAGGGGAAAGAGTCATACAACAAGGTTGGACTGGCTGGACGTATGGGTCAGTCCGTTTCGCCGAGTCGGGATGATGGAATGAACTTACGCGAAGGTTCGGGGAAATCGGAAGGTTGTGGCGGTATTGAGTTTATGAGTCAATCACAAGGTTCTGCCATCAAGAGTCAGTATCAGACCAAGGCTTTCACGAACAATCGGGATTGGACTCACAGAAAATACACTTCGGGTTTAACACAATGGGAAAGCTCGGCCTCAAGCAGAGCTTCAAACAGTCAATCCGACCAGCAGATCGACTCAGGTCGCCATAGAGAGGAACCAAGCCTCGATCTCATGGCAGTAGGGGATCCAACTTCTCCAGGAAGCAAGATAGATACGGTATAGCTCAGCATACCAGGTCGTAGTAACAGCACCCACCATCAAGGCGGTAGCCGACAAAGGGAAAGGGAATGCAAGGTGCACCAGGCAACTGTGCGTTGATAGGGTAGTGGTGATGTCGTGGTTGAGGGTGTGCACCAGAGACTGCGCCAGGCATCTCATGGCGAAAGGGAGGGGATAGTGAGGCTAGGAGCGCGCTCAACGACGCCATCTCCTCTGCCCAGCAGAGCGATGGGTCGTAGTCCTCGGAGGGTAGGGGTGATGCCGGCCTGGAGCCCGCGTGTTCCCCCCTCTGGTGGAAGAGCGATGGGAAGGGGTCCGTGAGTGAGGAGGTGGGGGGCCTGCATCGTCCAACTGCCCGCGTCGAGGAGAGATGATACCGGGAATCAACTCAAACGTCGTGTGTTTTGACCTCACCGAGTCAAACTACTCAATGTCGAAGTACTTCAAGGCCCACTGGGTTGCAATCTGGCTGTGCTTGGTGAGCAAGTCCTGATAGCTGATATGACGGACTTTTTGCTCAAGCTTCTTGCGTGCGTCCTTGAGCCTCTCGCACTGAACAAAGAGATGAAATGGCGTCTCTCGAAACTTCCCGCATGCACAGCGGCCAGGTCCCGCTTCCTTGATGCCAATCTTGGAAAGATGAGCCTTGAGTCCGATGAACTCGGTCCGGCAGTGGAGGAGAATGGTAGTCTGGGCGCGGGTCATGTTCTTCTCGTAGTATCCAAGGCTCTTTTTGCTCCACGGCTCCAGCAGGGCAGCAGGGAGCTGAGCGCTGTTATCCCCGCGAGACGTCATGGCTCTCTCAACCCTTCGTTGTAGGACATACTTCTCCCATCTGATGCTGCAGCTTCGGGCTGCTCGAACCTTGATGAAACTTCTCAGTCTGCTGTTGCGAGCTTTTGGATCATCTAGGGCCCTCAATCCTGCCTCGCGGAAATCTGACTTTTCGTTAAAGTTGATAGACTCGTGCAGGTTCATGATGCATGCCCAAGCATCAAGGTTCAGGTCATCATACGGGTTGCGAGCCCCAGACTTCAAGAAGTTGAAGGTCTTGTCTGATACCCAGTATGGAGGAAGAGCGGAGAGCAATTTGGCGCGATGTAGAGTGGCCTGTGAATGGAGAACCGTCCAGATGTTCTCGATGAACATCTCTTTCTCCAGAATCTGTGGAGCAGTGCGGTAGAAAGCCCCGGAAATCTTGCGAAGGCAGAAAGCGTAGGCATCCTCAAGACGCTTCATCTGCTTGTTGTTGATCTGATAGCTGATCCTGTCCTCGTCCCGTTCCCTTCTGATGAACCATGCTCCGCAGGCATATGTGAAGACGGGTCGGATCTTGGATATAAAGAAGAGGCGCATTGTCTTCAGATTGGGACCCCAGTGTGGCCCAGATATGAAACTCAGGTACCCCATCCTCTGCTTCACCTTGCTAATAACCATCGAAATGTGATCTCCCCAAGTAAGATCACTGCTGACAATAACGCCGAGGATTCTCATGTTGGGTTCTGGCTTCTTGCAAAAGCCCGGTATGCTTGGGATCACGTCGTTATGGCCCTTCTTGCTCTGCGGTTTCTTGAAGTGCATGATGCTGTACTTATGGGCCCCGAAACGAAGATCCAGCTCGTTTGCTGTGTCCATGAGTCCCTCGTGCAACATCTCGAGACCTTTGCAGTTGGCCGCGTAGTTGTCTGATATGGCCATAAGGTAAATGTCGTCCACGAATGCAAATGCGAAGAGGTCGACTTTGCTCCTCTTGCCATCCGCCTCGACAGGGTACTTTTTGAATGTCTTTGCACGCTGGAGAAGGGGAGCGGCGAAGAAGAGGAAAAGGATAGGCGAGAGCGGCGAACCCTGGGGAACACCTGTGTTGAGATCGAAAGGCGGAGATACGATGCCAGGAAGGTTAAAGCATGCTGTGCGATCTGAAAGAAAAGACTGAATCATGTTGACGATCCATCGTGGGAAACCCTTGTCAGCCAGGGTCTGGATGAGGGCCTGCCTCCAGACATTGTCATAAGCACCGCTTATGTCAAGCCCCATGATGGTAACAACCTTGCCCATGGCCCAGGCACTGTATATCTTGTCAAGCATGTACTCGAGGGCTTCCGAGGTCGTTCTCCAGCCAAACTGTCCTGCCGGTAGAAGATGTGGATTTGCCTTGAGGGCTTCTTGCATCCTTGAAGCCACAATCTTCTCGAGAATCTTGCCGAGGCACGACAGCAAGGCTAGGGGCCTCCAGCTCGTAGGCAGGTTGGCAGGCTTAGGTGACTTGCGTACCATGACGAGAATCGCATCTTTGAAGTTGGCCGGGTGGTAGCTCATCTGCAGGCAGACTTGGAACACCCGTAAAAGATGGTTCCGCAAAATGCCGCCTCCGAGCTGAATGGCTTCGTACGGAACTTGATCGGACCCGGTCGACTTCCATCTCGGCAAGCCTCTGATAAACTCCTGGAGTTCCTCGTCGCTCAAGCTCTGTCGGATATGGAGCTCTTTCCCGTGATGGGTGAAATCTGCCTGGACCGGTGCTCTGCAGGACTTTGGACCGCCGTTGGCGCGGAAGATGACCTTCTTGAACATGTCAATCTTGCCGCCAGGAGTATCGGCATCCTTCTCGCCGGGGTGAGTCATCGTAGGTAGCTGTGAGGATTCCACGGGTCGACAAATCTTCTGTCCCAAGGACGCCAAATGAAAGGTCTTGCGTATAGATGGGGGCTCCACCTCGGTGAATATACGCCACAGCTCTCGCTTATCCCTCCTGATGTACCGTCATAGTTGCTTAATCCGCTCTTGCATCGCTAGTGTTATTACCGGGGACTCTTGCAGAGAAGTCACCTGAGACATCCGATTGTTCAACTGCTTTTCGAGGATGGTTTGCCGTTTCCTCTGGAAGCCAATCTCAATCCTGGGAGCAACCAAACGAATGGTTTCCCTCAAGGCTTGAATCAACTTGGAAATGTAGCTGACGATCTGCTCACAAGTGCTGAGAGGGTGGTTCTTCGGAGGGAGGTGGTTGACAAGAACATCCGTGAAGGTCTTCTCATCAACCCTGTCCAAACAGGGCTTCGTTCTGACCTTGGTTCCGATGAAGCGAGTAATCTTCGTCTCGATGATGCGGTGGTCACTTCGGAATCCCGGGGCAGGATGAATTCGACAGTACACCACGTCAGGAACGATCTCCTCGCTGGCGAAGGTGAGATCGATTGTTGAACTCCTGATACTCTCATCCTGAGAATTGGAGTAGGTAATCGTCCCAGGGACCGTCAGAAGCCTCATGTTACTGCTGCTGATTTTCTCGTGAAAATCTCTGCTTTTCGCTGTTTCGTTCCTCGCGTGGACACTCCAGCTGCGATGATGAAGGTTGAAATCACCAACTAGGACCGCATCTCCTTCAGTGTCATCGAGACTTTGGAACAAGGCGCGCAAGTTAAGTCGGTTATTGCGGTCGTAGACGTTGTGAATTGTGAGAATGCGACTGGCAGTCAGGATATGAAGTGTAGCGACGAGTCCATTGTTATCTCCGGTATGCATTATCGCTTGCCATGAAGTTGTTGGAATGGATTTGTGGACGTAGAAGCAAACACTGTGCATCAAGGGTTCGATGGCTGGAGGTTCAGTAGCATTAGGCGGATTGGTAGCGCCTTGAGTGCCATCAGAAGGGTTGGTCGCAGTGTTGGTCGCAGTAGCTGAGGCTCTATTACCCCAGGTTGGGTATTGCTCCTCAGTAATGGGATTATCCGAGGAGTAGAAGATGTTGTATCCTGGTATATTGTGAAAAGCGAGACGGTTTGGGGGGTCCTGGATGGCCAAGACAAGAGGGCGTTCATTCTCGGGCGCGAGTCTGATTGCAGTCTCGAGATGGCGGATTCTAAGAGGGGCCCCTTTGAGATTCACACTCCAAATAGTGATTTCCTTCAGGAGGATCTCGTCTTCGTGAATCTTGGTGCCGTTTATGTGATCATCATCGAAATCGCTGAATTCTTCGTTGATGTTGGACGTCTTCGATCGGGATGTGGTCTTGGTTGGTGGCATCCATATTGAAGTGATGCAATCGTTCCGACTGATAATGTGTTGGGAAGGATAGGATGGTGGGCTGGTAGGTAGGATGGTAGGCAGGCAGGTAGGTAGGTTGGTAGGTCGGCTGGTAGGCAGGCTGGTAGGCAGGCTGGTAGGTAGGTTGGTAGATAGCTGGTAGTCTCAGTGGCTGGTTGAGCCGTGGATTAGAGAAACAAAGGTCAATGAGTACGCGGAGAATGAAGAATTATAAATGGCTGAACTTACGTTGGAGGACTGTAATACTGCAGATGAGTCCTGAGCTATAAAGTTTTAGTAGTTGGACAATGGGCTGGAGTCTTCTATGAAGAGTAATACCTATTTGAGATACCGGCTCTGTATGTTTGATGAGTAGATCGTGGTGTAGCTCGTGGTAGTGGCAGGTAAGATGGTTTAGGTTGGACCAGTTGTGGTATGCCGATGACGGTGGACGATGGGATAGTTGAGAGTGATAACAAGAGGGGAATATCAAGACTTTTTTTTAAAGGTATTTTAAAAGATTTTTCAGAAGTGTTTTTGATGATATTGTGAGATAGTTTAAGGAATCTGAGCGTGGATGGTATAGAAGGACCAAAGAGACAAGTAATAGTGGTTGCAAAGAGTAAAGGTAAAAGTGATGATGTAATGGGATGGTGAAGGAGGATTAGAGAGGGAAATGAAGGGCCTTTTATGTTTAATTTGTACCATTCAACGCCAAGTCGGAAAGGAATGCATCCGACTTTGTGGCTTCTACCCCTCTTCCTGCGATCATCGTGGTGTCCACGACCACCGACCTCATTGGCCTTCACCGGCTCGCACGGAACGTTCTCGCCCTCTCTGAGTGACCACATGAGCACTTTAGAATGGTCCTTTGCGTCAATAGCGGGCGCAAGGGCGTGAATAGCTCGTAAATGTGCATAATCATGATATCACGAAGGGTCCATCAGCTGGCATCTGATCCATCGCTATCGACGGCATACGCAACCTCCGGCATGTCCTTTTCCCTGATTACATGCCAGAAAATGACTCTAGATTCTCAACATCACGATGATGTTGCCGCAAGGACGCCCTGAAGCATTGATGGTGAGGCTATTCGAAGTGTATTGAAGTTGTATACTATCATGACTGCCAAAAGAGTTACAGCTCGATTCTGCCACTGCTTCATCTGCAGGACACGCCCTTCATCTGGACTCTATCATGACCTGAAGCTCTTCATCCGAGCTACAAATCCATGGGATCTTATCGATGGCAGGAGACCAGACTGACGATGCTAGTGTAGGTACCGACGACGATGCTCTGACAACCGGAATACCTTCATATAGCATCTACCGAACAGTTTATCTTCCTTCTCCTCCTGAACACCAAAAACGACCTCCAAAACTAAGAGAAATACCGGTCCAGCTTCGTTTGCTTGGGGCCACTATCTGGTGCGTCCCTTGCAAGACCCTTCCCTTTCCGTCTCGAGCCAGTCTTGGACTTCCGCGTTGAACGAGCCTTCGGCTTCCTTCCAGGGCTATACTCCTCGTCAGATCCACCCTCTTCCTCAGAATCAGACTCTGATTCAGGACCAATCTCCAGCTCGAGCAGCTCTTGCTGGCTAGGTCTAGCAGTAGAAACGGGCGCACAAGCGATGGAAATCTGGGCTTGGCTGGCTTTCTCAACCTCCGTAGAAGAACTGGTTAGACCTCCCTCTGATTGCCGGGCCGATGCTTGAGAAGCGTCCCGTTCCAGCTGGTCTGCTATCTCATCGTCATCTGTGAATAGCGGTCGCGGTCGCACAGCTGATGGGCTCTCGCCTGGAACGATCTGAAGCGATCCCTGGGACGTCCCCGCTACGGGGCTGCTATCATCTCCAGCAAGCTGGTCAGATGAACCGCGGCTGGGGGTGGCGGGAGATTCCAACAATCCCGAAGTGTTGGGGCTAGAGTCAACCGTGACGAAGGATGATCCCGAGCTAGAGCTACTGGAACTAGACGCTGTCGAAGACCCAGGTGTGAAGGAAGGCCTCAGGCCATGGGGGGACCTTCTAAGTGGAGATGTACTAGGATTTGCGCGCAATGGCAAGGAGTGGTCGCTGTTGGTAGGGGGAAGCCCATGAGACGAAACCATTCCGGGGACTGCAAGCGAACTGGAGCTTGGACTAGACAGTGAGAGTGCCGCCGAAGCCGATCCACCACGGTCCTGACGTTGTGAATCCTCGAGCCTCAGCTTCTTGTCGCTGCTTGGAGATGCCAGGAGCGCAAATTCATCATCCGAACTCCACCGTCGCTTCCTAGTACTCAAAGGTCCAAGGGACAAACTCTTGGTTGTAGCGGACTCCTCCGAAGGCTGTGAAGTTGCGTCGGGGTCTGGTAGGGAGCAAGGAATCATGGCTGATGAGCAGCCAACATCCGAGGAACAAAGAGGCATAGCGAGCTGCTGCTGTGATCCTTCAAGGAAGAGCTCAGGGTTAGATGCGCCGTTGGACTGATCCGTGACAATAGATGAGGATCGTCGACGCTTCCGGGCAACTGAGGTCCCTGGTGAAGCATCGAAGGGAGCATCCGCCGGCTTGGTCTCGTCGGATGTGACAGTGCAAGTAAGAAGACCAGGGGGAGTATCGGGGACAAATTCCCAGTCTACTTCACCCTCTGTGCCGATAGGTGTAGAAGGAATGGAGATGATTCCTACAATCATATCCCGACTGAGCTCAGAAAGGCCTTCCAGGGAAACATCCGGAGCAGAATCTGACAGCTCCATACCAGACTTATCCTCAACCTGCTGTTCGACGGATGAAGGGGCATGGCCTTCAGGGTACAAAGGATGGTCGGCACCGAGCTCAAAGATTGACTCCAACGGGCAATCAGCAGAGAGCTCGAAGACTTCTTGCTGCGCCGGTTCCTCTGAGGTATCCATGAAGAGATCACCATCACTCAACTCAGAGATAGAGGAGAACGGAGGCTCAACAGACGCCTGCCTCGCCGGGGAAGCGCCGTTGTTGTTCCAGCCAGATCCATACAGAGATCCATCAGGAGATGGAGTCTGCCAAGTAGGTGATCGGTTGACATAGTCGTAAAGCACCCTTCCAGATGCCCTTGGGCTGTTGGCTAGAGATAGATCACCAGTGACTGAACCCAGGCGACTGGGAGCAGAGAAGACCGAAGGCGACGGCGACGCCGTGCGTGGCTCAGCCGGGCTATCGTGGGTGTTGGTAGAAGGAGCTTCGATCAGATGAGGTGCGACAGCTCGAAAAAAACGCATCGATAAGGCGGACCAATCTCTATCCTCCTTCGCCTAGGGCAAGGGAAAGGGGAGAATCATCGGGTGCTGCCACGCCCAGGTCTACAAGGATGTCTTGGAGTATCCCAGGAACGCCGCGGCGGGAGAGGTTACCTGTTTGGTCACTGTGCCGCCTCGTAGAAGAAGAAGCCTTAGATGACTCAGAAGACTCAGACTCCCGTCCCTTGGTATCCCAGGATGCCCGGCCTCGCCAAAGATGGCATCTGTTCATTACATCCAGAACGCGAGGATGCCTGCAACATCTCAGCCAGTAGCTGGGATGATTGCCGCCGCAGAAGAAACACTTATCTGGTTTTGTATTATCGTGGCAATCTTCTGTGTTATGCGGTTCTAAGCACCGACCGCATCGAACCTCGTTAGGGCATTCCATTGCCATATGACCAAGGTCCTGGCACTTGAAGCACTGCTTGGGCACATACTTGGGATCAAGAGAACTGGGAAGAGGATCAGGATATTTCTGCGTATTGATCTGTCTGTTCTACTTACTCGAACGAAGTTTGTAGTCCCTCCAATGTATACATCTTCCCAGAAGCAGCAGTCTGGGCCTCCTCCAGATTCCGCAGGACAAGCCATATACGGCCATACGTCCAGTATGCCCTATGGATGTTGAGACCCGTCTCTCGTCTCCAGAACTCCAACCTCTCATTGGGCTTCTTGAACCTGGCCCGGGTGGCTTTGTTTCCATTAGCCTCGTCGGTGGAAGTCTCCATTCTGTTAACCTCGCCTCGAGTGATGGACGCAGGGCTGATATAGAACTCCTCGGGAAATATACGGCATCCTGGATCATTGATAATGGTTTGCAACCTTTTCTCGTGCCTCCGAATCTCACGAGCGTCGAGGTCGCGATCAACGATCAAGAGCATCCGATCCGTCTCCAGTGGGGGGAACTGCACAGTCTTGATAGCGTCGAAAGGGAAGCCAAGGATTGCACATTTGGTAATTATGGCCTCTGGGCTCAATATCTGACTGGAACCTCCGTTTATCTTGATCTTGAGTACGGCCTGACGAGATTCCTTCCAGGCTTTGTTCTTTTTGGCCCAAGTGCTTGCCATGGACAGTTGTTGAAACAGAATATCCGGACTTGCGAGCAAGGTCATTGGCGTATCTGATCGTTTCATCGTCTGGATTCTTGAACAATTTGCGGGCATTAGGAGGGCGGGAACGATCATCTCTAGAACAGAAGTCTTCAATGGATGATTGTTGGAGATCTCGCCGAGCATGGGCTTGCGGGGAATCAGGTTGTGGAGAAGTTTGGTGAGAGCCAGAGCCATTGAAATGGCTAGTACCAGAATGGCTAAGGGTAGTATTGGAACGGCCACGCTGGCGATAAGCTTGAGGGGCGAACAAGCCCTCAGCCGCAGTGTCTAGACCATGTTTTTAGGCTCGGAGCCAAGCAATCGTCTCATCACGCGACTCGGTGCAGTAATTGTCTTGTGAAAAAAAGCAACGACATCCTCATTGCCCGGTATCAGCTGCCCTGCCTGCATTCCCATGGCTTACGGATCCGCCGATGCTGATAAACAGCACGTCATTGACTTTATTCACATTCATCGCTTTTGCTTTTCATTGGACTTTTACAAGTTGGAGGGGTAAAGTACCGACCCCGCGTTCAGTACCTGTCCTCCCGTCTCCAAGATCCATGGCCCGGACCGGGAGGAATTGAGGCCCGGCAACTCCCAAAGTAGTTAGTTCGCTTCTTCGTGTAAGATACCGCATCACGAGCAATTCGTTGTGACCTTGGTATCGGATCAACTTCAGAAGAATTGGGAGGGAGGAAGGTAATGACTGGGACGTTCTGTGTCTGGCAGGCATGATGGCCCAACGGAACGCGTACCATGCTCCTCCCCTCGTCCCTCTTCTCACTCTTTGCGTGGTTCTCGACTTAGTTACAACGGTCAAGTCATGTAGAATCATCTATAAAGAGTCCTCTTTGTCCCCCTATCTTCTTCCCAGAATCATCAATCTCAATCATCTACTTCTCTCCCTTCTCACGCTTTTTTGCCCCCCCCTCTATCTTTACTACGTCGCCAGCCTCATTCCTACACTGTATTCCAACATCTCCCCATTGTCTACTACATTTCACCTCCTCCCTCTCCTCGGCAGACTAACACACTCACCATCACAGGTAGACAGAATCCTCAATAACACAAAGATGACTTTCGCAGTTTACGTCATCAATATAGGACAAGAGCCGGGGTACAAAATCGACTGGCCCTCGACCCTGGCGCTACTCTCAAAGTATCAAGGCGCTGAGTGTAAGTTGCATGGCTCCGTCATAGCGGTTTAGAATCTAACACTCTCAAACTTCTAGACAAAGGATTTCACTCCATGGCGGAGGCCAGGAAGTGGATGAATGGGCCTAGCCGTCGCAATCGCCGCCTTAAGCATCGAATCGAGGAAAGCGAGTCGATTCAACAGCATCGTCAGTTGGAAACCGATGTCATGGCCGCAAACGAGGAAATCGCGTTCGAGACTGCCGCAGAGGTCACGGTTAACGAGGGCGACATCGAAGCTCTTTGTGAGGCATATATGGCTATGAAGACGGGGGACAACATGAGTGCTACTAAGCTCAGGTCTGGCCTTGACATTCGTATCACTCATCTGACTCCCCCCATGAGTTCTTCCACTGCTTCTACCTCTACTCCCTCGACTCCTTCGTCTTCGTCTTCTTCCTCCTCTGCCGGCGATACTCTCCCTTCGTCTCCTGCTTCTGCTGCGTCAGTTAAGAGGACTTCTGCAACTCCTTCTCGTTAGGGCTTTGCTTCCGCCACGTCTCGAAATTCTGGTTGGATCGCCGATGACACATTCCGACTCGTGGATGAGCCCGAGTTCGTACATGTGTTACAGATGTGACCACTTGGAGGTCAAGCTTGGGGAAACGGAAGATTGACGGAATTTGTATCACACCTCGTTTCAGTTCGTCGCTATGTTGTTGTTTGGTCATTCTAGTCACTCTCTGAATCGATTATTGTACCCCAAACCCTGTCCCAAGTAAAACCGGTCTTCCAGTTGATCTACAATGTGTCTTGCTATCCTCGCTCTTGTCCATTTTTGATAAGAGTGTTATTTTGAGTTGATAGACCCCACAGCTGATGGCTTACATCGCGCGCCTCACACGTCCATTTCGACATTCCATCACGCGGTTTGCACAGGTCCACAACCGCAAATGTACTCTGGTACTAGCTCAGCCGTGTATAAGGAGCTTGTTACCCGAGAACTCAACATATCATGTAGAAAACATCCCCCTACCAACCATTGCTAGAGCTTTAATAAGACTTAGCGAGCCTCAGCTGATAGCACTCTACGTACTGACCATATCTCCGGATCTCTGTGATATACCAATCTGCTGACTTCAAAAGAACGTCAAGCTCTTTTCCCATTCATTCATTCCGCTCATCCATACCCCCCACAATCTGTATTGCATCTTGCAGCTTCCTTTGGTTCATATCTTCTTTATATTTGGTCTCTGGGACTCAGGCTTCAGCAGAAAACCTAGCTCTAAGCGTTTTGACCTGGTATTTCATTTATCGGTGGCTCAGCAGCCAGGAAGCAACCTCTGCCCGGACGCTGGTCTCGCGAGATTGACATCTCAACTCATTGGCTGCTTCCTCTCCGATAATTCACTTCAATTTAGTATTTACTTGCTGCAATGTGATATTTTTGCTGTTGTTCTTTGAATCATACAACTCGATCTTAGCAGCCAATACTTGCAGGGCCTCTAGAGTACATTTAGAAAATGCTAGAACGTTACATTTACGATTTTGCGGCTATCCTTCTTGGTTTATAATAAGAACTTTCTCTACCTTGTAAATATACCACTTAACAGGCCACTATCTAGGGGATACCTGCGGCCTGTAAGGTTAACCAACAGGCCACTATAGTCTTGTAAAATTAGCGGGAAAAGTTACCTAGAGATCTTAAGTGCAGGTTAAGTTAGCTTACAGTTCAAGTCCGAATTTGGAAGTTCCGCAGCAGAAAGCTTAAGCGCTAAGCCAGATTGAGTACAGGGGATAGCACCGCTAAACGACCTGTAACTACAGGGCACTTACATAATGTTCGCTGTCGCCGTGATAGAATGGTAGTTGTTGGCGGTCTTATCTGAGGTTCTGACAATAGCCTGAGTAGAATTTGCATCTGCATTGTATGTCTTTATGTATAGTAAAAACTATTCGAACTTGTAATCTGGATTTCATAGTGCAACAGACATATAAGGCACGTGATGTGAGCTATCAGCTGTAGGGTTTATTAACTCAAAATAACACTCTAGTGTAACAGATACATAAATTATACAGAAGCAGAAATAGAAACAGTAGTCTCAGGTTCATATAGAGTATATAGGTAAGATATCATTCTTGTCTATTTAATTCTATTCGTTAAATGCCCCACTATTACCCCCGCGACCTCATCCCACTAACAGGTCGCTCTAAGCCTGGACAGGCTAGACCGTACCCTCATGTCAGCTCCTCCACACTACTCCACGAAACTGCAGTTGGCACCAACTAGATATCAATCAAAGCGGGGTAGCGTAGCAAATAAGCTAATGACTTCCTAATTGGTCTAGTTATGGCTGAGAGGCTGATGAGTACATGATGATAAAAGAAACTCCAGCCTTGACATAAGGGCTTAATGCCGGATGTGGGCATTGACATATAAATAAAAAACCAGACTGCTGCTTAAAGTATTATACAACCCCCCTAAACCATTATTACCTATCTAAAGAAGTAACTGCACTTAAGAGGCTTGTAAGGAATCTTATTATCTGAAATACAGCTTCTCTACAGAGAGTTGAGGAACAGGTAAGTAGATTATGGTTTATTTATAGAGTAGACTTTTGGAGTTATGGAGGGATTATTGGTTTTTGAATATGCTGTTGCCGATGCATAGCTGCGGGGTAGTCGAGTTGGACTTGGTGGGATTTTTATTGACGATAATGAAGTGATACAGTATTGTTTCCCGTATAATGTTGCCACCCAATGTGATCATTTTTTAATACTTAAAGCCTCTTACGGCTTAATTAAACCATTAAGCAGTTAGTCCTATTCACTCAACGACACCGTCTTGTTCGACTTGGAGTTCCCTCCTGTACGAGACACCTTTATTGCCAGGAAATCTCACAGCTTAACACTAACATAGTAAACAGGAGGCAAGTGTACGAGGCATGTTAGTCTTAGTGTATTGCGTGTCGATTATATCTAGGCCATATAATGCCGTGAATATTGAATCCTTGGTGATCGGCTTTTCGCAAGGTATATTTATTGGGTCTGAAACCCGTTGATAAAGCACTGTCGCGTGTCTTTGTAATCAAAATTACGAGTGGTGACGAACTGACCGCTTCTTCGTGGATGTCGCTTGTTGTCCTCAGACACGTATGAGTGCATGAAAGTGGATGTGGGGACGATAATGATTGGAGGCCAAGTGCGCCATGTGGTGATAGTGGGGGGCTCGAACTTGATACCCGAGATGCCAACGGGCATCAACCTCAAAAATCGTGTTTTTCTGTTTTCTTTCTCAACATGGTTCTTCCAAATTATCATTCACAGTCTGCGAGTATGGACAGTTCGCCTCGACCGCCGCTTCAACGGCGGCACGATCTCGCCGTCGTAAAGCAACAGCTCGTCGTCGTTGTCTCCGTCGCTTCAACACTTTTCGTCCTATGTCCAGAATGGCTACAGTTCTACAGAAATCTCGCCGTCATTCCGCTACTGGCTTGGCTTACGGCCAAAGGCTTCGACTTGGTCATCATGCTGAATGATAAATGGGACAATGCGCCAGCCATGGTCAAGTACTTTGTTCCTATCGACTTTCCGCAGATTACGCCTCCATTTGAGAAGATGCGGAGTCTGGGGAATAGACAATTGGCAGTTGCAAGGACCAAGTTTCGAAATCTGTCTTCGGCGGTGAGGGCCGTGGTTTTGATGGTGGTGAATTGGGTGTTGGCGCAGATTAGTGGCGGTGAGTCAGTTTGAGCATTAAAGCAGAGTCCGAGTTTAACTTATGCTTCTAGATCAAACTGGAATCGAGTCTCCAGTTTTAGAGGAGAAGAAAGCGAAGTCTGCGCCAAAACCAGATGAATGGGTAGCGATTCTCGTCACAACGCCGCTCCTCAACGACGATGCCGGCATCGATTTCGGTACAAACACCATTGTAGAAATTGGTGAAGTCATTACCTGGGACCATACACAGACAACATCTCTTCCAGCCATTCTTCCACCGTCCACTTTCCAGGTTCAAATGTCACTTTGTCTGGTGCCCAGAAGCACATGGTATTCCCGTAAGACCGTCCTGGAGAAGTTCACAACAGGACTTTACTGGAGCAACCAGCCAGGACAATCGGCATGTCAAGGAGCGCAATGGGATGAAGAACGAATTCGAAGTATTTCCAAAGTACAATTGATTGGACACGTGGAGAAGCACAACAATATTGACAAGGTCAACAAATGTAAGTCCCTATCCCTCTATACGGCTTGGAAATAATCCTGACGCCTAAATCCAGGCTTCGAGTCCCTTTGTGAAGGATGGAACGATATCAACATTTACTGGAGCGACATTGACTTTGCTATCCTTCTCGCCTTCCTCCTCGTCGGCACGTCCTCAACAGGCACATGTAAGAAACTCTTCGATCAATTCTCCAGCCTGAGAGTCGAAAAGGCCAGTCGGAACAAGGAACTCAACCGCACACGCTTGGGTGCTGGTGCAGCCGTCTTGACACTGTTGACTGGGGGCTTGGCTGCTCCTATCACGATACCGATGATGATGGGTGCTGAGATGACAACGTCGACGCATGATCGGTATTTATGGAGCGAGAGGATGAGATTGTGCAAACAGATTTTGGGGAGATATGAGAAGCTGGAGGCCATCATTGAGGTGCAAGAGACAGAGGCCCCGAAGGCTATTGACCCAACGCCCTTCTTTTCGCCCAAGACTATGGAATCGAGCTGGTTTGTAGATGATTCTTGGTGATGAGAGGTTTATGCTATTTACAGGCGTTATGGATGCGGAAGCATGGAGATACAGATACAGATACAGAGAGATTAAGGGCATAGATTGTTCAGAAATTTGCTTCAGGTTACCAGGTTAGAGACGCTGATGAAATCAATGTTACTTCAGGCTGAGAGCTAGATGCATTACTGTAAGTGCTGTGACAGTACCAATACATATAAAGCTAATTAGGGCAGTTGTTCAACGTCTCAACTCGTTGAGGGTAAATGTGTGTAGTCATAGTCACGTCACAACTGTTACTCACATCATCGCAATTTGCGACCTGCGACAAACCCAACCTCTATTGAATGTTATGAGATCTATTCTATCAAGTACTAAGACAATTTAAAAGAAAAGACTAAAGGGAAAAAAGGAAACGCAACAAGCAAATTAGTAACCAGCTTAGCCAAGGAGATCCACCACTCTAACAATAAACCCATGCTTACAGCCGGCAACTCAACCCAACTTCAACTTTCCTTCCTACATCCACAAACCATTACCAGTCCTTTATCATTAGAGAACCAAAGTGTCCTATGGCGCGCCACTCATCCTGCGTGCCTTGCTAGGGTTTGAGCGCAGATGAACCATCTTATCAGCGTTGAGGTCAATGAATTCATCTCGCAAGTTGAACTCAGCCCTATCAGCAGCTACAAAAGTTAGCAAGGCCATTATCTCAAGAAAGCATTTGACATACGAGCAGATTGATAGTAAAAGAAGAAGTTTACGATGTGCTGCTCACGATCAACAGCAACATACTGCATGTCGAGAGGTTCAGCTGTCCTGGTGTAGCTGTAGGATGTTAGCCAAGTTCATATCCCACTAAGAAGAAACGTACGTGGTTGCATGGATTTGGCCGGAGCCATAGCGGTGAAGTGCCGCATTGTCAACGACGAGAGTCTCATTTCTCTTGTTGTCGCTGAACTCATCGTCGGCCATAATGGCAGAGCCCGCGGTCTCCCTCGCAACCTCAATTGCGACTTGGATACTCCCCAAGGCCTCGATTCTCTCAGGGTCGCTAATACCAGAGCCGTCGTCCGCCTGGTAACCTAAGTCTAAGTTAGTCATCTTGTGATACACAAATGTCGTGACAGACATACCAGGGTGTCTGATGTCTTGAAAGAAGGGCTTGTAACACTCGGACGAGCCATCTGGAAACTCGCGGTGACAGTACGAAATGGTGTCAACGTACTCCCTGTTCAGACGAGTCTTGTTGAGAATGATTCGTTTTAGGATGACTCTGTTGTCGAAAGGCTTGCCGTCGACATAGATGGAGATGATGAGGGTGGTTTTGCCCCGGGGGAACTTGAAGATAGGCGAGATTCTGAAGCGAATGGCAAAAGGTTTGCCAGCCTGGGACTTAATGTGGCATCTGTTGTGCTCGACGCGTGTATGCCCGGTTGCGTCAATGAGGGGAGGGAAATCCTCAGGCGAGGGTATATGCTCTGTGGCCGGCTTGTTGTCCACAAGAATGGAGATGTTTATGCCTGGGATGTCGGGATGGACTGCCATCGCGGGAAACAGGAGCGAAAGTAAGATGGACGGTGTATTGAGCGAAGAATTTGATCTTAGCAGGAAGAACAGGTTGGGAAGACAGTAGAGACTCCGTGTCAATGGGTAGGGGAAGGCAAGAAGAGTGAAAGCTGATAGTAGACGAATATCCAAGTGCAACGGTTTCTGGAAAAGGCAGGTTTCTGGAAGGGATGGAAGAACCTTAAGAGAGGGAAAGACTAGCTCACGCTCATGGGGTAAAGACAGCCGTTACGTCAGATGCTGTACCCTGGTCAATTTGGCTTCCCTGCACGGAACCTCTCTAGAAGCTTGGGAAAGGTGCGAGAGCAGGACAAGGCTTACCATTGACAGTTATCACAGCTTCTTGGCAAAAGCGAATGTATTCATTGGAGGAACGGGTGCTTTGTGGCTTGTTCGCTTGTTTCGGTAACAGTTGAAGAATGCAATTCCATGAGCAAAATGGCCTTGGCATGACCATTGAATGCGAGTGGCTTGTAATTGAACATGGTGAATTGTAGTTTACACAGTCACGTTTGAGCTTATGATTGGCTATTCCAGAGGAAAAGAAGAGGTGGCTTGCAGCAGACGGGCTGTTTGTTGCAGGGATATTGCCAGGGTCAGGTTGTCAGGGTCAAAGCACTGAATTGTGTGAAGGAAGCGATATTTGAGGCATTGCTTATGAGGTCTTGTCATGAGTGCAGCTAAACTCAGAGCATTAAGGAAATTTGTGCGCAACTCGGCGGGTGGTGCTGCTAAATCTCATCTGTGGACTGGCATCTTTGAACGTGCTGTTATCACAGCTACTGCAATCAAGTAAAGAAGTATACTCTATTTTAATAAACGCAAGTCACAGAATGAAATGTATTCCCAGAAAGCGTCATGAGAAATAACCAAGACTGTTTATCAGGCGCTAAAGTAATAGTCAACGTGTTCTTCGCGTTCACATCTTGACATACAGTACACTTGTAGAATGATATATACTGTATGTCCCTGAAATCTGGTGATCAGCCAATCACACTTACTGAACCATGCAACAAAGACGGCAGCTGGGTGCAGTTCACAGCGCGATAGCAACAGAGCGTCAAAATCGATAGATCAGAAACGGCCGGGCGAAAAGCAGTCAACATATTATGGCTGTCTCGCTTAGCTCAACAAAAGCAACCACAATAGTAAGCAGTTCCTGAATCTTCCGCAATGACGCTGTTGGATGCAGGACCCTGAAGGTCAGCCCGCCAGTACTGTCAGAGCATATGGTTTCACAGACCCTGCCAAGAGACAAATTGTTAGAAATGCAGTTGTTGTGAACAGACACTTTTGGAGGTAATAAATGTGGCTAAATGCGCAGAAAGAAAGAGCTACGTCACCTGAGTGAGGAGCTTCTCTCCATCGCAAGTACGGGTAAACTGAATAAAATACAGAGAGGGAAAACCCCATTCCCGAATGCCTTGGTGATAAATCTCGAGCGACGCAGTCACTAGCTTCTTTACATCACTTACTCACATGATTTGCATTCACAGGCGGATCGTCATGGGACGGATCAATATTCATCCCGCTACTGCGGCTCTCAGCCATTCACTTTGTTCATCCCAGACACTCAATGCAAATTAACATGCTAATGGCTGTACCGGTAAACTAATTGCCAATGATTTGCCATGCCATGCCATTCCACTTCGTATCTTGGCAATACTTCTCGAGTGCGATAGCCTTGGTAGCGAGTGTTAGACAAAGCCGCCAAAGGTCATCTTGCTTTGGGATTCTTTGTTCCAAACGGGGTGTTTACCATTTGGCGTCCCACATCATCTTGGTTCCATACATCGCGGTAAGAGAAAACTTCTGGCACGCCGATAAAATAGCTTTACAAAATGATTGAATGAATGGCTCTCCCGATCTTCAATTTCTCTAACTCTGCATCATACGAAAATAGGGCCATTGCTTTGCCGAGCGCGGAGTTCTTTGTTGCTTCTGCTGGCGGCAAGTCCGTCAATGACTTTATTGATAAATTCAACCAAGAGCTCTTTGTGCCAATTCGACGAAAATAGCCTGGATGTCCTGACAATGATTTGAGCCCCAGGTCGATAATTTAATTCTTTGTTCCAAGATACGACATCGCCTTTCAACTTAATCAAACATTATGGATTCCGCTGATTGAAGGGTAAGTCCGGAACTCGGAATTCAATTACTTGAATTCATAAATCGCATCGCTACCCCACCATTCTATGCCCTCAATTTAATCATCACAAGACTTCAACTGTTCCAGTCATTAAACCAGCCATACTATAGACTCAGCGTCGTTGTATATGTTCTTGTTTTCACACCAGCAAAATGTATATTTCTCAACAGCCTATTTCTCCACTCCCTCCAAGCTATGAAACTCCCCATCCCGGGCCAGGAAGACTTAGTACTTGCACAGCGGAACCTGACATCAATGAGGAGCTTGACACCAACAACGAGTCCCCAGCATCGCCACGACGAGAGCTCATCAATCTCTATTGGAAAGTTGTAATTACCTTGATAATACTTTTCTTCATATTCGCCCCTACACGTCCTGCCAGTCTAGCAAGGCTGGATGAGGATGTCACCCTCCAAATGGCCCATCGCATGAACAACCTTGCTGTCCCATGCCCCGAGGATCTGGCAGTTGATACCCGATTCAATCCGCGTCCCAATCCAAAAACCCTTGCGGCGCTCAAGGATTTCGAGAAGCTTCCTCAGGAGTATTTAAGACAAGGCCACACACTGTACTGCAGTCTGATGAACCCGGATTCCTCTTGGCCCAATGACTTTCGTTACATCTATACACTGCCCGAGGACACTGCCAGGTTCCTTTTACTTGAGATCAACAGGTCTGTGGTTAATCAACCTGTCGTTTCCCCAGTCTTTGAGCGAAGCAGACGAATATCTCTTGTTGAGAAGGAACGGCGTCACAGATTGGCGAGGATCATTGAACGAAAGATTGAGGAATCGTTTATTCAGAATGGTCTTGATTCCTTGAAGAAGTAGTGAGTGGGACTGTTTGTTTATCTGGCGGCTCTGATTGAGCCAATGTTTTTCTAGATTAGACGAGAATAAGGCAAGAAATCAGGTTGGAGCGAAAGGGGATACAGAGATAGGAAGATTGTAAGAAGTTATGTATAAAGGGTAACTATAATTCAAGCTTAGCTTCCTGGAAGATTCTGCATCACCTCTTGGGCTTTTTCTCCATGAAAGAGACTTATTAGATAACTAATGGCATAAAATTGAGATGGTGAAAATTCATTCAGAAAAAGTTGAAATACTAGAATAGTTTTGCGAGCTTGAGTTTGACGTGTTCGGTAAAGATTGGGGATGGTATTTTCGGTCTGGACCTTCACCGGGCGAGAATTAAGGTTGATTGTCGCCAAGCTGCCCTGTGGCGTGTCCCTTTCGTGTCGTCAGTGACAGACGTGTGGCGATTAAAACGTGGCGCAACCTTTTCGCACAGGGCATCCCAGCCTGGACACCAAGGGCTTTACCTAGTAAAATGAAGGCGCTGTTCTCCCATATTGTTGCTCGTAGACTACTTAATTCAAAGACTTGCCTTTTAAAGGCCGTCCCAGTAACTGCGTGGTTTCGGTCAATTGTCGGTTGTGCTATAGCGCTTCGTCAATTATGCGTCAAGACAAAACAACCTCTGAATAAAAGAGAGTTATTATTGATAGAATTGAAAACAATATCATGTGTGCCTTTGAATCCTTATAGTGAAACAAATCTACTTCACTTTTTGACAAGCAGAGTCATGCGAGCGAAGAAGTGAATGTCTACTGTCAAAGTACCGTTTTTGTCAAGCCGGTGACTTCTATTCACAGCTACAAACAAAGAGAATATATTCACATGGCGACAAAGACTGGTAGATATCAAACAATAGTATATAAAGTGCTAATTAAATGGTCTGCAGTTTAATCTCTTCTACTATTACAACACCGACGACATCTCTTGCTCATCTAAAGTAATACGCAATTATGCCTTACAACTCTGAAAAGAACACTCGTCTTCGCGCTCGACAGCTACAGCTCCTCCACGTGCTGCACAAAGATATCCCATATCCCTACGCAGACCAGATCACAAGTGAAGACATTGTATTGGCCAATGCGCTTGAGCCCTGCTGGACGCACAGCCTCGCGTCGCCCAAATATGTTCTCACCTATCCTTGGGAGTGGGTTACTAAGAAGGGATCACTTGCTGCTGTGCTTCGCAGTTTCCGTGTAAAGGCCAAGGAGCTGCTCGATGCTCAGCCGCTGCTTGATGAATCGGATGGCGAGGTGTAACCAGACGTAAACGGTGCGATGTAACGTTTTCAGAAGAAAAGGTTGCATGAAGTCCTAATGAGTCAAAGGGGGATATGGAATGGCACGAGCTTTGACGAGATGGTCGAGGAGCAAAGATACAACTCTTTCCTCTATCTAAGTAAGCTCAACTAAGTTTCGGGATAGATCTCAACTGACCAGTTTCGAGAGTGTGCTTAGGCCACCTCCAGCCAACAGATTAAGCAGGTTGAGGATGCAGTCTCTGGCTAGCGAACATAAAGTGGTAGCCTCTGAAGGCTTGAGGAGTCTTGTGATGCATACTGGAGTAGCATGGATACATGTCATAGATTGCCTGCTGATTGATAGTTAAAGCTTATAATATCTTAATAAGATATATTAAGTTAATATACTAAAAAATATTAATTAACTTTAGGCTTCTAAAGGTAATATATATATAGCCTCTATAAAAATAAATCTCTTAATTAAAATTAAAATAATATACTTTTATAATAATTTAATTAATAATTTTATTAATAATTATTAAAATATAAAAAGTTAATTTAATTTTTTATTATTAAAAATAAAATAAAAATTTATGTAAAAAGATTATAAATTAAAAACTATAAAAATAATACTTTTAAGTAATAAAATTACTTTTTAATTATTAAGTAATAGCCTTTAACTATAATATAATTATAAAAATAATTAGTTTTTTTTAAATTTATTAATTAAAGATTATAAATCTCTTTAAAGGCTTATTAAAGACCTTTTTAAAAGATTTAATAAATATATTTTTTTAATTAATAAATAATAAAAAAGGTAATTTTATAAAAATTAAATTTATAATTTTTAGCTATTATTACTTTACTTTTAAGTTTATAATAGGCTCTTTAATATAAATATTTTTTATAAATTAAAAAATATAATTAAAAAAACTAATTTAAAAGGTTAAATAAAAAGAAAGTCTTTTTAAGAAGACCTTTTTAATAAGCTTAAAAAGCAGTAAGTATTAACTTTAAAGCTTATTTATTAAGTATATAATAATATAAAAAAATAAGTAAATTTAGCTTTTAAAATAAGTAGATAGACTTTAATATAAAAGCTTAATCTTCTAGATATAGCTATTAATAAAGTTATATATAGTATAAATAAATACAGTTAAAATTATATTAAGTTCCCTTAAAGAGGGATAGATCGCCTGCTTAATGAATAAATATCTATGACATATATGCATGCACTTAAGCAGATAGGTAGAATACGCTTTGCTTCTTCTTGATTACTCATAAATGACCACGAATGAGCTGATATGTTGTACTTGAAATTCAACATCTGAAAATAGCCGTGTACGGGCCGAGCTACTCCAGTTATAGTCCGTGCGCCACACAAACAAGAGCAAACTTAGAGAAGAAGAGAAAAAACCCTCAGTGTGCAACCCTTTATTATTGCAACTCGCGACTTAATGTGACCGCAATAATGGACACAAACCTCGAGCTTTACAGGAGTATACTACATTTTGGGCCCAAGGACCGCCGCCAACGTATGTAACATCTTCCGAAAGAGGAGTTAATCCGGGTTAAGACTCTAGTTGAAAGAGAGCAATGGATCCAACGGCTTAAGGAATTAGTCGATGGCCGGGATCTTGTTAAACTGGCTCTTACCGATCCTCATAAGATTCAAGAGAACCCGCCTCTCCAAAATGCGCTGCTTGGACGGGCTTGCTATCTTGTTGATGAGAATAGCATGGTGAAGCGAATTTCAGAAGGTCTGAGGATGAATGGCGAATCTTTGATCAACAGTGTCGCAAGCTTTGATGAAGGTTACTATCCTCCTATAACTAAGGATACTTGGATCTTGGTCTATTGCGACTTGTTCTATAGTGATGGAAATAATACCACTTTGCTTGAAGTTTACACGTCACGGCTTCAAGAGGAAGAGCTGCAGACCCGGAGTGAACAAGTCAGGGAAGTGGCTCGACGCGATATTATGAAGCTGGCTCGCAGGAATGCCAAGTGGATGATTCCTGCCCTTGGGCGACTTTCTGATGAAGAATTGTCTCATATTGAGGACAGCTTCAGCGACACTTTGCACGAGCTCTAGAAGCAGGTATCCCACCCGCCACCAAAGTGGATTCAGCATATCCTGGATGCCCAACAACCATGGGGTTTCACCTATTACAAATCAAAAGAAGTTGAAGAGAAGTATGGCCATACATGGGAGGACATGTGGATCATGATCACGGATATGCCTCAGCAATCTTGGTCTGGCATCCATTGCCAAGGGAAGGTAGATGAGTTTAAAGGGTTGTACACGGAAGACTGGGCTGTTCTGCCAACTTATAAAGGCTTGACCGAAGAAGATGCTTTTCGCAAGTAAGTGACATTGAGCAACTGAAATGTAAGTCGTACTGATCATTGAGCAGACATTTCTGTGATCACAGGAAATCTCTTTCGTCTCCTGGGGTCTTACAGAACACATTTATCATCATTCCGATTGAGCAAATTCCCAATGATCCCGACAGTGAAGATCTGGATCCATGTTGGGTCTGGGCATATGATGCGTATTGGGATAACACTTCGGACGAAACCATATGCAACGGTGAGAAATACCAAGGCCGCATCAAAGTACCCCTCTATGCACTTGGAGGTTGGTTTTTTGCCGCCCGTTGGGAGGACGGGGGCGTAAGTCTTCGAGAGATGTGGCTCAAGGCACAGACAGAAGAGGACAATTGATGGATCTGCCATTCAAAGGTCCTGGAGGATTGGGATCATGAGCCGTATGTTTAATATTAGCATAATAGCGCGTCTAAGGCAGGACATTATCGTCAATAGATAGCCACGTTTGAGCAATGAGGTAACGTGAGCAATACAAGCATTATCCGCCAGCTGTATCGATTCTATCAAACACTTCCAACTTGAAGAAGCTTCGGTCTGGAAACATGGTTAGGTTTTGTGTAAACGCGGCCTTCTCGCGCTTGTGCGAGGCCAAGTCCCATTGAAACGGCCAGTTCCATTCCTTTATCACATAGTCAAGGTCTTGGGCCAGCTCGAGGTCAAAGACCTCCTCTGATGTATCAACAGAATGACAGCGGGACTGACCTTATGTTCAAAATGTCAACAGTTACGACAATGGCTCACTACTATGAGCCCATTTTCTATTTCGTTCATAATAGCCAAGTCTCACTTAGAGCATATCATGTCACAAGATGTGAAAGGGACAACCTCATGTGTTAAGCATTGGAAAAAGGAGAGATGATGTTCTTAGCTAGCTATAACATTCTTGGTCTTGGTTGTAAAGACCTCAGCCACTCCTTTTCCTCCACATATGTCTCCTAGCTGACCGCTACATGCTACATTGCACTCCTCCATACTAGTCGTCTTAGCTCCAGGTGTCATTTCCCTACCGCAAGTGCAGAGATTGCCCTCCCAGAGAGCAAAGAAGTCAGATTTCTTGGTCACGGTGCACAGACTTGCGCACGCGTCAACAGACATCTCATCGGGAGACTCTATAGTGTCACCACCTGTAGTACCGCGTATAGCTTGCTTGCTCCACGAGTAGCAGCCCAGACTAGCGTACTGAACACGCAACATATCCTGATCCCCAAACACTTCAATAGCATCCTTACCGCCGCAAATGTTTGTAGTGTTACCGTTACAGTGCACGTTGCACTTGGAGTCGTCAATGATCTGACTATCCATACGAAGCTGATTGTCGCAGAAACACGAGTCGCCGTTCTGGATTCCCCAAACGGTCCAGCCCTGTAGCAAACAATACGACTGACAAGCTACGATAGACATGGGCTTGACGTGCTGTGCGTCGGCTAGAGTCAGGACAGAGCGATTGGTAGTATCCGCCTCGCGGGCAAAGCAACCGAAGCGTGTATGCGGAGGGATGGGCTTGAGGTCTTGTGTCAAGACTTCCTTGGTAGGACCGACACAGTACGTCCGTCCAGGAACAAGATCAGAGGTACAGCTGCCTTCAGAAACGGAAGGATTGGCCTGTATGAAGAGAGGAAGACTGATGTGATACTGGACTAGCACTCGAGCGCAGTCATCACCCTTCTGAACTGTATACCATCTCCCGCAGCCTTCAGTCGTATTTGTAGCGAGAGTAGCACCACTGGGAGGAGGAACAGCCTTGTCAGCGTACTCAGAGTATGCCGGGTCTGAATTAGTGGTGTTGACGTCGTGATCATACTCTCCGCCGGGTGGCGTAATGCAGATGACTCTACCGAGAATATTAGTGGCGGACTGGAGATTCCCACAAAGCTCATGAACCCAGGGGTTGAGCAGACGGATGTCATCCTGATGAATGCCTGCGAAATAGGCGACTGACATACACGTGTCCTTCTCCTGCAGCTTGTATGTCTTACACTGGAGCGGCAGGCAGATAGACACGCCCTCCACCATGTCGGTGCAGTTGAGTATAGCTGGGTTACCGATGAAGATGGCTGCAGCAGAGACGCTGTACTGGAGAGCTAGAGAGTCACAGGTGTCGCCGTCTTTGGTCGTGTGCGTGACCTCAGAAAGACAAAAGGGTGGCTCGGAAGGTTCTGATGGAAAGGGAGAATCTTTGGTGGTAGTGGGTACGTTGGACAGGGAGCATCGCTTGACTGCTTTCTTGAGAGCATCCTCATAGAAAGGATCTCTGTTGTAGTAGGAGAAGGGACTGGCTTGCATCATCTTGAGCCGGCCGACGTAGCAGTCGGAACATAGTTCGTTGGTTGGCATTTTGTCAATGCTCTCAGAAATGGTGAAGTTGTAGATGATATCTGCAGCATGTTAGAACAGCAACAAGTACCACGAGGTGTTGGAGATATTTACCGTTGCAGTATTTACCAGTCTTCTTGTCGATTTGGCATGTCTCGTTGATACCCTGTGAGACGAAAGAACCCAAGACACCTGCTGCAGCACCATTATGCCATGTAGCATTACCGCAGTAGGTATCAACAGCTGAACGCCAGTCCGATGTAGATCGTGCACAGCCCTCGTCGCAGACAGACTCGACATCAACGTCCCTGGGGAGGATTCCATGGTATGAAGGTAACGTCCATTGATCTGTATATTTGTCGCATCGCACCAGAGCAGTAAGCGCATTCTGGCAGGCCTCAGGGAATCTGTCAATGTCAAGCGTGTTTTCGGAATGGATCCTGTAGCCCTCGAAGTTGCGCTGTCCGGTGATGTTCTTCGAACCTCCAAGCCAAGCCAGAATTGAAGAAGCAAACCCGTTTCTGTTTGGCTTGCCCAGCGTAGGAACTCCATTGAGGGGGCTGACCATCTCGATACTGCCGAGCGTGACGAGATTCTGAACCCAGACATCATAGCTCTGCTCCGTATAGAAGATCTTGTCCTGGCAGTCGTGCCTCCCAGAGTTGAGACATGTCTGATCGTAACGGTTGAAGAAGGAGTAAAGACCAGCACTCAGAACGTGGACTGCTGACGAGTCAATGATGCGTAAAGCCCAGGCCATAGCACAAGACTTGGGGGTCTTGGTACAGTTGTGGAACTCAGGATCGTTAGGGAAAGCGCCTGGTTTGAAAGGCGCTGGTGCTTCTGGAAAAGACTGAAAGTAGGGGGTTTCAGTCTGAATGAGGCCCATGACAACGTTCTGCGCACCAGAGAGCTGGTACTGGTACAGGACACAGTGTTCGACTGATGTACCCCAGAGCCAGGTTGGACCCTTGCTCTCGATGAGCATCCCTCGACCAACGTAAATGTCAACTTGGGTCTGGTCGGCAGTATCAAAGTCATGATCTGCTGTCCACATCCAGACGTTCTCGAAGTAACCGGACGATTCGGGTGTCAGGTGAAGCATAAGGGACGCTGCGACACAGTTTGGATTGACCTTGCCAGATAGCTTGGGGCAGTCCTTGACTGTGAGATCTGTTCCCGCTGCACCTCCAACTCTGAAGTGGGTATCTAGAAAAGAATTTCAGCCGGGATATTCAAGAATTTCATTATGGGAAGGGAAACGTACCCCATAGACCTGCCGAGCCTTGGCCAGACTCGTGTACATTCCACTCCATGATGATGGCACCAGCCGTAGCTCCCTTGACAGTCATCATCATATTTTGGATCTCGACAACACCAACCTGGCCCGGAAGGCCTACACGAACAGCGACACGAGGCTTGAGGGCGTCGGCAAACTTGGAGCCAGTAGCCATGATCTGGGGCCAAGCCTGCCCGATAACCCGCGAACCAACTGGAATTTCAACGGTGTCTGTGATGATATACACACCAAATGGAACATATACAATCGCAGACATGTTGGCGGCAGCCGAAAAGAGGTGTTTCAGAACAGCTGTGTCATCAGTCTTGCCATCACCTTTGGCACCATACGCTTTCGCATCGAGGATCTGACTGAAGCCTAGGTCTTCATACTTTGGGCGGCGCCGAGTGAAGAACTGCTTTCGTCCGCCAGTGACGAGAGAGTCGTTTCTCACTGGGCTGTCGAGATTGGCGCCATTGTGGAAGGCGGTCGTACCGTTGGCGCTGGTGACTCTGCCGAAACCCCAAGTGTCGACATTCACAGTTCCTTTGCCGCCACGAAGCAGCACCTGGTTCTTGAAAGTGTCTTGGACGATGGTGTCGACGTTTTAGAAGCCAGAATTACTGAGTAGCAAAGCGGTGGAGTTGTCGGACATGACAGAGGTTGGGACTGCGACTTTGACGTAATGGAAGCGTAGGTCGGTCAAGTGAAGAGAACCGATTCCCTGGCCAGTACTCATAGGCTAGGAATCCTTAGTAACAATTTATGAGCGAGGTTATAGTCAAGAGAGCTTACCCCTCCTGCGCCACCAACAATGGTGAGACCGGTGTTGCAGTTGTCAACGACAATGTTCTGCATGGTCCATCCCCAATCCCAGTGGATCTGAATAGCCGTCTCGGCCTCTTCGAAGTAAAGGCTACTGGCCGTGAACTGTTGATTTCCCATGTACGCTCTAGTAATCCAAATGTTAGTGAAGAGGGATCAAAGTGATGTAGACTGATTTAATCAACTCGCCCGAACTTTCCTCCGACAAAGTACAAGTCGGAAAGGAAGCCACCACTCCCGTTCTCCATGTAGATGCCCTGGAGTTACCGTCAGCTAGTTGCTATTGCCAAAGCTTCATGGAAGCACTTACCTGCTGCGTCGTCTTGGGGTCATCCTTGAACTTTGTCATGTAAAAGTGGATGTTTTCGAGTGAAGTACCTTGCGCAACTTGCCAGTGAATTGCACAGACTTGCGCATTCGCAGGAGTTGGGCGGACATCAATGATGAAGTTGCGGACACTCCGAAGAAAGTTGTTCTGATTCAGGTACCTAGAGATCCATGTTAGCTTGT
This sequence comes from Fusarium chuoi, assembly GCA_022627125.1. Taxonomy (NCBI): domain Eukaryota; kingdom Fungi; phylum Ascomycota; class Sordariomycetes; order Hypocreales; family Nectriaceae; genus Fusarium; species Fusarium chuoi. The sequence goes on along the minus strand of JAJALE010000834.1, from coordinate 160,570 downwards.
GACGTACTCGCCTGTAGGAAATATTAACATTCGGAGGTCTCTCCTGTATAAACCTGAGTTATTGAGTTAGATCCACGCATTCCATAAAACTGTCCATAGTACTTACGTTGGAAGTGATAACACCGAGACCGACAAAACTTGGTGCCGCGATAATGGTAGGAAGATCAAGTGGCTGTACTTGTGAGATAGGTCGGTAACGAGGGGGCACAGGATATAACTTACATTGCCAATCATTTCCGTGTTGTAGTACTGGATGATAGAAGAACTGACTTTGTATGTACCTGGAGGGAGGTATACAGTTGCCGGGTAGATGCGAGGCCTCACAATCTCCCTATGTCAGTTGCGTGAAGGACGAGAGGAAGATTTCGACGATCTTCCCAAGTTCCTCAGCAAGATCAAGAGTGCGCTGAAGCGAAGCGGTGGTCGTAGCGGTCCCAGTATCGCTATTCCTGCATCATACTGGTATCTTCAGCACTTCGATCTCGAGAAGTTCTCAAAGTACGTCGACCACTTCAATGTCATGACATATGACTTCCATGGTGCTTGGGATACTCCAAATTCATTGCTCGGTAACCATCTCAACTCTGACACCAACTTGACTGAGATCAAGGATGCCTTTGACCTTCTTTGGCGTAATAATGTAGACCCTGATCATGTCAACATGGGACTCGCATTCTATGCTCGCACCTTCATTGCCTCCAGCACCGGCTGCATGTCTCCTGGCTGTCTCCTAGATGCTGGTGGTCCTGCAGAGCCTTGTGCCGATGCTGTTGGTGTCATGTCCAACCCCGAAATCATGCGTAAGCTTGGCGGCAAGATTGGTTCGGGCGACCTGGACAAGACTGCAGCCATCAAGACTCTCGAGTTTGGTAGTACGTGGTTGACCTACGACGATGTCGATACCCGGAAGCTCAAGCTGGATTTTGCTAGCAGTCAATGTCTTGGAGGTGCCATGGTCTAGGCTATCAGCCAAGGCACTTCAGATGGTAAATTCTCGAAGCAACTGCAGGAGGCTACCGGCTATAAGTCTAAGGGTGTATCAACGTTTAACAAAACTAACTCTCTCGGTGGTTGCGTCTTTAATGAAACCAGCGAAAGCGAAGCCAACACCGATGTTAGCGGTGATCAATGCAAATGGACCAATTGTCGAAAAAGGGGTAAGGGTTGCGCTGAAAATTGGAGCGCGGTTGAAAACCAATCTTCTGAAAGGTTGACGGACCTCATGACTGATGATACTGGATGCGATGACGACGAGGAGCGAACATTATGTTGCCCGGACGGGATCAAGCATCCAACCTGCGAGTGGAAATTCTACAACGTTGGACACTGCATCCCTGGGTGAGGCCCAACGTCAGGATTCGAAGTTGCCTCGTCCAAGAGATCGTGCAGTAGCGGGTATGCTCAAACCGCGTGCTTCAAGGGCGACACAGAAGGTCTAGATGTCTACCGCCAGTACAAGTGGTATGAGTCGGAGACAGACTGCGCCAGAGATGGAGGCGATAAGCCATGTGGATGGGACGTTCATTTCGACTCACTGCTCGTTAAAAGCTGGGATGGTAGTGGTGACCAGACCTGCTATGACAAAAAGGGGCACAGAGGACAGAGACCACTCCGTGAAAATACCAGAGACGAAGACAACCCACACTTCAGCAACTGCCACTGATCTGACGATTACAGATTGGGTGTCACCGAGACAGTCAGTACAGGGACCTGCCGTAGCAGCTGCCCAAACGGCAAGGTCAAGGTGTCCCTGAACTCCAAAGACAACGACTGCGGGAAGGGCAGCTCGGCCTATTGTTGCGATGTCACAGCGTCCTACGACGACAGAGATATCGACCAGGACAACTTGGAAGACTTGATCAAAGAATGGGTCGAGAATCCAACGTGCCCCAATATCAAATTCTCTGGCCTCGAAAAGGGCAAGCTCTCGTCGCGCTCTTTGGATGCCATGGCCTTTGGTCCTGATGGGCAGTTGCTTGACCTGACTAAACGAGAGAGCCTTCATAAGATGTCAGCGGGAATGGCCATGGTACTTATAGTCCAACAGGTTATGCAGGCGCAAAACAACTCTCACGCGACCAGGGAGTATCGGGCGCTGCTGGACAAAACCTTGTCCAAGAAATGGAAGCATCTTGTCAGCGCCACCTTCGCGGGGACGCTTCTTCTCCTCCAAGACACAGTCTCGGCTTTGGAAGTAGCCTGGATCTGGTTCTGTGGTGTTGATGAAGAGGAGGAATGGGAAGAAAGAAAGGCCAAGGCCAATTCAAGTCAAATAGTGTTGAATGGGACCTACTGCGCCATCCCATCGCTCGAGCTTACGATCCCTCGTCGCGTCAAGATCCACGCGACAAACCAGACGATGATGACCTCGAAAAGATCTTCGGACCTATCGGTCCTCTTGGCCATTCAGTGAGATGCAATGGCCATCCGAATGGACCGACAAGAGTCTTGACAGGAGAGGATCTGGCAAGAAGCGTGATTTCTCCCCTATGTGTCCCGATATGACAACCACGCGGGTAATAACTTCAGAGCCATACCCTAATGGAGACAATGGAGACTTCTTCGCAAAGAAAACCGGCGATAACAAGAGGTACTGGGTTGACAACATCGGCGGTGATTGTGTTAATGCCATTGTGAGGGATGAAGGTACCCCTCCACCCAACCCCCTCCCTGCCAAATGGGTTTTTGAGTAGCAAGGGCCCTTTCTGATCCATATTTCCCCAGACGTGCTGACCAGATGCAAACGGCTGAACATATTATCGAGCTCCAGACGGTCCCTATATTCATGGAATACACAATGGGCGTCCGAAATAAACTGAACGGCAAGCTAAGTACTTCCGGGCTTATCAAGGAAGTACCGTACAACACAAATTCTCAATCGCATCTACCTTGTGGCGTTTGGATCAATGACTTTCAGTATGGGTTTTTGGCATGGAACAACAGACATAAGGACACTCCACAGACATCTTTGTTCAAACTACTGGGCTCAACTTCCAACGCCAAGTACATGGTTAATTGCGAGTCCAAGTTCAACGGCTTGAAGGGCTCGGTAGGTTCTTTTCTCTTTTTACTTGGCCTGTGCCTTCATTTTTCTAACTTATCAATCCATAGCTTTGGGATTTCGATGAGCCTGTCGGTCCGAGGAACTGGAGAGATAGTTACTCTGCCACCGACGACGATACTGTGAAACACGCTATGGAACAGTTGATGCTTGTAAGTCAACATGGTTGTGAAGCTAGGCGCGCGGCATACTGACACGCTTGCCAGCTTGAACAAATCTTTCCTTATCTCAGAAGGCAAGACATAAACGACAAGCTCAAGGCCGCCAATAAAGACGTTATAGCATTGCTAGACGAATTTGAGGCCCTCTACCGAACGACACATAACGCTGGGTCTTTGGGTCTAACCGACATGTGGCGCAACTTCATGACTGAGCTACTGGAAAAGATGCAAAAATGGGCCAAAACATGGTTGAGCTACCGGATCGACATACTCAAGAGAAACATAGAAGGTGAGTACAGAAGTAGGGTAGCGCATACTGCTCTGCAGTTGGTGAATACGCTAGCTCATGCGGCCGCTGTCGTTTCCCAGAACACAATGTACGCCCACTAGTTCTCGATCGTCCTGCATCAAAACAGTTATAATTAGGTGGTCTAGGTAGTCTAGAAATTCGGAGACGAGCAGGCAAGAATTTTCTGGCCTAATTGAATGGAGTAGAAGAGTGGGGAATCGAAAATTGAATCAAATATCAATGCATGCATGAGTCAGAGCTTCCTATTTGCCTAAGGTAGGCATTGATTGATCCACATCACATGTTGGGGTTTTTATCCGTTAAAATAAAACATGCCACTAATCCAATCCCCTCCATCCCTCACAATTCACGCACTCATAGCCTCATCTATACCAACACAGCACGGCTGAACGCCCTGTCCGTCACCAAAATGGACCCGAATTTGCAGCTCTATAGGAGCTTAATACATCTTTCATCAACCGCGCGCAGTCAACGTCTCCAACATCTTGCCCCAGAGGAATACGTCAGGGTCAGGGTAATCGGCGAAAGAGAGCGGGAGGCCCAGAAGCTGGAGGAGCTCATTGCAGGCCGGGACCTCGTCCAAGTCGCCTTGAATGATCCATCCCAGATTATTGCCTGTACACCGCTGAAATATGCCCTGCTTGGCCGAACCACCTACCAGTATGACGAGGACAGGATAGTTGAACGTATCGCCAACGGCGTCGCAAGAGCGAGTTCGACCTTGGTCAGTTATATCGCAAATTTTGATAAAAGCCCTCAGCCTTTACGCTTAGATGCCTGGAAGCTAGTATACTGCGATATATATCATGTCGATGGGGGCGATGCTACGCTACAGGAGATCTACGAAGCACGCCTAAAGGAAGAGGAACTTCAGACGCCTGCCGCCCGAGCCAGAGAGCTTGTGCGAGATAACGACCTCAAGCGGGCTCGAAGGAATGCCAAATGGATGATTCCAGCTATCGAGGGACTTTCAGAGGACGAGAAAATGGGTTGGGCGGATAAAGATCCAGGCCTAATGGGCCGACTCTACGGACAGTTAAGACTCGTGATTGAGAGCTTCGATCAAGAGAAAGTAATTGGTGAAGTCGAACAGCGCAAGATGATGGAAATTCAACAAGAAATCTCAAAACTCCTTTCGGAACCTATGAACTACCAAGACATCCTAAAAGGGGTTTGGAAACGGGTTTCGCCTGCGCCGCCTCCATGGCTACAACATATCCTACAGACTGGTGAACAATTCGGGTTTGTCTACTATAGGTCTAGAGAATTGTACCAGACGCGCTATAACTGGAACTCAGTTTGGAGTCGAATTAGGTATACCAGTTCGCCATTGAGGGTAACCTGGGGTTGTATCCATTGTCAAGGTAGAGACAACTGGATGAAGTTGAGTTCGCTCTCAATTGAGCATTGGCCTGTATTCTCTCCTGATGAGGGCATGACTGAGGATGAGGACCTTCGAAAGTAAGTTAAAGAATCCTCGTACTGAGGACAATAGACTTACTAATTACTTGTTAGGCACTTCAATAAATACTGCGAGGAGAATCGTTCCAGAACCGAAGAGGATGAAAAGAAGAAGAAGAAGAAGAGAAAGAGGAAGGACACAGAGGACAATGAGAATGTGCTGTCCCCTGGAATTCTACGCAATACTTTCATTGTCATTCCTATCGAATTCGTTTCCGGCAATCTCAACATTGAGGAAGGTGATTTTTATGATCCTTGCTGGGTTTGGGCATACGACGCAGACTGGGACGGTTCAGAAGAAGAGACGGTCGTCGATGGGGAGACGTACCAAGGTCGCGTCAAGGTGGCTAAATGGTCGCTTAACTCCTGGTTCTATGCTGCTCGCTGGGAAGGAGTAAGTCTCCGGGATATGTGGCTCAAAGCGCAGCAGCATCCACAGAAGTACTGGATCTGTTATACAAAGGAATTAGAAGAATGGGATCACGAGCCGTTTGTTTAGCTTTGAGCTCGTGAAGGGCCGGATTTTAACTATACTCAAGTTATTACTAAGATAGCGAGGCAGGCATCCCTAGGCATTCATAGACTTTGGTTCCATGACTCAGCAAAACATTCTCTCATTTTTTTTTTAAAAGGGGTTGAACCAAGATGAAGAATTCGGTAAGGTACGTCGATTATTGACTATCTTGCTTTATTAGCAATCTATTGCTTCAGTTATGACAGAAAGACTAGATTAATTATAATACATGCTCAAATAGATAAACGCACTCCTGAATCTATCTATTTATGGTCATTACATTATCGCGAGTTGACGATTAAAGATTCACCATGTTCCAATTCAACGGAAGATTACCCGGTACCTAGTCGATTTATGAGCCATGTCATCTTTTCTCACGTGATCGGTCACGCGCCCTAGGTAGGTGCGGGGATGTAACCTTGAAAACCCCTCTTGGGCACTCGTGCACCAACAGAATATCAACAACCAGCCATGGTAAGAACTGTCCATCAAATATCGGTATTTAGTGAACTAATATTAATTGACAGGAGGTTCAACCGTTTGACCAAGAAGCCTTTGACGCCGCCGCGAAAGAAGAGAGCACTGATGAGATTAAGGGTACCGGTCAAACCATTCACTGGAGAAATTGTGATCGTGCATTCCAAAAGAAATGTCAAGGCGGAGTTTGGTTGGGCATGTCTAAGGAGGGAGGTTGGGTGAAGGTCGATCCGGGCTTTTCTGTTTATTTTATCCGGGGTTCGAAGGGCGAGGTCAGAACGGCAGATGCGGCATAAGCGCCATTGATGATGAGGTCGGTTTGCAGGGATCATCATTGGTAGACTTCTAATTGTATTCATCGGCTTGCAAAGTCCAAAAGTGGTCAGTGGTCTCGTAAGTGATGACCTCAGTCTTGATGTAATCCAGTGCCTGGTATTTAACCCGAATGCCAACACCGTATGACTACACCGTGACGCCTTCACTCAAAGACCTCTCATCAACTATTGAGTGATGGCCACATGTGCCTGCGTGAAGATCGACCGAACTAGTTTCCGGACACGAGCTCTTGTTTGGGTCGCGAGCTCTGCGGCTGTCCATCTGAGGCCGTCAAGTATTTGCAACGCCAAAAGGGACCATCCCAATCATACCCTCAATGTAGTGCATATTTGCTTCCTCCCGAGCCTCAAGTGTCTCTCAAGACTTACTCAAATGTAGTTATTATAAACTTCATGCACTAATGTAGTATGTTTTATAAAACGGTTTAGCTTCAGGAACAGGAATCTAGATGCTACCCAAAACGACTTTGGTTAGGGCCGATGGTGCAGGTGTGAGGGAGAGTTTCGCCACAAACGGCCCCGAATTGCGGAGTGACAAGCCCGGATCCGACCATCCCGACGAACTTATCCTAAATTAGGTCAGCTGTTTTTTTGGGTTTTTAATTATTTAGAACAGTTGCTGGCTCGAGAAATGCATTCATAGAGACAAGATGAAGACGCTGGTGATTGAACAGCTTAGAATTAGTTGGAGCTGGAAATTGGACGGGTGGATTGTCGAAACCAAAGGTAGATCACTTGTTGAAGTTCCAAGATCGAGGTGCAAGGTCTGCCAAGAAATCAGGATGGCAAATGGTTGGTCAATCGCCTGGCGCTAAGCCAATCCTGATGCTTCAGAGCTTGACCACCAGCAAGCCCACTAAAGGCCCTGGAACTCTGCGCACTATTGAGGTCGTGCTGCTGTTCAGACAATACAACAACATGACTGCACGACGATTGAGATCAGCTGTCAACACAACCCGCTTGTGTGCACTCCCTTCCTAACACGTCACAGGTAGCTTGGGAAGTCTCATCATTCAACCTTAAGCTTCTGTCCTGCAGCTCTCCTTTTGCCAAAATCTCGCCACAATGGAACGTCCCGAGTCATCCAGGTCGACACAACTCACGCATCTATAAATTTAGTGCCTTGTATCCAAGATTCCATCCATCCCCATGTTTGCGCCTTGTTATATCTTCCTACTACCAGCATCGGCAACATAAGAACGATGTCGAGGGCCGTTGTACGTCTACATTCTTGGGCAGCTTGACAGTTTACGAGTCCTTCCAACAATCGAGCATTATAATGTACATCAAGAACGCTTCAGTAGAGCTTTTTCGGCCAAGGTGCTTGCTAACAATGGTGCTGGTAAAGATTTGACTGTTGGCATCCTGCCAGAACATGTCTTGGGCCGAGATGAGGCATGTAATTCATGTCAGAACATCAATTGTCTTCCGCATCTTGTAGTCTCTTGTACTATCGCTTGAGCCACTTTCAACTCATTCCAGAAGTGCAGTAATAAAGACTTGTTCATTCACAACGCCCCCGCGGTTGACGACTACTCAACAAACGGGGATCGGACAGTCGCTTCTTGTGTACGGACCTCAGACGGTGAGCTGAGATCAAAGATTGATCGCTGAGAGATGAGGGAGGGACTCTGCTCAAGGGCCGGCAAAGCTTCTGCGAAGCTTTGCGGAGCAGCTCGCAAAGCTCGTTCCGGAAGGAATGTTGATGAAAGCGAAGCAACGATGGCGGCCCATAACCTCAGGGATACTGCGTAGACTCGCTGAGGGGTGGTTGCGAATCCGGTTCTGGATACTCGCTCCTCTAAGCTCATTGTATAGTTTCTTCAAACAGTTCGGGAGCGTTGGTACTGGTAAGTGATCGGAGTGGAGAGGCATTCGGGAAACGACATGATATCGTCGTGGTCTTCGGTGAAGGTTGTCTGAAGGTTCGGATGCGCTTCGGTAGGGGAATACTGCTTTGTCATCGGGGGTCAGTAATGTTCACAGATTTTCGAGGGAAAGGGAAGACAGCTGGCCAACAGAAAGGTCCAAGTGAACACATTGACCCTTTGTTCACCACTCGGGTGTTTCTTCTGTAGCTGTTCAAAATCAGTACAGTCAGGAAACGGCCGCCTTGTTCATTCTCGATATCATTGTGTTCCACCTCTGGCGACACACAACGGGCAGTTCTCGAGTATATCATCAAGCAAAGATGGAACAAAACGTAGCGAAACTTGAGGAGATGTTGATTTGGCTGAACAAGCCTTTGCCCAAGTTGCACAGCCCTTGTCGTAGACTGCATCAGCTTCTTTTGCATCCTCTTCCGCGCTAACAGACCCTCTATTTGAAAGATACCGCCCAGGCAGTCGTATTGGCTTCAGGGCTTACCTTCAGGGGAGAGGTCTGCTGAAGCTAAAGTCTTGTTTTGACAGTGTCAAAGCCCGCCAAAGTACCCAAACTGGTTCTGACAGTGTCAGCCAGAATACCCAAATACTCAGACCCCACAACCCTCGGCCAAATTTCTACCTTTTCTCTTCTGACATCAACCACACAGAAGATCCTCTCTCCCTTCAGATTCTCCATACAACAGACACCAACACACAACCTTTCCACACAAATCTGCCTTCACACTACCACCGTCATGTCTGTCGAGTTACCCGCCGACCAACTCGAGGTTTCTGCGCTTCGTGAGAAGGTCCAAGTGATTGAGGACGAGAATCGGTATGCAAACGAGCTCATCGAGCATCTTCAGGAGGAAAACGGCGAGATGGCTATTGAAATCGATGAGCTGAAGAAACAGCTCGCTCTCGCAGAGAAGCGTCTCCAGAAGTACTTTGACTTCTGGCGATCTGCGGAGGACGAGCTTGCCAAACAGCTTGACGTCACTGATGACCTGAAGGAGCAGCTTGAGGCCGCAAAAGCCGAGGCTGCCAACGAGCAGGACCTCTCGAATTGAAACTCACAGCCCTCACCTACAAGCGTAAGTCATTACTTGATGCCGCCAGACGTTGATAATTTGCCTGCTAACATTTCCCCAAGCCACCAAAACAATGATCAAATCAAAGCCATCAGTCAATAAGCGAGATCACCATCACAAAGACGGAGGAGATTTAGGATTTCGAACTTGCTTTTCCGGTTGCATGGATGGATTACTGGGGCGATTTTGAGGGAATGGGAAGTGGAAATGTGTTGACATAGGCCATAATTAAATGCGCCATACATGAACAAAGGTGGTTGAGGACAGATAAAAGAGCCAAGTGAAGTCGTGCAATGCTTTTTCGTGCTTGTACCCTTTTAAATGCACCAGCACCACAGTACAAGTCGTCGATGACCATAATGAGCAGTCCGCGCCTTGCAATAAATTACTTTTCACTGTGATCAAAGTGAGAGGCAGGCATCGCGTCAAAGTAGATGGTCGTTCAGCGTTAAAGGATCCGAAGTTGAGGGTGTCACTTGTTTGCGAGATCTGATGCCGTAGCAACGCATTTACTTTCCCTCCGCAACAACAGAACTTTCATGTTCACTACAGAACTTTTACTATTTCAAACGTTCACAGCGATACTCCCATTATATACCCGTCAACAATTCAGCTTCGTCTGCAGTCCACCCCTTCGCACCCTCCGATCGAAATGACCGCCTTCTTGGCCCCAAGTCTACTGATTGATAGTTAAAGCTTATGATATCTCAACGAGTCTACCGAGAAGTAAGCCGATCCCCAACGCTCCCCTCTGCGAACAGTTTCCCTGCACGCTCTTCCAGTACTGTAGTGGGCGGAGCAATCTCGCTCGCCCAGTACTTGACATGAAGCAGCTGGAGAGATGTCCACGGTAGAGAGCGAGTGTGAAGCGCAAAGCGGAGATGCCACAGTCAACAGCGACGAGCTAAGGCGCTTGATGCTGGCTGCTCTTGATGGCGCTTCTCAGGCGAAGATAAAGTCCACCATTCCAGTTGGTGACAGATCTAGGGACATTGACGAGGCCGAGGACGTGGAAGCAGCAGCTGAGAGCAATGCGCTCGACTGCGACTTCACACAGCGAGATCTGTGGCTTGAGCTTTCTTAGTACACGCTCTCAAAACGCCCTTTCCCGTTGATATGAACCGACGGTGCTGATCGAGACCCTCAAGCAGGGTGTCACGAACACACGAATCGATATATCGAATTCCTTCAAAGCGGACCGAATCGAAACAAGCGAAAATACAACACCCAGGCTCTGCACCGAGAGAACAAGCAGGAACCTTTAAACTAATGATATCACAATCTCCTGGAGCCATGGGCCAATTCGGTGCCTATGTGGACTTGATCGAGTCAGGCACTTGCCCGTTCACGCGATATTTCTCGTCGAGCCCATAGGGATCACCACGCCCTCACATTTCCCTGTTTCCCACTATCGTCTTGTGCGAGCTGGGCCTTCCCAAGGATCTTATTATTTCGATGCAATCTGGCAATACATATATGGCCAAGGCTTGAAGTTCAGATATGAGATGCAGCACATTCCGATCCCCTAGCCATCCAACCGAATTGATCCCCTTTTGCAGTCGGCTCTGGGAGTATTGATGCGCAAAGTCGACCGCAATCATGGTTTATTTTCTCAGTATCATATTTTCATCCCAAGATTGCGAAGTCTTAGGTCCCGAGTCACTCACAAGTTGTTGTAACCTTGTGCAGTTTGAGATGCCATTCCTCTATTATCGCTACCGGGTACAGACGTCGTTTTTTTTCTCTCGGGTATACTAACAGTGGCTCGGTCCTACAGGTATCATTTCAGGTACAGTTTCCCAAAGATGCTTCTGCCCCTCACACGCTTAAACACACCGCCCTCACGGCATCACGACCGATTCGTACTCGTCCTATCAAGCAAAGTCTTATACCATCTCTGATTCCCAATCAAGCTCTTCATCTCATGTCCCGTCGCATAAGCCGCCGCCGTCTTTCCATTAGCACACTTGGCCCTCGGATTCGCTCCATTCTCCAACAACACCTTGACCATCGCCACATTACCCCTCAACGTCGCAAACGCCAGTTCCGTCTTACCCGAAGAGTCCAGCACGTCGGTGTTGGCGCCGTATCTCATTAGCAGACCTACTATCTCGTGGTTGTCCTGTCTACACGCTAAATGCAGCGGAGATCGACGCTTGGAATCTCGTTCGTTGGGGTCGACGCCGTGTTGGAGGAGGAGTTCGGATATGGCTGGGTGTTGGTGGGACACGGCTGCGCAAAGAGCTGGTTCGCCGCCAGTGGATTGGAGTGCCTTGTTCTGAAGGAGGAGTTTCACTAGCTCGAGATCGCCAGCGGACACAGCATGCCAAAGAGCGGTTTGGTTCATACCACTCCCGCCGACATTGCCCGATACCGAACCCTTCTGCAGAAGTAGTTTTGCACAGTCTCTGTGTCTGCGATAAACCGCGTACCACAGCGCTGTTAGTCCGTGTACATCCCTTGTGTCAGGGTGGATTCTGGCGCTGGACAAGATGGATCTGACGATAGCTTCTTGGCCGCACTCTGCAGCGTGGGAGAGCGCAGTTCGGCCTTCAATGTCGGTGACGAGAGCAGATGTGTCTCTTCTTGCCAACAGCTGACTTACAACGCGCTCATGGCCACCACGCGCAGCGACACAAATTGCTGAACGAGCCTGGTTGTCCCTTGTTGCAGATGGGGGTTGAGCCAGCAGGTACCAGATTGACCCGGAATCCCCTGTTTTAGCAGCTTCTGAAAGTGACGACGGGTCGTTATGCTCAACGACTGTACTGGTATCGGATAGTGTATCAGCCTGCCCTCCTCTTTGCTTTGCACTTCGGGAGATCGATGGGAGATGAAGCCGTATACATAGAGATCGCACGGGATACTGTGTGAGATTAAAGCTGTCCAAGTCAATCCACTCCAGCTCATCAGTCCTACATCTCTCAAAATGCTCCATCGTCAAATACACATCCCTCAAATGAACCGCAATCAACCTATCCCTCGTCCCAATCCTCGTACAATGAAGAACACAAAGGCCCCTACCCGAGGTATCCTGCGCAATGAACGGCGCCTCCATATGCACCCCCTTATTAGTAATCGTGAACGGACTGTTATACGGCGTAAACGGATTCCACGGGATGATATCGCCCGACTGCTTGAACGCAGCTGGTGTCGGGGCAAGTAACCCGCCGCGAGCACCGGTGGCTTTCCAAGCGAATAGGCTGTGATCGTCTGACACGCGCATGATCTCCTCTTGAAGACGATAGAAGGCCTTGTCGCCTTCGCCGTAGAGGAGCGGCATGTTGATACCAAAAATACCCATGAGGGAATATGCGCCGTCTTCTTTTCGTGTTGTGACTCTGTCGGCTGCCCACGACATTCTCTGCGCGATGCTAGTTGTCTCTAGCTCTTCGCTGTCGCTGAGAATGGATTTAGGTACGTTTGTCCTTTGCGACAGAACCTGTACTAGGCTTTTCTTGTTACCCAACTCACGCCAGTCTTTGTCGAAGAAGATCATTGAGCTTGGTGCAATGAGCTCCTGCAGCGTCCATCCTCTGGTGAACCATCTACTGTTCGAGATGTCGGACAGGGTAGAAATATCTGCGAGGTACACATAACAAATGCTAGCCTCTTGATAATACCGATACATTGAATTGATCGCTTCACTCAGTTCTGCGCTGCTCGTCTTATCGATACAGCAGGTGTCGTCCCAGATATACTCGAAGCCATTCTCTCGCGCTACGCGACAGCAGCTCTCGAGCTTAGCGTAGCCCTTTTTCGACTTGGCGCTCTCACGTCCCATGTCGTGGAAGAGAACCTCTTCTTGTTCCCATGTATGGGAGAGGATGGCGTATTCAGGCACATTGTCGTCGGTGAGGAACTCGAGCTGGATGGTTTTGGTGTTGACGAGTCGCATAGTTGATGCTGTGCGGGGAAATGACACTGCACGAGGATGGGTTCGCTAAGATTATCCAAGGTTAGCAGGCTTGCAAGGCCAACGGATGCAGATAGTGGGGCAAGTTCAACCGCTAAAATTCCGTCGTTAATCCCCTCACCTTTTGCCACCTTTTCACGCCCAAAGAAACACAACCACTGTCTGGCATATTTATGGACACTAACTTGGAGCTGTATAAAAGCCTGCTCATCCTCGATCCTGTTGAGCGTCATGAACGTTTATTCCATCTTCCTCGATCTGAACGTGTCAGGGTCGCGGGTATTGTTCAGCGCGAAAAACTGAATCAGAGGCTACAAGAGAAGTTAGCGGGTAGGGACCTTATTGAGATGGCACTGAACAACCCCTCCGAGTTTCATAGCCATGTCCTCTTGCAAAACGCGCTCCTTGGCAGAACTCCATTTTATCCTGATGAGACCAAAATGATACAGCGCATCGTGGGCGCACAGTATAATGGAGAGAGTTTGTTCGACAAAATCGCGAACTTTGACCAGAAATATTACGTCACCATGCCAATCGATGCGCGAAAGCTAGTCTACCGTGACTTGTACTATGTCGATGGGGCCAATAGTTGCTCACTGCAAGACATTTATGAGAGCCGTCTTCGGGAACAGGAGCTTCAAACCCCTGCGGCACGAGCTAGAGAGAATATACGCCGTGACGTGATCAAGGCGGCACGAAGGAATGCGAAATCGGTGCTCTCAGAACTTGATCGACTTTCGGATGAGGAAAAAGCACAGCCCCTTGAAGGCTTTGGGGAAACGGTTCGTACCATATGGAAGCGAGCGTCTCATGCGCCACCAGCTTGGATACAAGAGATTCTTCGGGCTCAGCAGCCCTGGGGATTTGTCTACTATAAAGCCAAAGAAGTCGAAGAACCATATGATCGTAGGTGGGATTCACTCTTGGATATGATCAACAACAGCCCGATGCCTTCCTTAGCTAGGGACGTGAGAGAAGCAACCTACTTCAGTATCCATTGCCAGGGAAAACGCAATGATCTGGCGGCCCTCCACGCTGAGGTATGGGCTACCGTACCTTCGGAGGGAGATTTGGCTGAGGATGATGGCTTCCGACAGTGAGTTACAGCACCTCATTGATATCTTAGATGCGCGCTGATAGTCAAGCAGACACTTCCAAACATATAGGCAGTCTCTATCGTCCCCGGATATTCTGCAAAACACATTCATTGTAATCCCCATTGGATTGATCTCCAAATCTGAATTCGAAGAGCTTCATCCATATTGGGTTTGGGCATACGATGCAGATTGGGATAGCTCTACCGAAGAGACAGTCTCCAGTAGTGGCGAAAAGTACCAAGGCCGAGTTAAGATATCTGTCTACTCCCTGAATGCGTGGTTCTATGCTGCGCGGTAGGAGGGCATAAACCTTCGAGATATGTGGCTTAAGGCACAACAACACGAGGACAAGGTGTGGATATGCTATTCAAAGGAGATGGAGCAGTGGGATCATGAGCCTTATGTATGAAACATGGTCTAAAGCTATCGACAGCAGCAGGACCGATATAGATGAGTGACAGTCATGAACCATATTCTGTTGGTGACTTGTAGTTGATGCACAGAGACGTCGAGATTGGGGGCGTAGCTAAGTCCTCGGCTTGCACAGTACTATCTACTGTGATATTCAGGTTGGAAGGGTACGCATAATGTGTTCCGCAGGGGGGGAAAGCATAAGACAAGACATGCCACGAAACTGGGGCATTTTTTCACTTACAATGACCTTATGGTGCTGGCTTAAGACAGTGTCTTTTCTCAGATGATTTTTGCGAACAATAAGGTCGAACTTATGGCGTAGTTGGGCGTGTCTTTCACTGGATGGAGCACAAATCACCACTATTTTACGTCACAAAATATTAACTCTGTCAACTTGTGATGATCTAATGTCAATTTGGGCGTAGCATGATATGCATGCAGATTACGCGTCCCTATCAAACGTGCCACTATAAACATTATCGCTTTGTTCCCAGCCCGTATCAAAAGACCACAATGACGCGCATTGCATGAGATGGCGGAGCTCTGGGTGCAGGGGGAGAACATGTAGTAATGCAGACTGAGTGGTGATATAAACGGATGCATTGCTCATGTCTGCAGATCGGTCAGTTTGGATACGTATTTGATCTCTGCGATGATGGACTCACAACTACTCTATACAGGATATTTTGGTCGCTCTGGTGCGTTCGTAATGCCTGGCTGTGCGTCGGACAGGCTTCGTCAGGGTTCGTAGGTAGTAGCACCGGCGGGTGTATTGGCGGTTGGAGAGTTACCCAGACAGCTGTGTGAGAATACCAAGGCCAATCACGCTGAATCCACCGATCCATCAGCCATTATCCATCAGCTACTATCCAGCGGCATACACCATCATGCCAGGCCTTGCCACTATTTGTCTTCTCCTCGGTTTCCATCTCGTTGTGCTCGCACTTCTCTCCGCGTGGCGTCTCTTCCGGCGCCCGTGTCTTGAGACCAGCGAGTAATTGTCCTGCGACTCGCTCCGAGAAACTTGCCTGCGGTTCGAATGGGACCAGGATATGCTGTATCGCTGGCCAGACGAGGTTGTTCATGTATTCGGTTGGGTTGTCGAGCGCCTGGAGGAGCTTGGAAGGGATGTCGGCTTGGAAGACGTGCGCGTGCGTCGTGTCGGAGGCTTTGGTGACGAACAATCGGACCTGGAGGATTAATTGTCAGTGGAAAGAGTAACAGGGGGATGGGGTCTGGCGTACAAAAAAGGCTTCTGTCATGCTCTTGCGCGTCTGCCATAGCAGTTGAGCAAGTGAGAGTAGAACGCAGACCAAGTACGGGTCCTCAAACCACCGCGCGGGAGTCAAGTTGCGCAATCGGCGCTGGGAGAGTCTCTCACAGGGAAGATTCGAGGCGCCAGGAGCAGGATGACTTCTGGGCACGAGGGCTCGCTCTCGCTGCTTCACAAGCTCATCGTATTGAAAGTACCCAATGGTCGGCTGCTGCTCAAATTCGCGTATGTTGTCCGTTCTGTAAACCTCGCACTGGGGGATATGGAGCTCGAGTTTGTTGTAGAAGAAGGGAGTTTCACGTCGGAAGGGGACCACGCCAAGAGGGTACATCAGCAATGTGAAGGCGGCGAACTTGGTGTCGGTATATGGGCCATTCAAAATCGAGTGGATAAGATCCTCTGTAAGGTCTGGTCCACCGTGGCTGGCGGGCCGAGGTGCAGGCGGTAGTGGGAAAGGCGGAGGGGCATTGGAGGAGTCGAGGTGCTTGAAATGGCAGTGCAAGACTTGAAGGTGCTTTGATGTCCAGAAAATAGGGTGAACAGAGAAGCGCGGGTTCTCGACACACAGCCTATGCAGAGACTTTTTTATCGGTGTCTGTTGGACCATCGCGGGCGCGCGTATCACAAGAAATCAAAATAAATGTTGTTGGTGATAATTTTGTTTTTGGCGATAATACTTACCCAAGAGCAGCAGGCAGGCACTCATTTAGGTACCTTTATAGTTGACGATCAGGACATCATGCTTTTCAGCTTCAAAAGTAAGATATCAGGCAACAGTGAGGGCGATGGGTGGGTATGTGTTTATTGGTGCTCTTTACCTTTATGCCCTGGGGCTGAAGCCTCTTTTAACTTCTCAACCTTATCACGCGACTCAGCATCGCGCGTTGTGAATTCGGCGGGGGCGGGGCGGAACTAACTTTCTCCACTGACGGGAGCCATGGAATGAGAACGGTCAATTAAGTTGTTGCGCGGTGTAGCTAGGACCGCCAGATCCGTCGCCGCCCCGCGAGTCCACACTGTGGTCATAGGATTTCTTGATGAAATTTGCAAGCTGACTGCGTAGACATCCTCTTAACTACACGGGGACGAGGGTAATTCTTGACGGCTGCCAAAGCAATCCACATCTCACCAAGGGAAAGGCCATACTCGGGAATGAGGAAGTGAGTGTTATGGTGCATCAAGGCCAGTTCACATGCTCCAAGAAAGTCCTTGATTTCCTTTATCTTGAAGCCTCCAACACGCCACGTGGGCTATTCGTATGTGGGAGAACGTCGTGTGCAGTCGGCGAGATGATGACCCGACAGGCCAACGGCTGGCGACGACCACAATTGCTTCCAGAGGCTTCGAGGTCCTCGATGGAGAGGGGTCCGTTGGAGTGCTTCAGCGCGATCTCGAGCTGGGTGTCAAATTTACTCGCGGACGTGACGTTTCCAAAGTATCTACCAGACATCCAGGGCTTTTATGCGGATATCGTCTAAAAGTGGGGAAAGATATTAACCTAAATTCATCAAAGGAGACCCTAAGTTGATGACAATTTACCTGAGTCTCATCGTCCGTTAGGATCAAGGATTCGTGTTTTCCTGCTGTCAAAAGTGGTGCCACTTGTTCCATATCCCCCACGGTAGCTTGTCCACCGTCGCATCTTGGGCCAGATTCGTCCGAGTCACGATCCGAATGGCTCAGTGCCGTAGCTAATCAAGTTCAAGACCGGCGTGATGAGCAGCACAACGCTATCTTCAGAAGGGAGGTCTTCCGCGGCCACTTGTTCCATGAACTCGCTGATAGTGCTGCCTTCGCGGCTTGTGCCAGAGCCTTCGGAGTCATCATACGTATAGGTAGGTGCTGGGATGCTTTGTCTGGGCCTCTTGCGTGGGGGAGTGACTGGGTCGGTTGCCGTTGTCGTATTGGGAGTATTAGCCGCTTTGTTCTTGTATGCAGTGACGGTGGCCAGGGCAGCCCTAATCTCTCCAAGTTTGGTGCCGTACTTGCCGACTAGGTAGTGCTTGCTTATATACGGGTCTTCCTTCTCAGAGCCATTGACAAACTCCTCAATCTGGCTGAGGGCTTTCTTGCTGAGATAGGGGTCGAAGCTGAAAGTCTCATTCTCAAATTCGGGGAGTAGGCACCCTCGCTTTGGCGAAGCGATGACGTAGCATATAAGGAGCTGATGCGTGCTTCAAGCGCTGCCGCTTTTATTGAGGCGGGAAACAGAGCGGAAATAAGGATAGATGGTAGTGAACTTCGACTTCTGCACTAAACGCCAGCCCATGAGCATTGTGGTTCCTGGTGTAGATGGTCCCCCTGTGGCCATTGACGATGGCGGTCTAACTCTAAAGTCAGACTTGCGAGAGGATGGAAATAAGGAACCAGAACTTACGGTGGCACTACTGGAGGCAAAGAAGTGCCTTTCTGTTGAAAAGAATTGCCCTGTGGTGTCGGGTGATTGGCTCGGCCGGATGTCTTGGATGCAGAGATGGTATAAACTTAGGATCGGGTGTTGGACTAAATTCATCAAAGGGCGCCCTCAGCTTAGAAGAGTTTACCTAAGTCTCTTCTTCCCTTAGGATGAATATTTCGCCTTTTCTCGTGGCGCACAAATGGTAATAGGATACAGACACAAACAATTGGCGCGAAGGGTAAAGCAGGTAGTGTGTAGTAGATGACAGTAAATGCTCGTGAAATGGCCAACCTTTTGTTGTCCAACGGGCCAAGAATTAAGAAACAAATATGCAGATCAAGAAACGAAATGATAGTTAATATAAGAAGAATCCTGATCGTCGATCAAAATGAAGTGTGTTTGTGTTGATGGGTTTCCAATGTAGAGCGTGAATCGATGTGATTCAGCGTCAGGGCGCTTCGGCTTGCCAGTGACAGCCTGATGCCGATAAGATAAGCGAGATGGGCCCCCTGTCAATGTGCAGGGTAGCCAGTTGGACTAGAACATCATGAACAACCCAGGTCAAGAAGCTGCACAAAGAACAATATTTGACCTTGTCCGCCTGACCAAGTGCCCTCGAGTCTCTTATAATCTCGGTCCTTATAACAGAATTAGAGGCA
This sequence comes from Fusarium chuoi, assembly GCA_022627125.1. Taxonomy (NCBI): domain Eukaryota; kingdom Fungi; phylum Ascomycota; class Sordariomycetes; order Hypocreales; family Nectriaceae; genus Fusarium; species Fusarium chuoi. Next base: position 141,538 of record JAJALE010000834.1, on the reverse strand, counting down.
ATCAGCAACTTCTGTTACGGGCGAGGACAATAATCATACTGAAGAAACCTAGAAGAACAGAGTACTGGAATTTTTAGAGGGTAATTGACTCTGGGATCAGATCCGGAAAACCGTGCAATGATGTCAAGATGGCCCTAAGATGACAAGAAACCAAGTTTTCTCTCGATTTCCCCATGAGACCTTTTGGTTCATCATCACTTAAACGAGATCTCAGGTAGCCAGAAGCTAAACTAATATTCAGTCCACAAAACATACCATCACTAGTAATTGCTTCCATGAATTTTACAGTAAGGCAATCAGGACAAATTAAAAATCCTTTGGAAACAGAATACACTGTGTTGCATCCATGATGTCATACCTATCGTTCAGTCAATAGAACATATTTGGCTGGTCGTTGCGGATCAGAACTCTCAACCAGCGCACATCAACATGATGTAATATCGTCGCGAGTGCTACATTTCTATCCGTAGCTCAATACTCTTCCAGACAAAGATACCAAATTCGGCCATGCTCACTTCCAAAGCGGTCTCAAAGGCGTGCGGCGAGTTTGGTCTCCAGATGACAAGTTTCCTGGACATGATTGGTGGAAGTCCCGGCGTTTCAGATACTGCCGGTTATCCGAACGCGAGAATCGAACAAGCCGCCTTATCGACCTGTCAAACATGTTAGCGTGGTTCGGTAAAGCAGCTTTTGGCGAACCTGAAACGGCCCACGTAATGTTAGCGGCGAAACAAGCCTTGCTGTCTGGTCTCTGTAAAGCGCTGATTGATCCAGATGGGGACTGCAAAATGCAGACATAGTCTAAATTCGTCTAGACAAGGAAAAAAATCTACTCGATACCTTTGCCTAACAACACATTCTCAGTATTCGGGCAAGAAAACTCTCAATATGTATGGAACCTATAAAACAGGTACCCGAATATTTGCTCGCAAAACCGTTTCAAGTATCTTCCTAGGCGTTTCTATGTTCCTGTTGTTACTGGTATCCCTACAAACCTCGCTCCAAATAATGCAACACAAATTTTTTAACAAAGTTTGCCCATTCTGGTCGGAGTAGACGGCAACGGTAGTCCTTTGTGGTGCGTTATTCTGAACCCCTCGAATTTAACAACAGCTTCAGAACTGCAAACATGCGCTATGTCTAGGTGTGCCGTCTTCCCGTCACCCCTGTTCGTTACTAGGATGATAGGGAATTGTTGGTGAGCTGGGCAGTATTACTTCCCCGCTTGACGAGAGGGCTAATAGCTTTTGATGTTAGACATTCTGCTTTAATAGAACTAAACTGTCGCGCATCCAGCTGCAGTATTGTCTCACTCCTCACTCTTTCATTTTTCGCTCATTGTTGCTTCTTTGTACATTCATTTACATTTTCTTGATTCGTTTCCTTGGACGAAACCTTCCTTTCAATTTATAAACTATCACGCACTCATTATAAAGCAATATGCTCCTATCACTCGTTCTTCCCACTCTTGCTCTTCAAGCCAGCCTGGCGCTCGGCGATGCATCCGTTACTGTTAATATCAACAAGAAACTCCAAGTCATTGATGGATTTGGTGTCTCCGAAGCCTACGGCCACGCCAAGCAATTCCAAAATCTCGGTCCCGGACCACAGAAACAGGGCCTGGATCTTCTCTTTAACACTACAACCGGCGCGGGTCTATCCATCATCCGAAACAAGATCGGCTGCGATGCTTCCAACTCTATCACGAGCACCAACACCGACGACCCCGAAAAGCAACCCGTATATCATTTCGATGGCGACGATGATGGTCAGGTATGGTTCAGCAAACAGGCCATGAGCTATGGAGTAGAGACCATCTATGCCAATGCTTGGTCTGCGCCTGTATACATGAAGTCAGCTACGAGTATGGGTCGTCTGTGCGGTACTACTGGTGTGTCGTGCTCATCTGGAGACTGGAGACAACGTTACGTTGAGATGATAGCCCAGTACCTATCCTACTACAAGGAGGCTGGAATCCCTGTTTCGCACGTTGGCTTCCTCAATGAAGGTGATGGCTCGGACTTTATGCTCTCAACTACTGAGCAGGCTGCAGATGTCATTCCCCTTTTACACAGCGCTTTGCAATCCAAGGGCCTTGGTGATATCAAGATGACGTGCTGTGATAACATCGGTTGGAGGTCACAGATGGACTACACCGCGAAGCTAGCTGAGCTTGACGTGGAGAAGTATCTGTCTGTCATCACATCGCACGAGTACTCCAGCAGCCCTGACCAGCCTATGAACACTACCCTGCCAACTTGGATGTCCGAGGGAGCTGCCAATGACCAGGCGTTTGCCACTGCGTGGTACGTCAACGGCGGCTCCAATGAGGGCTTCACGTGGGCTGTCAAGATCGCACAGGGCATTGTTAACGCTGACCTCTCGGCGTATATCTACTGGGAGGGCGTTGAGACCAACAACAAGGGATCTCTTTCTCACGTCGTCGACACGGACGGCACCAAGTTTACCGTATCCTCGATCCTCTGGGCTATTGCGCACTGGTCGCGCCACATTCGCCCTGGCGCACACAGGCTTTCGACTTCAGGTGTTGTCCAAAATACGATTGTTGGTGCATTTGAGAACGTTGATGGTAGTGTAGTCATGGTGCTGACCAACTCTGGCACTGCTGCTCAGACTGTCGACTTGGGTGTTTCAGGAAGTACATTCGCAACAGCTCAGGCTTTTACTTCGGATGCTGAGGCACAGATGGTCGACACCAAGGTGACCATTTCCGACGGCAATGTCAAGGTTACAGTCCCGGCGCACGGTGTCGTCACTGTGAAGCTCACAAGCGCAAAGAGCTCGAATCCGGTTTCAACTGCTGTTTCTTTGCAATCTGCTCCCACGCCCACTAGTGATAAGCACAGCTTGGTAGGCCAAAAGCACTCTTCAACAACACTTTCGATCATCAGAGCTCCAACTTCTGCTCAGACAACGTCTGTAGTTGAGTCAGCCAAGGCGGTAAAATACCCTGTTCCCCCTGTAACGACCAAGGGCTCCGCGAAAAGTGTTACCGCGAAGGGCACAAAGAAGAGCCCTACGAAGAAGGGTTCCCAGCGATCAAACAGCGCGCATGGTGCCTCTCATCATCGATGCCGTCATGGTAGTCACCGTCGTGGTAACTGCACCAAGTAATCCATCTTAGTAAGGGATGCTTCTGTTTTCAGCAAAGATGCATCTAGCCTTCGTTGTTGGCAAACACTCAAGTGATTTCTTGAGCTTTATTATTCTTCAAACCTTTCCTTCACTTGTACTTATAGTTTGCGCCTGGGATGCGCTTGGAAATATCTGTCTTTTGCTGGCCGGTCAAGACGAGTAGCTAGCTGTTTATATCTGGATGCATAGCATGGCTTGATAGCCCATATATCAACCACTGGTCTAAATTAAAGTGATTCATGTTACAGAGAACTTTGACTTAATTGAATTGTGGGCATCATGAGTAACTCAGGTATTTACTGCAAAGTCTCAGCTCTGCCAACATGCAAGGACCGTGAACGCCATGACTATTGTGATTTCATAGCTCCTTGTGGAGACAGGCAAATGGATCATACTCTAATTCGTGGCCGTTATCTAGGATCTTTACTCAAAACCCTCGATGCACCAGAGGAGCATTGGAGGCGACTCAAAATTGCTAGCCGGGCCGACACGGTTGAGCAAGCCCAGGACAGGCATTGGTATGGCTTTATGTATAACAGCAATCTATTGGCGCGGCTTTGTCATTATGCAAATCATCTTACAGGAGTCTTAAAGATTGGCGCGGGTTTATGAATCATTGGACCGACATTCTCGTAAAACAAAAGAGGAGACATGCTATTTGCTCGGCTGTGGCAAAGATCTCTTAGTGTAAAGGAATAGGCCATTGCGGGGAAGAGAAATCTGGGGTCGTGTCGATCAAACTATCCGATCCAATCACTCGGCTTAAGTTTAGCACCTCTTATGCATAACGTGAGAACCTTATACCCCATTTCAGAAACGATCTTCAACGGCGAGGTCATGGCGCAAGTGAGGACATTTCTTCATCTATAACTATAAGAAGCCAAATGCATTGCACTCTTCCGATACGAGTCTATGAATCAGAACAACATTTCTTCTCAGATCCTCTTTGATAATGTTATCTATACTCAGTCCTACCGCCATTCTTAGCGCTTTGGCGATTTTGCCGATCCTCACCTCTGCGTCGCCTACAGGCGCCGTACCAGCTGGATCGCAAGCTACCAAGAGGGGGATTAGTTGCAACTCCAACTACGAAGGCTACGCATTTCTCTACTTCAGCAACCGTGGTGAAAACATTTATCTGGCTGCAAGCAACGGAAATAATGCCCTGTCCGTCACTGAGCTCAACAATGGGAAGCCCATCTTAAAGTCCACCAAAGGCGATGGTGGCGTCCGCGATCCCTTCATCCTGAGGTCGCATGAGGGAGACAAATTCTACATCCTGGCGACTGATCTTTGCATCGGCTGTGGCACAAGCTGGGTAGAGGCTCAGCGCTTTGGCAGTCGATATCTTGAGATCTGGGAGTCAAAGGACCTGATCACATGGAGTGCCCAGCGCCATGTTGAGGTCTCGCCAGATAACTACGGCAATACTTGGGCGCCTGAAGCTTATTATGATCATGACCTGAAGACTTATGTTGTCTACTGGGCGTCTGGAATCTATGACAACAAGGCAAACCCGAAACATGATCCTACCGCGTACCAGCGCATGGTTTACGCTACCACTAATGACTTTATAACTTTCAGTAAACCCAAGGTCTGGCAGGATGAGCCGCTGAAGGGCCGAATTGACTCAACCGTTATCGAGGAAGATGGCATCTATTATCGTTTCACAAAGGCTACTATCAACGGCTGTGCGGATATCGTGGAGGAGAGCAGCCCTTCATTGACTGCAGGGTTGTCCAGCTGGCATCGGATAGCGAGTTGCATCGGAAAGAACGCGGGAACGAAAGAGGTGGAGGGCCCTTCGATCTTCAAGACCAACTGCAAGGATGTCAATGGTGCTAGATATATCCTCCTCGCTGATGAATTTGGCGGCAATGGTTATGTCCCGCTGGAGTCAAACAATCTCGCTGGTGGGAATTGGACACTGCGTAAGGGGTATAAATACCCTGAGTCTCCTCGCCATGGGACCATCATCCCTCTGACTTTGAAGGAGTTGCAAGGTATCCAGAAGGCTTTTGCCAACACGGCTTGAGTGCACAATGTTTAGTAGCTGAATAATTAGTCATTCATGCCGAGATTCGATTATGGAAAGGGTGTAGGCACACACCTTCGAGAACTACATCTAGAAACAAGTTGACATTAATGACCTGTGGTACTGCAGCGTTGTATTTTTGGTTTACAGGAAGCTTTTGACTGTCTGGGCATTTTGTAGCTGGATAATAGAGACTGGTAGAAGTGGCACAGAAGTGAAAAAGACTGGCTGTTTGAAAGGTCGAGAGACGTAATGCTCTCCAACATTGTGATGAGAGATGCAGCCAATTAGGAGCATGGGCATAGAATGTTATTATCAATCTCTCCAACATCAGCTAGTCCATTTGCAGCCAAGTCCGTTTGTCCAATAAGATTGTCAGCGTTGTTGCCTGGGCGGTTACAGGACGAATCAGGAAGAGAAACTGATAGCTGACGAAATCAGGCTGCGATGAGAGCGGGGTTTGAAAATCACAACATCATTCAAGTTCTCACCGCAAACATACCAAGACAATATCACTAGTCATGTCCAACCCACACGACTATATAGTGGGCTGGATTTGTGCCCTACATATTGAATATGTTGCTGCGAAAACGTTCCTCGACGAAAAACACGAGCCGCCGGAGTTTGTATCAACAAATGACAACAATCTTTATACCCTAGGCAAGATTGGGAAACATAACACCGTGATAGCCGTCCTTCCACATGGAGAATATGGCATAGCACCTGCTGCTAGCGTGGCAAGAGATATGCTCCATAGCTTCCCCAATATCAGGATTGGGTTGATGGTTGGTATTGGTGGCGGCGCGCCCAGTCCGAAGCACGATATCCGTCTTGGGGATATCGTCGTGAGTGCTTCAGACAATAGAAAGCACGGTGGTGTATTCAATTTCGAGCATGGAAAGGTCATACAAGGTCAATCATTCGAAGAGTCAGGATTTCTAAATCAGCCGCCTATGATACTACGAACAGCTGTGCAGGGACTGAGGGCTGAATATGAGGCTGAAGGGCATCAGCTCGAACGTTCCGTCAATGAAGTTTTGGACCAAAAGCCGAGACTCCGCAAGAAGTATGGGCGACCTCAGGGAATTACTGATCGGCTGTACCAGCCTGGGGTGCTTCACCAGCCGCATGATGATGCGAACTGTGACCTATGCAGCAAAGACGCATCAAGTCTAATAGTCCGCGCCGAAAGGACCATCGAAGAGTATAATCCGGCAATCCACTATGGCCTCATCGCATCCTCGGATAAGCTGATGAAGGACGCTACGATCCGCGATGAACTTGCGAGGAAGGGTGTCCTTTGCTTCGAAACGGAAGCAGCAGGCCTGGTGAACCACTTTCCATGCCTGGTCATTCGTGGCATCTGTGACTATGCCGATACGCACAAGAATGACGAATGGCAAGGCTATGCAGCGATGGCTGCTGCTGCATATGCCAAGGATCTCCTCTGCCAAATTCATCCCAACAGGGCAGAAGCTGAGGCCAAGATCAGCGAGGTACTTTCAGGTCAGTAATAATACATCGGTGGTCTATGAGAGAGATACGTCTATTTTAGTAAGCTGCTGGACACCTATGGCTCGAGACTTGACCTCCCTTAGTGTAATGGCAGCTGACATGTTGGTGGTCTGATAGGCATACAGAACGAGGTCTCAGCAACAACTAGAAAGGTCAACACGATTATTCATCATCACCAAACCCAGGAGAACAAAGACATCTTGCAGTGGCTCACTCCTGCTAATTATAGTCTTCTTCAAAGCGACAATATCGGAAGGCGCCAATCGGGAACTGGTCAATGGTTTATTAATTCATCCGAGTTCTGCCATTGGCGGGACAGCCCTAATCAAACTCTTTTCTGTCCGGGTATTCCAGGCGCTGGAAAAACAATCCTTACGTCAATTGTTATTGACAGCTTAGAAGCTCTATTCTCAAAGGACAAGACTATTGGCATTGCATTTGTTTATTGCAACTTTCAACGCCAGAACGATCAAACGGCAAAAGAGCTTGTTGCAAGCCTTCTTAAGCAGCTTCTACAAAGTCTACCAGTTATGCCAGAGAGTATCAAGCTACTCTATGAACGGCACAGGACTAAAGGGTCACCGCCATCACTAGAAGATGTCTCAAGCAACCTTCTTTCTACCGCCAAACTCTTTTCGAGGGTCTTTATCATAATTGATGCCCTCGATGAATGTCGCACAACTGATGGCACTCAGACAGAGTTTCTAGAGGAGATATTCAAGCTGCAGTTGCACTCCAACACCAACGTATTTGTCACCTCTAGGCCGATACCTGAGGTCAAAGATCAGTTTCAGACTAGCATTACACTTGAAGTACGCGCCACAGACGAGGATGTTGAGAGGTTCCTCCGTGGCCAAATGCCGCAAATGCCGGGTTTCTTTCATCGAGAGGGGCTAGAAGAGCTCGTTATAAGCGAAATAATTCACTCTGTGCAAGGAATGTAAGTCACATGTTTTTCAGGGCAAATATTTCTAGCTGAAGCTCTTAGGTTTCTTCTGGCCCGGCTTCATCTTGACTCTTTGCGTGACAAGATCTCGGTTGATGCTGTCCACAAGGCTCTCGCAAAGTTACCAAGCGGCTCGGATGCCTACTTTCAAGCATATGAGACTGCCATGGAGCGTATCATGAGCCAAACGCCAAGTCACCGAGACTTGGCTAAGCGAGTTATTGCATGGATTACCTGCGCATTGAGACCACTTACTGTTGAAGAGCTTCGGCACGCACTGGCTGTCGATATTGGCAAAGCCCAGCTCAACAGGGATGCATTACCCGAGATTAGTATTATCTTGCAAGTATGTGTTGGACTAGTCACCGTTGGCGAAAGTGATGGGATTATCCGGCTTGTGCATTACACAACGCAGGAATACTTTAGGGAGACACAAAATACCTGGTTTCCGGAAGCTGAGAATGAGATTACAATAACTTGCGTTACGTATCTAAATTTCCACGAGTTCAAAAGTGGAATCTGTCCCACTAATGAAGCTTTGAGGGAAAGACTTGATGGAAACCCGCTTTTCCATTATGCGTCACACCATTGGGGCGATCACGCTCGGAACGCAACAAGCATCTGCGAAGGTGTTATTGAGTTTCTCAAGTCAGACTCGAACGTAGAGTCATCAGCTCAGTCTTTGATGGCTTGGGGAAGGTATTCCAACGGTCAGGAAGTCCCGGAGAACATAAAGGGGCTGCATCTGGCAGCATACTTTGGCAATTTGGCAGAAACACAAATCCTTCTTCTCAAGAACGACCCTGATTTGATGGATGGTGATCACAGAACGGCATTGTCTTATGCCGCATGTAACGGTCACAGCGCTGTCGTTGAACTACTTCTCGAGAACGGTGCCAATATTGATTCAAGAGATTGTCTGTTTACAACGCCGTTGTCTTATGCCTGTCAGGAGGGACACACCAATATTGCCGGGATACTTATTGATAATCATGTTCAAGTTGATTCAGAAGATGTCGAAGATAGAACACCTCTATCACATGCAGCTGAAGCCGGATATGCAGCTATTCTTCAGCTACTTCTTGATAATAATGCCGAAGTCGACTCCAAGGACGATGAGGGACAAACGCCTTTATTAATTGCAGTTGGAGAGGGACACATGGACATCGTTCATTTACTTCTTACCCATGGTGCTGATGTCAACTGGAAGGATTTTGAGAAGCTAACACCTCTCTCGTATGCCGTCGCTGAGGGACACGCGACTATTGTTCAGCTGCTTCTTGAAAATAACGCCGAGGTAGACTTGAAGGCCATTGACGGAGAAACACCATTACAAATAGCAGCCAGGCAGCGACATGAGACGATCATTCAGCTACTCCTTGACTATGGTGCTGATGCCAGCCGGCTTTCCTCTACACTGCCTTCTGAACCAATCTGAGAGTCTACTATCTAAGGATCTCTCGCAGACATTTACGTAATGGAGTGTCAACCATTAGAGAATCTTTGAATTTAAAGGTTATTTTGAGCGCGCATTTACTGGCAGTGATGCACGATGGCAATGTACGGTTTGTATCGGTGTAACATTTCAGTTTCAGCTTTTTGTCATACGAGATGTTATTATGTTTTACTTGTTACATTGAGATTAATTGATTCGCGAAGAGAAGGTGAAGTAATAAAGCTCTATATATCAACAAGCGTGGTAGAACAAACTGCTTCTATCGATGATGTATGAACCCAAAATTCAGGGAAGGTAACCGAAGATGCGGTGAACCCACGAACAAATCTTTGCGAACAAAGCTCGAGAGAATGATAGTTTCCCGGACGATGGTAGTTATTTTCATCACGTTCGAATGGGCGGCGACATGGGCGAATATTTCGAGCAAGACAGGGCTCTAGTCGGATAACTCAGTGAATCTATGGGGAAATACTGAGACTTCCCATCCCTTGCCGTCTACCCGAAAATCTAACCCAAAGAGCGTGGTCCTTGGTGAAACATAAAACATTCGGCTACCGGCACAAAGTAGATTTGAGTCTGTCTGAGCAGCAACCTATCAGCAACAGTGGCGATATCACCAAGACTTTCACAGAGACTAGAGGGGTACTTGTATTCAAGAACTCTAGTCTTCCCACTGGCGAGGCAGGCTTCTGCCAGACCTCCGACGGTGTAGTCTATCGTACCTTCTCCAGTCAGCTATCTGGCTGTGTTCCAGTTGGACTTCGCATTTATGAAGTGTAGCAATGTCAAAATGGCTGACTTGTTGATGGTTTAACTACAAGCTCCTCCGCTACAAGTACATCCGAGGAAGTTTCGTCTGAAACCACTTCATCAACTTCTGCGATTCAAACCGAACCAACGGGTCCATCCTATGAGTCCACTGAATCTAGAGAGCCTACTACTAGGACAATGGCTAGTTCATCTCTATCTTCCTCAAGCTGGACTACCCCACTATCAGCTACTACATCTACTACATCTACTACATCTACTGAGTTGAGGTCAGAGGGAACCCCGTCAACTGCACTTGAATCGACGTCTGAAGTAACGTCAATGGTGACGGATACCACTACTGTTGCAAGTAGAGAGAACACAGCCTCCGACACCATAAGCAGCATCCAATCTTCCATAAATACCCATACTTCCAGTGCTACTACAACGGACAGCTCAAGTGCTGGTGGCACTACAGCTATCAGTACTATAAGCTCCAAATACTGCCTGAACTTTGTCAGGTAGCGCCGCTATTGTAAACGATCCTAGTACAGCTCACACAGGCAACTGGTATCTGTAAGTTGCATTATGGCCCCATGAAGTCAAGATCCCTTTTTATCACAAATTCACAGACAATTGTCCGTGGTCAACGGCTTACCCTCGGCATCAGCCTTCCAGACTGGCCCCGTCTCGTCACCCTCCTCCATGAGTCTCTACTACGTGGTTATGGCCAGACCTACACCTTCTGGCATTTCCCAATACAGTCTCAGGGTAATGACAGCCGGCAACCTCGTGGCTGCTTTCGACGTGAATACGACTCCGGGCGTTTGGCAGCAACAAAGTTTCGGTGTCTAGGGCAGCGGTTCCTCATGGACCGTCGAGCTATATTTATATTGTGTCAGTAGGCCGGCTACTATTACTATCGGTATTGACGATGTTAACCTACAGTACTAGTGATACTACAGTCCTTTTTATACTACAAGTTAAAGGCATGTGGTAGAATTAGGGCTATTTTGAATTCCTTCTTTACATGCTACACTCTTCATTGCACCACGACTGTGTCAATGCCTTATATTTTCTGGCGGCTATCTAACGATCGATTGATGCTTTAGATGTTATGATACACAAACAATACACATTAGGCCAATTGAGTAGAAGCCCTAAATTACCCTAAAGTTCAGGCAGAACAAATTGCTTCAATCTTGACAGTTAGAGTTCTGTATCGTCGCCTAAGGACACTATGCGGCAATGTTTACAATGCTGTGGAATGACGTGTTGCAGGTGAACTGAGTGGATGTATCTAATAAAGAGAAAGATATTATTTACATAAGTATACTAAATAAAGTCAAGTCATAAATCTCCTCGATAAGATAGAAAGAAATGGAAAGTCTACAGAAACATCAGTGGGACAACAGCTAAGAATGCCATGCCCAAGCCAGTCAACCCAAGCTCCCGACCGGCTCCCGACACGGCGACTGGGACATTTGAAGTTCCTTCTCAGATTTTAGTAATGATACAGTGAGAAAGGCGGGATATTAGGGCAAAGAAACTTACCGGGAGAAATAGTTTCAGAGGTATCAGTGCCAGAGGTTGGCCTGACACTTGACTCAAATCCGTCATCAGTTCTTGTAATCTCCGGCTCGGCATTTCCCTCATTGGACTTCGGCATCCTGTCCACCATTCTGACCGCTCTGACTACCGCCGTTGCTACTAGCCTTTCCATCACTTGTCCCGCCTTTCTCACCACTGATCTCGCCAGGCTTCGCAGGCATCGGTGTGGGGCGAGCACCGCCGTTGATGTATGGGTGATCATTGACTGGGTACGTGATAGTTGCAGTGACCACATGCAGTACACGTCTGCACATCGCAAGTGAATCCGAAAGGAATAGATTGAGACTCTATGGTAGGCTGTGCCTCCAATCCTTTATATGTTTCTGTAATAACATACTCTTGTTCATAGAGACCAGTAGAGCAAAAGGCCGGGAAGTATGTAGTATACTCAATTGTGTTTATGCAAGTCTTGCATCCGCAATCGCACTGGGGAGCCTCAACCTCGACGATCATAGGACCTCCAACAATTTCTGGATATTGGATGATGCAGGTTGGAATTATAAACTCGATGTCGACGGTTCGGGTCAAGACTTCAAGGGAAGCGCATTGGGTTATTGATGCGGTGGCCAGGACATACTGAACAGCATTGTCAGCTGCCCTACCGACAGCGGCCAGGGCCAGGAGGTTGAGAGAGGAAAAGTGCATCATGCAAATGTGAGCAAATAAATGGCGCCAGATAGCAACAGACTGAGGTGAGATACAAGAGAAAGCGACACAGACCGAAGGAAGAACAGGCTATGTCTTGAGTGACTTGGGGAAATCCGACAATCAAAACAGTGGAAAGAGCAAGGACCTGGCTGGCTAATTAATTACAACGCAATTTAACAGCAAAACCAAAATTTTACAACAGGGTCAGTCTCGCTACGGCAAGAAGCCATGTGGGCTGCCGGTCTTGAGTGAATAGCACTAGTCAATATAGCCCAACAAGCAAAGCGCCACTTTCTGCTGTACGAAGAGCTGTTGTGTTAAAGCTTAAACGTGTCAGTGTTAAGGTTCGTTTGTCTGCCAGTCGCTGACAGAATGAGCACAGCGCACTACAATTCACTTGCGAGTTATAAATGGCGGGCTTCAAGAAACCAATGATGATTATCCCGTCAGCAATTGGGACTCTTTTTAGCGCTAGGGGTTGGAGTGAGTCGTAAAGCAGTTTTGCCGGTTACTACTGTGTTCTGACTGGAAGTCTAGACCAGCTCTTTACCCGAGAGGAAAGCAGAGAGAATTCAAGACGTTGTAAGTTTTGCGACCTCTCAAGGCTCTAGTCATTTTGGATTTAAGCAAGCGACACTGTCTGTATTTGTGGCGTGGACTCTTTCGGAAACAGTATAAAAGTTTAGCTGGAGCTAACTGATTCAGGTAAAACGGAGGGGAAATTTCGTTTACGAATCTCAACGGACCTTGATTCAATAGTTCGAACGGCATTCCATTCCTGTGAGCTTATTGCAATTCAAATTTCACTCACAGTAAATAGTGAACTTGGCTATTGTTTACGTACGCGCTCGCTCAATGTTAAGCCGGCCAATTCAAAGATACAGACAGTATGAAATTTCGTTTTAGCTTGTCGATAAATACTTATTCTTTGGCCTGTTCTTAAGTGCCTTTCGTTTTGTTGGTGTTGTGACTCTGTGTAACGACAGGAAGATGCCGAACCATATTGAATCACATACCTATGGCCCCGAAAAATCTCGTATCCTTATCACAGCGTTTCCTAAAAATCTCTCAAGGATACTGATGCCAATTATCGTTCCAGAAACTCTGAAAGCCCCTCAAAGTCTATCATTGTGACTCAATATCGCAAAATACTATATGGTATAGTCTCCCTTAATGTTATAGCAGAAATCTAGGTTTTACTGTTTAGTGATGGTTTCAAACTGAAGGAACGTCAATAGTCTATATAGCTCGAATTGTCCCAAAGGCTATTGTAAACTTGCTCCTTAACAGCGATGTAAAATAATAGGGAAACACTCCGCCATGGTTCGCAGCTGCTTATGGACAGGAACGATGTATGAAGCCGTTACTTGCGAACGACGTCAAAACTGACATAATGAATTCTCTCCATAGAAACTCACTAATGTATGCGTCTGAATACAGACGTGACGATGTAATTGTCTACTTCTTAAAGCAGGTGCTTATGTTAATCGTGAAGATGATAAAATCTACATATAACTATGGGATACAGTAGCCATCGATTGCATTACCACGTTCCTGTTAAGATGTGTGTCTGTCCTTGATTTAAGAAAAGGGTAAAACGTATTGGCATGCGACGATATACAAGATGATCTTGGCAGAGACGGGATCGGACCAAGGATATTTCTGACTTCCAACTGGCCCAGCTATTCCTAGACCAATTCCAACTCCAAGTCCAACCGTCAAAGAGAGGCGCCACTGTCGATAGCCTCTAAATAGTGGAACCTGTAAATAGACAACATGTTTCTTGAGTACAGCGCACAAGCTGACTCAAATCGGAGCAGGGCAAGAGACTATAACAATATACTGCCTGCAATAATCGCATCCCTATACTATTACTATTAAGTCCTTAAAGTTTTGCGTGTATCAAGTTTACTTACCTGCAACACTTGACAAAAATGACGAACAATGTTTGAGTCCTTTGCCAGTAGAACATATCAAAACACTCGCACTGCGTTGCACTGCAGAGCCGTGCTGGCTTAATCATTGGCCCCAGCACTTCTGTGTCTGACGCGTCAGGCTGCATCTGTGAGAATGAAAATTTCAATCAAGACCTCAACTCAACCCAACGTTTGCAGCATCTCAAGCAATCGCTCTCGACACGATGAACCCGTTCCGACTGCACCGCGACGAGGAACCCGATCCTCCTCAATATAGCGCACTTCTCGCCGACATCGAAGCGTCCATCTGCCCACCGCCATGCCCATGCGGCGACTGCCAGGATGACTTCTTCACCACCGAAGAGCAACGCAGCCCTGAGCACTCCTACTACCGAAGACTCGACGATACCGAAGCAGAGCGCAGCGCCCGCTCCGTCGTGCAAGATATTCAGCGCCATCGAACCCGACTCAGCGAAAAGATTCAAGTCTTTGGCGATGTCTTGATGACCCGCTGGAAGAAGCGTAGCCAGGCAGAGCGAGCGGCATTGCTGAAGGAGGCGGCACCCGAACTTGAAGAACACCCGTGGTTTCTTCCGCGATACACGTACATGCGCGAGAAGTACTATACACACGCCAGAAGTCAGACCCGCAGACGCCAACTCCTTCTGCCCTGGCTTAGCGTCCATGTCCTCAAGACCAACCCCGCGGTGCTTTTCGCTCTTCTCCACTACAGGACTGCCTACCCTCCCCAGTCGTGGGCACCTTTCGACAGCAGACAGCTCACTCTCGGCTGGGCCGCTGGCTTCTTTGACGTCGACTTCTCTGCCAAATGCATCGTCATGTACGGAGATCGATATGGATCACTGGTGGACTGGGAAGCAAAGACTGCACACCGCGCTGATACGATTGGGTACCCCAGAGCCATGCTGGTTCTCGAAGCCCAGTCCTACCTTCTCGAGGCTCTATGCAGCATCGTCGACAAGATCCTCCAAGGATCAGACCCTCTACAACCCCCACGAAATGAGAACTGGCACCAGCTTGTCAGTCACGAAGCCTTCCGAGAGACGGGGGCAGTAGAGTTCTGGTCACCCTACACCAACCAGGCCTTCTCCCGTCCCCCAATCTTCAACTGCGCCTACCTTCTCGATCTCGCCAAGTCCCGCCTCGATGAGACAGGCGATCATCTCTGGTACCTACAGTGCGACGACGCGTACATGAGAAGACACGTCAAGATCATGTTTGCGACCGAGATCTTCAAGAAGGCGTCGGAACAACAAAGAGCTCGCATGGTTGCCCAATGCATTGCTGTCGAAGTTCAGAGTCATTGTTGGTGGCGATGGATTGAGATGGAGTGCAAGCATGTGGAGGCAGTGCGCAAGCGATTCAGCGACAGCATTTATCCCGGTATGCCATTGCCCCCGAAATACGAGAAAGCCCTGGGTGCTCTTGAGCTCCTCCTCGTCAACCAGGTCATATACAGGGCCAATCTTCTGGAGCAACTATTGCCGCACATTCCAGGCATGCAGAAACACTGGACACTTGATCCTAGCTACCGCTCTTCTGAAGCAATCGGCCGACTGAAACGAACGACACTTCCCAATACCCAACAGTCTCTCACTGAGAACCCCCTCGACTGGTGTCTTGTGCAGCTACAGGGACAGCCCGACGATCAGCGAACCTTCGACCATGCCATGCTCTTCTCTATGCTCCAGGATCATTTATCCAGCAACCCGTCCGAGGGCAAGAGGCTAGATGAACCTACCTACCAGATACTCTCTGACCTGTCAACCTGTCACGAAATGCTCATGGCTGTTCGCTCGCATAGACCTCGGAATGTAGCGCGAACACTGCCCGAAGTCTACGACACAGAACTCCGCGAGTCTTGGAAGATGCGCGATTCGACTAAGAAACACAGAGCTGCGTTTGAACGCATTGGGACAGCGCTTATTACAGGGTTCTACCATGTGAAGACACCAACAGGCCCCAAGAACGCTGCGTGGATATCGCAGTCTCGCGCCCTTCGTGCTGCAATGGAGAGGTTTTGGGCATCAACTAGGGGAGTCTTGAGAGAGCACTTCAGACAGAACGATCCTCCCTTCACTGAACAAGAGGTTGACAGTCTTCTTGGCGTCGTTTCAGCGCACCTCAGTGAGCAGTATATCCAGGGTCAGCAACGTGAAGAGGCTGAGATCCTCGGCGCCATCCAGATCGCAGATAAGCGTCAGTCCTTTTTCGGTACCTTCCAAGAGGATTTTGAGCCGAGTTTCGCATCAACTACGACAGCGCCGAGTCGAGAGAGGGTCAAGACACGAGGAGAGCAGGAGTCCTCTGCCAGTGATGTCGCGGAGCCACAAGCTGAAGACGCAGTGGAGGTGACCAAAGACGCCATCCTCACATTGCCTGAAGATTCACTCGGGGTCATTCACCTCATGTTTCCCAGCAAGGACGACGCTGCCAAGGATGTTACATGGAATCGATTCGTCAACATGATGACCAAGGCGAGCTTCACAGCAAGGAACAACACTGGTTCAGCGGTGGCTTTCAAGCAGGTGTCTGGGTCTGGTGCAGGAGGAAGAATTGTCTTTCACAAGCCGCATCCTGCTGACAAGATTGATCCGGTTCTCTTGCGCATCATGGGGAAGAGAATGACTAAGTGGTTTGGTTGGAAGCGGGAACTTTTCGCTCTGCAGGGCGAAGCGACTTCAGTTGTCCAGGGATAAGGTGTATTGTTAATCACGGAGCATGGTATCACGTAAAGGATAGCGACGAATGATAATTTGTTAGAATTTTGTAAATTCTAGTCCACACCTTCTACCTGATGTCACTCCATTGTTCTTGTTCTCTCTAAGTGGCATCAGCCTTAAACATGAACCTGGTTATCAGCCATCAGCTTTCTCTCCCACATTCAATTTCTCTCGTGGCAATGTCATGCCTCCATAGGGCCATCCTCTGAGCTTGGTGGTACGCTCTCTATTCGCAATAGGTGCCGCAATGTCCGCAGTTGCGGCCAGGAATGACCCAAACATCATTCTCGGGCGTAGAGCATTTGGGGCATCGAGTGCCAGGCATAGCGTTGTCGACTAGAGGTTGAGAAGGCATCTTGAAGATTTCTGCGGTGTTTTTATGTTTGTATGTTTGTAATTGCGTGGTGTTGTAGTGGATGCTGTTTGATGTGTGCGGAAGATGAGATAGAGATGGGAATGATTGATGCGAGTTGAGCAGATTGAGCGATGTTTATATACTAGATGAGATGCTCAGTTTGGCAATTGTTCAGCACGGGCCTGTCTGTGACAGAGTGTTGTTCGAGACAAATGCTCACGGCCTGGTTGCCTATTCCCTTGATGAATCAGATATGTACAACATCTGTTCATTGATCAGTAATCAGTGCCTCAGAACATCGCTGTAAATATGACCACCAGAACAAACCTCTTTGTGAATCAGCTGCACATAGCTCAGTCGACAATCATGCACAGACGATGGACTTCTGGCAATTGATCACCATATCACTTTTCTGATGTATCGATTGAGACGGTGATTAAGCCACAGCCATCACAGTTACCCGTGACAAAGGTTTAGTCCTTTTCACCAAAACTAGCCTTATTACCATTGCGATGCCGGTGGCTATATCAGTGCATCTTTTTCGATTCTTATGATGAAATATTATCGGTGGATATATGGTGCTGATTAACTCCTTCAATGTTCTAATTAGCATGATTGGGTTGCACAACAGCATAAGCAATAGAATGATTACAGTTCACTAGAAACCAGCTATCAAGATCATCAGGTTTTGAAATCTAATTAAAGAGGCACAGTATTCTTTAGACAACAGATGACAATCGCAGCGGGTTGCCTAAGCAGAAGCGCAACAACCTTTCAATAAAATGAACGAGAGGAGGATGAAGTGCATTGCACTGACAAACAATTATTGATATCAAGTAATAGGAACGAGTCATGTCTGTGAGAATAGCCACGAGATGCATCTCTGGTTAATGGTATGTAAGTTCTATTCTATTGACTCTATTATCTATCTATTTACCAAGTGAATTTCATCAAGTTCGGATTCAGAGCAATCGGGAGGAAAAAGTGACAGAAGATGACAGTTGCAAGGGGAAATATTGCAACGAGCTCATCAATCCTCCATAAGTAGGGGAAGGCATAGACGCCACAGATCATCAACGCTGTTACTGCCAGGCAGAAGATGAAGACATACTTGAAGCCCGCGATGATGATACTGATCTCTTGGAAGAAATTCGTGTCCTCCACCTCCTTTGAGGTAGCACCCCAGCTGATATCGATAGACAGCATGTGACAAATAATTGCCTTGCAGACATGCATCGATATGCCGCCCAGGAAAATGAACATGAGAGCCACCCATTTGAAACATGTCCAGAGCTCCTTGAGCAAACTGACCTGCTGAGAGCGGTACCGGATCAAAGCGAGTGTGATGTTGCCAGCTATAGAGAAGACGACAACAAGAGCAACCCAGACACGCCAACTGCTCATGTAGTAGTGGTCTAGCTCTCCGTTCAGCCATCCAATGAGGAAGTAGTTCAGCAGCGACCCAATCCACGAGTACCCAATGGCGTAATATGTGCCGATATATGACATGATGGTGATCTTAGACCCAAGCGGCATGTTCGACAGGATGAAACGTTTGAACAGTGGTGTGAAGATACCATGTCTCCGCCAGTCTTTTATAGGCCAGAATAGAAGCTCGCTGCAACCATACGCATACTTTTCCCACCGGGCCAATTCGTCGTAAACAGTGAGCGAAACACCCTCCTTGAAGCCGTCGCCACAATAAGCCCCCAGGCGAATATGATAACCCAGTGTTTGTAACCGCAGAGAAATATCGAAGTCTTCAGACACGTGAGACTCGGACCAGAATTTCTCATACGGAGTTGTGGCATTTGGATCCTTCTCGTTGTTGATAATACCGCCGTCTTCAGAACCGACTTCTTGCAGCGCAGACCAGCGTATAAACGCATTATGTCCGACAAAGGGCGAGACATCGCCGTTGGCGACTGCGTAGGTGATGGCTGTGTAGATGAGGTTGGTGAAGAAGGTGATGCCGCTTTCGAAGTAGCTCGTCGTGACGTTCATGACGCCAGATGTGAACTGGAGGATTGCGACTCGGGGTGAGGCCTCGAGTTCGCTGACGGCGTCGATGAGACAGTCTGTTGGGACGCGGGTGTCGGAGTCGACGAGGAGTAGATAATCGGCTACTCGGATATCACCGCCTATCCAGGCGCGGCCTAGCTCTTCGGAGAGAACTTCATCGAGGCATTTCTGATATGCTGCGTCCTCGTCGACCTGTGTCCACTTCTCGTCGCGGACAATTTGCACCAGCTTGTCTTCTACCTTGAGACTAATGCCCAGAGCGTAGTTCATGTTTGATGCTTTCTTGAACTTGCCCCGGCGCATGAATCTCTTTATTCCTTCGCCGTTGGGGCTGTGCCCTGGTCGCGCAACCCAGCCAATGTTGTTCTCTTTGTAGAACATGCGTCGTTCCTCGGCTTCTTCTGGAGAGACAATTTGCATACCGTCATCGTTGATGAAGATGCTAGCTGTGCCGCCGAAAGATTCATAATTGCGGATGGCGGTAGAGAGGGACTGTACTGTTGGTCTAATCACACCCTCGAGGCCTTCTTTATACACCGGGCACTGAATAGTAACATGGGGCAAGGGTAACTTTGTTCCGTCAAGGCGTCTCGTTCGCTTTGCGGAGTAAAACTTGGAATTCACTTTTAGTTGCGTGACGGGTCCAATCATCTGAAAGATGGTCACGACAATAGCTTGGCAGAAGAACTGGTACGAAGTTAGCACTCAAATTGGGCATAGCTATGGGGTGTTGTTCTTACCAAGCTCAAAATAATTTGAGGAGGAGCCGTTACCAGAAGAAACAAACGATACCAGTGTCCCTCACTCGCAATCTCCAGTGCCATCGTGCTGCAGCCGAGCGCTATGAGGCAGAGACATATGGCAACAGTCACCCCGACGATGACGGCGTTGAGAAGCGGTGTTGGGCGTGGTGCATCGGAAGCGAACTCTAGATCGACATCGGCTACTACAGTCTCTTGCGACGTTGCGTAGACTTCTGTTGGCTGTGCCTTTTCTGTCACGCTGGGGGCGCGTGTTGGTGCAACGGAATGCGATGGTGTGTTGAGTATCGTTGTTAGTAGATCTATACTGCCCCGTAGCATGACATTCACCCTGGTCTTGAGATGATCTTTTAGAGCAGGAGCCCCTACACGCCGCCTGCGTTTCAAAACGGCCCATTCCATTTCTGAAAAGAATGAATCCTCGATGGAATTTCGCGTCTCGAGGGTGCAGTCTTGATCGCGTTCAGCGCTAGAGAGACTTCTGGTTGCGAACCAGGGATGGCCGAGATGGCGTTCCTTGTTACGCATAGCTCTCAACACCTGAATTGATCAGTCCGAGTTACGCATGTTCTTGGATGGACGTGAGCTTACGAATCTTCTCTCATCTGGAGGTACAAGATCGCACTTGGTTACGACTGCGACGATGCGATTGCCTGTCACGTCAGCTGCTCGTGCAAGCTTGGGCCCTCTTGGCTGCTCATATCAGTTGTCGCGTCAACGACAGATCTTAATTCTGTTAGCATTCTCCTTAGACAGTAAAAGGTAAGACTGACAGAATGATAGTGTTGGGTTGCTTGATGAGATCCATGATGAGAGATCTTGTCACCTCCTGCGTGTCATCAACTGACGGACCTATATGTGTGAGCCTTTTTACAATACAAATGGCACAACAGTGTGACTCACTAGGCGATAGCCCAGGTGTATCGACAATTTTCATGCTGAAGAGGTCTGGGCCTGAGATCTCAATGACAAGTACATTGTCAGAAACCTGTTGCTCTTGTTGTTCCTTTTCATCAGAGAAGGCTGTTGCGATCTGCATGTGATTCTTTGCCTGTCCACTGCGGTTAGTAAAATATGTCAAAACAACAGGTGTAAACGACTGTGCGAACCTGATTCACAATTTGAGGAAGATTTACAGCCGCAAGGTCTCCCTCATAGTTCACCTCGAAACTTTCTAAATGATCTGAAAGCTCTTTGTTCTGTCCATCCACTTTCCCTGGTTTTATCCGTGCCCTTAATGTTATCCCCGTCCGGCTGCTGTGCGTAAAGCAAGCATGGATAGGGAATTTCGTTGACGAGAGACGAGAGCCATGAAGAGGTAAGCCAGATAGAGCTTCAAATAAAGATGTCTTCCCAGAGCCTTTGTCTCCAATGATGGCTACCTAAGTGTCTCTTGTTAGTGTTCTTCCCTGGGTACTAGGCATGTGAGTGCTTACAACAGGGACAGGCGATGAGGCGCCCAGTGACAAGCCAGTGACATGGCCAATCGACCCATTACTTACAGCCCCTGACATGCTGACTGATCTTCGACTTGTTCCAGAATCCATCATGTCTATCATTTCTTTGTTTGACGATCCCTGAGGCGTTCAAAGGGTGCATCAGTCTTTGTTATGTAGCAACAGTAACGGGAGATCGGCGGGCACCGTGCTCCATGGCAGATGTCGTGGTCTCTATGGATACGCATACCCCTCTGGACCAATTCGCCGACGACGGAAGAACCTTTGTCAGTTCTCACAAACCGAAAGGAGCAAGGCATCATGAGACTTGAAGGTTTGTAATTGGTAGGGTCGTAGTACGCGAGTCGTGCACGCGGGCGTATTTGTGCCGTTGCTAATCAGTGCATTCCACGGCAGATACAAAGTGGCTGAAACCGGAAAACGTATTGTGGATCGACTGAGACATGTTCGCAACGAACAATGGTGTGACATGATGATGTGATGAATTTAGTGGGATAGTGGCCTTTGTAATCGGAACTTTGTCACATTCTTAGACAATGAGTTGAAGCAAAGACGGCACAACAAAGGTAATTAGTCCGACAGTGTTTGATACTTTCTAGATTGGGGGCCAGATATTTATTGCAGTATGAGACGTGTGGCTGAGAACCTACAAGCACTACATAGCATGTAGTAGAAAGAGGACACATAGCGTCCAATAGGCTGGTATTTTGGGGATTTTAATATCAAATTCTATATAATAATATACGAGGCAATAAGCGGCCCGAGTAGACCAAGATAGGATATTAACGGCTGAATCATCAGGGCCTGCGAGTCACTGTCCTCCGTGACCAACGCTGGAACAACGTACGTAGGCGTAGATGGCTTGGAAGCTGTCACATTAGGCTTGACAACATTGTCTCCTGGTACAACGCCCGTCGCATCACCCCCAAGGTACCAACTTCCTATATCCGTCAACTGTCCATTAGAATTCAGCATTGACACATTATACCCAACATTCGACGTAAATGAGCGGAAAGACCCAAAGTACGAATAGTGGGTGACGTTTCTAAACAACCGCGTTAATCACTGTACTCAGAAAGGCGTGAAAGTGACTTACTTGTTTCCATCGAGATACTTCACCGATGTCTGGAAGTAATCCTGCGTCGCAGCCAGAGATGAAAAGTCCAGCGCAAACTCAGTAACCCAGATCTTCTTCCCTGGAAAGACATCCAGGACACCAGCTATATGACTTGCCATGCCGTCAAAGCTGCCATACCAATGTATAGGAATAAAGTCAAACGTGCAATTCCCCTTACAAGCATCTACAAAGTCCGCAAGCCACGTAAACCCTGAAGGAGCACCCGTCACCGCAGGCGCACCGAGTGAAACGCCTAGTTTTCTCAGCGGCTCGAGTTGTTTGATCCAATACTTGGCTGCGTCCTTTGGCTTCATATCACTGCCGCCGTTGGCCATTGAGTTGTCCGGCTCGTTGAAGCCCATGACATAGGTGATGTTTCGACCACCGATGATCTGCGCCGTGACGTTTTCGAGAAAGGAAGTGTCATCGAAGCCATCGGGGGCGCCCCAGAGCATGGGGACAAACTGGAGGGAGGTGTTGTTCTCGTAGATGGGACTGGGGTGCGGTTTGTAGTTGTAGTACCATGTTAGGTCAGAGTGTTTCTGAACCCAGACTTTGTCGTCGCTCGGGAAGTCGGAGTTGGGGATGTAGATGAGGCCGCGCTTGGAGGAGGGGTAGAAGTTTTTGGATATGGCGATGCATGAGGTTGTGAAGAGGGCCAGGGCCACGAGTGAGGATTGTATGAGCATCATTCTGGGGGAGGAACAGAGAGGGGCGGGGTTTGGGAAACGAATGAAGCGAGTGGTCCTCAGCAAGAGGTTCAGAGGTAAGGGGATACTGCTTTCTGCAGGAGGTTATGATGCTTGGGTTGCCATGTTCCAACCGCCGACAAGTCTTTGTGGACGTATAGCATGATTCCGCGCGTAGGTTCAAGTCGTTGCTGTTTGCGGCACTCAAACTGTGATAGCTACAGACCAACATCTGTTTACTCAGAATGATCCGAATCCTCGCTCTCGTGGCCCTGACTCGCGCACTCAAAACAACTACAGCGAGGGCGGAAAAGTCGGGCCGCTCAAGATCACCTCGGCCATAAAAAGGCGGGTCATCGTGTAATATGATTGGCCAATTGCGCAATAGTGCAGTGTTTAGCTATTGCATTAATTGACATGCATGCCATCTCGTACCTTGCATTGTGAGAACTGATTTTTCGATACCGATACTTATTGCCGATCTTGGAGATGGGATGATTCCTCGTCGGATGGTTTTGGGTGCTGGAATGTGATATCTCCCCTGCCAGGGAAGTGATTCGGCTCCGTCGGCCGAAAGGCTCAATTGTCCGTTTTTAGGCCATTGAGATGACTCTTGGGGTCTGGTGACATGTTGTTGGTCTGTGGTCTGGGTGTATTTCGTTTGTGGCGTAGACTACGGGAATTTTTAACAAGTCACTACCCCACGTTGAATCTGATGGCGTTTTACGTTGATTATTTTGACTTGGTGAGGTCTATAGGTTGACGCCCAATATATTACATTATTTTTCTTAAAGAGCAATAGACTCTTGTTTTACAATTTACTCAAGTTCCACTCTTAACCGTTGCAACATCAGTGGAATTCTCCTTCTACTAATCTGTATGTTATGTCCGCTGCAAGCATGACTCAAATAGCGGGGGCTCACTCCCGCGGGTACCCGCTGACGTATCCTGTGTAGGTACGGAAGAGGCGTTATCAGGAACAAGTTGCCGTAGTGGACACGGCGAGATAAACGGCAGACATAAGCGAAGCAGGGTTTTTAATTGGCGTTTTGCCTCTATAGGTCAAGCGTCGACCTCGCCAAGTTTTTGACATATGCACTCTGTTCCTCTGGGTCCGTTTTGAATACTACATCGCTTAGCAGAACCGAAGTGTCTTGACGAAATAATCGAGGGTACCCGCAGGCTAATAGATAGAGTCAATATACCGAGGTTCTCAGTCATGGACTTTTGTACTGGAGTTAGTTTTGGGAAGTCGTTGGTTTGGTGTTGTCAAAAGTACTTCGGTCTATCCACGGCGACTGAAGTCTTTGGACGATTGAGGAATGTCGTAAGTTTCAAAGAAGGGGGTGTACTTGAGTTTGAATTCACATGCGATTCATTCTGGCGTGTGAGCCTTGAATGTGATGAACGCCGGTATCGTAGGAGTTTGCTAATTTTCATGGATACTGTTGTGAAGACTGCTTGTCCTTGATTCTTATATTCTGCGCTGCCCAAAATGCCAAGCACATCCTATACATCTAGCGCCCTGCCTAGCCATTCCTTTCGCGGGTAATACACCGGATACTGACAGTTTCTACCATAATGTCGAGTACTGCAATTAGATCCTCCGGGTCATATCTGGCCTCTACAAGTCATGCCAATTCCACGGAAGACTTAGTCAGGCCGAGCCTCGCAGCTCAAAGTTCAACCGAGTCCTCACTCAAGAAGAGATTCCCCCCTCGTCCATATTTCCATTCTCGCCGGGTTAAGAAAGGCACTGTCGAGAGACCATACCTTGCGGTAAAGGACCCTCGGGGCATATGGATTACGATCATCCCTGCGCTGGGCATCCTTGTTGGATTGGCTGCTATAGCGCTTCTGACATGGAGTGGCTATAAGTCAATTGATAAACATAAATACTGCACCGTCTTTACGGATGACTTTTCGAATGGATTCAATTCTACGATATGGAATAAGCAGGTAGAAGTCGGAGGATACGGGTACGCTGAAACTCCACGTCGCACATTGATGATGAGCACTAATAAGCATGCCTAATTCTAGAAATGGCGAGTTTGCGCTGACGACAGATACGGACGAAAACGTCTTCGTCCGCGACGGTCAACTCATCATCAAACCGACCCTGCAAACCGATAAATTCTTATCCGAAACAACAAAGATAAACCTCACCGCCCATGGAACCTGCTCCGCCACAACTACCCAAGACTGTGTCCAAGTCGCAAACCTCACCGCGGGAGAAATCGTCGCGCCCGTCAAGTCCGGCAGGATCACGACAAGGAACTTTGGCGTCATCCGCTACGGCCGCGTCGAGATCGTCGCCAAGCTCGCCGCAGGAGATTGGCTCCTCTCGCAGCTGATGATGTTCCCAGCCAAGGACTACTACGGCGCTTGGCCTGCGTCTGGCGAGATTGATATCGGGATGGTGCGGGGGAATAATTACACTTATGACAATGGGCGCGGGAACCAGCAGGTGTCCACTCAGCTGCACTGGGGTCTTGATACAAGCACGGATCGATGGCAGAGCACTTCCGGGGCAAGAGATGCACTGCGCACGACGTTTCATCAAGACTTTCATACTTTTGGATTAGAGTGGTCGGATAAGTATCTCTTCACGTGGCTCGACCACCGCATCGCACAGGTCACGTACGTCAAGTTCAATCACCCGTTCTACCAACACGGAGGCTTCCATCAAGCCCTTGCCAACGGATCTCAGATCTCCAATCCGTGGACTGGCCCGGGAACCAGCAATTCGACACCCTTTGATCGACCGTTCTACCTGATCATCGCGCTGGCTGTTGGGGGAACGTCGGGCTGGTTCCCGGATGATGTGCACGGTAAGCCCTGGGTGAACGATGCGATCACCCCGAAGACGGATTTCTGGAACGCGAAGGGTCGGTGGTATCCGACTTGGGAAAAGAATAATGGCGGGGAAATGGTGATTAAGAGGGTTTCTATGTGGCAGCAGTGTGATCGCGCTGCTACTGATTTATCGCAGTTCTCATCAAGTTAGATATCAGGTAATTCTATAAATTCATAATGCTTACTACAACTTATTCCATTACTTTGCTTGTAAAAAGTCTGGCTACCTATTTGATATATGTTCGTATAGGACGCTAGATGCAGCAAACCCGCGCAAGGTATCGAGTTTTAAGGGCAGTGAGACGAGCTCTGAAAACCCTCCGTTTGCCGGGTTAATGATTTACCGGCATTTGGTCCAAGAAATCGCGGTCTGTAAAATAATACAGGGTAGCTCTTGAAAATCCAGTACCAAACTGGTCAGCAAGCCTGATACAGCCTCCAGGGCAAATAATAAACGGTCTCTAAATGGGTGAATTGCCAGCTAAGTCTGGTATAAGCGAAACTCATTGGCGATTGAGTATTCTCCCCTGGAGGATAGCCTTATTGAACTACAATTGGATAAATATTCTGTAAGACGGTTAATCGATCACGAATGGCTTCACAGCTTCTCTCAACCGCGTTGTACTTAGAAATTACTAAATATATAATATAAGGGTAGTGTATCTCGATATATACAATGCGAAAAATCAAGAGAGGGTCAGAGAACATGCTTTTACTTTCCTGTGCTGCACGCTACAACGCTATTAACAGAACTAATTGTTGAATTCATCACCACTGCCTAACAACAATCTAGGCTTGTTTTTTCTGGACACATCATCACTTCCGACACGTTGCAAATTATTATGTCAGGCGAATGTCTGATATACCTCTCAATCTGATTTAGCAATCTAATCCCAACTCCAGATTCAGCATCACCGAAGTACGAGTCGCCTCATTTCCGGCTGATAAGATAAGCATAATCAGAGACCAATCGAGACTCTATTGTGGCTGGCTGACATTCCAGCTACCATATCGATAGTTGTTTTTGGCCCATGCAGGGAGAGCTTCGCTAGCGTAAACCAGCTAATCAGACAGCGATATTTGCTGGCAGTCCAATACTCGCCACTGTGATAAGCAAAAAAGGAAATCAATCACCAATTGCTATACCCAAATCGGTGAAGGCCCGGGGGTTTGGCGCTCTTGTCCCGTCGTTCCGTGCCGAGTTGAAGATCATTTTTGGAATTGAGTGGCACCAATAGCTCCCTCTGGCGTAGACCTGAGTAGCTAATCAGTCGATGCGAAAGGAAATAGACATCTTCTCGTTGGTCAAATGAACTGAGTGGCTGGCACTACCCAATTCCACGAGTTCATAGCGTGGCCAGCTGCTTCAGCCAGTATGCAGAATAATTAGTCTTGGCTCCTCCATCCAACGCTCCCTCGATCAATTGCTCTTGTCTTTTCAGAGGTGCCATACAGAAGCCTCGACCAAAAATGAAGTCGACGAGTTTCTTTGCAGGTGTTTTCGCTGCGCTTACTCAAGCAGCACCTACTGTCGACGAGACATACCAATACAATGGACCTGATGTTCCCATCGGCGATTGGGTCGACCATACGATTAATGGCGATGGCACCGGATTTATTCGTCTAGTTGAACCTCCGGCTGTGAAGCCTGCCCATGGCAAGCCTTCCAACAACGTCAATGTCATCTCACTGTCATACATACCTTCCCAGGCTGGAGGCGACACTGTTGGCATCAATATCCACTATCAAACGCCTTTTGGTCTTGGTCAGGTACCCTTTGTCCACTGGGGAGTCAGTAATTCGTCCTTAGACAAGGTGGCTCCCGGCTCGACCGTAACATACGAGCGCACGCCTCCTTGTTCTCGCGTTCACGTTACCCAATGCAGTCAATTCTTTCACAACGTGCAGATAGAGAATCTTCAACCAGGTACAATGTATTTTTACCAAATCCCGGCCGCGAACGGCACCACTGTTTCACCTGTTTTGAACTTTACAACTGCCCAGGCTGTAGGCGACTCATCTCAATTCAGCATCGCTATCAACAATGATATGGGGTACACCAATGCAAATGGATCGTACTTTTTCATGAACCAACACATGAACGATAAGGACGGCCTCGCGTTTGTCTGGCACGGTGGAGATCTCAGCTACGCGGATGATTGGTACTCTGGTATCGTACAGTGCAACTCATCGGCTTGGCCCGTTTGCTACAACGGCAGCAACAGTTCCCTCCCTAACAATGACACCAATCCCGATTATTTTGACACGCCTCTGCCGAAAGGTGAGATTCCCAATCAAGGTAGCCCTCGTGGTGGCGACATGGGTGTCCTCTACGAATCCAACTGGGATCTTTGGCAACAGTGGATGAACAACATCACTATGAAGATCCCTTACATCGTCCTTCCCGGCAACCATGAGGCCACGTGTGCCGACCATGATAATACCCCATTTGTCCTTTCGTCATATCTTAACGAGAATAAAACCGACACCCCCATGTCAGGCGATAATCCCAACGCCACTCTGACATATTATTCATGTCCGCCTTCACAACGCAATTTCACGGCGTTCCAGAACCGCTTCTTCATGGCAGGCGATAAATCTGGGGGCGTCGGGAATTTCTGGCATTCATTTGACTATGGCCTCGTTCATTTTGTATCTATCGATACGGAAACGGACTATGCCAACAGCCCCGACAAGACATTCCGTGAGGATGTCCAGAAAGCTAAGAAGGATGAAGAATGTAAAGGCAAAGACAATGGCGGATCTAAGTGCACGTCTGAGAAGCCCGAACCGACTGGTTATCATTGTAGCAAAATCGACCTGTGCGATGACTTTGCGACGGATGACTTGTAGGAAGAGACATATCTTGAGTCTGGCAAAGCGCATCCCCTGCGAAACGAGACGCATATCACAGATGCAGGTCCTTTTGGATACATTGACGGCTCCATCAAGGATAACAAAGCCTACCAGCAATATCAGTGGTTGAAGGAGGATCTTAAAAACGTTGATCGGTGTAAAACACCCTGGGTTATCGTCATGGGTCATCGTCCCATGTACAGCTCCCACGACGCCAGCAACTATCATCTACACCTTCGCGAGGCATTTGAGGGGTTATTTTTGAAGAACAAGGTTGATTTATATATCGCTGGGTAAGTCATCAGCTCGAATTTGTCAAGTATGCCAGGCTAACTCCTCATAGACACGTTCACTGGTATGAGCGTCTCAAGCCTATAAGGAATTGCGACGTCGACCATCGTGCGATTAAAAACGATAGTGAAAAGAATGGTGTTTACGAGGTGCGGCCTGGGCACTCTATGGTTCATCTCATCAATGGCGCTGCTGGAAATATCGAAAGCCACGCTACAATTGACAAGTCCCTGCCTATACCCGACATAACAGCCCATCGGAACATTACTTGTTTTGGCTTTTCCAAGTTGACTGTTTTCAACGCAACAACTCTGTCTTGGAAGTTCATCCAGGGCCACGATGGTCTTACCGGTGATGAACTCACTGTGCTGAAGGATCCTAAATTGACTTGCAAGGATTACAAAACTCATAGCTCATCGAGCTCATCGAGCCCGTCTGGGTCGTCTTGCGCTACTGAGTGCTCTGGATCTGGCGTTTTGGCCTGGCTCTACTGCAATGTCTATTGTGCCAGCTTTGGAGAATCACTCAAGGTTTGAACATGGTACTGTAGCTACATAGTCACCAATTCATAGATTAGGCTCATACCTGCAATGTAGTAACCTCGTAAAGAACCTTCCAAGGCTGGTATTTATTTCATCATCAAGTGCAGTAAGTGAATGACTTATTCGGTTGGTCCATGACATTCCAATTCCGCTAGAGGAATGAATACTGGGTATTGTCGCTTACGTTCCTCCAAGAACATATTCAGTACTTCAAATAATACATCAGTGCCACGATAGCTTTGCTAGAGACCCCGTACCGCCATGACGAAGCGCATTCGCCGCTTGGGCCGTTCCATTGGCTGTTCTCTACTAGTGAGGTCTCGGTGACATCAATTCTACAGATGTTCCTATACACAAACCAATCTGAGATCACGTCTTTTCGTCTTTCACAAGAAGCTGAATACATTCTTGAGATGAAACTACCTGCCCATAATATTATAGACTTGACAATTGCCAGCGTTGATGAGCCCAAAAGACCGGATAAATTACACAGGAATCCAAACTCTTCCTTACGAATTACAGCTTGCTCTTTAACCCTGCACTAGCAGCGAGAACAGCTCTCTGCTTCTCACCTCCGTGCTCAACCTTGACAGGGGCATCAAAAACGGTAGCATCAGGCTTCTCCTTTCGGTTCTCAGTATCAACATACTCCCTCTCCCCCTCTCCAACATAAAGCTGTCTCGGCCTCCAGATCTTGACACCCGACTTGTTGAGCATCATCTGTCTCCAGTGCGCCAACCAGCCTACACATCGAGGCACCGCAAACAAAACAGGATAGAAATCAAGCGGGAATCCCATGGCCTGGTAGATCAGGCCGGAGTAAAAGTCCACGTTGGGGTATAGGTTCCTGCTGCGCATGAATTCGCTCTTGCGCGCGTAGTCGGCGAGCGTGAGGGCTGTGTCGAGGAGCTTGTTTCGGCCGGTGACCTCAAAGACTTCCTCGGCGAGCTTGCGAATGGCGGTTGAGCGGGGATCGACGTTTTTGTAGACGCGGTGACCGAAGCCTACGAGGACGCGCTCCCTTCTCTCAACGGCCTGCATGAAGGCCGGGACGTTCTCGGGGGATCCGATCTCGATAAGCATCCTGATGGCTGATTCGGAGGCTCCTCCGTGAGATGGACCGTAGAGAGCCGCGCATCCCGCAGAAACAACGCTGTAAGGATCGACCAGAGAACTTCCAACTTGCAGGACTGTGGCGGTGGAGCAGTTGACTTCGTGATCGGCGTGGAGAATGAAGAGCTTGTCCAAAGCCTTGGCAAGAACAGGATGAGGTTGGTAGTCTGGCTCAGACAGGTTATCCAGGAGATAGAGGAAGTTTCCAGTGTACGACAAGCCCTGTGCAGGGCGGTTGAAGGGTCGGCCCTGTCGCATTCTGTACGACGCAGCCGCCAAAGTAGGCGCCTTTCCGAGAATTCGAAGAATCTGCTTGTCCAACATCTTGAGGGAATCCATGTTTCCCGAAGCAGCGTTGGTGTAGAGCTTCTGCCCTGCAAGCGAGGGATTGGCCTCCGGAGCAAACGCTCCGAGGGTAGCGAACGCCGCGCTCAACATTGACATTGGATGAGAGTCGTAGCGGAACGACTTGAACATGTTCTCAATATCGCTGTGAATGTACGTGTGATGCATCACCTCTCCCTGCCACTCATCATACTGCGCCTTGGTGGGAAGGTCTCCGTAGATGAGGAGATACGCCGACTCGAGAAAATTGCTCTTCTCGACCAACTGCTCAATCGGATACCCGCGATACCGAAGGACACCATCTAGGCCGTTGATGTATGTGATTTTGCTCTGCACGACAGCGGTGTTCATGTACGCGGAATCATACACCCTAAGACCCTGCGTAGTCTCATCCTCTGGGCGATCATTACCAGCCTCGGCTTTGATCTTCTTGAATTCCGTCGCCGGGATGGAATTGTGAGTGATGGGGATCTCGTAGGTCTGGTTTGTTCTGTTATCCACGACCGTGAGCGTCTCGCGACGGCCCTTGTTCTGAGCTGAAACCATGATTAAGATAATACAAGATGAGGGAAAAGAGATGCAGTGATTATGCCGAGTTGATGAGGATAAGCAACGAGTCTTGATGATTTAAAACGATTTTCAGAAGCAAACGCGTCGATGACACGTCACGTGGACGCCTACCTCGGCATGACGATATAAGTGGAACGTGCAGAGACCTCGGCCCTAGTGGGTTTGGCGGTATTTGAGGCGGGAGGTGGGACGACATCAGCGCTAACACCAATGGCAGTGTTTTAGAGCATTTTACGATACCAGCCAAGTCCCTCCCGTCTCTGCACCTGCCTGTGGATTGCTATCTTGAGATATTGATCCAAACAGAATAAATTATTTTAAGACAAGAAACTCTTTTATCATCAAGTACCTCATCTGTCTAATCGCCAGCCACCGATATTGTTTCTTATTGTCGCTTCTTGATTCCAATGTTGACTTTCTTGAGCTTACGTGTTGTTCCTTCTGTGGATTCCACTTGGGAGTACATCATACAAAAGTCATACCTCTTTATCAAAGTCGCCGCAATGATCTTCATCTCAACTTCTGCCAGATTACGTCCGACGCAGGCTGCCGGGCCTTGGCCAAAAGGGATAAAAGATGTATTCTGGCGGTCTGATAGCTTCTCCCATCTTTCAGGTCGAAACTCATTGGCATCTTGACCCCAAATATCCTTAGACCGGTGAATGGCATAGATCGGAACGCTTAAAACTGTGCCGGGAGGAAAGTAGAAAGAGTCTAACTGAACCCCTTTCGACCCGGGAAGCACCTCTCGAGGAAGACCGATCCCGAGGACGCTGTGTAAACGCATTGTCTCGTTCAGCACAGCGTCTAGATATGGAAGAGCCCGGACACTCGTGAATGGCGCAACTGTTGCCGGCATATGTATACAGTCGAGCTCGGTTTGCAGCTTTTGCAGTGAAGAGGGCGAGGTGGCGAGGTAGTACATCATGGCAGAGAGCGTGTTGCTGACGGTCTCAATGGCTGCCATGAACAAGGTCAATGACTCGGAAGCAATCTCTTCAAATTTGAGCAGTTCCCCTTGGTCATCGCGCGCTCGAAGTAAGAGTGACAGCCAATCATCATGATTGTCTTGTCCTGCAGCCATACGTTCTTTGACATGAGCCGAGGTCACGCCTAGCAGGTTCTGCAGCCCATCTATTCCTCTGTGGAAGAAGGGATCAGGCAGGTTATGTGCATGGGGCTTCAGCCAGGGCAAGACGCCAAGAGTAGCGACGGCGGCACTCCTTTGCGCAAGACTGTTCATCATAGACACGTAGGACCCGGGTTTGTTGTCAACCTTGACAAGATCGGAGCCATTCCTAAGCATTCCAAATGGCTCGCTAAAGAGAAGATCACCAGTGATGTCAAACGACAAGTATCTGGTTGCAAGATTAGTGTATGCCAGCCGAACAGTCTCAAAAGAACTTACGTGAACCATCGTCTGCATTCAAGGTGCGTGAACCCATCAAACTGCGGCCCTTTGTCGATTATCTCGTCCCACTTGCGGACCAGAAGTTCTACTTTGTCGGCGATTGGCCCCTCGGCCGCACGAGACGACTTGGGGGCGAAGCTATTGGCGATGTATCTTCTCTTACGAGCATGTTCGGCGCGATTCCTCGCTGTGAAGATGCTTCGAGTGAGAGAGATTGACGAATCGTACCAGGATCTTGGTGAAGTGAGTATAGACAACAGAAAGATACGAATGTGCAGCTTACGACTTTTCCAACCCTTTTCCATGGCCGTAGACGAGATGTATGGCCCTTTCATCAACGATGCTAATGTGGTTCGGCTGGATCCTGACGACGGGCGCGAGTCGTTCGTGGAGATCATACACTGTGTCTGAGCGCTTGGACTTGCGGCAGATATACAAGAGCCATAAGTTTGAGAAGCGAGCCAGCAGCGGGCCGGGAACTCCTCGTAGATGTCTGTAGGTGTAAAAGTAGGGAAGAATGTAGAACAAAAGTCCGCACAGAAGTGCTGTCAAAGGCGCCCAGGGCGAAAGTAAAAGAGAGTCAATAGACATTTTCCCAGAGATTAACAAGGCAGATGTCGATGTGAGTGAGGAAGATTGCAAGGCGGCGTGATATATCGAAGCCCGTATCAGTTCTCAGAAACCTCTCGAAGAATGTGTTCCTCCGTGTCAAGAACCGTTGGTGCAAATATACTGTACACGTAACTCTGCTAAAGCAAGGTTGCAGCGTCATCTGCGGGAAACTATGCATTTGAGTTTGAAGTCGCCATCGGAGCGGTACTTGTATCCATAAACCTATCGGTATTCGGAAAGTGTCTCCCGGGCCATGAAACCATGCTCTATACCTCTTTGCTAGGATGTAGTATTCCGTATAGTCGGACAAGGCACGGATGTTGTAGTGGATGTAAGAACCCGAATACAAAGTTGCGTTAGGAGGTTCCATTGCATCTATGTATGCTTGATATCGTATGATTACTTCCAGTTCTATCTGCCGTAGTCGGTGACTGCCGGTCTGTTTATGCATAGTGTACACGAGGTCATGATGCATTCGGGTCTAGCTGCGTAAGTTCAAGACAAATCATTCCAGTTGTGTATTAAGTTTAATTTTTATGCATCACGAGTCCGTGGATGTACGAAGCATAGTTTGTTTTACGCCGGAGATTCGCGTCGTCGGCGATTTCCACTCACCTGATCGAGTTTCATGTGCTGAGGATATGTAACATTACAGCCATAGCATCGGCAAAGATATGCCATTGGCATGAGAGAAAATGAAAATAATGCCTGGGTGCAGAATGTAGCTACGTATTCTTAATATTGAACCAAAAGGAAGTAGTCTATATAAGCTGTCTATCCAGAGTACACAAAACAGCTTAAGACTGTATATTGTAACATCTTTACTGATATTTTATCAACCAATCGCATATCTCCAACAACTGAAACGACGTTGACCATGCCTTCTGCCATTGACAGCATCCCAATTGCCTCCATTGAGACAATCAACTACTCCGCTCTCGAAAGACGAGATGCGAACGAGATTGGGAAGCTCATGGATGCAAGCCGCACGGCCGGATTCTTCTACCTAGACTTTGACCGTAGTGGTGCAGCTGGTCTACCCAAGAAGAAGAAGGAAGTTCTCAAGGCGATGAGAGAGTATTTCAGTCAGCCTGATGACATCAAGCAGCTTGACAGCAAAGGCGTTCCTACGCGTGGGTAAGTATGCTTCAGTTATGAATGACCCAATGCTGATTAGATTTGAAGATATGTCAAGAAGGGCACCTTCACCGCCGTTGACCCCAGCCGTCCTGATGAATCTTTTGAGCATCTTGCGGTAAGGCATATGATCGGTTTGACGGATTCATGACTGACTTGAAGGCAGATTGGAACGCACGACCTGGGAACCAATCTAGCTTCCACGCTCCTTGCAGTGTTCAAGAAGGCTGGAACTCTCATCCCCGACTACGTAGCTCTTTGTGAGCGTGTAGTCGACGTTCTGCTGGACTGCTACTCGCAGGCCCTAGGCGTCCCTGGTCAGTTCCTGGAGTACCACGACCACGAAAAACCATCCGATACCATCCTTGCCATGCTGAGCTATCCTGGAAAGCTCACCCATCAAAAGCATACCGATCTGGGGTCCTTGACTGTTCTTTTTAGTGACGAGTGGGGACTTCAGGTTGTTGAGCCCAGCAACGGCAATTGGGAGTGGGTCGAGCCGCGTGAGAACGACGCTGTTATCAATGTTGGTGACACTCTCCGCTTCCTCTCGGGCAAAACCTTGTATTCCTGTGTTCACAGGGTCATTAGAGATGGTCGTGCTAGCGATGAGGGGCATAGATACTCCATCGCATACCTGCTGCGTCCAGGGGATGACGTGAGCTTTGTCGACGCCGATGGGGCTAGGATTACCGCCCAGTCTTTTGCCGGCATCAAGTACAAAGCTTATTCTGCGGATCACGCTGAGCAGGACAAGAACACGGTCCTGACTGGTGGAATGGAACAGGTCCTCGGTGTCCGTGCCTAGATCGACCAATCAATATAAGACATCTCTTCTCTCTATTCTCTTCTCCCGATCCAGAGTCAACCTAAATTAAGACCATTGGAATCTCGGGCCAACGCTTTCTACGACTAACGGGCGGCAACGGCCCGAGCCTCCATTCTTGGTGGGTACGCCCTGGTCTTCTCCTCTTTTGCGGTGAGTGGTAATGCTGGTTAACTCAAATTGGACTTTGGTACTTCCGAGGAGGCCGACGCCCCAGATTTAAGCATCAAGATCATCAAGTAAGGTATTGGGTGAAATTGGTAGTACGATAGTATCGCCGCACCAAGTGAGATTCGACTGAATTTCATGATTATTTGGGAGCCTCGTGTCTTCTCATTACCTATTCCGTTGATTATCCACGACTGTACACTGTCAGGTTCTAAGCAATAATAAAAAGAGCTTGGCCGAGATATTAGGAGCCCTTGGCATATTTTTGCAACTCATTGTCTTTCCGTCCCCCCGAGCTCAAGGCCATTTCGGTAAATAGACATTGATCGACCGGACAGGGGTGCTGGTTACGGGACACTAATTTTGACAAATCTCGATTCGGTATTGTACCTCCTAAGCCTGGATTCAACCTCGGGCTTCGGTTCTGACATTCCGAGGCGTATTTATATACGATTCTAGGTGCAACCCGGTTCCCGGAATTGCCAAATCTACACCAGGGGTTTCAGAGCCTTATCTAAACTGTAATCAATTAATTACTTTCTAAAGGTCCAAGATGCAGGCCACGTAAGACCTCGCAGGGATCATGAGTACAACCACTCGGGAAAGAACTCTCTGTAATCCGGTCATGGGCTCATGCCGGTATTAGGTAGCGTTGATTGTTGCTTATTTATATATTCTGAAACAGAACCAACCACCGGCAGAGTTCAAACCCCCACAGGTGATAGCAAAGGGGTTATTATGGACAAGAAGGACAAATTCAGGCTCGTGGATGCAGATAACAAAGACACTAACACGATTCATCGTTATACAGAACCTCCATACCGGATTTCAATTTCCTGGGAGTCTTAGATTGTAAAGCAATGCGGTTTAATTAAAAGACTCTCGTTATCATCATTGAGCTATAGAGATAGTATCACGGCTTTGCTGTGAGTTCCATGATGCAATAATAAGATCTGAGAGTAGATAGCATATTACTGCTCGGATCTGCGTTCCTCCATGAGCTCTTGTACATGTTTGTTTAAGAAGTACCCCTTCAGCTTCTCCGGCTCAACATATCGCGAGCCTCGAATGGCAACCAGGCACCTTTCTGTTCCACACTCACAAGGAAACGACTGAGCCATCTCCCATTCCGCGCTTGGATAGAACCAAGTCAGCTCGTCACCCTTTGCGATATGACGATCATCCGCCACGCGAACTTCCATGCGAGTGGTATCAACCACGAGATTGGGATCACAGGAGTGATTGATGAAGACAATGTCAGAGTTAAACTCCATGTGCTCATCGCGGCCAGTCTGGAACGACGTCCAGGTAGCTTGGGGAGTATGAGTTGCCTCGCTGATTTTGGCAAACAGGGCTCCGGGTGGGAGCGAAACGAGAGATATGGCTGCCGATTTGAAGGGCTGATCAGACCGGACAACCTTGAGAAGACCAGAGTGGCTTTGGCCTGCTGAGGAAGGTCTTGCTTGGGGCAAGGAGTGATATGCATTGGATACAGCTGCGGCCATTGTAGATAATGAGAAGTATTGGATTCAAGTGATGTTGTGATGGGATAGTTTGAGAGGGCAGGACTAGTGGTGCTTCATGTGGTAAGATGACGGTGATATTGCATTGATTTATACCGAGTGGTATGTTCGGCTACCAACATCTTCGGTCTTGCATTACGTGTTTCGTAACAAGAACTGAGTTTCGGCAGTTGAAAAGAACCTCGCGAAACCGGGGAAGAAAGAAGTTGTCGAGGGCAGTCTGGCCGATGAAGTTTCCGAAATCCGGTCTCAAATGCCATATCGTACAGTCTTTACGGTCAAGTCCGAAATACCTCTTAGACCAATTGCCTCATTGCCGAGTAACGTTACAATTACTCCATCGTGCTTCAAACTAGTGATGCTCTTGATGGAATCTAGTAGAATAGCCACGTTGGAAGATTACCATGTTATGGATGTGACCTGTCTCTTAGGTTGAGAATGCAAACAACCTGGCTACCACTGGGTTTCAGTCACAGATATCGCCCAGAGACTGCATGAATATAGTTCCGCACGATTGTCAAGGTGTTTTCACTGTAAAGCATGCAGTATACGTCGAGAGTCCAAACATTTAATCATCAGCTAATATAGAATTTTACGTGATATATCTCTAAAGACATCCCTCTTATTATCATGCGATAATTCGCATATCTCGGCTGTAGATGAGACGAGCTACAACGCCGCAAGCAGTACTAAGTAAAGCTGTCCCGCCAAAATAGTACATGGCAGGCCGAAAAGGCACAATGGAGTCCGCAACATCTGCATGCATGACCTGAATGAGAGCCGCTGATATTGCATTTCCTCCCATTATACCAGGCGCCCAACCCGTGAAAAGCAAACTCAAGGCTCCTGGCGCATCATCGATTGGTAAGTGACGACCGACGGCTGTAGGAATGGCCACTGCAAAGCCTCCATTTGACAGTCCGTTGAGAATGCAAAACAACAGAACCAGTCCCAGGTTGGACGAAAAGGGCCAAACGGCAAATAGAGAAACGGCATTTACCAAGGAGGTAAAGAACAAGGCGTTCATAGAACCAACCCTATCGCACGCATAGCCTGTCAGAATTCGGCCTACTGACATACATACCAAAAGACAGGCAAGCGTGGCAATGGATGTAGAGTTTGAGAAGCCAAGAGCGTTGTTGATGTAGGGGAGGAAGAAGGTTGGCGCATATATTGGGAAGATTCCCACTGCGCCAGCTGCGAAATGCCATGAAAAACGGGCATCTCTGAAGACAGACCATTTAACAGGATACTCTGGGGGAGCACCGCGGTCCTTGACGAGTAAAGCGGTCGGTATACCAGTAAAAAGCGATGCAATGCCCAATATTCGAAAGGTCCAGGCAACTCCAACGCCTTCAGTCAGATAGCCGACTGAAACAGCTCCAACGAGAGCCCCAATACTGCCACCAAGCTTGACGATGCCATTCGCCAACCCAAGTCTCTTCTTGAACCACAACACCGGAAGAGTGTTGTACAAGGTGTCGGTGAAGGCTGACCCAATGCCATATGAGACTCCACAGGCAAAGAATAAGCCCACGAGACTTCCAACGGCCCAACTGCTCGCTAGGCAGCCAAGCCCATAGATGACGATACCAATCGTCATGCCTGCGCGAGCTCCAATGACACGAACTATTCGGATGGCTGGTATCCCGAGTGCAGGACCCAAGGCTACACCGAGACTACCAACGAATGACACGGCGCTGAGCGAAGAGCCTTTGAGAGTCGTTCGAAGCAGGGCTGCTTGTAGGATGCCCCAGGATCCAGCCCAGAGATTGATCCAGAATGTATGAACGAAGCAGACAAAGATGATGACCCATCCATATCCGCCATCTGGGGGCATGTCGGGATCCTCAGTGGGAGTATCAATCTCAGTAATGATTGGATCCGGGATAGAAATTGGTTCTAGTTCCATGGCTATAGATTGGGCGGTGTTGATGGCTTGGGTTCAGATAATAAGGCGCTGTATATGAAGAATTGTCTGCTTCGATACCGTGTTGTGATGGCCCTTGGATGATGAAAAAAAAAATGCTTTTGTGTAGACATTGAGTGTTTACGTGGCTACTAGATACATGCCGTAGAAGACGACACATCACTACTCGGTGGATGAATACCGCACTACGTTCCTGGCCCCTCATCAGTTTCCACATCGGAGATCTTGGATCCCCGAATGGAAGCCCCACGAGAACTCAAATCCTTGCTTGTTTCACTATAATGCTGGATGCTCCATAAGCTCGCATACTAATCCCTGCCCAGCAACTGCCGTGTGCTCCGCACCTTTCCGTCGGCAACTTCCGCTGGGAAAACAATTCGAGGCGTCAACCTGCAGCGTGACATTTGCCAATCGGAAGTTTGCACGCCTTCGGGCAGAAAATGCATAATGCATCTATCCACGTCAACTCGGCACCGTTTGTCATGTGGCCACACCCATCGGTGCTTGATATGCACCGAGACGACATGACGACTAGACGTGGGTGAGAGCCCCTCGTATCTGGGGTTTAAAGCCTGACACTGACACAGCTTTCCATTCCAAAAATCGTAAAGAATTACCTGACTCGTTGTTTCGCTCCCAATACACCAACAACCATGGCACCAGCAGGAGACCTTGGTAGGAGACTCATCCCTTGCATCCTGGATGAGATGTCCAGAGATGAACCTGATCGAGTCATTTACTCCATTGCCAAGTCTGCCGACATTTCCAAGGGCTTCACCGAGATCACAGCTCGCGAGTTTGCCAACGCAGTGAACAAGACCGCCTGGTGGTTGGAACATCTTGTTGGCAAGAGTGAATCGTTCCAGACCATTGGCTATATCGGGCCACGTAAGTATCTTTCGCTTATAAATCATCACATAGATGCTGACCAGACAAGATGATATCCGCTATTTCCTGCTGAATCTGGCCTGCGTCAAAGTAGGATATCAAGTAAGCTACATTACGCCAGGATAATGACTCGATGATTTCTTTTGACTCACAACACTGCTCAGGTTATATTCTTGTCACCAGGTAATAGCATTGAAGCTGCTTTGGGTCTTCTTCAGGCGACCAAATGTAGCCTTTGGGTTCATCCGGTCGGCTACCCACCATATCAACTGGTTGAGAAAATCCAGCAGACCTGGGAGATGCGTATTATGGAGATTCCCACAGTCGCAGAACTCCTCGAAGCGTCTAGCTCGCCTCACTATCCTTATACCAAGACCTATGATGAAGCAATGGGGGACCCTTTCTGCATTCTCCACACGTCTGGTACAACAGGCTTGCCCAAGCCCATCTATCTCAGCAACGGGTTGCTTGCTACCATGGATGCCGCTCGCATCTTACCGCCGTTTGAGGGTGATAACGGCGCTCGCCCTTGGGCAACCTTGTATGAAAAGGGCGACAGACTCTATTCCCCTTGTGTACTTCTACATGTATGTCCTGGCGGCTAATCCCATCATCGAGATTGTGCGACTGACTTTGTAGATAGGGTCCTGGAATCTTCATGAACCTCTTCGCGACGTTCCTCTTTGATACGCATAGCGTGATGGGCCCCGTCGGCGTGCATCCTGACATGGATCTGCTCGCATCACTTGCAGACCATGGCAACATTGATATTTGGCATTTCATGCCTGTCTATGTCAACGAGCTGGGACAGCACCCTGAAGTATTGGAAAAGTTCAGATCTTCCAAATTCGTAGGAGCTGGTGGAGGTACGTCCCCAATTCATTATGCAACTTTCGTTAACGTCTCTTTAGGCCCTGTTAGTGCAGAGCTTGCCGCCAAGGTGAATGAGGTAGTACGTGTTCACAACTTATTCGGAACAACTGAAGGCCTCTTCATGGGTGACATGCTAGTAGACAAGGAAGACTTCCTATGGGTCTCGTTTCACCCCTACGCCGGGTTTGAATACACGGAAATCGAGAGAGGTCTGTTTGAGCAGCGTGCCGTCAAGAATGAACAATGGGCTCTACATCAAGGAATCTTTCATACCTTTCCTGACGTGAACGAATTTAACTTCAAGGATTTGTTCATCAAACACCCGACAAAGCCTAACCTCTGGCTCTACATGGGTCGAAGCAACGACATAATCCGCTTGGAGGATGCACAGAAACTGTCTCCCATCGAGACGGAGAACATGATCTGTGCTCATCCCAATGTCAAAGGATGTGTAATGGTGTGTGAGCCTAATGTTACGCAATATGATCTTGAGTCGCTTACATATTTGACAGATTGGAAACGGCCAGAAGTTCGCTTGTCTGATGGTAGAGCTGAAAGACAGTACTCCAAGAGACTTAGAGACCATCAAAGTGCTGATGGAAAGTCTTGGGGATATTATTGACGAAGCTGATCAGAATCAGCTGTTGAGGGGATATTTGAGAAGAGATTACATCATTATCGCAGATGCCAAAAGACCTCTTCCACGGACGGAGAAGGGAACCATTTCACGTCGAGCTGCTTTGAAGCTTTATGAGAAGGAAATCGATGCGTTTTACCGCTTGAAGGGGGAGGCAACTGTGGGTGTTGGCCAACGTACAGCTAAAGCGGCCTAGATAGTTTCATGACCTGACAATGATTGATAGTTAAAGCTTATGATATCTCAACGAGATATATCAAGCTAACACACTGAAAAATACCAATTAACTTTAGGCTTCTAAAGGCAATATATATATAGCCTCCATAAAGATAAGTCTTCTAATTAAAATCAGAATAATATGCTTTTATGATAACTCAATCAGTAACCTTATTGGCAGGTGGCCACTGACGAAGTCACACGTGGCTACATAAATAAACACAGTCAAAATCACATTAAGTTCCCTCGAAGAGGGACATGACCTGACAATTGAGGTAATATTAAACATAGCTCAATCCTTTCAATTGTTGCTATTGTCGTCTTGTATCAAGGGCAACATAATTTCCACAAGCCATCTGCTACCTATCCAGCTTCATTGAGTGGATTCTCTACCATTCTGCCCATAACATAACATTCAGCTTTTGTACCCTCTTCTGTATGTCGTGAGCCGAAAACTGACTCAATTTGATCCTGTGTGAGGTCCTGAACCTCACCACCGAGTGGATGTCTGATGGAAACTGACTGCGGATCACGTAGCCCGTCTCTCAGTCTTTGAAGAGCATCACACCACAAACCAACTCTGATGTGAACCAAAAACAACGTAATCTCTGATCTAATGTCGAGAGCTGCAGCTAACGCTCCAAGTTCCGTAATGGTGACCGAGATCTCGATAAGATGGACAGAGCGCAGGTTAGACCCCACAGGCCACGTAAATCCGATGCCAACTGAGGTCGTCGCAGCGAGCATGGATTTGAGACCTAGGCTGTACCAAAACTCGCCGAGGTTTATATCTGCATGTGAGATGCATCCGGCGTTGAAGATTGCGCCCAAGTATTCGTTTATGACCTCCATCTCAGTCGCTGTCCTGACTGTGTCGTTATCCTCCTCGTTTCTAATCCATGGGCCACAACCGCTGCGGCAACGTGGCTGAAAGCTGAACTGCATAAGGTCAAGAAGCTTGATGGCATCTGATAACTTGTCGCGGTCATCTCTGCTGAGTTGCATCATCGTGTAATCAGGCGATGCAGATACATGGATAGAGAGTTGATCGATGAGGAGTGAATCTACTGCACCTAGTGCAAGCGGGATATCCACAAGCAATCTCGTTGGAACCTCAGGCCAGATGAAGTCGTTTGGTTGGATCCAACGCGCTTCCTCCCATATCATTGGCCGAGAAAGGACTTGGGCCAGGATATCGGCTTGAGCTGAGGTGTCTTGTTCGCCAACTGGGTCAAACTTGCGGCCTAGATCGAAGTTGTTTGTGAGAACACCATCGTGCAGCATGACGTGCCGGATGTTCGGCAGTCTTGTCAAGATCCCGGCTATTACAAGTGCGAATGCGCCCTCGCCGTGGGAGAGCACCTGTGAATCGTATCTTTCTTTGTACTTTCTATAGGCATGTTGGAGAACACTGTCCGCAAAGTCTGTCGGGCTCGCCGTGTTGCGTGGTGTAGATGACTCTACAGACTCATCGTTATGCACATGTGCCTCATTGACGAATCGTTGCATCAGACTCTCGAATGTAATTTGTCCGCCTGAGTTGGTGTCGATTGCATCTAAAATTTGAGTTCGTTCACCCCATTCCGATAAAACGGCTGCGGTGAAATTGTCAAGGCTGGCCGCAGTCCATGGATGGTAAAAATGTAATCGCACATTGACCTCGCGCACGCCTTCTGCGATTCGAGGATTATCAAGCACTTGACGAAACATCTTGACACTCTCTGGACGGCTGAAGTCTAAAGTGCCGCAGTGACGAACAGCATAATCGCTGCAGAGTAGGCAAAACCTCTTGCAGGTTAATCTCAGGCTGGAAATGGTGTCATTTTGATGCTGTCGTTCTGTGCTTCTGCATAGTGTAAAGACAGCAAGCAAGATTTCGTTGGACAAGTTTAAGAATGCTGGAATGCCCTCACGGAACGCAGTCATGGTGCTTCTGATGACATGTAGATATCACTTGGTGTTTGCTCGGACGATGCGGAGTAATTGAAATACTGTTTATTCCGTGGCGGGGAAACCCTGGGACCTTGATTCTCAGTGATGAAAATAGTTGGGTACGTTTAGCGCATTTTGGTGGATCTTTCGACCGGCTAATTTTAGTACCCAAGTGACCAGCCACCTCTCATTGGAAAGGGCTAACTACGGACAGTGTCCCGTTGAACTCAGAACGGGTTGACAATGAGATCAAGTATCAGTCA
Organism: Fusarium chuoi; assembly: GCA_022627125.1. Lineage (NCBI taxonomy): Eukaryota > Fungi > Ascomycota > Sordariomycetes > Hypocreales > Nectriaceae > Fusarium > Fusarium chuoi. Next base: position 97,374 of record JAJALE010000834.1, on the reverse strand, counting down.
AAGAGAACATGGTTTGTTTATGCAGGAACATTGAAGTCACCGGCCGAACACCAGAATAGCTCCTGAACTTTGCCCTTTGATTTAGCCATTGATCCCTCAAGACTAGAATGTTGGTTGTTGGGGAATTGGCCATATAAAGGGAACCGGTAGCTCCCCGTGCTAAATCCATTCCCTTGCATATAACAACGCAAACAGTCGAACAGCAACACATTCAATTACAGTCTTCACACCTACAACATCTACCAAAAGATTTACGATGAACGGAACTCAGCGCGAACCTCTCTCAAGTGAATGCATTATCAAATGCATGGTTGATGCATACGCCTATGAGGGTGATGCGCTTTTCGTGCAGATGATACGTAAAAAATTGCCCAAATACGGGTGGGCTGCGAGCATGCGGTCCAGGAGTGTATGCCCAGATGACTCGGGCGGCTATGAATTCGTTGTCATTGGCCTGTGGAAATACGAGTCGCTCCTTCGCGACAATGTTGCCGTTGAAAGTCCCCGATCTGGTGGACCCAGCCATGATAAGTGTGCACTCGAAGCCTAACGAACTTCAATTGGCGGGCTACGAAGTCTTAGCTTGGCGGCCATACTGCAAGGAAGCAATGCCCTATATGGATCGAGATGGAAACACTTTGCCGATTTAGAAACGGCCTCCTCTCAAAAGTTTAGATGAGTTGGAGGACTCCACTGAAGACAGTACTGTAACTGAGTTGCGAAAGCAGGTTTTGGAACTCAAGAGGACAGTCAGATGGAAATTGATTGAAGGGATCCAACTTGAAATGTCGAATTCGAAGGACACATCATCATATTACGACAGTGAGGAGAGAAGGAGCAGCCAACTACAACTCTATCGCGGGATAGTCCGGGAAAACGTGGAAGAATTCAATTTTCTACACAGAAAGGTCAAGGACTTGGAGGTTGCTAACAGCATCAGATGGAATGATCCAGATCTGGCTGAGCTTTTGGAAGTGTTACTTGACAAGATGGCCCTTTCTGCCGAGAGAAGGAGGTCCAAGTGTTTCGAGCTCAAGGCCGTTATGCTACAAAAGAAGATCGACAAGACCGAGAGATTCACCGACTTCGAGATAGTGTTCGACCGCCATAAAGACGAGAAGGATCGCAACGGCCGATCTCGCCGTCTTGTAGAGATTGGCAGTGATTTATATAACGCCTGGGATAGGGTGAAGATGGCAGATATGGCGATAGGTAGAGCCATGGTGGAAATGGACGCAGCAGAGCTGAACCTTCTGGGAGGAGTTAGGGATAGCCCTGAAATTTAGATCACAAATGATGGTTTGAGGACGCGATAACTCTTACTTTATTAGAATACAAACTGGAGCTTCCTCTTTCACTGAACAATCCTTCCCAGTAATGACGCACATGATTTGCGCTTCGGAGCATTTCCCACATGAAGTGTCATCGTCATGACTCGAGGCGTTCTATTAGCGCAGGTCTAGCGATCCAAGTGCAAACTCAAGCAACGCCACGACTCGCGTTTCATCGGCAGTGCAACTTTCTCAACCAATCGCAACTGCGAATCACTCGTGAGAAACTGTTCCTGAGCTAACAATCGTAGTGAACGCTTTTGGACTTGCAGCTCCAATAGCCATTCTGTTACGGATGCGCTCAGACATTGGACACCAGCTAGCAAAGCCGCTTGACCGGATCGACACCCAGGAAAATCCACTGCCGAGCCCATCACATGCACCAAGATTGTCTCACTAAAATGATCTGCATCGCCTCTCTCCCCTTTTTGTGTCCCCGTTACCTGGCCCTGGTCTCTCTGAACTTCCCTGTTCTCTTCAACTCCATGTCTGGTCTGAGATGCGCCTCTCGCAATGAGGCCAGGCGTTATAACTGCGCTGTTTAGTTTGTTTACATTTACGGGCGTGTTCGGGACCCCAAGTTTCGACACAAGTCTTCCAGATTGCGCGGTTTGTGAACTGTTAACCTTGCAGTAGTCCTTGCTAATTTTAGTAGCAAACATGTTTTCGGACGTTGACCAGCCCGGATTGCAATGAGCCGAGCTGCTTCTGTACCTCTACCATCTTTGACAATGACTTGATACCCTGCCTCAATAGCCATTGCGAGATTCCACAAGTCTTCGGTACGTAATGCCTAGATCTGCTAGCCATCATCCGTTGACTGACTGACCCAGCGTCGTTGCGATATCTCGACGAAACATGCGAGCGACCACGACGCGACCGAAGGAACGATGCCTGGCCTTACCTATCAATACACATTCTCTGCATCCTTTGTGCAGTAATTCGAGTATACACAAAGCTGTTTATTGTGAGGAAGATTTCACCTGAAGACTGGCTGTCCTTTACGTCTTTGGTTATTTACATCGTGTACTTTGGCATTGGACACCATGGTAAGGACTGAGTTAACTACTCTGATGCGTTGAGCAGCTGCTAATTCATCGCAGCGTTGATGTCGGCATTTGGGCAGGATATTTGGTGGGTCAACGCAGATGATCTATCCCACGCGCTCAAGGTATCACACACAGCCTACACCTCTCATTTGCTTGAAGCTAACGTCCCAAGCTCTTCTGGATCGACTGTCCTATCTACACTCTCCTTCTTGGAATGACCAAAGTCACAATAATCCTCTTCTACATCCGTTTGTGTCACGTATATACGCTGTTTTGCCAACTATGCTGGGCTTGCATTCTCATCATCAGTCTCAGTACAGGCGTCTTGATATCACTGAATATCTTCCAGTGCACTCCGATCCGATGGAATTGGGATCGGTTTGGTGGAGAAGATGTCGACTTTTGGTGCATGGACTTGAACAAACTGCAGTGGTCAATTAACATCACTAATATTATCTTTGATCTTGTAGTTCTGGTACTTCCAATACCGCTCATATGGAAAAGTATGTCTAGCCACATTTTGGAATGATATCAGCTGACGTTGATAGCAAAATCAACCTTTCGTCGAAAACTGGGCATTGTCTTGATGTTCAGCCTCGGAGTCGTCGTTCTCGTTGCAAGCTGTCTCAAAATGCGCTACAACGTTCTCTACGGCCACTCCAACAACATAACATGGGACTACATGGACTTAATGGTATGGGCCGGAATAGAAAGCTCCGTCAGTATCGCAGCGCCATGTTTACCAACAGTTCGACTGTTCTTGCACAGAGTGTTTCCTACGTCATTTGGGCGGATATTTGCGTTTGGGTCGCATTGTGAAAGGACGTTAGATCAAGAGATCAAGGCGGAAGAAGAAGAGGTTGCGCAATGGGCAGCTGATGTTGAAATGACGACAGACTCGCGACTTCGTGTTGCGAGACCGAGACGAGCGGCGATAAGTTTAGGTGAGGGATTTGAGAATGGAGGGAGGATGAAAAAGAAGAAGGCCATGACGGAAGCAAGCCGGATCTTGAAGAGCGTTGATGAGATACCACTGTCGCCGTAATGATATAGTATTCATCAATACAATAAATAATTTATCGGTGATAATACAATATTCGCACAAATTCTATTGATTTTTAGTATAGCTATCTGGCTCTGAGACCGTACCGCAGATTCGTGGTGCTTGGATATAGTTAGACTGTTGTAACAGACGGGCTGTTGAATAACAGAGCTAAAGTTACGCTACTAAAGGTTTTTCAAAATCCCATTGACGGCGTCTGATCCGATCGTGGCACCTGCACCAAAAGTGATTGCGTGCCCGGCCCTTTTTGCAAAGTCTTTACCGTGATGATGCTGCTAAGATCATTAGCCATGTTCTGAGTGGAGGATTCGGTTAATAGAAAAAGAGACCTCTTCATGTTCATGAGATTCTTTGGGCTGAGGCGGTGGCGCTGACTGCTCCTTCTTTTCCTGTCATTAATTAGTCAGATAAATGTCGATGTGAATGGGAACACTTACTCCTTGGTCTTTTGTCTCGGGCATTGTGGCTCTTGCTGGAATTTTAACGTACTGAAAAGGGGCTTGATGAATTTCTAGGCCTTATATTGCTAAAGAGTAAATAAGTCAGAAGATACTATGCAAAGTCTTACATACCTCTGATGACTTATCCTAGGAATTATCCAGCGGAATGTCAGCAATGACGTGCATACGGTGATTATGACGAGCACTATGTCATTGATAAGAGGATTAGGTTGTGTTGAGCGGCTAATCGGCAATTATTACGTGAAATCACAGCGCCAGTATGCCATAGTGCAAAGTCTATTGTGGGTGAGTATGTCGTCACTTACCGATATACTCCATAATTGGGCGATCCTATACTATTTCGTAGGGTCTCAATTTGTCTCGAGTCGAGAAGTTGAGTGAGTATTAAATCATAAAGCCGATCAACCTTTCGAACACGAAGAAAAACACCATCGCTGAGGTCGTTGGCGACTTCTATCTCATTACCAACAACGTTGACCTTCTGATCAGCGACTCCTAAGTCCTCTCCGCGATCATGCGACAAAGCCCTGAAGTTTCAAGAGAAATCTCATCATCTTCATCGCCCTCGCCTTCGCCGTCATTATCAGTTTCATCCAAGGGAGCAAGCGTATTGTTCTCCTTAACTTTGAACGGCGCCAATATGTTATTGCAACGTCGAGGTGTTCCAATAAGACGCTCGCGCACCTTCAATCTCATCATGTCCACGCCATCAATGACTGATACAAAGAATTACTCGCACTCCGTTAATTAGCCAATATTATGCCCTCCTGCTTTCGAATCCGCTTCAGGATAAATATCTCAATCAAGTAATATTCCTGTGCGCGAATCGAATTGTGAAGTGGAGCGACGTCGACAAAGAGCGCCCAAACAACACCCAATTGAACAAGGGAACAGAAATACCATAAATGCCTTTTTCAGGGGACAAGAATATGGCCTCTTTGACTGTTTACTGGGAACAACAGCAAGTATATATAATGTTCAGTAATGGGACAAGTACTAAATGCGAACACAACCAGGAATCGCATCTTGTACTGTATTTTATGATTTAGTTTGCTGTTCTTACTCTCTCTCCGAGTAACCTTGAACACTCGATGTATTTCTTAATTAGTTGTAGCAAAGTGTTTACTATGTAATGGGATACTTTGACTTCCATTCATCAACTCCATCATCCACCACCTCACATCTACAATCCAATACGCCAATCATCAAGACATCAAGACCTCAATACCTCAGCTCTGCAATCAAGAAAAACTCACCATGAATAACACCCAATCCACAAAGGTGAAGCAAACTACTGTCGATATGGAAACTCTTGATGGTCTATGTCACATTCACATCCTGCACGGATATCGGGTTTGTTACCCGATCTTCTGGGATATTGCCCGGGACTCATTCAACGACCTGTATAAGATCTTGGGTCTCAAGGAAGCCATTGATAACCTTTTAGACTTTGACTACGAAGCAGAGTCTTCAAACGGATGGTCCATTGAACAGAAGATCTGGGGAGTTCGCGTTGCAATCCACATCCTCGAGGACATTGTCGACTCCCCTGATGTCGCCGAGGCCTTCCGTCTCGGTAAGGAGAATGCAGAGAACTGGGTTGAGCATGCCCACCTCTTAAAGCCTGGCATGAATGTTTCCCCTTACATGTCCCCTATGCAGGATCCCCTGCTTCGGCGGGAGGTGCTGGCCAGATGGATTCCCCACTGTGAATTCAATATGCCCGCGGTACCTGAACATCTACTGACGTTTCTTCGTACGTCAGAGGGATCCGCGTCGGTCGAGAGGCCTGAGAAGAAGGAGAAAGTTTTCAAGAAGGGAATTGCGATAGGACCTGTTGACGAGATGGCGGATTTGCTTTGCAAGATCAAGATTGATTGATGATATAACGCCAAGAGATACTTTTGGGTATTAGGTACTTTTCTTGAAGCAATTGAATATTTATATCAAATTTACATATCCCAAAATTAAATCGTACAGAAATTGCTGTCTATACAGTTAATTTCACCGTGATGGTTATACTTAATGCTGGCACCTAACAGTCTGGAGTAAAAGACCTACATACCTTCGAGATCATACAACACATCGGTTCAATGTGTAGAAAACATCACAAAAGTCACATAAACACGTCTAGTTCATATTGGTGACCTTAGCTCATACGTAGTTCATTTTAAGTTGTAGTTAGCAAATTTATTATTTGCAAACCTGATTGATCCTTGACGTTATGTCATTGTCTATCATTATGCCTTGTAAGGGCTCCAGCACAGAATTAATAAACCATTATTGGGGAAGAACGAGCGGTATTCATGATTTCCTCCTAAACCTATTCTCATCTTCTACATACAAGCTTGAATCGTGGGTAGCAAAGATGAAATTGCACTACCTCCAGTCCCCTCTACCAGATGTCATAACCACTCCAACTCCTCACTCATCCCCAACCGTGTAGATAGCAGTGGCAAGGTACTCGAAATGAAGACTCATACCCGTCTCACCGCAGCATCCCAGGTAGAAGCCAGACTCGTCGACGGCCTGGTCACCAGAAGGAGCAAGATGATAAATCCAGTATTGCTTAAATGCCGACTTTGGGTCAATGAAGATTGGAGTGATCTGGACCCTTGGGGGGCGATCAAACTTCGTCTTGAAGGTGAAGCGGGTGGGTCGGCCATCGGCGTATCGGGTGATGATGCCTTTGCCGGCTTCAACCTCACCGATACTGCCGTGCTTAGTGTCTCGGACTGTGCCTAGTTAAGGATAAAAGTAAGTATCAGAGACTCAATATTTGGGGGTCCGACTTGACCTACCTGTGGCGCTCATGATGATATCTGTTTATATATCTTTGGCCGGTTTGAGGTAATATTTGTGTGTGATGAAGGATATCTCAGGATCACAGAGAGGGCGGGCGGTCCACGCATTATATACCCTCCGAGATGATCTGGGACGTAAGCACTGTTTTCCAAGTCATTTGGGTTTCTGTACTGGCGACGCCATATTCTGTCTCAGCTGAAAGCTTCATGACATCATGCAGTATGTCGCTGTGATGTAGGTGCGTCTCATTCGGCAGTCAAACCTCGCAGATACGAGAGCGTCATGTCGGCAGTTTCTGGCTTTGGCCGACTGAGGCGAGGCATGTAACTCAGGAGACGTAGTCCATGAATGCATGATGAGCAGAGGTTTAGTGGAAAGTACTGTTTCACGTTGCATAGGCTAAGATCGGAGCTATGCTCGTCGCGCCCCGAGACACGGCACGATAAGACACGGCCTAGATCTCGACCTTCATCCCTATCTATGACCTGTCATCTTGAACACTAAAGATTCCTCTATATCTCGGCCGTCGCTCGTTCATAGTCAAATGAAATCCCGTAGATTCCTGCCACATTCTATCGGAGGTCTTCCCGCAATATGAGCTCTTGTGCTCACATCTTGCTCATATCTCAGATCACCAAGTCTCCGTGTCTCACTACCCCTCTTCACTGCTTCATGCACAGCTCCAAATAGAGTAATAGGGTTTTCAGCTGTCGGGCCTCAAACACTTAACCCTCTTCAATCGCCAGCCACTCCACCAGCGAGAGCATGACTTCCCAGCTTTCATGATAGTCATGCAAGGAGTCAGCGGTAGAGCTTCCTGTAATTGAACCTCTGCAAAACGAGACGGGGGCAACCCAAGTCCGAAGCGATACGTGGTCAGACACAGTAGAATCTGCTTACTTGAGTAAGAACCACTATTGCGCGTCCTGACCTTCAGCTCTCTTCGGTCTGTTTCTCATTGCTATGTGGCGGACAGTACACGGGAACGAATGTAAAATGGCGCAAATATGAGCCTATCGGCAATTGTTCCCATGTCTCTAATACGGTCCGCTCCCCTCGTTCCCGTAGTCTTCCGAAACGTCCCATTGGTCTCAGGTAATGTGCTGTGAATCATGCATTGGTGGCAGTCATGTTAACGAGCAACAGTAGTGAGGTCTTTAGTGACCAATGATATCGAGGTAGTCCGGGTCGGTTAATCTTAATGTTTGCCGAAGGCGTCCAAAATCCGATTGACAGGGCCTCCCTGGCCATGATCTAAACTGCTAACGCTTACCATTCCCAGGAGCCCTGCTCAGACAGTAAGATGCTCAATGGTGCAGCCATAGTCTTCTAATTCTTCGCTTTCGTTCCTTATGCCCCCTATAAACCTAATTTGAGGGAGGAAGGGGGAGAGGGTAGAGAATACTTGCAAGAAGTGGAATCGAGTATAGTGTTGAATGAAAGGGTGGCACTTTCGCATTCCAAGTGAGATTGCCGACTTTCCCTCTTTCTGCAAGTCGAGTTGGATCTGCGAAGTGGCTGAAACAAACCGTGATCCTGGCCTGGAGGTAAGAATATGTTGACTCAGCCATTCCTCAAGGGAGAAAGGAGAGTGATATGTTCTGCGGCTCGTCAGAGTACTAAGATAATGCCTTTGCAGAAGGAAGTATCACCGCGCGGATCACCCGATCAAGGGCGGTATGATGTAGAAGCATTATAGTGATCCTACTGAAGACGGAAGTGACGTCTGCAACATCATTGAAGGCGTTTTAAATTGGTTTTCAGCGAGTGAACAAATGAACAAGATTGGGACGAACAAGGGAATGGATTTGAACATAAGACCAACAGCAGATCGACGCATCTTTCATGTGATAGATAAATCGTCCTGAAACAGTTCTCAGGCTTGAATCCGAGTGCTGTTCTACGGGTTTTGTAGTTGCTCAAATTCGCGGTTCTATGTCAGTGTGGCTCTCGGCCAGGCTTCACTGAACAATGCCCTGGACAATATCCTATCTGGGTAATGATAACTATGAGTGCACCCACAATTGTTATATCACTTATCAAGCACTGCAAATGCATGTATCCCCAAACAGCGTTGGATAGCTTTTAAATGGAATGACTCCTTACTTAACTATAGACGACAATTGTGAGAGGAAGAAACCCGGGCAATTAGTTGGGGAGGCAGTTTCCGGTAAATGTAGTGGCAAGCAAAGCCATCGCTACCAAAAGACGCCTTGCGTGTCGAAATAGTATGGTAGACGTGCTCGCGAACATGCAGCACCCAGTAAAGATGATAACCCATTGATAAGACGACGGCATCAAAAGATCAGCAGCAGACGAGTGTTGTAGGGCACTGCGGTTGTAAACCAGCAGACCGCCAATGGGGCCTGCGAGCACGTTGCCAACACCTTTACCGAAGTTGAGCAGGCCAAAGACAATAGGCCCAGCTGTCGCGTCTTCCGTAATGGTTGTGCTCATCCTTGCCCAGATAGCAGTGAAGCCGGCCCCGAAGAAGCCATACAGAATAGTAAACCCGATCAGGACGGGAAAGGAATCTCCTAGCCTCCACATAGTGAGAGTCGTCACGGCCGCAACAAGGGTAGAGGAACAAGCAAGTACATCAAGTGGTACTTTACGGTCTGATAGGTAACCAAAGACAAACTGTCCAGCCACCTGAGATACGCTCATGACGGCGAGGAGTATAGGCCCAGATCTTGCGCCGAGGTCCAGCGATGTCGCGAAAGATGGGAGGTACAATGAAGGGAAGAAGTACCCAAAGCCCTGGAAAAGGTTAGAAACAGAGTATAGCCAGAAAAGAGGGCTTTTGAAGAAGGGCCAATTCGTCTTGGGCGTGTTGACGTGCGCGGAGGGCGGTAATCGACCATCAAGGAATGGGATCAGAGGTCCTGTGAGAATAGCTAGGCCGACAGCAACAGCGCGTAGTATTGTTTGATAGCCGTAAGTTGAGAGAAGAGCCTGTACAACAAACGGCATGACGGCACCAGAAACACCAGACGCGCCACAGAGTAGCCCGTAGGCCATCCCGCGACGAGCTACCCAGTACTCGTTGACCATCATCAGGATGGGGTAGTAGAGAATCAGAAAGCCAACACCATAAGCGACACCTTGTGTGAGGATCAGAGTCTCGAGGGTATTGGCGAAGGAACCGGCTACGAGTCCGCCGATACAAATGGGCCCTGTTCAGTGAAAAGCGTTAGTCAAAGAGCGTCGATAAGGCGATTGACATACAGCCAACCCAAATCATCTGCCGTCGCCATCGTTGGTGTTTCTGGATGAAAGGCATAATGAACGGAGCTCCTATGTAGCCAAGACCAGAGGCTATTGTGCCAACGACACCGATGTACGGACTGCTAGCAAAAGCTGGGATTCTGGAATAGTAGTCCTGGAACACACCAAAAGACAAAGGAAACCCTAAACACTGTCAATAGCAGCTATTATGTGAGGAGGAGCAACGCACCCCATAGCAGTGTCTCAAATACAAAGGCTGCGCCGAGGAGTCTCCATGCTGCGATTCCTCCGTCTATTGGAGCAAGTTGTGATATCTCGAGCTCAATTTCAGAGTGAACCTCATGATTAACCTGGATGGGGAGGGATAACGTGGTGGCGGATTGAATGGCTGCTGTCGGCGATACTGAGGCTGGCCAAGTACGGAGCTCGTGGGACTCAATCTGGCTGGGCAATTCTAGAATCTCTGTGGTACTCATTGTGATAGATGATGCAGAGAGAGATATAACAGAGAAGAGATAAGGTATGACCAGCAATGGGAGAAAGCATTGCATACATAGGGTAGCAGAAGTGGATTTAGTTAAGTAGTTAGCCGAGGCTGGTATAACCAATAAGACAATCGCGTGACTTTATGATCGCGGGGCTAGGGCACCGAGGTTTATACCTTGTAATAAATGGAATAGCGTCTGGAGAAGTGCAATAGCAGAATCCTTATGACTAGTAAGAGCCAGCGATGGAGGTCATCTTACCATGAATGTCGTTACTGGTAGGTTAACGGCCGTGACAGATACGCCAAGATCGCGAGCTATGTAGGTAGCGCGGGGGAATGCATTCTATCGTCACTGGCCATGGTACCGAGGAGAGCGAACAGGCGATAAGGATAGTATCATCAGGCGCTTCGACCAGAGACCATATATAGAAAAGACTCCGTCTTGCATGGCAGACACCTGCCAAAGAAGCGAGTTACGTAAATGGACCTAAATGAAGAAGAGATAAAATATATGTAATAGTTGAAGATGTCTCGACAGCTAGGTACTCCTTAAATTACAAGGGCGAGAAAGAATCAGCTCAGTAACGGGAGATCCGCAATTCCCATATTGGCGATGCCGTATACCTGCTGTAACCTCATCAGATTCAGTGCGTTGTTAATATAATCAAGATCGGGCTATCCTGATTTGGCAGCTCTCTTGGCAGATAGCCTCATTATATCATAAGTGCTTATCTGAGATTTATATTTCACCAAAGGTTCTGCCAACAGCATGATGTCTTTCTCTGCCAGCTTCTCGTTGTGATACAAAGGGCTAAGTAAAGGTCAAGGGCTTAATAAGCACAAAAGGCATAACTATCATCCAACACGGCTGCCTCACGAATAACCTAGGGCCAGGCGCGTTGTTGTTCTAAATCAGATCAACTTGGACATAAAGCTGTATGATTTGATAATACACCGGTAATGGCTAGTGTTATCACAGTGAAATTACTAAGTATGGAGGCACTATTCATCGCGCAGATTTCATCATACAACGTTCGTCACGTAAATTCATCAGCCTGGCTTTATTTATATTCTCAATCTTACAGCGACATGCAGGTTCCAAGTTCTGTGGGTTAATTGAACCTTTTGTATACCGGTCCGTACAGCAAATAACACTTCTGGTATATAATATAGACATACCTGAAATACGAGCACCCAGCCACTTGCAGTGTCATTACGTCCTACTTCTTATCCGTCCCCTCCTCCTCAACACTGACACAAGAGGGGGTTTGTCCTTCTTTTCCCTCCAATGTTCTTGTTGCCCTCACAGAATTATTTACATTTCCAAGATACGGCGATTGACAACGGCTTCACAGTGGCTCCGTTCCGTGAAAGCTACTTTTCGAGTGGGTAAGTTATTAGACTTATGTATATATGTCTGAGCTAGTTGCGATGATGAAGTTACTCTTCAATAGCTAATGTATTAGCAGAACACTTGTGCTTGTCCTTCTTATATGGAGAAGACATGAAGGGGGAATATGAGTATACACACCAAGAAAAGCAATTATTTTAATTTAACAAATCAACCACATACAGTGACACAACTCAGCTATAATAAAATCGTCGAATGTAATAGTACTGGTCCTTTCCCGTGTATGTCCTTTACTCTTAAATAAATTTGCGCCCCTTGCTTATCGTCCTCTTCGTTGTCCACGCGATTGCCGTAATGCCTCTGTTAAGGCCCAGGGTTCTGATTGTTAGCCACCGCTGTAGATTTGCACTTTCTAATAACTTTGGGACGACGCGAAGGTTCTTCCTCTTCGTTATCCTCTCGTGCCCTCTTTGCCCCTTTTCCGCCTTTCTATTACATAGCTGCAGGTTGTTTTGTGGCGAAAAGCCATAGAACCCAAGACCATAGCCACGCGGTTAATTGACGACGCCGACCTTCCACCTCTAAACGACGACTCACTTCAGTAAGATCAATCGGTTCAGGTTTGGGAGACATCTCGAGAGGCATGACGTTAAGGTCAATGATCTCGCGTAAAACCTTCTGATCTGGCAGGATAAAATTTGGCATAAAAGAAAACGTATGTTGGAGGAAAGGTCTAAGTTCTCCGGGATCAGAATCAGAGTAAAGGCTTGCGATGTCGGCGCCGAACTGTAGCTGTAGCTGTATGTACTCCATGATATCCTTCTGGTCCCCTTCCGGGAGTTCCTTAAAATGCGAATTACACTGGACTCTTCGCTTCAAAGAATTCATAATGAAGATGCTGTGTTAGTGTTGAATGAGTGATGAACGGAGTTGAGTAATGGTTGTAGCTTTAGATGTGGTGCGATGATAGATGGTCGCTGTAAATAAAACGATGTGAAGCAGGTTAGTACTGAAAGCCCATGGGTGATTCATGGGAACATAGTCATACTTATAGCACATATGAAAGACGCTGTTCGAATCGAAGGATAGATGTTCAATCATGCTGTTTGGTGAAAAAGAATGAATTCCGCAAACGCCGTAGTACTTGTTCACTATACCGATGCAGTTCTGCAGATCCTTTTCCTGAACACAAAAGGTTCCCTGATAACTTGCAAGAAAGACTTTGCTATGATTTTTACGGTGAATAGTTGAATTGTGTCGTGTTCTCTGTTCTTTGTCCGCTGCCTTTAACTAACCCTGGTCAGGTCAGATAATTTTGGAGAGGTGTGACAAGACTCCATAATTGAACACCGCAGAACTTTTCAAGGGATGTAGATGAGTATCGTCCAAAACGTCGTCTTGAGAAATTAGCCCTTCGTTTGCAAATTGAGGCTATTACTGGATGTTGACAATGGTCCATTTCCTATTGGGCTTTTGTGTTGTGATATAGAATTTGTCCCAAGGGTGTCACGACAGTCAACGTCTAGCCGAAAATGAATATTCCTACCTACCAGGATTGAGACTCCAACATGAAGTGAATAATCATCCTCCATGAAGGTGGAGAGTACTTTATGTGTTATGAGTAAGGAGTTCGAATGATGTGTCAGTTTGGTGACAAGCAAGGTTCCTAAAATTCTTAATATATCCAAGTATTGCAATATAATAGAGCCTGGACAGAGTGATATCTGCTTCTTTTGCTTCCATTTAACATCCTATTCCCGCCAAGCTGCAAGCCTATGCTATTTGCGTCTGCTTTCTGGTTGTTGTGATACGGTAGTCTCTAGGCATTGAGGATAGACTACCTATATCTTCAGCTCGAAAGTTCATACTATTAACAGCCAAGAGAGTTTTCAGGTAGCCAGTCTGAGCTGGCAGCTTATACACAGTTCTTGGCTGGATAGACCGCGCATCGGACGCCACCAATACACCATTCGGTCCACTATCAACTTCGGCCTGTAGAGACCCAATGATTTGGCTTGCTTTGGAATCCTTAATACTTCAGACAGGTCAGTCAATTATATCCTCAGTTCCTCTCCTCCTTTTCCGAGAACACCACCTGACATAATTTCAACAGCAAAGACTGGCCCTATTATACCAGCAGCTATAGCTCCCACTGGTATCTTTTTGGGAGAGGGAAATTCTTTGAGCGCAAATGCGGGTTCGAGAAGTGAAAATAGATGGTGTCGAGAGTCTTTTCCTTTGCAGCAGTCATAGGCGTTGTGCACGTGGCAACAGTATCTACCGTTACTACACCTGCTTATATAAACCGATGTGTGATTTTCCCCTAGAGCTAGTCAGTATCGTCACGGCGTGCTTCGCCGTGGGTCATTCACTCAAAAAACAGACTTACTGGCAGCCAGACAAATCCTTATCCGTACAAGCACCTCGTCTTTTAGTGTCACGAAACTGTGCACATAGACCATTGTTTAAATAACTGAGGTCAAGATTTTCTTAGTCACAACAAGTATTGAGAATTGTCTAGTAGAAGCCATATGGCTTCTATTTGTCTGGTGCCTTGTTACAGTTTGGGAAATAACAATTTGTCGCTAGCTATGTCACATATGGCCAGAATTGAACATACTGCTGACCAAGCTGAACTGTTTGCATATGCTCAAAATCAAGAGAGAACAATTACATACTTTCATGGGACCTGCAGCGGCTCGTGATAGGCCACGAACAGGCTTGAGCAGGTACATACGACCATAGGTAGTGGAAAATACGGGATCCCGTCTGCTCTCCCATAGTCAAGCCACTAACCGGCGGATTAGTAGTTGGGTCGGTGACGACCAGCGAATCCCCGCTGTCGTATGTTTTTGGCGATTGGATTTTTGCCACCAACCACTACAGATTGAGCCAATGGTCTCGTTTGCTTTTGACGTTATCCATTGTTCTTGTCGCTATGGGGCTGTTGGGCAGCTTGGCACGGCTTGGTACCTTTAAGTGTTGTGTAAACATTGTGAACATGTCGGTAGAGTATAAAGGATACAATTCGACTACTGACAACAATACTGTTCAGGGCGATTTCTCTTCTGGGAGTCTTCTTTTACTAGCTGCTTGGCCTAGGCTATGGGGGTTCATTACCACTCATCTCTACCAGTCTCCTGAAGTCTAAACTAGTGCCCATACAGCAGATGGAGCAAGTACCAGCAGATGGCAATCTTCAACGACCGGCCGTGGTTGAGGAGGCATTGCTGAATCGTGTTGGGTTGATGTCACCAATTAAAAGCCGAGGATAAGATCAAGGACTAGCACAAGTATGATTGAGTGAATCCAAGCTTGAAGACTTAGCACAGCCGAGAGTAAGCCATATTTGGGGATTCGGGTTGCGGAGATTCCTGAAATATCTACTTATGTTTCACTATAGTCAGTGCCAAATGCAAACGCTGCCTCAGAATGCATGGGTTGCTGTATTCAAGCCCTGTTAAGTCGATATCTTCTTTCACATAAGTGGCAATTCCCTTCAGTCAGATGTTAAGCGTCGAAACCAATACTCAGCGCTCTGTATGCTTCAACAAGCCCTTTCCATCATCGGGTCTCGCCTTTTTCTGATCATCCCTGCTAGGGGACCTCATGATCTTGTCAGCGGGTAAAGCAGGCATGAGCTGTCAGACTATGAGCATGACATTGTCAGCACCGCTCTTGGGCTTCGAAATGAATAGACAGATCTTGCCATCTTCTCGGAAGTGACAAGAAAGTCTTATTGAATCAGTATCTTTAGCAAATCAACGACAACCGCCTTGAGGCCGAAAGCCCGGTGCTTTCCAAGAAACTCATCAACAATGAACTTCGTGTCTCAGGGGTGAGGCTTTCCTGGGTGAGATGCTTACACTTTGGCCTGCTGGTTTCGTCTTTTCGTGTGAAATAATAGGTGTCCTTGTTTCTGATGCGTGGATATGTTGTAATATGAAAGTTGTCAGTGACTTGATGGGGATGGTGCAGGGTATGCAAGGGAGGCTCGGATCATCGATATATTAGAGAAAAAATTGGTAAGGCTAGGTTCCTGATGAGTTTCTTGCTAACATAAAATATCTAATATAATAATTTGTGCACGTGTTTGTGCTGTTTCATGCATTGATCTATTTGTCTGAGCATCTAATCGCTCTATACCAACACAATCCACGTTCTGGCGCTGCACGTCCGACTTGGTGGAACCTCTA
Organism: Fusarium chuoi; assembly: GCA_022627125.1. Classification (NCBI taxonomy): domain Eukaryota; kingdom Fungi; phylum Ascomycota; class Sordariomycetes; order Hypocreales; family Nectriaceae; genus Fusarium; species Fusarium chuoi. Next base: position 81,403 of record JAJALE010000834.1, on the reverse strand, counting down.
CCTACTCACCAAGCGGGTGCTTCTGACAGCTATTTTCCATAGTTTGTCGCGGGATACAGTTATAGGCACGGAAGAATAAAAGGAAAAAGATGTATAAAGTTAGCCCATTATTCCTCGTTCCCTGCCGCAAAGAAAGTGGAGTTTAGCAACCAAATGCAATATCTCTATCTGGGAATAGATAGAAATCTAAGTATCTGGTGTGTTGTGCCTTATTTGCTTCCGAAGCCATCTTCATGCAGGCCTGGGCGACAACATCTTGCTCAGCCTTATTCTTTGGCGTGCTGGATTCTCAGGGCTGCCCGCGTTTCTTTGGCGTTCTTGGGATTATGGATGAATTGACAGGATGGGCTAGAGTATAACTGGATATCACGGAATGAGAGCCTCCTGAATAACTGTTGAATCCCAAACAAGCTCGTAAGCTAACGACAGCAACGCGATAAGCGCGTAACCATTGAATTGTGGTTGGGTTAAAATATCTCCACTTAGTCGTTATCCGACAATCCATGCTTCGATCTCGTATATTCTGGGATGAGCCGTCCGATTCTGTTTAATGGGTTTCAGAAATGACTGGGGTAAGACAAACAAAAATGCCATTTTAGGTCTGATCTGTGCAAGACTTCCGACAGACTGGGACATCAGCCAACGGCGAATAATTTTCCGGCCTTGGTTATTTTACCATCAGCCAAGTCCAATAATCTGAAACATGACACCGAGAATGGGACAGCATAGCGCTTAAGGCTTGTGTTTAAGCCCGAGATACCGATGGCAAATATGCATATAATAGGCGTGGCCCTACGATTTTAAGCTTATCACCTTATTTTCATCGCAACTCACATTCGTTTATTCACTCTGCTTGGGCCAGAGTCATTTTCTATTTCTTTTTTGTACATTCTTAATCAATCTCTTCTCCAGTCATTCATTCACTCATTAAAAAAAAACTACCAATATGCGCGTCTCTACTATCTCCGCCATCTTCAGCGGCCTTGCCGTCTCTGCCATTGCCCAGTCAGATCTCGACGGTGCCTTGTGGAAGGCTCTTTTGGCCGAGCCCCAGAGCAAGCGCGCCTTCTCCGACATGCCTCGTAATCGTCCCGTCAAGCGCCAGTCGGGCTGGAACCCGCCTGCGGACTTGGAAGCTCCCCTCCATGAGGTCTGGGAGCACTACGAGAAGACCTACGATGGTGGACTCGACGCCAACGTCAACACTGGCTTCCACCAGATCATGGCTAACAAAGGTTACCTCAACATATGTGTCCGGTGGGATTCTAGCGCCACCGTCACCGAGGCTGAACGAACCAAGATCGCCAGCGCATATAACGCCCAGTACCAGAAGTGGTTCAAGTGGCTCTACGGCTACAACGGGTTCCCTTACGACGAGGTGAAGGTCAACATTGTCGCATATGCCGTCAAGGATAAAAATCAGCTTCAGGGCTCTACTGCCGGCTACGAGGTCTATACTGAACTCGATGCCGAAGGTGTCCCTATGTGCCCTGTTGCGTGTGCTCGCGATGCTCACCTTGATGGCGACTATAGTGGCTGCAAGGCTGGTGCCGACCGCCACTACGACCACTCTCTCTGGTTGAAGGAGGGTCTTGAGGGTGGCTTTGGTCATAACTGGGGTCAGGAGGTTGGCCGTGAGTATTTCATGAACAACCTTGACTCCGACAACATCCACATTCTTTTGCACGAGATGGTACGTCTACAGATACTTCTATTCATGAATAAGACTGACGGGCTATATAGGGACATACCTTTGCTCTCGATGATTGTAAGTAATCCCTCCCTCGCATCGAGAGATGCCTACTAACAAATTCTAGTCTATGGTACTTTCCAACCCCTGACAACCCACTTTATATCGATGACACTAACTTGAACAGACTGGACTCCCACTGGTATCACTAAGTTCATCATGCTTGCTGGTGCCTCCATGGAAATCACCGACTTTGACGGCTGGATGTACCGCAACTGGTGGTACTACCTCTCTCAAAAGAACAACTGGAGTTCCGGCAAGTCCAGCACTGACGTTGCACCTGCTTCATCCGAATCCAAGCCTACCACTAAGACTGCCGCATCCGCAACCAAAACTTCTGCTCCCAAGCCCACCACCACCACCAAGGCCGTTGTTACTAAGCCTGTCTCCACCAAGAAGGCCACCGCTACCAAGGCTCCCGTTACTCAGGTTCATTCTGTAGAAACCACCTCTAGTGTTGAGGTTGCTCCCTGGGGTCAGTGTGGAGGTATCAACTGGACTGGTGCTAAGAAGTGTGCTTCTGGTGCCAAGTGCACTAAGCGGAACGATTACTACTCCCAGTGTGTTGCTAACTAATGTTGTTGCAGCTGACAGTGGTATGCCAGGATGTGAAGATGGTCTTTGATGTTGAACTAGCAAGATAGCTGAGAGGAGGAGATGCAAGCCCTCAAATAACACATAGATATTGGAACTTGTTGAATAATGGCTTGTTTTATCGTGATTCGATAGACGAAACTGTGGCGCTTGACAACGTTGAAGCGCGTCACATTCAGCTGCTCTAGGTGCATACACTCTCTTGTAACATGGCCAAACGAGATATAAGTTATGCACATTGGTCTGTGGTTCTACTATTAAGCAGATAAATAGGCCAGTATGGAATCATGAACAGAGGTTTAGATGATTGGTGCCGGCCAATTGATACATCGACTATGATTAGCTGGTGTCTGCCCCTGATAAGACTTTTCTGTCTGTTACTGCAATCTTTGGAGATAGCTATGAGCTTCATGATATGAACGTATAGTTTACGCTAGGCTAGGTACAGTGTCGCTCTGTGACCTCGTCCACTCCTAAACTCCAAACTAGCCAAATGTGCGACTCCGCTCCTTTCATCCACACCTGACTTCTTCATTGAAGGTCGTGGTACATCTCCTATCGCTCCAAGTCACATCTGTCCACTTCAACTCGTTTAAAAGCATATAAGTTCCCAGAACCCACCATTCCTAACCAAACCTGTCCCGTTGCCATCTCACTGCCCCCATCTGTATGATCAACCTGACAGTTCATGACGGCCTTCCCGGCGACCTTGTCTGGAAATGATCTTCCATGGAGAACCATAAGAGCCAAGACCGCTAACAAAATCAGCGAGCATAACTTGAGCTTCTTAACCTTTTCAGTGACTGCTTGGTTGGCTCGTACATGGCAACGACGGACGTCGGGGACCCATGCCATATAGGCACACACTGCAATGCCGAGAAGTAGATAGAACTCAGGGTCGCATAGGTAATTTGTGACAAAGTCGTACTGGTCCTGGAAGACCCAGAGTCCTCCTCCTCTAGTGGGCATTTTTCTGTTTTGTTCTCGGGGGTGTTGGCGATGGAGATGTAAATGGTTGAGGTTAGTGCAAGGGTTAGAAGAAGCCATAGAAGGGGTTATTAATGACAGAAAGCTTTAGACAGGGAAGACGAGGCGCTATGAGTAGGACTAATGATATGACACTGCCAGTAATCCTCACTACAATTGTTCTTACTGAACGCTTGCATAGAGTTTGAAAGGGGTGTTCTGCCTGAAAATTCACTGATCGCCAAGAAGCTCCCGGTCAGTCAATGCTAGCTCAGTATTTCAAATCGGCTGGCAGTGTGGGATAAGTATGTTGTTCAGGTCAACGATGGGGTATCAGAATAGCCGAAGACATCGTAAGCGGCTGTATCCAGACCTTCTAATGGTGTAGCAATTAATCCATCCGACATATTGACTCTGTAGGTTGTGTTCAGAGAGGCAGATTAACGTATGTGTGATACGGCGATGTACACGGCATGTTTTCTCGTTAGAGATATTGTATGTTGGCGGATTCCCTTAAGTGCATCAACGAACAGAACATCCACAAAGGAAGTATCAATTAGTCTAAGAACGTCTGATACCGTGCATAAGGTTTAATACTGGCTATTTTCCTGTTTACGAGCGATAGTCTTTGGTGAAGGATGCCCACCATGCAATGCAATAGGTCTGGGTCAAAGAACAAAGAGCTAGGCTACCCAGCATGTAATATGACTTTGCAATTATTGGCTTCTGAACTATGAACTATGCCCGCAATTCAAGAGCGCTATTCGATGGATCCGACAGCAATTCATGTTCCTTCCTCTTCATCTGGACCATCTTACGGACAGCGCCAGCAGCGTAAATGGCTGAGACCAGAATACCGACAATACTGTATCCAACAATTAAGGCTGTAGATGCACTAGATAACTGCAACCCAATGCCTCCATTGATGATACCGACAATCATAATGGCTCTGCCGTACCAAATATGTCCATAGCTGATTGTCGTTCGACGTTGGTACTTGACGTAATTCCTATGGTGCATCCATCCCAAAATAGGCTGCACGATCATCAAGATGCACACTATCGTCCCTAGGACAATATGAGGCTCATGAAACCACTATAGAACGTTAGTTACTGTTGATACATGATGCCTACGACTTACATCTCCTCCACGATCAGCAGCGACTTTCCCAATCCCAAAGCCAATCCACATTCCTACAAAGGCGATGATCTGCCACGAGGCATGAATAAGCCATTTCCCAAGCAGAGGCGTGAGAACAGAGCCGATTGGGAACCCGGCGAGGAAAACGACGGCCATGATAACACCGTGCGCCGAGCCAGTATGATCTTCGCCTCCACCGCCGCTGGAGACAGCATTGTCGCTTGGCGTAGTGTTGGAGTTGGACGAGTTGAGGAAAGGGTTGGATGTGCCGCTGACGGTAGCTTTGGAAAGGTCAACAGAGAAACTATCCGTTCCATCATGCTCTGCAAAATCACTGCTTGCATCGCTTGTGTCCAGAGAGCTACCCTTCTTCCAGGCACTGATCCATTCAGCAGTCCCTTGTATGCTCGCATCTTTCCAGTAGATGTTGGCAACCATCGAGCCATTCGACACGCCGCTTCCCTCGACAAGCTTGATACCGCTCATGGCCTGATATGTCGGCATATCATGACCATGTCCCTTGCGAGTGCTCAAGGTGATATTGCCCGAGCCGTCTTGGTATATAACGAGCATCGTGGAGCCGCTCATGCGGGAGCCGGTGCCAATGGCGACCCATTGGTACGTGGTAGGGGCCTCGAGGCGAATGTAGAGGGAGGAGGTTGACGATGGAACAGCCCAGCTGTAGCAGACTTTGCTTGGAGCTGCATCGCAGTAGGACGCTGGGGAGGCATGGGCGATGGTCACAACTGAAGGGAGTAAATAGTAAGCCTCTGGTCACTACTGAAGGGTTAACTAAGGTACTCACAGAGAGCCAAGACAAAGGTAAACACAATGTCTAGAGAACGATTCATCTTAAACGAAATGAAAGCAGACAGATTGCAACGAAAACAACAAGGCAAAACGCGACAGAATTGCTAGGCGAATTGGCACAGGATCAATCTGGGTCAATTTCCTCCTTATAGCCCAAGCCACCTCCCTCGAACCGAGAGTAAACATTCTCTCACTGTGAAAAGCATTCCAAGCCACAAAAAACATGCCTACGTAACCATCCCAGCGCGATGGTTACTAAGTCAGCCAATCACAGCGCTCGCGATTCAGATGACCAGCTTCTAGACCCAGCCTAAATTAAGCCTTCGCTGATCAAGTACGGGGGGATCGTGGTCTGTGCCTGCCAAGAGATCTGTTTTTCTTGGCGTGGAGGCGTGAGTTTTCCTGTTTTAGGGCTGGTGACTTACGTGGCCGGGAGCAATACGACTTTGATCTGGCGATGGCTGTTTAAGCCACACGTCTTAGAATCTGCTGCGCAGTTTAAATCAAGACAGCGATGGCAGATTTATTCCAGTAATATTCTGCTAACGGTTAAGTCTAAAGGCAAGTCTAATTGACCATTCTCTGGACAGTAGGCAAAACAGATTTCCGCACGGTAGTCGCTGATTTAATTCATTACTTGGAGCATTAGGCGGTAAAAGCAGCGACCTATAGCTTGGAATGCTTAAAGATATTGTTTTTGCCCTAATTGGTCATGCCGGTACTCTATCTTTGCCTTCCAGTCTCTAATTGCCGAATGTGTGGGTCATTTTCGCAAAATGATGATCTGATGGTGCACGTACGTTCGCGATCTGATTGGCCGTGCCAGGATTGGTCTAGACCTTGCTTATCTCTCTCGACGATTGGGCTGTGCCAGCTTGCGTGTCCATCAGCTCATTGATTCTCTACTTATTCCAAGCAAAAGAAATCCAAAAAAAAAGTAATTGAATGGATATAATCAAGAGAGTCTTAGGGAGATCATAGGTCAACATGATATAACAAGTTCCTCGCTTCCTACAATGCCACCATGAGCCCAGTCCAGGCAACATAGCTTGGCTAACAATAATACACCCCTTCCCATCTATTCCGTCAATGGCTCACTCGGTTCTACCTGGAAGTCCCTCCCGCCATATTCCAGTAGTAGATCCTGAATGGCTCGCAATTCCGGCTCCCTTCCACTCGGTCCAAAAGACTCTTCCAAGGTCACACAGTAACCGCTTTTGCAGATACAAAGAGATGACATGCCGTGGAATTTTGAGAACTGGGATATCATGCTCTTTGCCGGCCAGTCGCCACGCACGTGATCCCCGATACAATTCGGATCAGCACCATATTCCAGTAGTAGTTGAACACCGTCTGAGTTTCGGGCCGCAACAGCTATTTGAAGCGGTGTGAGGGGATGTTCTGTGAGGTTAGGTTGAGCTCCAACTTGCAATAGATGTCGGAGTGGACAAAAGGAAAGACTGTTTTGTATGACGAGGCACTCCATATGATGACCTGTAAAGTGGATGAGAGTCTGAGACGGATTGTAAAGCCCGACGTGCTTTACTAGCAAGCTGTGAAAAGCTTCCGACTCTTGGTTAACGAATTGAACCATCACCTCAATCAGTGGTCCATCGAATTCGTATGTCTTGCGAACAGCGACCCACTTACACTTTCTGGAATAAGTACTGACATCTCCCTTCTTTTTTAGTACAATCCTGTTGTTGAAAAGCGCCTGTAGATCTGCCTCCCGAATGAGTCTGGATAATAGAGGTGACTCCTTGTCGTTAAAGATGAGAAATAAACTCATGAATAAAGACGCATCGCTATCCGTCAGCTGTTCGTTCCAGTCGATTGTCCAAGCAAACGATTGCCTGGAAAAACCCGTTCCTTCGAGTAGCTTATCCCAGTGAACTCTTTCGAGTCCTTCATCAAAGCCAAGTTTGCCAACACACCTAAAGAACTGCGTGGAAGGATATAGAAGCCTCTTGACCCGTTCATATATGTCATCCCTGTTGGATATTTCTTCTCCCCATATCCTGAGCGATTGCATTGTATAAAAAAGTGAATGGAAACTTGTGTTGTTCCATAGGTCCTTGAATTGTATGCGGTTGTCCTTTTCTGGGTTCTCGAGATTCCGAGATGCAACGATCTGTGCTTGAAGCAACAAGGCATCCAAACATGTTGTCAAAACCTTTGTCTTTCCTGTGGAAAAGACGAAGAGCGGACCTTGACATATCCGGGTCGAGTCTAGGTACTCTTTGACCGTGTAGTGGGCGAAGGATATAGAGTCTTCCAGGCTGCTAATAAGACATCCACAGAGCTCTCGTAGTCTTTCTGGATTGTAAAGAATATGGCTGTTGTCAATACCTGCCCGCAGTGTACTGTCTTTGATTGCATCTAAGAGAAGAACAGATGGAGTGCCGTCATCTGGAGGACCGAGCTCGCCGTAGAACCAAAGCCATTGAAAGGCATGAGAAACAAATTGCCAATCCTCTTGTGGTACTTGGAGGAGGATTCGTTCATAGGTCTCGTCGAGATCCTTGGGGAGCCTTTTCAGAGCCTTGCTAACCACCTCACGATCGCCCCTCAATCGCTGCAGTTCGTGTAGTTGGCAAACGGCCCACCGAAACCTATATCTTCTTAGCAGAGTAACAGTCTCACCGTAATCGAACACTTACATTCCCTGTGCCTTAGTACTAATCACGTCCTCAACATCAATGAGTACATCATTAGGCCAGTATCGAAACTTTCGATTTGATCGTAGGACAGACTGGACATGTATGCGAATATCCTGCTCAACCAGTTCATTTGCCATTGGGACAGATATAGAAAACCTTTCCATGGCTCGCTCAATATCGATGTGCTCACGACTCGTGACAAGGATCTGAAGATTGGAGAACCTCTGATTAGTGACAAGAGTTTGGATAACGTCAAGGAGGTCGTCACGCGAGTTGCTCTCATCGGCGGCATCAATCACAATGTACACGCGGCTAAAGACCTGGAGAATCTGTTCTAGCGCGTCAAGCAGTTCAGGAATGCTTGGTTCCCCACCACGTCTGAACAGGTTTTCCAACAACGTAGAAACAACTCCTGCCCATCGGGAGAGCTGTGTAATAGCCCATCTTAGAAATGGCGCTGCCTCGTCTTGATGATGGCCAAAGTAACAGTAGTAGTAAATACTCGTACAAGGCGCACTCTTTGTCGAGACACTGTTGCAATAATCTTGAACATTTTCGATTAGCCATGATGCGAGAATGGTCTTTCCAGCTCCTGGAATACCATGAATCCAAAGGCATCGAGTACTTAAAGCTAGCCAGTCGATCCAGTATTGTGAGCGAAGCATCCAACTTCCGGTTCCATCTTCATATAATTTGCGCGATCGATTATGAATTGGGGAGGGATCGGTCGATGTCAGCCAGTCGTACACTCTATGACGTTGCTCTCTTGTCAAGATGGAGCGGATCTCTTCAGAAGCAGCTTTAATATCTTTTATATCCTTCGTTACCTCTGTCGTCAGAGCGAGCTGAATGCCTTCCTTGTTGCGGCTGATCTGCTGGAGAAGATCTTGAACCTGGCCTTGTTTCAGAGGCCATGCCAGGGTTGCAAATGTTGCTTGGACTTTTTGCCGTTTCGAAATGTTCTGTCCGTTCTGGTGTGATTGCTTCGGAAACAACTTTTCTAGCGCTGTCATCGCAGCCTTACACCCTTCGATAGGTCCATTGGGGGCTGCCAGTCGATTCTGCAAGGCGGGTGTGAAAGTCTCGCATTTCAGTATGAACTCCAGGTTTTCAAGGACGGACTTGAGTGTGGATACTTCAATTAAGACATTGCGCAAGCTGGCAGGTGCATCAGAACGAAGTGCTTCGATGTAGAATTTGCAGGCGCTGATTACTTCTGTGGAGATTTGGATGACTGCAATCGCGCTCGCGACAACACCTAGTGCTTCAGCCATAATCCAGCTTATTTGATGTCAATGTTTATTTATTGGCACGTGATGAGTGGCGGCTGTTATTGCGCGTTGGATCAGGTCAAAAAAAAAGAGAACGAAGAGACACCGGGTTTCAAGTGGTAGCGACAGATAAAATACAAGGCGTCTTGAATTTGTTGTTTCCCCCGCAGTGGCTATGCAAGGCATTATTTGGCGGTTGTCTGACCCAGAAATTGGTGGCGTTTTCAACCTGTTGGCAGTGCAGATATTGGTGAGTTCTCGTCCAGTAAGCGTTGGTGAAAAGCAAGGATCCAAGCCACTCTAAGTCTCACTGCCTGAAAACTGTCTGGGCTAGTATGTATATATTTAGTATATTTCTTATTATCCCTGTAAGCCCGAGAGTTTTTAAAACAGACTAATAAGTTATAAGTATTGAGTATCTTTATAATATTTTATCAATAGCATTAAAGCTGTTTTTATAGTTACTAAAATATAATACTATTATATATATAGTTATTAAAACAACTTTATAAATTTAAGCAAACTTTATTATAAGTTAAGAAATTATTTATTATATATTTATAAATATTAAATCTTTTAATTAATATTATAATATAGTTTAAATAATATTTAAAGTATTATAAATATTTAAAATATAAAGCTATATTTAAGGTAGTAAATATAACTAAAAAAGCTATTAAAATAAGTTTTTTTATTTATAAAACCGCTTATTATCTTATCTATTTAAGGACATCACCATTATGCAATATATAAGTAACTATAACCCGTACAGTAATTAAGAAATAATCAGCCTTATATACTACCTAGTACTCAATTGCTTTCCATGGCTGATTACAGCTCGCTGCTGTTAGTGTATATCGATGATCAGCTCGCGGCTTTATCGCTCCCCTGTCATGCGACGATAAACACGACGCGCCAGGAAGCCCTAGAATTCCGAACCATTCTCAGTCCGTCCTAGTTCGACTTCGGCTTAACTTCCTTCCGCACCATTTTGAGCAAGGGTGACTCTTCAAAGACCTCCTTTCTTCAGGCTATGAGTTCCACTTAATTCTCAATAGTGCTTACAACAAATAACAAAGACAATTATTTCGTGTTCCAAAATAGCTCAAAATGAACCAAAGGTTTCCTGCTGCATATACGTTAGTGAAGGGAACAGGTATGATCTCAGGAGGAATTATACTTTAGACACACTAACTCCAGCTACAGGGTCCCTACAACGTACGTGGTATCTTTACCATCGCCTGGGTATCTGGTCCAACATTCTTGTTTCTGCGCGATATACCTGCGAGAATGGGCATGAACTCAGCCAAAATGCTATCATTGGAGCACTGCGCCTCGTTGTACAAGCTCATCCTGCCTTGTGGCATGTATTTGTCCAGAAGCCATCTCCCAATCGCGGTAATCACGAGCTGCACACCGCCAGGCTGCACACTATGGACTTGGAGAAATGCATCGAGCTCTTGGATTATGACCAAAAGGATCCTGAGGTCACCTCTGACGATCTCGAGAGAGCCCATAATGAGTGGTTGTGGACTGCTGATGAACCTGATCGCCCATTTTGGAAGCTTCTTGTGAAAGGGAATAACATCATCTTTGTCTATCATCATTCTGTAGGCGACGGTATATCTGGGATGGTATTTCATCGTGAATTTCTCGCCGCCCTTAATACACTCGCCGTCACGAAGATCAGCCCCGGCGCTCGTCCTGATACTATCATTCATGTAGACGAGAATGTTCAATCGCCCATCGAACCGGAAGACGTTTGGGAAGGGAAAGACAGCATCTTGGAGATAATTTGGACACAGCTAGTGTGGTTGTTTGTCAAGCTATTCTACGGCAACAATCGTATATATGGTGAACTTCCCCCATCCAAGCCTCACCCCAAGTCTGCAACTGCAGTGGCCAAGCCAGAAGAGAGAACCGTCACACGCATTTCGTCATATCGTATCCCAGCAGAAGATATGTCTTCACTACTCAAAGCATGTCGCAATCATCAAACCACCTTTACACCGCTACTCATCACAATGTTTACCATTGTCCTTGGTACGGAATTCTACCCGAACGCAAAGATAGGTGCAACACGCTTCAATTTTGACTTGAGACCCAGCCTTCCCATGTCTCTTGTTGGTGGAGGAACAGCCAATGGAACATTTGTAAACGCAGCAGGAAGCTGGCAGCTCTGGCACAGACTGGGACCATTCCGTCAAGTCGTGGTTACAAATGGTGATGCCAAGGAGACATCACTTGACTCCCAGTCTGTTTGGAACCTTGTCAAAGACTATAAGAAAGAGATGACACGAGCTATATCTGGTCAAGCTATAAGGTACTGGATCGGGGTGAAGCGACTGGGAACTGACCTCGAGAAAGTTGTTGACAACGGCTTTCCGTCTATATCCCTCCTTCTCAAGCCGACCTTTAGCGTTTCCAACATTGGGTCCTTCGATAATGCTAAGGTAGAGTTCAATGGGAAGACTAGAGGTACTTGGCAGATTGATGATATGCAATTCTCTGCTGGAGCGGTAAATGGCAACCAGGGTACACACGGGGCTATCTTCCATGTTTGCGGCGTCAAAGGGGGAGACACAGTTATCACTGCGACTTATGAAGATGGGATTGTTCCGCGGGAGATGGCCGATAAGATCTTAGAGCGTACGGTTGCTAGAATGCTCGAGATAGTCTAATGTAATAAGCATGCTTGTGTTAGAATATCCTTCGACACCTTATGGTCTGTTCGCATTTCCTTCATCCCATGGTCAAGGGTTGATGTGTCGATGCACATCAAGCAGTTCCATCGTTGGTATCACGCCATATTATCCACTTAATTATCCGACGGTCGTGTTGACGTTGTTGTCCAAGGCGATACTGGTTGCATTTGGCTCTACCTGGAATTAACGGCAATTGAATTAGCCATGTAGCTGGAGTCACAAACGTTTTAAGAGGCGAAAATCATTGGGGCTTCAAGCTCATGCCAACGGAGAATTTGCAACTGGATTTGGATGTCTCCGCGTTATGCCTAAAGCTTGTTCTAAGTACTACTGGTATTAAAAGTAAGCCAATATAGAAAGAGCTTTCCCCGTAGTCTATTAGCCAGTATCTGGAGTATTGGAAGAGCGATATAACGAGAGAAAGGCTGCTAGGAGAGAGGATCTAAATCTCAAGGTAAATAAGTCACTGTATGCTAGTATAAAGACGAAGACTGGTGCTATACATGGTTCATGCTAGGCAAGCAAGAGTACGACATGATTCTGTTCCTAAATATTGACGATTTGCATCATCGCAAATAAACACCATAAAGCCCCTTACACATTCCTCCCCTAGTTCAATGTATGGCCAAAGGACGTCATGGGCCGAAAGCGGTCTTGCTCGAGATGCCAATTGGCTCTCAGACAGTCTCAGGGAGCAACGGTCGTATTCCCAATCACTCAGATTTCGTCTTCGGGATAGTCAATTTCTCCCTCCTCCCCTTCATTGTAATAGTCTTGATCGCCCATGGCTTCTCTCTCAGACTTTAGATACTCGTTCATCTCTTCTTCCTGAGGACTAGGAAGGTCAGAGTGTTCAGTGTCTGTGTGGCCAGAGCGCCGCATGAGTCTGGTAGAGCGTCCGAGGTGACCTTGTGATTTGAGTCGTCTTGTTCCATTGACAACAGGGAAGCTGTAGTTCTCTTTCATTTTTTTACGCCAATAGTTAAGCATTGTCTTCCATTTCTTCTCGTCCTTGTCAATCCAGTCGGCTGGATAGGATTCCTCATGAGGATCAGGAAATCTCTGTTCGCACACTATAAAGTAGTGCAAGCCATCGTTATGCAAAAGTTTGTTTAGCAGAACATGTCCAGTCTTCCTCAGGCGGTTGAGTTGACGTCCGCGTCGATATATGTCCATGCGGGGAGGCATGATTAGTCTTCAGTGTACAGCAAGATGATGATTGTTGATAGTAAGTAGTATTGGAGGGATTTAGGTAGTTGTGTGGTGGATGTGGATGAAGGAGAGGGAATTCGGGAGGAGAAGAAGATATTTAAATGGCAGGTTTCATTGAATGCATTATGGGCTTTGGTTACCTCTAACAAACGTAAATTTAATGCTCCCGTCCCTCCCATGTATGAACCAGGCAACATCGCGACGGACTCTTTGTTGAGCAAGTTGTTTGTGAAGAAACTACGAACTACGAAGACAATTCAATATACATTCTCCTTTAACGTCCCACCGTGTTATTGTGACTTGATATACACCGCAATTCACTAGCAAGCCAAGTAGCAAACGTTTGGCCGCCTTCCATTCAGCGCTCATTTGAGCTTTCTCGTCCTTTGCCACCAATTCACTGAATTATGGATAATTCTCAATTCACTCGATGCCGCAAACCTTTCCCTTTGTTCCCGACCTCATTTTTGATTAACTCTGTCCTTTGTTTGCAAGGCTCTTTTATCGTCAGGGTATTATGGAGTCATTGACTGAATTCAGATATCCCAAGGATGTCATTGGACTTCGCAGAAACGTAATTCGTAAGTTTTAGCAATTATCTGTTTTGATGCAAGAAGACCATGCTCTGCGGGGGACAAAGAGGACTCTAGGTGGTGAATGGCTTATCGCTTGGCCCTTCGCCAGTACTTGGTGTTAGAAAGGCTTGACTTGTATTGTCCTATCGGAGTCGAATATGTTCCCAATCACTTCCTCGTAATACACTGGTGAGTAGGCCGGTTTCACCCTTATGGTTCCTGGCAAGCCATACGGTCCTTAAAATCATCCTGGATATTAGGATTATCCCCCAATTCTCTTAAGAGAAACGACAAGTTGGCCCTGTCACAATCTGTGGTTGTGTCTTTCATAGCTTCTGCGACATAAATATAGCGGTCAATTACCTCTTTAACGGAACTCGGAAGTTGTGGACAGACATCAGACTTTTGCTTCGACAGCCTGAGATGACCACGCATTCTAAATCCTTCTGTATTAGCGCCATCTGATAACCCTAGTCTTGAAATCTATCCTATGGCAATTGCTTCGCGCTCGGTGTTCCTCGTTGCCAGACACGCCCGCACCTAATGATCGGCCATCGGTATAAGCTCTCCACGCCCATCTCAGATGGTGAGGCTTAAGGCTCCAGATATCCTACACTGCATGGTTTCTCTAGTGTCAGTTGAAAAGATGAGAATAATAATTGAGAAAAGAAAATATACCACAGCCTTGTTATGGAGTTTAACATAACGAAGCCTTCGTATAGTAAACACATAGATATTGCAGTCAGGAACTGATCCGGGTCGTACACAATATACGATATACCATCATAAAAGCTTCTAGGTAAAAGCTTATATTAAGGCAAAAAATACCGTATTCTTATTTATTACCTGTATTTGCAGCCTAAAGGTTAACCTTATAGGCCGCATTTATCCGCATATATGATACATGGTGAAGAGCAATTCGCATAGCAATGGCCATGAGCATATTGTAGATGTATTTCTTCCAGTTTATCAATCCAAGCTTAGTGAAACCCGATACGATGACTGTTTTCACCATCAACCGCATTCTACTACCGCAGTATGCCACAAGGCCCATAACAAATCCATGAGCTTCGCCAGGTAAAGAAAACTAAAGCAAAGACAAAACGGGTGACTAATTTTAAAATAAGCTAGGCAAAGGGAAACTCAGTAAGTTAGGTAGGAGCCACAAGCCAGTTCATATAAGGATAGGTGATAGCGAGTGAAAAGGGTCGAGGTGACTTACATAATCGACAAACTAATACCTGTAGTAACCTCCTCGGTGGGCACTTCTGCTCTCAGCCATACTGTCTATATCCTCGGTGATGCTCTTAATAAAAGCAAGAGTAAACATAAACAGCATCAGACACAGGCTCCAGTACAGCGCCCGCTGACAACGAGCAAGAAATTCCAGCACAAAGTCGTATATCGTCAAGACAATCTTCACAGCAAAGTCTTTTAAGCAAATCAGGCAGAACATAATGGGGAAAAGAAGGAGGAGAAGTTTGACGCACTCGGCCACTGGGGAATTAGCCATCGTGAGTTTTTGTGAGTGGATGACTGTTTTAAGAGATGTTGGTGGGTCTGAGGTTGTGAGTGTTGTGAGTTGCAGATGCTGGTCAGAAGATAGTTTCTTGCAGATGGAAAACTGAAAAGGGAGTAGTGGCTGAGGATCTGTTTCATATGTAGGCTCAAGTTTAGCATTGATGTTCTGTTGAAATGTAAAGAAACACAGTGGTATAAGGTACATTGACCAGAACACGACTACGTCTTCTTAAAAATAATATCTAAGCTTGTCGTGTCGTCTATTACGAGTCTCTGAGCTATAGACATACCACACACTCAACGATGAACAAGATGTTGTTTTTCATTTTGAACATTTCGATTCACGCGAAAATAGAATTAACCACTAAACGGATCGATCAATTGGTCTGTTCTTATATTTAATGAACTAGGTTCTTTCGGCTAGATTAAGCTCTTAGCTATAGGTCTTAGCGGTAAATAACACTTCTAGCTTATAACTTAAATATTATATTAAGATATCTAACTAATTGCTATAATATAAGGCTAATAAAAGAAAAACCTAAATAATAACTCTTTAGTTAACCTTAAAGATATATAAAAATATATCTTTAATTCCCTAGCTAAAAAAGGTTAGCTTAATACTATAAATACCTCTCTTTAATCTTTAAGATAGTAGCTTTTATATTAATAAAATTAATCTTTTATTAATATAAACCTTATTAAATAGTAGATATAAATAACTATATTAATAGAGCTATAATTATACTTTAAGCTATATTAATATATAGAAAGACCTAATAAGGCAATAGTATTTATAAACCCCTTAAGAAGCATTAAAGGGCTACTATAAGGTTTATTTTTATATAGGACTTCTATAAGCTTAATAGTAAATTCCTTATTTAGCTAGCTTTTTTTAACTATAAGACTATTACTTTTATAGTAGCCTTTAGTAAATTTCCTAGAGAGGTTATTTTAGCTGCCTGGTAAGAGAAAAAGGCATTAAATAAGCTATTAGAATTAAAAGAGGTAATTTAAAAAGCAGCTAAATAGCTAATTTAAGGAAAGAAGGCTTAAATTATATTTATATTTAAGATATAGATAGTAATTTACTAAAAGGAACTTCTAGGTATAATATATAGCTATTAGATTTATTAAGAAATACTAATATATAAGAAAAGCTTAATAGAAAGTTTTATAATAATATATATATTAGTGCTACTAGGCTAAAAATAAGGTTAGAGTAAAGGTTCGGGAAAATCGGAAGGTTATAGCGGTATTAAGTTTATAAGTTAATCATAAGGTTAGAAAATACACTTCGGGTTTAACATAATACATATTTAATGAACAATTATGAACAGACGTCTGCCCAGAAGCCCAAGTCCTGACCAATCCTCTATGCCACAATCGGATGCCCGGACTTTTAGGCAGCAAATAGAATCAGCGCCAACTTATGGAGCGAGTTATTCTTTGACAGAATACCCAGTCTGTCGTAGATAAATCAGAGAAAGGTATCTTGGCGCTCGAATCTCTGTCTCAGGAACTCGACTTGGCCTCGAATACCAATCACCTCTCCATGATTCGTGGCGGTTATTTAATTTCAGAGCCCGTGGCCAATTGCCTCAACACTGTTGCTCAATCTGCTACGCTGTGATGTGCTCAGAAGCTCATCCAACTTGTCGCCCTTTCTCAAAACTCTACCCTTTGCGATGCTTGTTCTTCGCTTCTGCTGTCGAGGAGCCGCCGTTGTCGAGCAATATATCCTTCCAATGGCTCATTCGCATTATTACCGCCAAGAAATTGGCTCTCTCAGAGGGAGATAAATCAAGATGTAAGATGTCGTAGTATATATACAATATCATCACCGGCCGGATACTTAGATGTTGGCAATGACAACACTTTGAAGTAATTTTTATCGTTCTCCCGGATAACATGCTCTAATACCAAGAATGTGCCACTGTAATACATAACAACCAAAAGGTTTAGAATCATTAGATAGACTTTAGTGCCTCAAAGTGGGCGTGGAATACCAAAGTTAAAGACAACTTAGAGAAACCCAAGTTATTTGAGATTTTTCCTGTTTGTTACTTATATGTACCCATCCTGCTGCGCCTTTTACCTTCTATCAACTCTGACATTTTCTCTTGCATTCTTCTCTCCCAATTTTGCTGTAGCCATGGCGTCGGCCGCATTGAAAGCCATTGATGACATCAGCTATTGGGACAGTGACGGTTTCCTGACTGTCAAAAATATCTCCGATGACCAGCGGGCTACTCTTAACAAGTATCTTGTAGAAAGATACCGCCTTGTCGCGTATACCCAATCATTACCCTTTCTTGTTATGGAATGCCACGGCGGTCCGCCAGACGACCCACCGTTTTCCATCGCTGGGGCTATTGCCATTTGGAGGGATGCTAATGACATTCCCTTCCTGCCTGTCGTTGGGGACTTTGCAATTGGTGACGTAATCGAAGTCGAGGACGATATCGTTGATCAAATTGTCTGGATGGAAATACCTTCCAAAGACATTATCCTTTATCTTGCCAGCCTCTGGCCCGAGTGTCAAGCCATCACTTTTCTATGGACAACACTGGTAGTGGAGCTGCCACTTGTCAGTGAAGAGCATCATTCGGAACGGCTACAGAATCTCCCTGGGTCTCTCGAAGGGTCCCTCTATGGGTGTTCGTACATACTGATGTTCAACAATGGTCCGTTACCAAATGCAGAGAGCAAACGCAAGTCAGAGCTCAACCCGGATCCCGAACAACTCTTTAGACCCGCTAATCACAAAGTTGGGGATCTATTTCTTGTCGATTATGCCACTGGAGTGACACAAACACTATGCTACTTTGGGCGACGATTCACTTTCGGCTGGAAAAAGGATACCCCTCACGATTTTGAGACGAGAACCAGCCAAAGCGAGGACTCGGTCCATGGCGTCAAGTACATTGCATTCAACCAAGCTGCCTTTGTGTCAAACGCACCCGAAACCGCCACGGGCTGCGCATCCATGCCTCTTCGATCTCGCAGCGAATCACTAAGACAGCGCCAGCCTCCACAGTCAGCTGTACAAGAATGCGGCATCCTCTACATGGCCAATGATCAATTGAGGAGCAGCAGCCGAATCGACACTTTCATCATGTATGCCGACTCGTATGATCCCAAGCTTGATGAACAAAGCTAAATGGACTATGGTGGAGGTGGCTATTCATGGCTGTCTGACTCAAGCCTACGCCACCAATAAAGACAAAACTGTAATGGTCGGATGAAAAGCAAGAAAGCCTATCTCGGGCTGTGATGACACGTGGCTGGTGTTGCCTAAAGTGTGTTTTAAAGTGTCTGATTTAAAGTTATCGCGCTGTAGCCCTGTCGTCAAACAGCCAATAGCTAATAGCGTTCTACATCAACACAAAAGTTAGACATTTAGGAATCGTGACGCCTACATTTGAGAATGACTGGGGCAGAGTCTGCGCCCCTGCATCAGCTCATCTGGGGGACAAACAAACCAGTGTGTCAAAAGTTTTGCCATTGCAGGCCTTTGTCTACGTTCTTTGATGCAGATCAGTAGGGCCAGTATCTTCATACCGAGAAAAAAAAAGACGCTACCACCTATCAGGTTGCCTGCAAACTCTATAAACACAATACCAGAAGCATATTAAATTTTCTCCCTTGATAGAAGAATTTCCTGCGATTCCTCGACAAATTTGGACTTTTTGACTCGTGAGGGTTGGTCTGGCATACATGGCTGGGTGATGCATGGAGAGCGAGCTAGGCTGATCTTTGACCTAAACCCTCGCGTGAATGCTTGCGAACTTGCAAGATCGGGCATGCGTTAGTCTCCAGTCTGCTTCAATAATAAGGAATGAGGAAGATGCTTCGCACGGCAGAGATAATCATAACAACCAAATTCTGGAATTCGGGTAATGGTGCCAAGATGCAAGGGAGAGCATTGGCCCACTATCAAGCCAGCTACTGTTTATGCATAAAGAGGTGAAACAGAACGTTGATAGGGCTAATGTGAACAGGTGTTCAAATGTGGGTCTAAATCGTTTATCGCATTCCTTGCATCAAGACAATTATACCATCCTGACGGAAACCTGAGCAAATGCTCCTGACAGAGGAGGGAGGCTGGCTGAGACCTACTGACAAGCCACATAGGAAGGGAGGAAAAAGAAATGGGGTTAAAGAAAGACCTTGCGCCTTTCTGTCACACCATTGTGTTCTTCCATCAACAATGTCCTAGCGAATAAACAATGTCACAAGACAAGGTGTCAGCGCGACTTTGGACGACGGCTGTCTTCATAACCGGCATACTTGTATTTCTTGCACTTCCGTTCCTTCCAGGGAGGCCAAAAGAACATGTCGTCAGACCAGTAAAGATTTCACTTCACTCAGAGGAACCGAATGGGCCGAATGAGCGTTTCCTCGTCGCATTGTGAGCATCATCTTGGATTCGCAAGATTGAACAGTTTGCTGATACCCTGGAAGTGGCGATTCCTATAGCCGCAGCGGCTTCCGAACGAACTATACGTATACCAGGACCGGACCCGGAGTGGATGACATGCAGAGGACAGAACGACCAGAAGGCGACCGTGTAGACGCTCCCAGCGCGTTGAATCCAATCGGCAATCCAGCGTTGCCGGGAAATACATCGTCTGGTGGTTATAACTGGGCTACGTACATGACAACTGAGTTCAACAGCACGCTTACTCTGGCATATATCTTTGCCCGGTCAGCTTCAGTGGTGGATGCGGAGATCATACCATCGAGAAGCAAGTCGTCGTTTTCGTTTGCGCAGCAGATCGTTCATTTCCAAGACACCATCGGCCATCGTCCTCACTACGCGGCATGGACTGCCAAGAACATAGTGGCGACTGTCTGGTTCGGGTTTAACGACTTGTCTGTCGTTTCACACAAGAGAGGCCAGGGTGCTGTATTAGCGGCTGCAAACCGGCGTATCTTTGAGCTATCTCAGATTCTCTACAATACCGGAATCCGCAATTTTGTCTTTATCGAAATCCCACGTAAGCAGTCCTTTCTCTTCCCTTGAATTCGTTGACAAGTACATAGCAAAGGAATTGTTCCCTTCTCATCAAGCACACAAGTCCAACGACACGCACCATAGCTATGAGATGGTCTCTTACGCAGTGAATCGGTGGAATAGCCTTCTGCGGCAAAACACTGTTCGATTCCGGAAAGCCCATCCAGACGCAAAGGTCACATACGTAGAGATATGGGACATATTCTATGAGGCTTTCCTACGGCCCCAAGATTTGGGTGCACCGAACTCAACTTGTGTCGATCCCAGCGGTAAAGGCTGTGTAAGTCATCATCATGCATAGCTGTTATAATTTACTAATTGCATCTAGCTCTGGGCCAATACAGGCCATCCTGGAGAGGAGATCCATAAGCTCATTGGCGCCAGAGTAGCTGAAAAGGCTTGGGGGTAATGCTGCTACGTAGGCTTCAACTTGTAACATTCGAATTGGTCAGTTGCAGGTATATATCAATACAAACACATTACATATTGCATTGTCCCAAGTGTTGCTTAATAACTATTTCACAGATCACGCCATTTGGTTATTGAAAAACTTTATAAGTAATCTTGCTATGTAGACTTGTATTCTTTGGTGTAGTGTCTCTGAAACTCAATATTGGAGAAAGCGTAGAAGTCTTTAAAGAGCTTGCTGGATTAAGCGTCCGCATTGATCCATGATTTCTTCCCACCGAGCACCTACCAGGTTCCACGTCAGAACCTGAAACCCCAGCTTCTCAATGATGCTGAAGTCTGGTTTCAGAGCATCGAAGATATAACAAGGACGGTCGGTGTATCTTGGCCCCTCTTTCTCTTGTACCTCGTCATCATACCTCTTCATCCCCTCGATCCAAGGCTTGCCGGGAGCAATAGCTTCATTGTGCATACACACCAGCTGCAGATCGACAGCGTTTTCTTCAGGCGTAGACCAATCTCTAGGATCTAGATATCGCCAGTGGTCACAGGATTGGTGCACCGGGCACTCATTTGCGTTGCTGTGGCGGATCCGGAATCTTCTAGAATCCGGGTCTGCACTAAATCTAGTGATGAAACCCCAGGAGAAGCTTCTTCTCGATTGCTCGGTTTTCTCTACCTGGCAGTATCGAGAATCGAGATGCGGGTACATTGGACTTTTGTCACCGGGGTCGACTAGCATGGTAGCCTTGCTAGGCAGAGGCTGAATGGCTTGTTCGATTGATGCCCATTCGAGCTGGGCGATTATGGCCCGAACAGTCGCCAAGTCATTCTGTAAGTTCGGCTCAGCCTCCCGCATGCATTTCAATCTTCCCTGGAGCATCTCCATTCTCGAGGACATGTATGCCAAGCACTGTTGGTCTTGGACGTCACGCATTAGCATTTGAATCTGTTTTATCTCCTTGATCATACCATCCTCTGTCGGTTTTCTCTGGTTCCTGATGATCGAGATCTTGTTCTCCAATTTGGCCACTCTGTCAGTGAGATATTCCATTTTTTAGATTATGGCCCTCTTGGAGGAATTCTCAATGACTATAGAGAACTCGTGTTTGGTTCGGAAAGGCGACGGTGGTTAGGTCGATGAGGGTTATGCAAGCTGATAGTTTCCGGTACAAGGGTGATATCTTGTTTAGTGAGTCGATGTTACAAAAATCAGGATGATTGTCTGGTATATCTTTTTGTCAAGTCTCGGGCAAGAAATACAAACACTGACTACCGGAAAGAGTTGGTTGCTTGGGTGTAAGGCCAGGTACGTAGGACAGCTGCTGCGTAGGGAATTGCGAAGGGAGGGAACCCGTTTTATACAGGATAATCGCTCCCGGGTGTCAGGTCAAAATGCAGTCATAGCCTTTCAGCTCCAGATCATCGTCTTTATAAGCATTTGGGAGAAGGAACAAGTCCTTTGAGGACTTTTTCCTAGGGGCTTGTTCGTCCGAATAATGGCTTGCCGTTCTCATCATCCCGGATACTGAGCGAACACAAGATATAGAGCGATGGAACAAAACGCAGATAATTTTCTAATTGGTTAAAATAATAAAAGCTTTATTTAATAGGCCGGGGTAATGGGATCAAAAAGTTTACGTATTCAGTAGAAGCTAGATCAGGTCTTTGAGTTAAGAGAATAATTACAATAAAAACAATCAGTGGTCTTGGTGGTATTTTAGTCTGTTGCGTTTAAGTGCATCAATCCTTATCTCGTCTTATCAGCTTATCACTGTCCGCCCCGCTGATCCAATAAACTGAACCTGAACCAACGCCAAGGAAACTCCAAAATCAAACATAGCATCATCAACGCATCAATTCAACGTCCAATATCCAAGCAACATTGATCTTCAAGCTCCCTTTGTCAACTGGACGCGAAGTTCGTTCAATGACTGCATCTCGAGATGAGCACTACAGTCCGCACGCAGAACAACCCCAGCCAAACGCGTCATCTGCATGGCCCCGTCTGTTTCGCGTCATCGTCCCATTTGCATCGCACCGCGTCTACTAAATTAATCAACTGCAGGCAGCCAACCTAATCCCGTTGTCGCCCGAGCCTCAAAAAAATAGTCAAGGCAATCGACTGCCTGCGCTGATTCTCATCCTCCCCAACACTACTCATAAGTCATCTGTGTCGCGCAACTCAACAAGCGCCACCTCACGATACAATGGCGCAGAATGATAGTGCAACATCGAAGGCGGAATCGCCTGAGAAGGAGCAAGATGCCAGAAATCATCGAGACTCCTCGGTCGAGTCCTGCATCGTCCTGGCTATTTCGACAATCGTCGGCCGACCTCATGCGGAGCCAGTCTCAGATTCTGAGCTATCTACTAGTAAGGAGGATACTGCGCGACCAGTTGAGGAGCCGATTAAATCCGAACCAGAAGAGCCTCCTAGCATCCTAATGTCGTTATCATTGGTTGAGCCCTCTGGCCAGTATAAAGCAATAACTCCCGAACCACTAGAACTTCCTTACCACGATCATCAACAACAGAAATGTGAGACTATCTCAATTCTGGCGGACTACGACATTTCTCAGCAAGGGTTTGAGAAGCCTTCAATAGAGGAGAAGTCAGATATGCCTGCAACGAAAGATACACCAGGCTCTATGCCCGATTCGAGTTTGAAAATGAATGCCCAGAAGGCAACAGCTACATATCTCGAGACATTTGCCATTGAGAACAAGATCGCCAAAGAAGAGGAACTACAGAAAAAGCTGCAGGAAAAAATGGACTACAACTGCAACGTCATCCTCGATTGCGATGTCAGTATTGACGTTGAGTGTCGTGCAATCAGCAGAGCCAGAAACAGGAGAAGGCCATTCTGGATCCCATGGTTCATGGAACGTCAACGCTACCTTACGTCCAAACGCAAGAACCTTCAAAAGAAGAACGCTGAGATGGAGGGGATCAGGAAGCGGCGCTGCAAGAAGCTTGAGGGGCTGATGACTGAGAAACAGAGACTTACGGAGGAGCTTAATTATGACATTTCAACGAGACATACCAAGCCAACATATTAATAAATCCTAATTAACTTCAGTTTCTATATAGCAATCTGTAAATAGCCTTAACAAAGAGTGAAAAGATAATTCGGCCAAGACAGTTTTGGGGTAATATTGGTCTACTATCCCTTATTAACAGAAATATTGCGGCGCTCTTATTGCCGAATGCAGGGATACATTTAGGGTAGGCTAAATATATTCTTAACGGACTTTCGTTTGAACTGGTTCTCTCTGATTCATAGCCACCTCAGATCAAAAGCAATGTGGCAGTCACCGAGTTCGTCCAAATTCCTCAAATAGTTAAAAGGTGAGGATAGCTTGAGACCCGATAATTAACAACCCCATGTGACTCGTACTATTGTTACCGTGTTTAAAAGAAGCCGTTCGCGCGGGCTTTTCCAATGGCGTCAAACCAGATACGCGCCATTTTGCTATAACCATTATCATTGGGATGGGTGCCATCCATCAAATCCTCGACTTCGGGTCCTTTGGTACTGTACATATCTGCAAGAACTATCCTTTTTTGTTCGGCTTCCTTCAATACCACGAGGTCACGGAGACAACTGTTGATGTCCTGAACTCGCGAGTTGACTTGTTCATCCGCATTTACCAGCAACGTTGACAAGACAACGGTAGAAAGCGGAGAGGTCTCCCACAAATATTCAAGCAGATTATCCATTCTGTGCCCAAAAGCACCAAGCTTATGGTTCTGGATACAGTCATTGGATCCGGCGTTGATTGTGAAGAGATTTGGCTCGAGAGTCGCGACTGATCGTCTCGCTTTACTTTCGATTTGATCAAGGCGATAGCCCCGCCATCCTTCATTTTCATTGTTATCCATGGAGCCAGCCTTGCGAGAACCGACCATACAGATTTCATAACCATTGGCAAGAAGAAGATTTTGCAGGACCTTTCTGTATCCATTTCCATCCAAGGATCCGACGCCATATGTGACTGAACCTCCTAGCGGCATCAGACGTAACGCAACGTTCGGGGGCGTTGCCTGGGTGATGTGAAGGCTGACTGATGCCTGGTTCGCCTTGTTGCTAATTGTGGAGATGACGCGAATTTGAAAATGGCATTGCCCTGTGACAAACTTCTGGTGGCACCGAGATATCAATGGTCGGAAATGCATTGTTCAAGTGGTAAGTGAAGCAGATGAAGCGAGCCAAGTTATAGGCTATTGTGAAGAGGGGTATCAAGCCCCCAATTGGATAAATGCTCTGGTGGTCAACGCCGACGGGGCCAATTAAATCCGCCAAACAAACATTGTCACACAACCAGCCATTTTACGACCCGCGAAGCATTCCGGTCTCAGCTGTCACACATGTCGCTGGGAAATGAAAGCTCATTTGGTCAGATACAGAGATGATGACCGGCCATGGCCCACAAAACCTACTTAGGCTACAATGCAGTACTGAGTAACTGATGAAGGTGTTGAAAGTGGCTGTCTCGGCCACTATGAGAGGCTACCGAGAGTGGGGCTAACTTATGGGAAGAATCACATATCATTGAAACTATCAGGCACGCCAGTACTTGCTGGGCATAAGGTTAAGCTTTAGGCTGCAGAGACAAGCGATGGGGTGATCCCACTATCAATTTTCCTAGGTTCTGAAATGGGCTGTTGGTGGGATGAATGATGATAAGTACAATCTATTGTGGGGTAGTGATATTGCACCTCGGAGCAAAGTGATAGTTGATTGCCATTGCCAGTGCGGCGATGTCTCTGTCTGCAGGATACGCATCAACGCTGATAATATTCGGATATGTCGATGGAGACATTGCCGGCCAGAGTAACTCAATTAGGGCTCGGTTAGCGTCCCTGGCGTTGGGAAGGACAGGGTGCAGAAACTGGGTTAGGAACCACGAGAGAAGAAACATTTTTGACTTTGGGCGTTTCCGGCGCTTTTTCATCTTGGTCAGCTGGTCAGCGGCCATTCTCTTTTGGTTTTCTGTATTGGCGTATTCATCGAATAGAGGGAACTGGGATCGCGTGAAGAATCCCTTTTTGGCAAATCCGGAAACGTTGACTGGAACTTGGGTGGCAGGGCCTATGAACCCCGGGGGATACTTCTTATCGACAAGATCGTCTACAACGATGATGACGGCTGGTCGGCCCTTGATGAATTTAAAGACCCGGGATTTCGTAAGGTCACGTACATAGCTCCGGTTCTCAACGCGGTAGTTGACCCTCTCCAGCCTCGTCATCACCCAATCCCACTCTTCCTGAGTCATCCGTGCATGCTTGTTGCCTCTAAAAGTGTCCGTGTTAAAACCATGGCTGAGGTTGACGATAATGAGCTCCTTGTTTCGGCTGGTGAAATCGTTCAAGCTATCAATGATGTCTTTGAGGTACTCGCCATTGCCTCCATGCCAGTTGCCAGCACCAAAACTGAAATGTCCAGTTGCCCATTTGCCGTCTGTCAGGGTAGGACGGATATCCAGCCAGCGTACACCGTATTTCAGCTGGGCTGAGATTTTGAGCATCTGAGTCTTGGTGTTCCGGGGTAAACCCATAAATGACCCGCCATGGAAGCGAGACATGCCTGAGTTGTGTGTTCCAGGTATGGCCAGCTCCCGCAGGGAAAGACATGCGATTCGGGGATAGATAGAGTGCATCCAGTCCTCGGGGGGGTTGCTGGAAACAAGCCATGGCCTAAGTGAAGGATTTTGAGGATCATTCTCAGAGCTGGCGACGATGAAGGGAAAGTTATTTTCGGTATACCATACCAACTTATGAAACGAGCCGCGTTTGTTGTTGAGAGTCCTAAGTGTTGTGAACCGGATGCCAGCACTACTGGATGCGTATTTAAGCTCGAACTCGGGATTGCCAGGTAGGTCTCTGAATGCGTAGCTTGCTTCACCGGCAGTGTCATCGTGCCCTTTGCCCTGTATGTAGATTCTGTTGGACGTGCCTAGCGCCCAGTCAGCTCAGTTAAATCACCTATAAAATAGGGTATATCACCTGGCTTGATGGTTTTGGGAAAATTGAATAGGTTCATCTGGTAGCTTACATTCCTAGTCAAGGTCATGTTCCAAGGTGTTGCGTTGATAAGAAGGAAATATGATCCAATCTTGGAACAACGGCGCTCATGTTGTTCCAACGAATCATTCGCCGCAGCTCCAACATTTAAGCGTGCACTGTCAGAGCGAGCCTCAACAGCATTGGTAGTCAGCTCGGAGGGCGGTGCAGCAATGATGACGCTAGTTAGAACAGAGATGTACAAGAGGAAGCGACAGAGCATCATGAGGTTAATGGAACGATGCAACGCAAAGACAAGGTAGGTGCTAGTGAAAGCAAGAATTGAGAAAGCATGACTGGGAGGGGAGGGCATCGCCTTCTTTGACGGAACTCAATGTCATTTTATAGCGTTTTCTCGTGCCCGAATTAACTTCATCAGCACCCACTTTTGGGGGATCTGGCTTATTATACCGTGGGTCAAAAGTTTAAACCTCGCGCTTTCAGTGCAATGATGAGCACACGATATAATTTTCCGCAATATAGAGTTGCACTCAAAAAGCGTACATAATGCAATCAGCGTCAATTTACCATGCCGGTACAAGATGAGGCTGCTGCACGATCTGACCGACCATATTGGCAAATTGAAAATGTGTATGTTTCAAGCCACGAAAGGTGGAAGCGCCAGTGAGTGCCGCTGGAACTTAGAATAAACGCGCGAGGACAGAGATGCTGATTGAATGCGTGTAATGCAATTTGGTGGAGGCGGACTCAATGTTTCCAGCGTGTAGTAATTTTTGGTTGCGTCGATGGGATGGAGGAAGCAGCAATCATGCTCTCTCTTTATTCTTGGCTAAATGTGGCTTTATGGAGAGTATCCGATCCTCTTATTGCCTTCTCAACTTTATCAAAATGACAGGCCTTGCGAGTTACCGATGCTATTCTCACATTGCGAGAAACCACCATCAAAGGCTTGAGAGTCTCGTCTAGTACTAGGATGAGCCGGAGCCAACAACAATTGCATTGAATGTAGCCTTTTGGTCATGGATATCAGAATGGAACTTGAGGATAGGGAGTGGCCATCTTGACCAATTGCTGCAGCCCCTCTTGGCGTATAACATTATTATTAGTATAACTATCTAACTCTTATCAAGTAATCAGTTCTTGAGGTATCAACCTAGGGTGATGATAGTTCTCCACCAAATGACTAATGTTATCAACCTTTAAAAACACCTCCAATCTTGCATTTCCATACCGTGAACCAATATCTGTGGCATTGCAAAGCCCAGTCTTGTCAGAATTGATGACCACTGAGCTATCCATCATGATACTCGCCACTACCGGGTCATTGACCGTCTTAATCCTGCACCTTGACGGCACCGCGAGAAGGAGAACGTCGGAGACCACCAATAGCGCGTTGATTCCGAGCCGCGCATACATCCGCCATACTGAGACCAGGACTTTGAGCAAGGAATAAGGCTGCCAGATGTCGACTTGGGCTAGGTTATCTGGATCAGAAAAATAGTCCGTGAGCGCGCTCCAAGCTCTTTGGTAAGCTTGAATCAGAGAGTTGCGGAGGTAAACTTCCAAATCGCCGTTTTGTGCCTCGGGATCAGACAAACTAAGGTCTGCTATTAGACTCTGAACTTCAGGCATCATACTAAATACTTGCTGGATAAGGACATCTGCTGAAATGTTTGTAGTCTTTTGCGACGAGAACCCCGGATGACAAAAAGTAGATGGGTTCGGATGGCGGCCGTAGATCCCTTTGATAGCACCGAGTCACCCCTGCGGTTATAGTCAGTTTTGCGACAGCTAAGCAATCCGTGTAGTTGTTGTTCCAGCTGACCTTAATGAGTTTTATTCCATTTGCTAACGGGTCGAAATCGCTTGTGCAACTGTGGCAGTCGTGATTGTTTCCCTCGCCTCCATTGAAAATGCGTGAAATATAGATCGCGGCATACTTGGTTCCGGAGAATATCGCTGCAGGCGAAAGTTCAGTATCGGACAGTGGATCCCAAGGAGTATCTTTGAGCAAGGCAGTATTCCCAGGCAAAACTTGTCATATCGGTCCAGATGGGCTGGAGATGTTCAGGTATCCACTAAGAGAATCCGTCACAGCAGCCTGTGCCCCAAGGGGGAGAGTTTCACCCTCTTGAACCCATGCGAACTTCACGATGTCGAAGACAAGCACCGTTACGTTATTCACGATTGTAGCGTTGGGGTACGATTTCAATTGCGCGACTATACGTTGGGCCGGAATCATGTGTAGCCCACTTGTTGTATTTATCATAGTCGTAGAAGCCAATAATGCATGGCCGGCTGCTAGTTTGACCCTACCATCGCGAACGTCTGGATGCATATTGCCAGACAGGTTACATACAATCCAACACCAGTTACTAATCGAGTCATCAGAATGTCCTTGATCTTATGGACTTGCAGTATTCGCCGCTGTTTGTTATTAAGTTATTGAAGTTGTAAAGAGCATAAACTGTATCGACTGTTATTAGTTTTCTTACCGTTGAATAAATATGTCTATAAGCTGACTCTATAGGATCACGAGGACCGCCATTTGCTGGAGTATCTAGGTCTGCTGAATGATTGATTAGAATAGCGTGGGGCTATTGGGCCTAAAATACTACTGACTAACCATACAGAAAATGCGGCATCTATCGCTGTCACCTCCTTCCATTCATGCCGCAGTATAAAATACAACGTCTCCGAAGACCCTAGTTAATGCCCCTCGGTTTCAAATCACATTATTCTCATCAAATTCCCGGTCGGCACGTGAAGTCGGGGCTTGTTCGTCTAAGTGGAGCTCGGAGGCACGCATGTCGATCTTCTTGATGACCGCGCCCAACACAACTTTGAGTAGCTCATCATCTGACATGGATGTACCGTGTCCGCTCCAAGTCACCGTATCGACAATGTCTCGCGTTCCAGCCTCTTTGTGCAGCTCGTCATCCAGGTGCTGTAGTGTCTTCTGTCGCTCTAGATTCGGCCCGCCTAGCCGGAACAGTTGAACACCAGCTTGATGAATCGGTGCCTTGGCCTCATCGAGGGTTCTTGCAGCGTTAATAAGTGGCGTTTTGATGTCATCGTCGAATTGGCCGGCAGTGAGCACGACAATATTGAGAGCAGCCTTCTCCTCTCCAGTCGTGTACTTGTCGCAGTACCACTTGAGAAGGCCACCGAGCCTGGAGCCCATATTACACTTGCCAGCCGGCTTGACGCTGTCGAAGATACTGCCGACCTGCTTTCCCTTGCTTGTCAAAAGCATACTGCCGACGAAGCCGCCAATGTGAGTATAGCCTGACTTGCGAATGGATTGTAATCCGGGCAATTTGGCCAGAACGCCGCCCGGTCGGTGGTTGACAAAGTACAGATCGACTCCATCTGGATCGTGCTTAGCACAGATGGGCGCAATGCGCTCAATCAGTGTCTTGATCTCGGACCAGTACGGCTGCATGGCCTCTGAGTCGTCGACGAGGAACATGGTGTCGAAGCATCGCAACTGCAGGAGCGTCTTCTCGAACTCATCGACGTCCATGGTTGATTGGGATTCAGGGGCTGACATTGTGTTTTATTGTTTTTTGAGGATACGTTTCAGAGCTCGACGGCAATCAGAAGGAGGTCTAATAGTAGACTGAATCTAAATTAACAGAAAATCTTAGAAAAGACAGTGAAATGAGATTAAGGCGGTGAAGGTGTTATGACGCCTGTAGTGGAGAACAGACAGGGGAGTGCGGACTAGAGGTTACACTGTATGACATAACAGTAAAGAGCTATCTTAATTTGCAATTCTCTAAAGAGAGGATATACAGTAAGATGAAGTGTTGTCCTTAGAGGATACTATACTATTCTCTTAAATTAAATATAAAATTCTCAAGGTTGTTATTCGCCCTGTCTCGGTGCGGTCCCTTAGTGCACAATTATACCACCATCGAGAGACCAAAGACCAGGTAACAGTCGACGGAGAAACTCGGTTGGGCGGTTGTTATCAGCTGCTGAGTGAACATCCTAAACGAGAAGAACATTTAGGTAATATAGCCTAAGCTTAGGATGACTTTTACTAAGTGTATTTTAATATACCAGAGAAAGGTTTGCTGTTTTCTTGCCCCCCAATAAGAGGTCGCTTATTTTTATAGTTAACTATATATAAAACAATAAGACATTTAATTTATTTCCAACCTGTATGTCCATGCAGTTGCAACTACGCTTTTAACCATTGGTTAATGTCTATCTATAAGTTCATTCTGCCTTCTCCATAGGCGCATTATCTTTTGAGGCAATTGCTTCAGGGCCATCAGCAGGACCTTTCCGTTCTCCATCCCCCATCTCCCCGTCCCATCCGTGACTCACGAGATATGTACGGAACTTCTCATCGTTCTTGCTCAAGTCCTCTCCAGTTACATTCGGGACAAAGAAGTATGTCACCAAAACTCCTGTTATGCCACAAATTGCAGCGATGATAAACGTCCAACGCTTCCCCAGAGCAAGTTGAATGGGTTTGAAAGCCTGAGTTCCTACAGCTGCTCCAGTCTTACCAAGCGCTGCGCTGATGCCGTAACATGTTCCGCGGACACTTGTGGCGTAGCTTTCGGACGAAAGCAGACCAAGCATATCTCCAGGACCAAGATTTCCAGAAGACTGCATAAGACCATAGAAAACAACAAACAAGGGGACAATCTTGATAATTTTGTCGTATGCGCAGCCAATGATCAGACCAAACACCAAATACCCTGCGAACCCTATCATCATGGTGTTCTTCCTGCCAACTCTGTCGCACATCCAAGCACCAATGAATACACCAGGCAGAGCAATGCAACCGAGCAGGAGCTGCCACTCTGCCGTGTGTAAAAGGGTATTGCCGCCCTCGGGTACGACGGAAGCAAGGATGGTACCTGAGAAGACACCATTGGGAAATGTGACGAAGTCGTACAGAAACCAAGCACCACAAGTGCCTATGAGAGTTTTCCAATAGTAACGTATAACGAGGGCGTAAGGAACCCTTCGCTTAATTGCCCCCTGCCGGTAGAGCTTCGAGTTGAGCATGCGTATTCGGAAATAAAAGACAGTGAGAGGTAGCAAGATGCCGATTCCGAAACAGACACGCCATACAGTCGAGAGATTGCCAGTTCCAGCGGCTGAGAGAACAACCATAAAAATAGAGACTGCAAGCGGACCTCCAAAAGATAGCGGTAAATTTGTAACAAGGATGAATATCGGTCCTCGTTTGTTCAATGCCCGCTCGTTGGCAGACTCAGAAGCAGATGTGCTACTGGCAGGATATTCGCCACCAGTTCCAAAGCCAACGATTCCTCGAGCCACCGTCAGCATCCAGAACATGCCGTCGATTGTCGTGCCGTGTGCCGCTGTGGCTAGGATACCACCAATGACAATACACATTGTGGTTAGCACAATAGCTGTCTTTCGTCCAAGATAGTCGCATGTGAGACCAATGGCAATCTGACCAATAATCTCGCCAACAAGGAGAGCATTGGATACTCGAGTGCTGACGGACGAAGTGTACTGCTCAGGATATTCCTTCTTGAAAAGCACATTCGACATTGTCATCAAGTTATTCTGATAGCCGTCTGATATGAGTGCTGCTCCCGCACAAAGAATTGTGAAGAGGTCTGATATCCTTTGGCGACGACGCATGACATCTTGCGTTGAGCCTTCTGCACTGATGGAAGCATTGGCAGTCTTTTCATACTGAGCGTCGTTGTTGCTCGCTATGTCGCCCGGCTGAGTGTCAGACATGATGAGAGATTGTAGTCGAGGAAATTGAAACAAATTAAAGACTCTTCGAATGCGAAACGATTGACCTTAATACTTGATACATTATTTGTCGTCCAAGACGAGAAATTTGCCGATTTCCCGTTTACAATCCCAATTGGGAAAATCGCTTGTAACGCTAGTCTTGTTATCGACATCCGATATCCGAGTTGGCCTATGGCAGTTCTTATGCCAGCCATGTGATTTGTGATATCCACACCATGGATATCACGGCTTGTTTATCGCAAGATGTTTGAACTTTTGACTCGTGAAAATTCAATTTTTATATTACAAACGGTCGCTATTTGGTGAGATAATTAATAAAAATTACTGTTCATATCCTGGTAAGAGTACGTCAGCATCTTATCGTGATCCACGGTTTTCAGCAGCCAATGAGTATAAATGAATCGTGCATGTGACACGGACAATCACTCACTTGCAGGCTGAAAAATACTAATCGTCGCGGGTAACAGCAATAGAAGCCTGGGAATCTTCAGCACCATGCAGAGATATCTCCTCTGGCGATAACAACCCAGAAGAGCTGGACGTTGACCTCAGGGTTTGAGCGGTTCTGAGAACTATTCTACGTGGATACCACCATCAAGAGACGCAAGGAGGGGCCAAGGGACTTGAGATTCATGAATAAAGACCAGAAGTTATCGTCCCCTAAGCAGAGAAGAGCTCCTGTAGGGTCCAAATCTATGGTTCGAATTGCTCAAATACATCCAATGGAAATGCAGCTGCCATTGCTTCAAACGCTACAACGTTTGGGTGTAAGTGGTCTCCAGAATGATATTCCTCCTTCAATCGACTACTATCCTTGGTAGATCGCAGAACATGGTCAAAGTCTACCAGGGCATCAAATATGCAGGACTTCCGAATCCAATCGTTTAACTCCTGGCGCGCCCTTTCACGCAATTCGCAGGTTCCATAAGGCTCGTTACCACCCATCGGACCAATAGTGGCACCCAAAACATGCAAACCGTGCGCATGGCAACGTGAGACAATCTGGCGATATGCCTTCATAAGACTTTTTGTGACCTCTCGAAGCGATGCTGGGTCAGAATCTGCCGTGCCTAGGTCATTTACTCCATGGAAGACTAGGATATAACGTCGACCTGGCTGAGCAATAGTGTCGCGATCTAGACGGCTCAGAAGACTTGGTCCTTTTCCATCTTGTAGAACCCTTCCACCACCTACGGCCTGGTTGATGATGGAGATATTCTGTGCGAATGGATGCTGCTGCATGCGATCAAACAGAAAGTCTGGCCAGCGATTGTTTGCATTATCTGTGCTACAGCGCCCGTCGGTTATGCTGTCGCCCAGAAGAACCAGGGTTCCGTGATGAGCAGCATCGACACGTATTTCGACTCCAGAGAGGAAATACCAATGTGTTGAGGCTTGTAACTCAGACCCAGAGAGTTCAGGTGCCATCGACTGGTCGCCATAACAAAGCCAAGAGTCTGTGCGACTGCCTGGATGGGAGGTGATGTGTTGAGAAT
The DNA here is from genome assembly GCA_022627125.1 of Fusarium chuoi. Taxonomy (NCBI): domain Eukaryota; kingdom Fungi; phylum Ascomycota; class Sordariomycetes; order Hypocreales; family Nectriaceae; genus Fusarium; species Fusarium chuoi. Next base: position 47,488 of record JAJALE010000834.1, on the reverse strand, counting down.
TTTGACCTTTCTGAAAAAAAATACTAATTGAAAGAATCTGTCCCGCTTTGATTGGGAATTTGGCGCTGTCCGATACCACGTGGGAGCCGCCTGGCACTAAAACCGGTTGTTCGCCATCAAACAGAACCTGCTGTGCTGTATCCTTCAAGATCGAGGGAGAGCCACCAGGAGCGACTGAATCGTGTGGTCGAGTAACAGCAATCACAGCTCTTGAGATGTGCAATATCTCGAGTCCAAACTGGTTGGACAGGCGAATCCGGATATAGTCACCGCTGGCTGTCACTCTCAAAGTCTGCCGAATGGTGGTATTCTGAAAAGCAACCCCACGCTGCGCCTATTCAATTGACTGTGGTAAGTAAACCTGTTGTTATGAACTTGTGAGTTTGATTGGCCTTACAAATGGATATGGTGGCATATCTGCCTCCTCAGTAGGCTGAGGCGTTGGTGCCCAGGCTGTCACCCACTTGGACGTAGACGCCATCTCAAAGGATGGACTGGCGATAGTCTGAGTCGTGAGTTGTTACATGCACTTGTTGCTCTCTTGGAACGGATAGGTCGCCTATGGATGAGGTTTTGATTGCCAGGAAAGAAGGGCACAGATGGCAGCTGGACCATGGTGCTAAAAGTCTCAGTATAGCTAATGCAACGAACCCCTCAAGTGGTGGAACTTAATGCCGGTTAAATACAAAAGCCTCCCTCAAGTGGAGAAGTCACTTATTGGAGCTAAGCGCACACGAGGGTGCTACGGCATTACTCATGTCCAGTTCCATGACACCATGGTTGAATGCTGGATGTAGACTGAAGGTCTGGTCTTTAATAACAAAATGCAATGGTTTCCGAGGATGGATTTTCTAAGCGAGGCTTCTCTCTATTTTCTTCCAAGTAAACATTTGGCTATTTCCTGTGGAACCTTCTAGCCCTACTGGTTGTTTAATCTACCAAGCCTTCCGGCAAAACCGAAATGTAATCCAGTGGTGCCATGTCCTTTCCATCTGCGTAACCGATCACAGTCAGCTCGGCGCCCTCCCGGACATCAACACCACGGAAGTAAACCCTAGTGGCCGAGTGTCCGTCCAGATACTCTGAGAAGTCATGGCCGAGCCGCGTGTCTAAGTCACTAGCCCACTCCCCAACAATCTTACCATCTAGGAGAAGCTCGTATCGTGCATGTCCACCAGTGTGATCAAAGTAGTTGACAGCGATGTCACACCTCCTTGAGGGGAATGTTAGTTTCGTGGTTGCAGCGGCCTTTTCCAACGATGATGCCACGATGGCACGGCCACGAGACGCTGCTTCAGGGGGCGTCACGTCAACAATGGTATAGCCACTTAATTGCATGTTTTCAGCCTCTATACGCCAGGGGTAGTTCCCGACACGGTTTTTGTCATCTGGGATGCCGCACTTGGCCAGATAAAAGTTGTTCACCGAGTCACGCCAAACGAGTGAGTGACCTGCTTGATACGCAATCTTGAAAGCAATGTGCTCAAAGCGAGCATCGTCAATGAGTCCCTTCAGGGATGCCCACCTTGTCACAAACTTCTGAGCATTTGCCGATCCTTCATAGTGGGCATCGTATATGTGTTGGATGACAGTTTTACCAGACTTGAGCTTATGCGTATAAGGAACATGATGAAACCATAAAAGAAGGTCATCTGGCGTTGTCTCGACCCTCTCAAACTGAGCAGCGACCTGAGGTGGATATTGAGCTGCAAAACCCGTGCCAGTGGCGGCGGTGCGGTCCATGCCGAGGGCCTTGCTATCTGCGCGAGTCCATTGACCCCAGCCGTTCCCATCTTGTGAACCTGGGCTGGGGCCGTAATGCGTATAGAGGATGTCACACAGGGTTTGGATCCCGAGGTTACCGCTGTAGGCTTCATATGTAGGCCAGGACTCCATCCCGATCTCGCGGATGGTGTCTATCACCTTCTGGTTCTCTGCGCTGAATGTCAGGCGAATCCAATCCAGCAGGATATCCTGCGCTGGAGCAGCGGCATCCCAACACAATCGACCGTAAGCATAGAGGTTTGACATAGAGAGATGGTGTCCCAGCCATGTAAGGTCGTTCCCGATGTTGGTCACTGCAGCATAACCCCCCTTGTTCGAACCGTGAACTTTGCCAGAGGCGATATCTCTTACAAGGGAGGGCTTGTCGTCAATTCGCATGTCGAAGCCGAGAATAGTCTCCCATTCTGGGGCCATGTATACGTAATGCGACTGCTGGCCCAGGTACTCCTGACACACCATGAATTCACATATGACGGGAGTCTTCCGGAGATGGGCGAACAAAGTCGAGGGGGGTTCGCGAATCTGGAAGTCTATTGGACCAAATTTGATCTGGATAATGACGTTGTCTTCGAACTCGCCATCAAGGTGGGCGAAATACTCGACTGCAGCATTGGCTCGGTCATTTTTGAGATCTGATTCATCCAGGTGATGGTTGTAGACAAAAGCACGATACATGACGATGCCATCACCGTGAGGTTTCAGGGCACGAGCGAACATATTGGCTCCCTGCGCAAGTGTTCGACCATATGTAAGAGGACCCGGCTGACCTTCCGAGTTGGCCTTGATAGTGTATCCAAGCATATCCGGTACGCGCTTGTACAACTTGGCCGTGATATCCTCCCAGAACTTGATGACATCAGGATCGAGAGGATCTGATGTTGGCAGACCAGCAAGGCCTCGGGGAGTGTCGAAGAATAATGAAACACCAATGCGCACTCCATAGGGACGCATTATATCGGCGATTCGACCGAGCCCATCGATATTTGTGTCGTTGAGAAGATTGTGGCTCGAGTTGACGTTGTTCACAATGCAACCATTGATGCGGATAGAGGCCAATAAGCGAGCATATTGGCGGACGCGAGACAGGTCCGTCAAGACCTTGCCATCACAGAAGAATATGGACTTGCCGCCGTAACCTCTTTCTATGCTACCGTCGAGGTTGTCCCATTCGTTGACATATCTGATAGCCGCTCCGGGGTTGTATGCCTGTTGAACATTGGTCTTGGCCAGTTTTCCTTGTGCAAGGAGAGAGAGGTATTCGAATGCTCCATAAAGGGCTCCTCGCTCATTTTGGCCGACAATGTGAATGTCATTGCTTCCATTGACATTTATATCGAGCCAAAATCCGTCTTCATCAAGGGCAGGTACCGACTGAAGGAGAGTAAGTCCTCCATTCGCTTTCATAGTTGACAAAGTGCCGACTATGATTGAGCCTCTAGCGTCACCGTGAAAGTGAGAGTCAACCCTAACGCTTTGTCCGAGGATACGTTCGATGCCACATCGAAGTTCCGCTCCAGCGATAAAGACAGGGCTTGTTGGTTCGGTGCTCAGAGCAATGATGCTAGAAACTGGCTTATGGAGGCTGCGCAAGCTCTCGGATAGAGGAGCATATCGCAGCCAACCGTCAATTCCGCTCTCTGAGGGAAGCATTTTTGGGACTCTTGGAATGGTTGTCACTAGATACTTCCCTCTTTATTGCACGCGTGGTTGGGGGAGAAAGCTGAGGAATTTCAGTTCTTAAGAATATAAGCAGCTACCCTACCCACTGACTGCAACGAGCGATTTCGGCGGATAATCCTTAGCTACTGAACTGTTACGCTTGAAGCCCATGTGAACACAAACCATGATACTTGGAGAATATCGTATGTCAGGCTGAGGAATCAGGGTTAATGGCAACATACGCACCTCATTAGCTGAGCCGAAAGATTGAGCGGGTCTCGCTCGGCATCTGGGAGCCGATTCTCACGCTAAAACGGATAAAAGCCCAGAATACATGTGGCACTTTAATCCCCCATGCAGTCATGTTCGGCATTTCGTAGCCGATTCCTATACTAGGCCCGGCTAAATACGCTGGGATGGAACTTTCATTACCCCAACCCCCGCACTCGGTCTAAAACTTACTCCAATATGTTGAGGGCCAAGGGACTGCAGATCTTGGCTTTAGCCAAGATTACCCTGCAGGTCGGCATTCTCTCCACGACATAGACCCCATGGCCGATAAACAGCTGCCGTTAAGAATGCAATTCCAAAACTAAAGGCTTTCCGTTTAGGTTTCAAATCACAATGCATATTAGCCCCAAAGCATATTATATGTTCAACACACTCTATGAGTTAGCAATAGGGAAACAGTTCTCTTTACTAGATAAAGATAAAATATTAGACTTATTAAACAATACCCAGGAGCTGCAAGGATTGCCTAATGGTATAATAATTCAATATAAAGCATTATATATAGAAGGGTTATTTTCGAAGCAAGGAATTAACGTAAAACTAAAATAATAGATTTCTAGATTTCCTGCTTAACTTTCCTTCCTATCTAAAGCTAGATAGACCGAGTAGCTAGTGCACTTAAACCCCCAAGTTCTTGGCGACGTGAATTTATTCTTTATGCTCAACACCCAGCTTCTCATCAATATCGATATTATTATCAAATTCGTAGCCCTTGAACTCCCGAGCACCTAGATCTTTAGTGAATAAAATGTCGAGCTCCTCGTACGTGCGGCCCTTTAGCTCAGGAAGACGAAACCAAGCCCAAACGGCGCAGAGGATACAAAAGCCCGCAGCCAGAAAAGCAGACTTGCCCTTCCAGTTTGCTGCAGTGGGGTTCAGTATATGAGGAACAACGCATGTGGCCGCAATATTGATGACGTTGTAGGCATTACGAGCCAGACCAATTGTCTTGGAGCGCAGGCGCGTAGAGGAGACCTCGGCGACGATGATATAGACGATCGGGCCAATCGTCATCTCGTAGGTAGAGTACCAGACGTAGTAGAAAGCTGCAGAAACACCTCCTGTGGCACTGCTTTGGCTTGGGATAGCTATGAAGCCAATCACAAACATGGCAGCGGACATAAGGAGGCAGCCCCAAATGTAAATCGATCGCCGTCCATGTCGCGCGACGATGAAAACGGACAGAAGGACAGTGACAAAGTGAAGACCGCCTTGGCCAACAGTCAATTTGTAAGCGTTCTTGGTCGACATGCCGGCTTGTTCGAAAAAGTAAGTGGCATAAGAGGAGACACCAAAGCCAACGAGGACTTGACTCGCCCAGGCAACACATGCGATTTCCGTGCGCCAGAGGTTGGAGCCCCTGACGCAGTCGAGATACGAAGCTCCCTCTGTCATGCTGCGCTCCAGTTCAGTTGTTTCCACCATGAGAGATAGCTGGTTCTGAAGCTCTTGGTCTGACATTGATGTAAGCCTCTCCAGGGATTTCTTGGCTTCTTCCAGTCTTCCACTGCGGACCAGCCACCAAGGAGACTCGGGGCAGAAGAACATGAGAGGTGCGATGATAACAGGCCATACCCACTGCACGGCAAAGGGGATCCTCCAGGCCCAGATACTCTTGTTACCAACAAGTGAGTCCAGAACAGCGTAAGACAGGAGCTGACCAATGCCCCAGCATAGGACAACGTAGGTTTCAAGGTACGCACGAAGGACAACCGGCGCAACTTCAGAGGCATACGCAGGTCCCATTGTGGTGAAGACACCCCATCCTAGTCCACAAAGCAGTTGACCAACAAACAGAACCTCGACTGAAGGGGCAAAGAACGAGATGAAGATGGTTCCAGTCAACCAGAACAAAGAGATCAGAAGTGTCTTTTTGTGTCCGATCCGCTCCGTCATCCACGTGTTGAAGAAAATACCAACAATGCCTCCCAGGGAACTAGCCAAGCCAAGAGCTGTCTGCCACTTAGGCTCGAGCTGGTATGTACCTGGCTTGGCAGGATTGGGGATGCCGAAGCGCTTTTGGAAGTCGGGAAAGGCGAAGAGTGACCCGAGGAGGGCTGTGTCGTAACCATCCATGATGATTACTAGCGACACAACGCAGGACCAGAAACAGGCCTTGGGGTATTTCTGGATGGCCTGACGGATACTGAGGGAATGTTCTGCCTCTGTGGCGGCGCGAGCCTCCGCAGAGGTGTCGCCTGTCCAGCCATGATGGCCATCTGGCGGCGCCGTCTCAATGGTATCGGCGCGCTTTTCTGCCATACTGATTTTATCGTTTGAGAATTTTTTATGAGCCTATTTGTAGTAGGTGTAAGACGGTGATGTCAAGAAATGCACTACTAGAGGCTGTCAAGTTAATCGACAAGCAATGGCTGTTAGCAACGATCCAGATAAATGAGGTAGGATCTTCGCCTTCTTCATATACAATGATGCTCAAGGAGTCAGCTGGCTCCACTCCAACGTCGTAGCAGAACCAGCTCCAGGGTTATTCTAGATATGGCCCATGGGGAAGTCGACTATCCTGGTCGGCAAAGACGGCACTGTAGACTGACTCTGAGCATACAGGGATTAAAACGGCCAGGTTTTCGAATGACAACTTGGATTGAATTTAGCCTATTTATCACATCACAGGTAAGAGATGGTACGGTAGAAACAACAAGGGGGCACTGACATGATGAGCGGTTATTTGATAGGAGAGTTGGTAGCTATCGGCTCAAGAGTAAACGGAATCAAGCCAAGTTCGGGGAGAGTGGGGAGAATTGCGGGGGTGGAGCCCATCTAGTACCGGCAAACTCGGCACTGGAGAAGCACACACTGAAGACTAAATGTTCCCCCACACGTGCAATTGATGAAGATTGACTTTGTTCTGGTCCGGGGAAGTATAGCTATTGTGCGGGGTATCAGATAGACGAAAGCCGAGCTTGGATTTACCCAGAACTCTGGTTAAACTCATCAAGAGTACAGCCAAACTACGCCTACAGTTCTTGGTCACATAACTGACAGGTCAGGCAGGAGTTTGGCGGCTAATGACAAGGTCATCAAACAGCCCGTTGAAGATTGTCTAACTCATAGTGTAGGCCATAGGGTGACGACGCTGCATAAGACGGTCCGGGCAGCATGCCGATGTCAGACGCCGTGGATTATCTTAATGTCCAGGGGTCAATCGGGCAATGTATTTACGCGGAGGTCGAGAAAGTCAAGCATTATGGCTACCTATAAATTCTACAGTGGAATCACTATTCCTGCTGATCGACAGGATGACAGCTTCTCTCTGAAGAGAAACAGAGCTGGTTCTTCCTTACCTTCCCTCCCTAATCATTTCATCTCCTCTTGAACAGCATGGGTCCGCTAGCTCGTGGTCTGGCCGCCTTGAACCTCCTGGGCTACTTGGGGTCAGCCTCCGTGGTGGCATTTCCCACGGATTCAAAATCAGATTCCGAAGTCTTGATTTCTGTGAATGGCCACGTCAAACACCAAGAGCTTGACGGCTTTGGCGCCTCGCAAGCATTTCAAAGGGCGGAGGACATTCTTGGAAAAGACGGTCTGTCCCAAGAAGGGACTCAACATGTACTGGATTTGCTATTTAGTAAGGAAACTGGTGCGGGCTTTTCCATCCTGCGTAATGGCATTGGTTCAAGCAACAGTTCTGACAAGAACTTAATGAACTCAATCGAGCCTTTCTCGCCAGGCTCACCCAGATCAAAGCCACACTACGTCTGGGACGATTATGACAGCGGTCAGCTCACCGTCGCTAAAGAAGCATTCAAGCGAGGATTGAAGTTTCTTTATGGCGATGCTTGGTCCGCCCCGGGCTATATGAAAACGAATCACGATGAAAATAATGGAGGGTATCTGTGCGGTGTTACAGGCGCTACCTGCGCTTCTGGCGACTGGAAGCAGGCTTACGCAGACTACTTGCTTCAATGGGTTGAGTTTTACCGCAAATCAGGCGTTAAGGTCACCAACCTGGGGTTCCTTAACGAGCCTCAGTTCGCCGCTCCCTACGCCGGGATGCTATCCAACGGTACACAAGCCGCCGACTTCATACGTGTGCTGGGCAAGACGATCCAAAAGCGAGGTATTCGTGATCTCACTATCGCCTGTTGTGATGGCGAGGGCTGGGACCTGCAAGAGGACATGATGGCTGGTTTGAATGCTGGACCTGATCCAGCGATCAACTACCTTAGTGTCGTTACTGGCCACGGATACGTTTCACCACCAAACCATCCACTTTCAACAACAAAGAAGACGTGGCTCACCGAGTGGGCTGATCTTACAGGCCTATTCACGCCCTACACATTCTACAACAATAGCGGCCAGGGCGAAGGTATGACTTGGGCTGGCCGTATCCAGACAGCTCTGGTAGATGCCAACATCAGCGGATTCCTCTATTGGATCGGAGCCGAGAACTCGACCACCAACAGCGCTCTTATCAACATGATCGGTGACAAGGTCATACCATCCAAGAGGTTCTGGGCCTTTGCATCCTTTAGTCGGTTTGCTCGCCCCGGTGCTCGACGCATCGAAGCCACGAGCTCTGTTCCTCTGATCACAGTCAGCGCCTTTCTGAATACCGATGGTACTGTCGCGACGCAGGTGCTTAATAATGACACGGTTGCTCGCAATGTCCAACTTGTTGTCTCTGGCACGGGCCGAAGTCCTTATAGCCTGAAGCCCTTTCTGACGGATAATTCCAATGATTTAACTGCTCTGAAGCACTTAAAGGCCAGTGGAAAAGGTTCTTTTCAGACTACGATTCCTCCTCGATCCCTTATCAGCTTTGTCACAGATTCATAACCAGGATAAATATTACTTAGAGAAGGTTTCTCTAAAGACTGGTTGAAATAATTTGGCTACAGTTAGTATGTTAGTGTATGTCTTCCAATGATCTAAGTTAGTTGGGCTGCTTGTTTCGGCTTAGTTGCACAACGTCATGTTCGGTGTGCCGAACGCCGAGCCACGTAAATAGCTCACAATAAGACCACTCGACCTGGACACCTATTGAATGATTATCATATCTTTCACTTGTTGCATCATATGTTGTGTTACGTACCCCTGCTGTTTTACTATATATCCAGATCATGATGGCCTACCATATTCTCCTTATTCTTGCGACCTTTGGGCTTGTCTTAGCGACTTCTTCTACCACCACAGAAACTGCCAGCGCAACTACCTCCACTGACACTTCCATCCTTGCTTCCGATGTCTCTTTGGTGCCAGACTGCGGTATTGAGTGCATCTCTACAGCGGGAAAGAAAATTGGCTGCGGTGGTACCAACCTAGAGTGTATGTGCTCGCACAGCGACGCGTTTGCAGACCATTTCGAGGAATGTCTGAAAAACGAGTGCACTATTAAAATATTCAAAAGTGAGTCAACAACTGACCCACAAGACGTCATCTGACCGTATATGTACCAGTCCTCTGGGACGTGCGCCAGCAGATTTGCGATGCGGTAAAAGGGAGTTCAAACCCTGCTGCCTTGGCATCGGCCTCAGCCGTGATTGCGTCCGATCTCTCTCAAGAGAAGGGGAGTGGCGCCGAGCGTTTGGCTTATGTGGGTATACTCGGTGCTTTTGCGTGGGGAGCTCTGGTTATATAGAGAATGGCTATTGGAAGGAACGCAGGGAATTAGGCAAGTCAAAAGCAATATATCAGCAGTACGCGTAAAGCACAATAGCTTTAGCAGGGACATTTTCCGGCCCCTATACAGAATATCTATTCTGTCTATCACAGTGCATCCTGTTGCAGCAGTGCTATGTCAAAATCACTCTGGCCCCAAGACTCTCCATGGCTTCTCTCCACCCAAAGACTTGATCAGGGTGCATTCTTCGAAGTCTCCAACACTCCTCCATGACAATAAGGCCTTTCCATGTTATGCCAGGGGCCTGCGCTCCTTGCAGCACCTGACTGAGAATTTGACGGAACCGGTGATGTTGTGACTCGCTCATGGCCATACAACCGGCGATAGTATACGGCCAAGCTGACCGCATCACAAGACGTGTGGGGAGAGCTTCCATCTTCTCAAGGCACCTGTTGACAAAAGTCTGGTCGATACTACTTTTCTCGAGTATAATCGGAGCAGTTACAACTTGCAACAAGACTCTGGCACCATAAGCCCATATGAGACTAATCTTTGCAGCGTCGAGATGTAGACCTGAAGTTATTATACCGGCCATGCTCTCAAGGTCTTCTTGAAGAGTCTGGCAGACATAATCGAGTTGTTGTTCTAGTTCGCCGTGTTGCCGTTGTAATTCCAGTCCTGTAAAGTGATGATGGATTCCACCTTGATGCATCAGTTGCTCAAGCCTTGCAATTCTGGTGACAATGGCAAAGACTTCGCTTTGACAACCCATAAAGTCCTGTGACCTGATTAAACCAGAATCTAGAAGAGGCAGATAGTCGAAGGCGCAAGGGCAGTATGACATCGCACCAAAAGTAGACGTGGCCAGAACATCGATCCAAATAAAGTTAAAGATAGAAAGTTGCAGAGATAGTCGTCGTACATCACCTTCAGGCAAGCTTGAGAGTACGTCTGCTATCACTGATGTTGAATTCCGGTTCTTAAGTAGAACGGAAGTCTCAATATGATTCAGTACCTTTCTTGCAGCCTGGTGGTGGATCTCCCATTGGCCCTGAAGCATACTGAAGATCTCGAGCGTCTCCAAATGGGCGATGACATCAACAAGGTGGATCCCAGCCCAGACGAAATCTTCCACTGGCAACGGCGCCATGAGGGAAAAGCGCTCGACCTCTTTCCGAAGCATCGAAATAGACCGGCTCTGTAGCCTGCTCACTTTTGGCGACAGCCCAATCTCATCAACACTAGCCCTTTGGGTCAACGAGTGCTCGAAGCAGGCGCTGACACTGAGAGCTGAGCTACATAAGTCGTCTCGGCTGATGAGCCGATTGAGCATCCAGTTGCGTTCACTGTTGCTTTCCAACTTGCAGAATGTATGCGTGATTGGATGTATGACATCGAGGAACAACATGAGCAACCTTGTTTCTTCTCGTGAAGAATTTTCAGGTCCGGGCTGTAAACTTTGCATCCTGCTGTCCCACCATATGGTATCGGGTTGTCGCTGCCAAATATTGATACCATTTGTCAACTGGATAATGGACGGTGTTGAGAAGATATCGCAATGGAAGGCGCCTGGTAAAATCTCATAGGCTCTCTGGAAGTGATGAGACCCGTGCTGATGGCTGTTGCTCCCTGAGTCCGGTGGCAAGAGTCCAATCGTGCCAGAAGCAGTGACTCTAGAATCTAGCTTTCTTGAGACCCTGTACCGCAGCTCCGCGACGGTTCGTAGAGCCCTCGCTTCATTGGACTCTAGGACATCTTTCCATGAGGCCTTGTTGGTGATCCAAGGCGGTGGCGGCACGTTGAACCCGTAGCATGCCAGGTCTCTTGACCTGCAGGCACTGCAAGCGGGTAGCTCCTCATCGCACTTCTTCTTGCGAATTCTGCAGGTGAGACATCCCTTGCGACTGCGCGTTCCGTCTGAGACCGTTGGTTGCCGCTCCCTCTGCGCCATGATGTCCCATTGCTCATAAGAGGCCGTAACGAAGGAGACTTTAGACGCCTGCTATTTACAGTTGGGTACGCGTATCTGCGCATGTAAGACGTCATGTTGGCCTTCGTTCTATTGGGGGCTGGGATTCTATGAAGCTAAGTTGTTACATAGTGCAATGCAGCACTCTGTAAGCATCCCGCAGATGGCGCGCATGATTCTGGTGACGAGAACCAATGGGATTTGTGCACTCCACTCCTGGGCCGTGATAAGAAACACAGTTGTTGACGATCAATCATGCCATTGGCTGTTCCAGACGTGGGCGTCATCTGCTGGCTTAGCTCAATCGACTGCGCTTAAGCTAAACCCTTTGGGGATCTCATTTTAACAGCGCATGAAGAGATGCCATTGTCAGTCATATCAACCCAAGATATCAGTAGCAATATAAATATCTAGTCATTCCACTAGGAAATTAATTCATAACTGTTCATTCTTGTTTCATACTCAGAGTGCGGCCTGTCACGAATCCTTCAAAGGTAGAGACATCATGTCGTGTCCTCAGTGCTTTTCCGGTCATGTCAATCCAGGCGCTCCTACTGGTCGTTGGGAAACCGTCCATGGTCTTCGAACCTACATTGCAGAACCCCCCGCTGGCAAGAGCACGAAAGCTATCATTGTCATAATTCCTGACGCTTTCGGCGTTGACTTTGTTAACAATCAAATTCTGGCAGATCATTATGCTTCAGCTGCTGACTATCTGGTTTACCTACCTGATTTCATGGATGGTAAGCGTCGCGTTTGCACGACAAGCTCAAAAAAGTAAAACTAATTAGCTTCATCGCAGGCAGTGCTGCGCCAGTCAAGACCATGATTAACATGGCACACCTTTGGGATGAGACTGGATCTTGGTTGTCTAAACCGTGAGCTTCATCCCCTCCTACCCTGAGGCCGAGAGTTTGCATCACTTGACTGATCGACGACTAGATACTATCTCTTTGCTACTATGCTGGACTTTGTCCCATTTCTGATTCGAAACCGCTTTAGTGTTTGTTGGCCTAGGGTGACTGGCTTCTTAAGTCAGCTCCAACAGCACAAAGAAGCAGGTCTCCCTGTTGGAATTGCAGGCTTCTGCTGGGGAGGACTCCACACTGTGAGACTCACCCATGACACAGCGGAAATGAAAACGTCTAGTGGTCGCGCATTGGCAGATGCGTTTTTCACTGCCCATCCAAGCAGCATTGATATCGCACAGGACATAGGCAATGTGGCGCGCCCGCTCTCTATTGCAATTGGCGACGATGATGGTGTGATGGGAATTAAGCAAGTTCGGGAAGCCGAATCAATCTTGGAGAACATGGATGTTGATACAAGCGTGGTTATTTACCCTGGAGCAAAGCATGGGTTCGCGGTTCGCGCAAGCAGGGCAGAGCCAGATTCAAAGGAGACGCGACAGGCAAAGGAGGCCGAAGAACAGGCTATTGCTTGGTTTAAGAAGCAATTTCATCTTATCGCATAGGCCTAAGCCATTAGAACAGACCTGATCTATTCGCTGCAATTGAAATGCAAAAGCCATATGTATAGGTGTTACAACGTTCATCTTCGAATTACATGATGGAGTGGTGGTTCATCGATGACCGGTTTTTGCTCGTAGTAAACTTAAACCTAACAAGAAGCTATGTATTCCAATATTTCTCCTCGATTATAATACGGTTTGTTATCTCTAGGTAGAACAGCCAGGACATTCGAAGCAAGACGGATCGTCCCAGACAAGATCGTATGTATGTCTGTCCAGAAAGTCACCTGACACGAGAGTAGTTCTTGTGAACATGCACTGACCATTTCTGTAACCAGAACCCATACACCCGTTCATCTTCCGGCAGATCGCAGCACATTTTCCTGATGAACTCTGGTCAGGGTAACTGCTGCCGTCAATCCCGAATGTTCCAGGCAACATTCCCGAGTAATTGCACAGGACACCATCCGCGGTGACACGCATGCAAGAGTCACCAGGCTTGTAGTTGCAAGTTGGACTCTTAGGAAGAGGTGCGTTGCTGAGGACGCAGGTTGGACACGTATAGCAGGATCTATGGCTCCAAACACTGTTCTTGGGGTCCAGACCGGGATCGTCGAAGTTCGGGTCAGGATCAGCAAAGTCGGCCGTTATTATCTTGGTTGTTGTAAAGAGACAGTGGTTCTCCATGCCAAAGTAGCCAGAGGATTCACAGTTCTCTAGAGTGTCGCAGATGGCTGCGCACTGCTCTCCGTTCTCCTGCATGGGGTACATTGAGCGAGGGACTGTCCAGGTCTCACCCAAAAAGACGCCTCCACCAATGCACACATAGTCATTATTCTCGACACTTGATGGGTTAATCTCACATTCTTGACCACGGTTGTTGTGGCAGACACCTGTTGGTTGAGTAGCTTTAGTGGTTGATGTGGAACCGGTTGATTCTGGAACTAGGGTTGTTGTAGGAATCGCCGTCGTCGACGTCTCGCCGGAAGTGCAACCGCATGTAAAGCACTCCATGCCGAACCAATGAACCATTTGGCTGTCTCTTCCATCGCGTATCTCGTCTCGAGTAACCAGAGTATTGGAGAAGAAACACCTGCCAGAGAGTCTTTGAAACCCAGCTGACAAACATCTAGGAAGAGTCTTACAGATCTCGGCACACTCATCGTTGCTGTTGTACCAGTGTGTTTGAGTAGCAACCGCTTGCTCACCGGGAAGGGTATAGATAGCATCACTATTCGTGAAAACTCCATTGAGATCGCAACCAAAGTCATCGAGATGAATGTAATAGTCGTTGATGATCTCACATGTTTGCTTGCACACAGAGCCGGTGGTATGAGAAGGTTCTGCTGTTGTGACGGATCGAGATGTCGAGCCAACTTCTTCTGATGTTGAGCTAGTTCTTTCGGCCATGCTGGTCTCTCCAGCAGCTAGAGAGGTCGAAGATGCACTGATGACTGTAGTATCGGCGTTTTCTTCTGAAGTAGGCTCAGTCGAAGATGTTCTTGTAATCTCGCTACTCTCCGAAGTAGCACTGGAAGTTTCGGGAGCGGAGCCAGTGGACTTTGATTCAGTGGAAGCCGAAGAATTGAGCTCTGGAGAGGCTGTTGAGATAGGCGTCTCAGCACTCGTGCTTCCCAAGTCATCAGTGCTGGTTGATCCGCTGGGTCTTGTCGTGAGGGCAGGGGACTCTTGAGCCCTGATTGCCGTCGTTGTCTCTACAGGATCAATTGGACGGCTCCCACCCAAGTCAAGCTTGAAGTTGTCAATAGTCTCTGGGGTTACTTGATCTGATATGAAGATGGAGTCGACCAGAATTGAAGAAACGCCACCACCAGAGCATGTCAATGAGATAGCAAAGGTTGGTAAATCAGAAAGTGCCTCGACCTGCCTCAGCACCCGGGCCCACGATGGTCCCGAGCTAGAGGCAGGTTGAGAATAGAACTCTGAATTACCAAATGTCGCGCTTGCAACACAGCCTTGGCTTCCAGCTGACCTGATAAGATAAAAGAATTGGATAGTGTATTTCTTTCTCGGAACCGGTCGTACGGTCTGGAAAATGCTAGCAAAAGAGCCAAAGAAGCTTCGCTTGGTGACGTCCCCATTAGCACTCAAAGCCGCGCAGCCATCGTCGAGGCTACCGTCAGCACGGTAGCATCCACCTTGGTGAAACTCGGCATTACCTGAGGCACCAAAGTTGGTGAGGCCACTTGGGCTGTTGCGGTCGCGACTGGCGAAGGAGCCACCTGAAATAGCGTTGGTGATGATGATGTCTTCCTCTTGAGTGGTTGTTGATGACTGGGGATGGGTCGAGCTGGGTACTTTGGTGGTCGCAGTAGATGACGGGATGGTGAGGCTGCTGAGGTTTGAATGGCTGTCCGTCGAAGTCTCAGAACCATCGATTGTCGCAACCGATGAGGTCGTAGACTGGCTGCTCACTGTGGCTCGGCTACTAGGCTTGCAAGGACCACCAACAGCAAAACCAATCAGGCCCAAGGTCACGAGAGCAATCATGGACTGCATCATGAAAAGAAGCTATGGATCAGGTCCAAAGAAACAGTGAAGGGATGCAATTGTTTCGAAGAGAATTAAACGGCGGTTTAACTATCTATTCATAACCCTGAAGCTGGGAAACGCTCGCGGACTCGCCCGACTCATTTCTCGGAACTATTCAGCACTTGGCGGTCAATAGCCATTTATTTTACCAGCATTTAGGTTGTTTAGCAGTCGCTATTGCTAACTATTGACAGCCTCAGTGACTTCTACCCATGCAGGAACAGGTCTGGACCCTAGAGCACTAGCCACTCTGGGCAATGGCTCAATTTTAATGCCAATCAAGATTGGACACCAGCTCCACTTACTATTTCTTTTCGCGTTAGTGGACGTAGCTTAAAGTGGCTTTAGATAAAACTCGCATTCTCAGTTGCGACTAATAAAAGAGTCTTGTCCGATGTCTTCAGCCATCCGACGTCCATAATCTTGCTCGTGCCTTGCTTGCGTGATAAACAGCAAGAAAGGGTCGCTTCCATATCACTCTCCGTAAAGCTGTTGACGATCGGACTCGAGGTCAATATATCGTAGTGCAAGAATACCAACTGCTCCAGTTTACGACCATCACCGTCTAACTCGGTGAATTTGTTTTCGCGCTTATTAAAGATAAACTTGCGATAGATGAACTTATCGATTCAAGCAACCTCCTGGAGTCGTTCAATGGTTTCGCAGTTAGTTCTAGGCTGTATCTACGAAGGCAATATCAAGCTGCCCCAAGGGAAACAATTAGACTAATTTATTCATTAACAGGCATGATTTCTTGATATGGACATTGACAGTAAATAAAGGGTTCATTATCAGATCAGTATAGATATCGCTTCCTTTAGTCGTAAACGCCGGGCATGATTTCAAGTGCAGCCATCGCTCAATCACCTCGTTGCTCAACATCAAATATCTTGAGCATATCCTTCCGAAAAGCAGGCCAGTACTTCTCCTTGATCCACGCACCCAAACATTGCAATGACATAAGCAACTTGTACAGGTCGAATGCATTATACGTGCTCCCAAGCGGCAACCGATGATACGTAGTCGACTTTCCGTCCTGCAGCGTCGATGCGACGAAGAACCAATCGTGATCCTGCACAATAATACCAGCCAGGAATTCAATCGCTTCAATGCTCCCCCGGAGGGACCGCCATTGCGCAGCATGCCAGGTACCGATCTGAAGAAGCGCCTTCTCCCAGCTGACCTGGCGCTTAGTCTCGATCGAGAGGGCGATAGGGTTCTTGCAGAGGTCGCCCCAATCTGTATGGTTGATTGAGAGACCTGGTCGTGTCTTGATCTTATCATCAATCTTCTGACGCTCAACGCTTTCCTTCGGAGTCTCGATGCAAATGCAAAAGTCGATGCATTTGGATGATGTGCCGAAGGGTTTGTACTCCGGTATGATGTGCGCAGTGGTGCAGTATCTGTAATCACCAACGGAAGCATCGTTTGCTTCTCGGAAAGCAAAGTCGAGAACGCATCGGTGAACCTCCATGTTCCAAGAAGCTTCGCTGTGACGACCAAATTCGCATTTGGTAGCGCTCTGCAGAACCTGGCGGATGAACGACGGGGGAGGAATTCGCCAATTGCTTGCATGCTTATCGGGATCGTAAAAAGCAAACTCGGGTATATTACGCAGGCTATGCAGCTCGGGCTTCAATGTTCGAGGAAGAAGCCCAAATCCGTACCCAATGGTAAGAAGCTGCTGATGTAAATCTTGGAGAGAGGGCGGTAACTGATCCATAAAGTCATCGAATTTGAAGTCGTCGAACCCGGTCTTTTGCGTCGCAGCATAGCGCAGTTGTTTGGTGGGTGATGACGTGCCAGAGACTCCAGATGAAGCGTAAGAGGTTGAAGACTCGCGGTCCAGACTCGGAGCGCCCTGCCTCAAGCCTCTTGATGATGCTCTGGGGGTATCCTCGACAGCGCCATCTTCGTCCGAGTGAACAAGACCTTGATCGTGGGTCGACCTTCTGCGCTTTCTTGGCATTGGATCAAACCACTGTGAATTTGCCTCAATGTCGAAGCAGCTGTCTTGAGATGATCCTGGAGGCGTCGGGATGCGATAAAATTGACTGTCGCGGTCTGATTTGGTGTTTATTATTTTACGTCGCTTGCGTTGGTGTTCTGACTCTTCGGTCGGAAAGGATTCTTGTTCGATTGAATTGAGCCACGACCATACACGACCGTATTTGTGAGCGCGAGTCTTTGGGACCCCGAGGCTGGTCATTTCTTAATTGCGCATGCTGATTGAAGTGATGATGTATGATTGATGGTCAAAACAATTCTGAGGCCTAACTCATTCGGTCATCATGGCGGGGCTATGCTGTTGGAGGGGTAACGTCGCGAGATGCCGAAATTGGTTTAGTGTTCTACCAGCACTTATCTGTAATACATAATTCGCGCTAGAAGTTAGCGCATATTACAAGTATCTACAATAAATAACGTTGCTCACTTGGATTGCGCCTAATTATCCCAAATTAACTTGAAAATTATTGGGCTTAGGTGAATCTGTCAGCTTTGAAAGAGGAATTACAGGCGGTTAGTTTGATCTCTTGTAGCAAGTCTGGCTTCGGTATGGAAATGCTTCATTCTTTTTACATTATCTGGAGCTACATGGCAATTGCCCCGTACTGCACAACGATATCATCTATTAAACCGGACACTCTAGGTTAAGCTTCAATTGATGTGAGCTAGAGCGGGTCAGTCAGTCACGCGGGGATACGGTTCACAAGGTCAAAGTCGAAGGCATGAACAGAAAAGTTGTAAGGTCTAAGTAGGTCTATGGAATCCGGGTAGAATTTATATGTAAGATGCAGTCATTCACCCAGGTCGCTGTCTGCCCTCCCTAACAGGCTTGTTTGCCCTGACGATTGACAATCACGTGGCCTGTTTGCGTCCCAGTCTCACAATTGACAAGGACATTGCCAGTAAGCAAGTTTATTAAATCAGAGAACAGGTCCAAGAACCCGATGTCAACATATTACCTAAGACTATCCCAGCCTTGACCTACTTAGGACACCAATAGCCATATATAAGGGCTTTCTAAACCAGGACTAATTATCCGGTTCTGTCCAAACACAGAACACAAGGCCCAGATCCGTTGTGACATGGCGGCTTCATAAAATTGAGCAAGATAAAACATACAGCACATAAAAGTTAGTCCATTTTCCAATGGCAAAAGGTCACATGAGCTTGAATCGACTTGTAATGTCTTGCTACGGAGAGTTGCTAGGATATATAGACTATGCACTCGGCCTTGCCAAAGTCGATCCAACTTTCCAATAACCTGCCAACACCAACCCTTCGGTAGGAACTAGTGCTGAGATCATCATAGGGGGCAACGAGTAGAGTATAATACTCTAGGTCCTGTGTCGTGAATCTTTCATCCTTTGACTTTTCGCTTCCGACAATAACGCATAGCTTACGTACACCTGGCGGCGACGTTCCTTCATCATAGGTGACCTTTCCCTGCGCCTCGGCTAATTTCAGATTTAACATCTCCCTTGCTTGGGCAGTAAGATCAATTCTTCCATCTAGCTCTCCTGTATGCAAAGAGAACGAGGTAGAATCTGACTCCATAGTCGTCCATGGCGATTGAATCTTTCCTTCTGCGGTGTTGTAAGTCCATCGAACATGGTCAAAAGGGATGTCAAAGTATGTAATGGGTCCTTCGTAAGCTGTCCACGACCATGTTGGAACCCTGAACTTCTGATCGCGGGGAAAGTTAATCAATTTCAGACCATCGCTTCGTTGTATATCCCTCGTCCATAAAAGGCTGCGCCCAAAGAATGCTCCATTGAATACACCGTATCCTCCTTCGGTCTTGAAAGCACTGACTAGTCGTTGTTCTAGCCCGGCTATTGCTATAGGTCGGTCATAAATCTTGGTGAAATCGAGGTTCGAATACTGTTTGTACAGTGATTCGTAAAAGCGGATTTTCGCTCCTCTGGTCGACCTCATTGCTAACTTGGGAAAGCTGGGATCCCCAAGGTATGAGGCCTGGCTACTACAAGGCCAAGGTAAGCATTGAAGGCTATAGAGATTTCGCTTGCAACTTACTTGGTCAACCTTGTCAACGTCTCACAGCGCACGCCTTGCCCGCACTCCCAATATGTCTGATTCTCTGTGAAATATATGGTCCTTGGTGCAAGAGCACGCTCTTGCAGGACCCACCCACGTTTGTTCAGCGACCCCTCAATCACATCATGCTGAAAGTCATCAATTGCTTCACAGACATAAACTGGATCATGGGCAAGGTACCCATCCAGTCTCACTACTTCGCGTTGAGGCCTTTCCCACAAAAAGCCACTTGATGTTCCGTTGGCGCAACTTGCGGCAATGACGCAATATGCCGAGCTGAAGACGGCCTCCATTCTTTTGGCTTCAGTGTCGAAGTCCCCATCAGGTCCCTGCACTATACATAACGAATCGATCCAGATGTACGGGACACCAAGTGCTCGAGTCACCTCGATTGCATGTCTGAATGTGTTCGGGAAATCCTTAATATCAATACCGGCACTTAGCCGACCGTCAAGGTTGTTTTTCGTGGTGCAGAAGTGGTCGTGATTTTCCCCATTGCCCCAAGGATGTGATAGTGCGATGTATCTCAACTCACCTCTCTCGGGGCATACAGCGTTCACTGCCTCGCGAAGGTAAACCTTCGAGCTTCTACCATCCGACAGACCAATGTCAATCAGGCGAGTTGGGACTTGAACACTTGATCTGTCTATGGGATGACATTCGGCATGATAAAAGTCACAATTTTGAAGCCATGTCATGAGAAGGTCGTAGTACGGGACAGTGTTGGGTTCAAAAAGCTTAGGTAGTCCAAAGTGGATATCATCAGCGTATAGATAGTTCTTCTTTGACTCATCTGCTTTCTACAGTCAACTGAGGGTACCATTGCATCTGGCAACGTTTTACGCACCTGAAGTTTTAGAAAGAGAGAGTAAGGGTATTTTCGATTTGTCCATGACAAGTGAGGAGTCAGATCTCCGGATATGCACAACCTCCAGGTCGTCATAAGCATTTAGGGGAATAGAACGGTAAATAAGGCTGTGTAGTGCACACCGCTGAATCTTGGATCTCATAGTCGCCAGAGTCTCCCTCAATACGGGCTCCTCGCTCTGATAGTCAAGTTTGCTGCATTTGTCGCACAGCTTTGCTATTTCCTGGGACCTAGTTATGCTGTTCATAATCGCTGTTTCGTGACGCTTCAGAATTCCAAGCGAGAAAGCTTTATCTTCCATCCGGTTCCAAGTGTTATCGAACTGCCCAAGTCAGATTCACAATACTATATCAGGGCGTGATCTTGTGCTTACTGCCTATAAGATGAAGTCATGCTTACTAAGAGAAAGACTCTGGCCTCAGGTTTATTATGCAGACTTACAATCTTAAAAAGTTCTGGTTAGTTTTGAGTCACTAATCTATCATAATATAATTAAATATTGCTTACGTGCTATACAATCAATCTGAGTTAGCCACTCCACTGTCAACAGAAACATTACAAGGACTTCTTACTTACACTCTATAAAATACAATAATGCATGGTAAGCAGCGTTCATAGAACGCCATTGTAGCAGGGACGTAACTCACGTACTAAATTCAAGATTAGCTATCATTTGTGTCCAGCTCCTATTTTATAATCTCACTTACAGTCTATAGTACAAGATCGGACCGAAATCAGTTAGCCATCTGATGTCACCTCCAATTTACCACCAATTTACCTACATCCTGTTTCGTATCAGCCATTGCCACAATCAATCAGACCAGGGCTCGTACCAGATTTGATGGTTTTGACGCCGAGCCTGAACTGGTTGACAGGAAGCTCTGCCTACGAACCTTTTGCGGATGAGGAGCGGAAATTCCGTTGCGACTTTTACCCGAAGACAGGTATTTACCTCCATTATGTTCATCATCAATGGCCATTCTCTTGATCTTTTGTAAGGCCTTTTCTAAGTCATCTGCACTGGCACGACATCGCTTGATGTCGTCCTGACTCATGTTTTCCTTTGGTAAACCAATAACAAGAAGCTTATCCCTCACCAACGTGACGAGATCTTTGATCACGCTTGGAGTAGCACGATTGCACTCCGGGTCGACTTCCAAAATGTGACTAATCCATCTTCGCGCCGCGTCACTCACTTGAGCTTTCCTTGTGCTGAGGTCGGCTGTAAAGTATAATGTTTCTCGATAGGCATCAATATCCTTCCCCTCGTCATAGAAGCTTCTCAGTCCCTCTTCATAGCCATATAGAAGCCAAATCGTGTACTCGAATATAATGCAACCCATGGACCATATATCGTAGCGGCGTGAGCGAGGCACCCTCGAGTTCATGGTAGTGATGACTTCAGGCGCCTCGTAGTGAGAGGTTGTATATTTCTGCTGGGTAGGGTCCTGTCTCTGGGTAGTGGCGAATGCGTGTTGTTTGGCAAGACCCAGGTCGGCGATTTTGAGAGTTCCAAGCCAAGGAGTCTTTTCATCTGTAAAATGGAGGATGTTATCGGGCTTGAGGTCTCCATGGCGCCAGTGCTGCTCTTCACCGTAGTCGCTGGAGTCATAATCGTCGTCTGAGCTTACTCCCTCGAAGCGTATCTTTGGAACAGTCAAACGATCTCCGTGACCCTGTGAGAGAATTGTTTTAGATCTCGACACAGGGTTCTTCTTTCTGAGGTCTGCAGACATTGCCTTTGCCGTTCTTGTTTTGGTGTTAGTGCCGTGTAATCTTGAGAGCGCACTTGCGATCCCAGTTAGTTCTTCCAGAACTCTCATGACCTTGCCACCGTCAAGTAAAGATCTGTCGTGAGACTCTCTCAGCCATATATCTCGCAGATTACCCCCATTTGCCCACTCGAGCACGATGAATCTTCTTTCTCCTTGTTTGAAGGCAGTCGCCTGACTAATGAGATGTTTGTGACGAAGCTCGGCAATCTGGAACAGTGCATTTGCCTCATTCAGCCATGATACATGTACGTTGTAATTTGGCTCGCTAAGGCTTTTCAACTCTTTGAGAGCGACCCGCGTCTGATTTATGTTTGGCTATTGTGGTGTGAGCGATGGCTTTTATCATTCCAAGATGCTCACCTTTAATGACCCGCGGCCAATTTGATGGCTAGGATGAATTACAGCCTCAAAAACGGTACTGAAATGGCCATCCTTCTGGGTGGTACCTTTCTCTATGAACGGCAGTATGTGCTTAGGGTGGAATTCTTGAGAGATGCATTCCATATTGAGCATTGGGGCACAAAACTTCCATTGATCGTTGTAAAAGTTCCAGACATCATGAGCATCCCAGCGATGAAAAGCCTCCAGAGCCTTTTCATGACTGCAAACCCGTTGGAGCCCTTCAGTATGAACGTCGCAGTACCTATCTTCTGAGGTAAGATCGCGGATTGGGAGGTACTTGTCTGTCATGCCATGACCCTTGAAAGTACCCATGATGTCCTGAAGGTTACCATGGTGCAACGATGCAGTCAAGAAGAGCTTTTTTGCATCCTTGCATATGAAGTCTACTAATTCTGGCCTCGCGTTCGGCAATAATAGCTTTATCTTGTCGGGTGCCACAAGGCTTTTAATCTCGCTCTCAGGAAGAAAGGTTGACTCGTTAATTACGCTATTCTGAAGAGAATGTCGAATGGTGTTGCGCAATCGATTGAGCTTTGTTTTGTCGACCTCTGGTGAGGAGGACCCGATGAGAAAATTCCAAACAGTAGCCATAATTTCTAAGATCATAGGCATTGTAAGATGCAAATATCTCGATATTACTGGCGTACTTGTTGAGATGGGGTAAGACTACACTGGTATGAATGTACGGAAGTGCTGTTCTTTGAGACGGGAAACAATGTAGACAATGAATGATGGCATGGCTACTCCTTTTGGCCGTAAGAATCGATCAGCCTCACTTTTCTTCATGGTTGCATCACGTACAGTTAATGCATATGCAAGTACTTTACGCTGTGATATGACTGACATGGACTCGCATCTGTGTGACTGCTGCCTGATATTGAAAATGAATGCCTATGGACCCGATGTGCTTTAAACTAATATATTGCTAGTAGACTGCGTTCTCCTGGGAGCCATTGATTGGGATTCTAGTGGTCTCAATCGACAATCTTACAGTATTTAAAGTGCTAAACCCATGTACTTGCAACATGGAGTTTCGAGGTGTTAGCATGGCCAGTGACCCGCCATTGGTGAAGTGTTCTGCAGTGTTTATTGCATTATCACACCTGATTGACGAATGGGACTCATTTTCTAGCTAGTTGGCCCAGCCACAATTTGGCTGAGCATATGGATGACATCATTGAGAAATCACTGTCGCTGAATAATGTTGGCTCAACCGCGGGTTGGTTCTACCGGAAATCTGCCTTGGAAAGGCCCTTTGCTGTGTACTCGTCTTGTCGATAGTTCCGATTATTAATTGCAGCTGTTTGCTTTCATCACTTTCACGTCGACAAAAGCCTTCAATCAATACGAGACCAGGCTGTGAGAATCGGGAATGCTATGTTATGACCGGGATGGTGTTGTGCTGCTGACAGGTGACAAGGGTATTCTCAACCAAGTGGTGTCATGTTGGTGCATTCGCTTACATTGAGGCCTGCCATACTCTGTACCCGGTGTACGATACAGGCTACGACCGCGACGTGCCCACCAGCCCAATTCGCGCATTTTGCATTCTTTCCCCCCTCCTCTTCGATAATGAACAGCTTACTCAATTTAGCTCGGATGATAAGCAGCTCAGAAGTCCGTCCGCCTTATGAGGCCGCCGAACTGCAGAGCCTCACAGTTCGCACAGGAGCCCACTCATGTCCTGCATCCTTAGATCGCGACGGAAAGAAACACTTTATCACCCCTGTTAATCTTCCCACAGGGAATCTGGTACTGTCAGCAAAAAGGGAAAGCTTCAATTGCCAACCAAAGTCGAGTAAAGATATTCTGAGATCAGAATGTCTCTCTACAAGCAATTGGATAAATGCCTCATATCTTGTCTCGAAGACTCAGAGTTCCTCCCACTAAACGAAATCAGTGCTAGAGTGACTGAGGCCAACATCAAGTTGGAAATACCGGTCAGGAAGCGATGCTTCTCAAATCGCAGTCTGCCACGAACGATACTAAGCCAGGCCAGATGCGTGTTTTCCATCCTAGTTCTCATTCAAGAAACGCATGCCATTATTGATCTTGTCTGTCGGGATAACATCAAGGATGAAGATCTTCCCCTCGCTCGACAAACACTGATTGGAGATAACGAAAACGTCCTTATATCTCCCAAGACTGGCAAGACTTTCTCCTCATTTTCATTCTGGCCGAGGGAGGCAAGAGTGCGAGACTTTCTGAAATTTCAGTGGTTGGTGCAAGCGCCTGTGCTGGACCTTCTTTGTCAGCATATCTCACTGGATTCAAAGTGCCCTCTTCCCCTAATAGATTGTGTCATGAAATGCAAAAGTGGCCCGAACAGCGTTCTACACAAATGCAAGATCCACGGGGCTCACCAGACACTCTTCAAGGTCACGATATCTGTAACCTGTGAGGCGTTCCAAGCGCTAACAAGATCTAGAATGATCCTGAGCCATATGTGGCTGTAAAGGAGGTTGCCAACGACGAGGCTTTCAAAAAGGAAAAGGAAAATCTGGAGCTTACACAATCCCTCAAGCATGAACACCTTATCAAATTAATCGCTACCTGTCAGAAGGGACCCGTTTGCTACTTCATATTTCCTTGGGCCGATGGCGGAGATCTCAGAGACTTTTGGAAAGGCAATGATTCACAAAAAAGGTCCCAGGAACTCATCTTGTGGTCCCTTCGCCAGATGCTCGGTATCGCCAGTGCGATCAATGCCCTGCATGGAAAAAATACCCGACACGGAGATATCAAGCCGCAAAACATCCTTCATTTTCTCAAGGCGCATGATGATGCTACCATAGACAGTAGAGGAAGACTGATACTTGCAGATGTTGGAGTCTCCAAGATCCACCGAGAGATTACCAGCGTGAGGCAAGACCCCACCAACTGCCAACAGTCCACGGTCACATACGAAGCACCTGAAGCACAGTCAGATCAACGAGAGGGCAAGGCAAGAGCCCGCCGGTATGATATGTGGTCTCTGGGCTGTATGTTCCTCGAATTCACTGTCTGGCTCGTCTTTGACTACAGCACCGTCAGAAGTTTCAGAAAGTCAAGGCGTACCCGAGATGATCCCAAGGACGCCTTTGGAAGTTTCTTCGTCCAGAATTCAGACAACCTGATAAAGATCCACCCGGCGGTTATCGAAGCTATCGGTCATCTCCGAAGCCAACCACTTTGCAGTGACAATACTGCATTGGCTGATCTTATCCAGCTTATTGAAGATGACCTATTGCAAGTCGACGTCCAAAGACGTGCGGAAGCTCCTGAACTCTTGATATGTCTAGAAAAGATTACCTGTAAAGTTGAACAGAACTTTAATTACTGATATCTAATATTAAATAAAAAGGCAGGTTATAATATATATTATAATAGCATTCTATAATAGATTATATATATTTACTATTATATTTAGTATTATTAGTAATTAAACTTTATTCTTTTTAATAACTTTTATAAATACTTTTTATAGTTTATTTTATATTATTTATATAGCTTTAAATATTAAGCTATTATTATTATAATTATAGTATTTAAACTTAATAAATGATATTTTAAAGTAAGATATATTTTTTTTTACTTACTATTAGCCTTATAAGGCTATTAAGCTTTTAACTTTATATATTAAGGCTTAATTAAT
Source organism: Fusarium chuoi (assembly GCA_022627125.1). Classification (NCBI taxonomy): domain Eukaryota; kingdom Fungi; phylum Ascomycota; class Sordariomycetes; order Hypocreales; family Nectriaceae; genus Fusarium; species Fusarium chuoi. The sequence goes on along the minus strand of JAJALE010000834.1, from coordinate 21,438 downwards.
AAGGCCTTTATAATAAGTTTATAAGTTTATTATAAATTAATAAGTTAGCTTATAATTAATTATATATAATATAATATAAATTAGTATTTAATTAATAAAAGTTAATAAAGTATATATAATATAAATATTTTTTTTAAGTGTATATATTAGCCTTAAAAGGTATTTAAATATCTTTAAAGTCTATTATAATTTAAATATTTTTTATCTTTTAAATAATAAAGTTTTATTAAGTTAATATTATTAAATTAATTACTTTAATTATAGCCTAATCTTTAATATATTTAATTTAGCTAAAAAGCCTAAAAATTATTTATAAATAATTTAATATAAATTATATACTAAAATAGGTTTATAGAATATATAAATTTAATTTATATTACTTTAATTAAAGCTAAATAGTTAATTAATTAAAATAATCTTAACTTTATATTTAAAGTTAGCTAGCTTTAATATAAAGTTAATATAATATAAAAAAAAGACTTTAATTAATAAAAAATAATAAAATAAATATTTATCTTTTTAGTTTTTTATTATAACCCCAGCGGTTATATTATGTATACTCTATAAAAACTCTACCTTAAGTCTCCCCTAATGGCTAACTAGATAGAGGACTGATAGGACCAGGACTGACTGCACTTTAGGATTGCATTACTCTAGGATTAATAATAACCTTATATTATATTGCCTCCTCTATAAACTACCTTAATATATATATATATTTACTTAGTATTAGATAGAACTTAGCTTACTAGCTATTAATAAGATTTCTTTACTTTAATAAGCTTAATATATACTATTAACTATTAAGAGATATAATAACCTAATATACTTAATATAATACCCTATATATTCTATAAATATAAACCTAATATAGATTAATTTACTTATTTAAAAACCCTAACTATTATATATTAATAGCTTTTATTTAAAATATATTGCATTAAATAATTAAGTAATACTATACTGTTAAGATATTTAGTAATACTAATACTTTAGTACCTCTTTATATTAAAGCACTATTTAGTAACGTTAAAATAGTAGCTAAAGTTTAATAACTTTATAATACTATTTAGATTCTATAGGCTTAGGTAAATATATAACCTGTAATAGCTAATAATAAAGGAGAAAACCCTAATAGGTTTTAATGTAATATTAAGAAGGCCCTAAAACCCCCTAAACTAAAACCTTTTACTAAAAGGGCAGCTAATATAATTCTATTCTTTATATAAATAAAAGTATACTTTTGCCTATTCTTAAACTGCCTAAATACTGCCACTAAGAAAGTATTATATACCTTACCTCTAATTTAAGGAGATACTAAAGAATAGTAAAAACCTATTATATAAGACTTCCTTAATAATAATAAATAGTTATAAGAATAAAAGACTTAAAATATCTTTATAGATTAAGATAATTTTAAATAATCCCTTAAAGATAACTTTAGAGTAATTAATAAGGAAAGACAGGTAGCAGCTAAATTAATTATACTTAAGCAGTATAAATTATATACTGCCTATTCCGCTAAATTCAGACAGTTTGCATTTAAGATTAAGTAGGATAATAATACTCTAATAGAAATATACTATAGAGGATTAAAAGAAGAAGTTAAGGATAAACTGTATATTACAGATAGACCTAATAACTTAACTATATATATTATTATAGCAATTAAGATTAATAAATAATAGTATAAATGCAGAAGAGAGAAAGCCAACTATAAGAGAGGAAATAACTTTAACCCTTATTACCTTAACTAATAATAAAGTAATAATAACTAAAATAACTCTTAAAACTAATAATAATAAGAGAGGTATTAAAACAATACCTTATATAGAATGCAGTTAGGACCTATATCTCTAGGTGCTATATAGCCTAGAAGAAATAATAACTATAAGCCATAAGATATATCTAAATGTAAGTACTATAATTGTAATTAGATAGGATATATAGTATAATAATACCTAAAACTATAAAAGCTATAAAACCTGAACTAAAGTAGGCAAGCCTTAGGACTTACTTAATAATAGGATCTATAGATAGCTATATATATTTAGATGCTAGGAATAATATATAATAGATATAATATATACTTTAATGGCAATATAGGAATTACCTGGATTAAACCTAAAGATAAAGGGAGACTAGAGAAGAAGAATAAATTATATACTTTAGAAGAACTTAAGTAAAAAAGGAACTAATAAAATAAATAACAGAATAAGAATTACTATAAGTATATAAAAGATCTAGAGAAGTAAGAATGCTTTAAAGTAAAGTAAAAAGAATAAAGAGATAAAATAAGATAATAAAAGCTAGAGGAACTTAAGAAATAACTAAAATAAAGAAAAATATAAATATTAAAAATAATAAAATAGGGTAGCCTAAGTATCCTTAATATAAATAAGCAGAAGTAAACCTTATAAGTTATTAATAATATCTTTACTAGGATAATACTTTAGGATAAAGAAGAATACTAGAGATAGAAAGTTAAAGTAAAAAGTTAACTTTAATAGAAGAAATAATAAAACTCCTGTAGTATAAGATATAGAGGCAAGACCGCTAGAAATACAGCCAAATACCTTTACCATTAAGATAAATAAATTATATAGAAATAGAAATAACCTTATAAAGTAAGATATAATAAAAATAGTCTAAGAATCTATAAGATATAAGAAGAAATCTATATATAAGGTGCTAGGAAATACAGAAATATAGAAACAGGAAATAAACTCTATATTAAAGTATATTATATTAATAAAGTACTAAACCTACTATACCTAGAACCTGCATTTAACGAATAAGATAATATATAGATAATATTAATATACCCTAAATATAATATAATATCCTAGATATTATGCCAAAACTATTAGTATAAATAATATAGATTAAATAAACTAGATAATAATTATTTCCCTATAACCATATCTAGAATACCTAATAATAACCTCTATTTAATAGAGGAAATAGAAGGATATTTAGTATACCTTTAGTATAACTATCTAGAAGTAGTAGAATTATAATTTAATATAATGTTATATAGAAAGATATATTAAGTTAATAAATTAACTTAAGGAATTAAAGAGAATATGTAAATTATTAAAAATGCAGAAAGGGAATTTAAAGAAGCAACTTAAGGAAGGTATACTTAAAGGAGAAAAGAACTATTAGTTAATAATACTAGCTTAGAAGATATAGAAGAACTATCAGGATAATAGAAAGCAGATAGACTATACCTACTTAACGATAAATATTTTAGATAAGGAGCTATAAGGATAGATATAGAATTAGAAAAATATTTCTAATAAATAATATTTAATAATAAATTTAGTAATAACTGCCCTAATAGAGAAGGGTATAATAATAGTAACTGTAAGTAAATATATTAAGATATATTAAGAAAAGTTATATACTATCTATAACCAAGCTACAGATAAGCCAGAATTACAGATAAGAATAACTTAAACTAATAAATATATTAGAAGTACTATAAATAATAGATTTAATAGATAGCCTAATACTATAAGTTTAGATTAAAGGAAAATAGCTAAATGCTTAAATTAATTATAGAGTAAGGAGAAACTTTATTAACTTAAAAATAGTTATAGAGCTATAGCTACTATAGAAATAGAAATTATTGCCCTATTTATTAATTAATGTAAAAGGATAGCTCTTTAATTATAATAATGGTATTATAGATTAAAAGATTAATTACCTTAAGGTCTTTATTAAAGGAAGAAATTAAAGAGTAGATTTTAATATTATACCTTTAGGAAAGGATATAGATATCCTATTAGGTATATAATAGCTTAAATAATAAAACCTACTTATTAACTAAAAGAACGGCTAGATTATATTCTTTAGTAACCCTAATAGTAATAAAAAAATGATTACAATAAATAACAAGAGATCTTAAACCCTAACTAAAGAGGATAGTATAGATAAGTATAGAATAGAATATCTATTACCTCTAAAGGGAGTATAATATAAGTATAAAAAAGGTATAAAAAATAAAATAGAAATCCTAAGTATCTTTAAGGTATAAGACCTATATAAAGATAAGATACCTATAGAATTAAGCTAAGATTAACTTAAGAATATTCTAGAATAATACTAGATATATAATAGACTGTTTAAAGAAGAACTAGAAATAAGAGTATTTAAATACAGTAAATAGAACTATAAAATTAACCTTATAGATAATAACTTGCCATTCTAAAAGCTCTATCTACTTAACTAAAGAGAGCTATAAGTTTAGAAGGAATATATAGATAAAATGCTTAAGAAAGGCTATATTAGGGAATTTAGCTTAATATTAATATTATTAATATTCTTTATACTAAAGAAGAATAGAAAGGATAGACTAGTTATTAATTACTAACTGGTTAATATATATACTATTAAGGACTAAACCCTACTTTTACTTATTATAGAACTTAAGGATTAATTATAAGGTAAAAAGGTCTTTATAGCTCTAGATCTAAAGGGAGTATATAACCTTATCTATATTAAAGAAAGAAATAAATAGAAAATGGCATTTAGGACTAAATTTAAATTATTTAAATATATAGTAATGCCTTTTAGTCTTACTAATATATCTGTAATATTTCAGTAGATAATTAATAGTATATTTTAATAGTACCTTAATATCTTTATAGTATATTACCTAAATAATATTTTAATCTTCTTGAATAATAAAAAAGAATATATAGAATATATCTATAAGGTCTTAAAAATATTATAAGATGCTAAACTATTAGTAGAACTAGAGAAAAGTTTCTTTTATATTATAAAAGTAGACTTTCTAGGATACGTTATTATACCTAATAAAATTAGGATAGAACTAAAGAAAATTATAGCAATAATAAATTAGAAAGAACTTAGTAACGTAAAGGAAATATAAGCCTTTCTAGGACTTACTAACTATTACCGATAGTTTATTAAGGATTTTAATAAAATCACTAATTTAATAATAGAATTAATAAAGAAAGGAAAGACATTTAACTGAAATGATAAGATATAGGAGGCCTTTATATAGCTTAAGGAAGCTATCTCTAGTAAACCAGTATTAATAATATTTAATTTAGAGAAAGAAATTAAACTGGAAATAGATATATTAGACTTTATATTAGAAGGACAGATTAGTTAATAAGATAATATAGAGAAGCTATACCCTATTGCATTTTACTCTTATAAACTATATAAAGTAGAACTTAACTATTTAATCTATAATAAGGAATTTCTAGTAATTGTTAACTATTTTAAGGAGTTTAAATACTACTTAATAGAAAGTAAGCACTAAATTAAGGTATATATAGATTATTAGAATATCTCTTACTTTACTATAATATATAAACTTAACTGATAATAACTATATTACGCTAAATATCTATATAAATTTAACTTTATAATTATTTATAGGAAAGGATTAGAGAATAGAAGAGCAGATACAATAAGTTAATAACTAAACTATAATACTGGAGTTATAAAAATAATAAAATAAGTACTAGAAATAAATAATAAGAGAGAATATAGATTTACCTAATAAATATAAACTTTAGGATAGATATAAGTAATAGTAATTAAGGAAATCCTAGAGGAACTAAAGGAGTTTATATAGGAATTCTATAAATATTCTATATATAGATATCAGGAAGTAATAAAGACTCTTAAATAACTCCTATAATATAGATATAAGATATAGCAAATAATAGTAAAAAAGGTTATTAAATAATGCAATTTTTATACTAAAATAAAAGTATAATAATATAAACTGTATAGAGAACTTTAACTACTGCCTGTAGTATAATAACTATAGGACTTAATTATAATAGACTTTATTATAAAGCTATTACTATCTAAAGAACCCTTAATAGGAATTTTCTATAATAGTATTATAGTTATTATAGATTAATTTACTAAGTTCTTATACTACCTACCCTATAGAGAAGATATAGATATAGAAGAACTTATATATATTATCTATAGATATATTATTAGTATATATAGATTGCTATTTAAGATTATCTTAAATAGAGGACTAATACTTATATTATAATTTTAAAATGCACTTTTAGTATTGCTAGGCCTAAACTATAAGCTTATAATAGCATTTAGAGCCTAAGTAGATAGATAAACAGAATAAATAAATTAAGTGCTAGAATAATACTTATAGTGTTATATAAACTATAAGTAAAACGATTAGATTAAAAAGCTATTATATATCTAATTAGTATATAATACTGCCTATAATGAAAGTATAAAGCTTATATCAGTATATACCAATTTTAGATTTATACCAGAAGCTTATAAAGACCTATAAGAGCTTAAAACGATTAACTTAATAGCAATAATTAAGAGTAATAACTTAAAGAATCTATATAATAAACTATAAATAGAACTTGAATTTATTAGAAAATAAATGTAATAGTACTATAACCCTAAAAAGGTAGAGGGACCTACCTTTTTAGAGGGAGATATAGTTTACCTATCTATAAAAAATATCACTACTAAATAACTAAACTATAAACTTAACTTTAAGTATATAGGACTATATAAGATTATTAAGAAGGTTTTAAAGAATAACTATAAACTAGACTTACTACTAAAAGTTAGGATCTACCCTGTTTTTTATATCTTACTGCTTAAATTAATAGTAGATATAATTTATATTAAGATATATAATAAATTAATAGAAGTAGAAGGACTAAAAGCTTATAAAGTAGAAGTAATTTAGGAAATAAGGATAATTAATAAGAAAATAGAATACTTAATTAAGTAGAAAGACTATCTAGAAAATGAAAATATATAGAAACCACTAAAATACCTTATTAATGCCTAGTAACTCCTAAAGAACTTTTACTAAACTTAAATAAAAGAGAGGCATTAAGAAAGTTATTACCTAAACCTAAGGAGAACTAATCTATATTATTAGGAATATAATCTACCTAAAGGTTATAAAGTAATGCATTCTTATATATATTTAAGCCAGATAAAATCATATCCTGCTAATTTACCTCTTAGAGACTGCAATAGATAGCCTCTAAATGTTTTTCCTTTATATAACTCTAAATCTTATAAATCTGCAATAAGTAACTAGTAGCTAGAGCTAAGTAAGATTATAAGGCTACTATTTCTTTATAAAGCTTAAGGAAATCCTTACTTACTTTATTTTTATTATTCTCTAATTTCTTCTCTTATTTTATTAAATTTATAATTATTGCAATTAATAAGGAAAAGCTTAATAGAAAAAGGGGGCTTACAAGAAGATATAATATAAGTACTATTATAAGATTTTTTGGCCTAAATATACTTACTATAGTAAGCAGAATTAGCAGATATTAGGCACTTCTTGCCTATCTGAAAACAGTAAGTATAAGGTATATTAGCCTTTTCGTTAAAAAACTTAACAGATAATGCAAGTATTTAGATTTTATAGTCCTTATAGGATAACTATTTAGATATACAGTTAGATATTATAGAATATAATGATAAAAGGTTTAAGTTAGGACCTACTAGAAGAAGATTAATATTAATTAAAATAATAGGCCTTAAAGATAAGACTATCAGAGAGGAGAGATTATATTATAACCCTAGCGGTTATATTATATATACCCTATAAAAACTCTACCTTAAGTCCCCTCTATTAGCTAACTAGATAGAGGACTAATAGGACTAGGACTAACTGCACTTTAGGACTGCATTACTTTAGGACTAATAATAACCTTATATTATATTGCCTTCCTTATGAACTACCTTAATATATATATATATTTACTTAATATTAGATAGAACTTAGCTTACTAGCTATTAATAAGACTTCTTTACTTTAATAAGCCTAATATATATTATTAACTATTAAGAGATATAATAACCTAATATGCTTAGTATAATGCCTTATATATTCTGTAAATATAAACTTAGTATAGACTAGTTTACTTATTTAAAAACCCTAACTGTTATATTTTTATTATTACTATAAGAAAAAAAATATTAATTAGTAATAAAAGATATTATATATATTAATTAGAATTATTAAGTATTAATTTATTAGTTATATTACAGTTAAAAAATATACTAAAGGGATTCTAGTTAGGGCTATAAGTAATAAATATTTAAAGCCTTTTGCCTATAGACCTTTAAAATTTTATAAACTTATTAATAAACTTATTATTTTTATATAATAGACTTACCTAAACTTAAATTTAAGTATTTATATATAATACCTTTTTTAAAAATTTTAGTAATTTACTTTTTAAACTTAAATTTAGGTATTTATATATCTTTAATCCTACTCTAGTATACTAACCGGTAACGGGGCCCGTTACGGGTTTTACGCCAATCAACAGTCTAAAAACCGACATGGATTTCCAAAACTCGTAACGGGCCCCATTACTATCCAAGTCATGTTTACCAAATCGCGAAACGGGGCCCGTTTCCTGTCACGGTGATCCGTGCCACCCATGCTGATTCCGTTGCGCGTAGGCAAGAGCCAATCATAGGGAACAAAAATAATTAGTTAATTTGACTTCAAGTCTGCTCTCTCCTGGACGGTTGCGTTTCCCACTTGTAGCTAATGGGTCACCGATTGAATTGGAGCAGTTTCTCCCCCAGGCGCCTCATCTTTTCAATATGTCTACTTCAGCGCCTTCAAAAAGCCGTCTTCATCAGCAAAACATCACGCCAAGTCAAGTTCAAGCGCTCAAGAGACTAGAACTTCACTACGACATTCTAGACCAAGCTATCATATGTATACCCTGTGGTTTCGCCCTAAAGACAGACGACGATCGCGTCGGACGCCATCCCAAAGAGAAACATGGGATATCTAAAAATCGTCGGCAGAAGCTCAATGCCCTCGTCAATTCTCTGCACCTTCCTGACCTGGATGAGCTGTTGAAGCGACCAGATGGATCTGTACAGCATCCATTTCTAGCCCTCCGAGACCAATTTCTGGACAAATTCTTTGACAACGTCCGGAACTGCCTGCACGGGTCGATAAAGGCCCTTTTGCAGTGATTGTTGATCGTCTGTAGTCAGGACGATCCAGGATCTCTGGATGTCGTTGGCCTTCCAACTCTGAAAAGTGAGACCGTCTCGGATATGATCGCGTAACCATCGCTTCCCCCTTGCGCTTGTGCCATTTATCTCCCGGGTATGTTCTTTCTTCAGATGGCGTGATAGTATGTCATGACTTGTGGACCGCAATTTGCAGTGCTTGCACTCTGCCCCAGTTTGGAGGAGCGCGGCCGCTTGGATGAGCAACAATGCTCATCTAGTTCCGGTGGAACTCTTGAAAAGAAAGACCTACTCACTAACTGGATGCGGCGTACTCGCTGGGGCGAAACGTTTAGTCAAGCACGACGCGACATGCTTGTAACCCTTTCGGAGGTGCCTCTGACAACCGGTCAGCCCTTTTGGATAGGCGTTCACGATGGGGAACAAATTTGCAGTCCAGTAAAAGATGAGTGTAAGCTTGCCTTGATTGTGCAAGCGCTGGATCGTCTCTTCGACCGGTGTGCAGATACGGTGATGCATACCGATGTCAGCGTGCGAAGGTGGCTACGAGGCAGATTTTCCGACCGCCCATACAAGGCGCCCTTCGAGCTCGTCATGCGATCGGCCTCTGAATCACAATATCGGAAAGAGTTCAAGCGCTGTCTCTGGTTCTGGTTTCGAGTTCTGCAATTACCAAAATCTGTGACCCCTTCTATAATAGGGAGAGGCTTATCGGAGGCCCAGCGCGAAATGCTGGAGCAACTTTGGTCAGATCCAGCATGGGAAAGTCGACCGCCTACAGGTCTGCTCCGTATGGAAGACTCTAATGAAGATGAAGAAGAAGAAGAAGTAGAGGAGGAAGAAGAAGGCAGCGAAGATGGAGATGAGAGTGATTACGAAGACGTCAGGGGAACCAGGGAAAAGGAGGAGAAGATCAACCCCTGGCATGAGCAGGAATCTACTTACTCTGGTGAGGTGTCAGTAACAGAAAACCAGTCCCTTGCACTTCTTGAGCATCAAGGGTCCAGATTAGATCCTTATGGCGATGTCATACTTGAACTCTGTTACAGTATGGCTATCGAGGACTTTGAAGATGGAACAGCAAGCTCTTCTTTACTCGTATATTTCAGTGCCGTATGAGGCCTGTTAAGGCCGACAGGCAATGAGTATCTCCGTCCTCACCAGTTCACGCCCGTACTATCGAGACTAATATACTGCACACGCTTGATCTTTCTCGAGATGACATTACCGCGTTTTCGTCACCCGTATGCGGCAATTCCAGCTAGGCCCCCCCATTGGCATCTCAGGAGACTGATGCCCATCCGCACAGAAAAGATGTGTGATGGCACCATGTCTCCCCTTGGGGAATTTCTCAGTCTCCTGTCCTATGGCCGTGCGTTAAGTCGAAGCGAAGGACCAGTCTATCACTTTCACTGGAGTGAAGACAACCAAGTTTTATCCTGGGATGGATGCTTGCACTTATCTATGGCGAGTTTTCGTGGCCTTGCCCGCGAAGCTCTGAGGCAAACTACCATCCAATGCCAACAGCTGATGTTTGACTGGGATCCGGTCGACCCGGATCTCAGCCGCCTTCGAGACCGGCTGTCGACAGCGAAGTCCGGCTATTCTTTTGTGACCGATCCGGCCAATGGGCTGGACGATGCATATCTAGATCTATTCATGAGAGCATGTACCTCTTCGATTGACGGTATGCTTAAGTCGCGAGGTCAAGGCCAAAATCTCTGGGACACTGAAGCAGCACAAGCATATCTCGATGCTCATGATGCCTTTTTGAAGACTATCATGGTTCTTTGCTACCTGGATAGTGGACAGGCAGCGAGAATCTCCGAGCTTTTAACTATAGAATATTGCAATACAGTATCACGGCTACGAGGTATAGGAATATACGGGATGAGTTTGTTTTCAATCACTCGGCACCAAAAAGCACGCCTTACAACGAACAATGAGTTTCAAGTCGCACGCTTCTTTTCTCCACCAGTCGCCCGTCTACTATTCCGCTATCTTGTGTATATTCGACCTGTCGCTTACACCATCTTGCGCAAATGTTTCCATCACGAATCTACGAACACTTTATTATTTGCTCCCATCTCGAGATATTCGAGAGACAGCTCTTGGTCGACAAAAACCTTTAGTGAAGAACTCAAGCGGATAAGCAGGATAGTCCCTGGCATTCCCTGCGAGATTGGAGTCCAGTTATATCGGCAGCTCTCCATTGCTATCACAGAAAAGCACGTCCGTGAGGCCGCATCTGGGTTCAATAGATTCGACGATACTACAAATACAGCTAGTGAAGATGCTGCTTTTGCGTGGCAGAGCGGCCACAGGCCGATGCAGAGGTATTCCACATACGGACTCGACGGCGCTTTCCCAGATCGGTTACAACCAGCACTTCTGCGAATATATGCAAGAATCTCGGCCGATTGGCATAGGTTTCTGAGCATAGAAGATGGAGAGGAGTTCGCCAGCGCCAAAACCACTGAGGATACTCACCAGGTCAGACCGGGTATGAAGTTGATTCCATCGAAGAGGCTGCATGACAAGGGACCATTATGTGTGCCGTCGACCGAGCCATTTGAGAAACGTCAGTGTCAACGGCTTGAATGGCTAGAAGAACGTAGCAGTAGCCCAGCAAGTGCTACTAATGTTGTCGAGGAACACATCCCGTGTGACCCGATTGCGTCATGTGCACTTGAAGAATGTGCAGAGTCCCCCATGGACCAACCAGTTTTGACTGCAGGACCATTTGTCTATTTGGAGCAGCTTAGCTTGGTGGTATGTAGTATCTGCAAGTATGCAGTGCTGGCTGATGGAATCCGGAATCATCTCTTGCATCGAAGACATCAGTATAGCCTTTCGGCAGGCGAGAAGACGAAGATTATTTCCATAGTTAGCACTATTCCAAGGATACTCAAAAAACAAGATGACCTGCTGGGCTTTCGATTCCCACCGCCGGAAACTAAGCCACTTCCTTTCATCGAAGCACCGAAACATGACGGTCTTCGGTGCAATAACTGTGGCTATGTTACTCGACAAATAGGAAATATGCAAAAACATTGTCGGCAAAAACACAGATGGCAAAATGATTGGACAAAGGGAGGCAATGTTAAGCGAAAAGCCGAGCTACCTCGAGACTTGCCGTGGACAACGGGGGTGTCCTGTCAGCGCCTCTTTGATCACGGCAGAGCCAGCAGTTGGTTCGAAGTAGGGAAGGAACTGGCTATTTGATAGATCAGATTATCGATTCGGTATCCATTTATTACGGAAGTAGATTATCATGAAGGCCACGAGCAACCCTAAAGAGAGTTGAGAGACAACAAATATTGTGCAAGCACGCCGCGGCGTCGAGCGGGTTTACGAAGTTGGAGAAGATGGCCATGATTGTATAACGTTAAGAATATTTAGCACTGAGTAATGGACTATACGCAGAAACACCAAGTCTCATAGAACCGTTTATTCATGTACTAGAGCTACCATTTGTTAAGTTTGGCTGCGTAGTTGATAAGATTCTAAGGCATTTAAAGCAGAGACATATATAAATTGCAGCCAATCAGATTAACAAGATCATTATGGCAGTAGACACCATACCAGGGCTTATCCACAGTTAGGAAAAGCTGCGTGAATTCCGGCTCCCAGGTATATCTAATAAAGCCATTCTATATCTTAAACTTCTAAAAAGGGACATATAAGGCTATTTAATATATAACTATTTTATTTCTAAAGATTATAATATATAAGCACACTATTATGAAGATTATAGCTAGGAAAATAATTGGAAAAAGCAGGAAATATTAAAAAGAAACTAGAGCAGGTTAGAGAGACTCTATAAATAAAAGGCGTATATTGGTAGTAGTTTTTTAGGTAACGCCAGGCAAGTAGGTGGTTCTAAGTATGCAAAGATACCAAGTGAGAGGTTCAAATATCTATTGATTACAAACTAAAGGAGGATATTTTGAAGAGGCTAATAAGGGTTCATCAAGAAGGTACACAACGCGTATAGCACCTAGAGTTGCAACTTCCGCTTTTATTTGAATAGGTTGCCATTGAATTATTCTCATTTATCATGACGGAACTAAGCCCTTTCATATGCTAAGAATCTGGGTGACGATGCTGTTATCTTTGATGAAGATTGTGGTGGCGACGGGAGCTTAAGTCTCGGAGCCGAAGTCAGTGTTGACGGCGGTGTCAGTCTCGCCAGGGTTCACACCAATAGCGATATAGATGGATAGGAGAACTCCGAGGTCCACCTCCCGTCGCATGACCCGAGAGCCAGCAGCGAGGCCACCACAGCTCACATCAGCATCGCCTGGGCAGGCAATGTCACACTAGTCAGCGCCGACAGATGGAGAAATGGTAAGTTCAAGCTCGCTACCGCAGTAGCATTTATTGTCGTAGAGCCCGAACAAGTTGGCGCCCAAGCAAGTCTCAGCACAGATCAGGGTCATTCTCCTCGTAGGAGTATGTCTGAGTGAAGCTGGGGAAGCCATTCCCGGAGGAGAAGCATCCAAGGCAGTTAAAGCCATCAGGGGTGCCGATGCCTCCAGTAGCATCAGGCGTTTCAGCGCCAATGGCTAGAGTACTAGTCTCGATTTAGGACGCTATGGTATCGGCGAAGCGAGTGGTAAGCTGAGCAGCAGCCAAATTACCGATGGCAAGGGCAAGGATCTCAGTATAACGCATCTTGGAGTTAGTGGTTCACTTAAGAACGGATGACTGGGGGTCACGATTGATAACAGCTCCCGGAAGAATATCAGAAAGGTTAATTCGGTTAAGATGCTTAATGACTAGAAAGAAGTCAACGTTTAATCAGAGATAAAACCTTCCCTTATATAATATTCGATCCCGTAGCAGGGCAAGGTCAAACTTTATCTCTTACAAGACATACGCCACAATTATATGTCATAGAATCCAATAACCTTCACAAAATGAAGGCTAATGTGACATAGCCATTGAGAAATGGAGTTCCTATTCGACAAGCAAGAAGCCCCTTATTCTGCCCCTGATTAACATGTCTTACCCTAATCCAAGCAAGGGAGCTTCCTGCCCTTCCTTGGCGCCGCCTGGATCTCCACTGCTTAGGGACTTGTTTCAAATATATCTCATATTTTGAGACTACCTAAATTCCAATTGTAGCTGTATCAAAACAGTGTTGGTTTAACTTGTTAGTCCGTCATTTTGTGTGCTGTAAGCTGTCTAAAGGTAATCATCAGCTCTCCGCTGATACATTATTATCAGACTCTCCGGAAAGTCTCAGATCAACTATCCCCGGCTTATGGTAGTGATATCGCAATGTGCTGTATCAAACGGTAAGAAATTCTCACGATACCCAGGTTCATCGGTAGCGGATAACAACGGATGATTCGGCATGTTGGCAGGATGGTTCAGGCAGTACTGATTTCTTTGACGATACCACTGTAACCTTTAAACTTTATTTAATCAAGCCCTTGCTTAAGGAAAGAAGCATAGACTAATAAATAGAAACGATAGCTAGAGCTAGTGTAATTGACTCTGCCCCTATACTTGACGGCAGAAGAGACTCTGATTAGCCTCGAGATACAATCTATGCAATGAAGCCTGGAAAAGCCTTTGGTTCTAAATATGTTTTAGCTATACTATATGTAGCGGGTCTTTCTCTTGATAATATGACAAGTCTAAGTCGGAGAGAACCTGCGAACAAACACATACACGTCCAAGCTTGTTGACTGAATGTCTGACAGACCGTCTCATATGTGCTTTTTTCAAAATCGCCCCAATATTTAGCTCTATTGTTGACTGAATAGGCACGGATTTAGATGGAGAATTTATGCATTACTTTCGATGTCAAGTGGTAATTACAATTAACGTTATGCTATCAATGGCGTACTACCCTGAAGCTCTTTAAGCTACCTAGCTTTGGCCAGCAAATAGAAATTGAAGATGGAAATAGAGCAACACAAGGAGCATTTTGTCTATGGAATATCTTTATTGTGCTTATTATGATTGCCTATTCCAATAGACATCTAAAAAAAAAAAAAAAAAAAAAACATTGAGTCTCTACCGTTGTTAAAATAAGACTTTTTTTTCCATCTCGGGATGATTCGTTTTTCTTAGCTTGCTCTACTGTAGCCAGAAAGCCCAGTCTGATGACACAACCTGGTAAAAACCCGACGAATATCAAGCCATCCAGAGGCTCCGCAGTTGTTACGACTACGAATTCAGAATGAGCAACCTTCATAATGAGGCCTACCAGGTGGCGTTTCTTGTTGGCTCAATACAGAAGGATCAGACAACATAATTCGGAGCAGCACGTCAGTCTCACGGCCGGACGAACGGAAGCTTATCCGATTGCGAGAAAGGTAAGACACAAGAGGAGATAACAGGTGGGGTATGGCAAGCAGGACACACGGCATATACGTAGCAAAAATCCTGTCATGCATACCAACCACTAACGAATAGAAGTGCGTATTGTGGCAATTTCTTTCGTGGGGTAGATGTGCTTTTCACGTTGTCTATATTCCTTCCCTTCACTGAGAAAAGAGTAGCCTACTATGATTTGTCGGAGTACGATTGTTGATTGCGCGGCCGCATTGGGTCTGGGCGAAAAAGGAAACGGCTGCATATTTTCAACCACCATGGAAAGCAAATAGTGGGCCGTGTCTACCTGTGCCACTGCAGTCATCCTTGAATTATGTTGCGTGACCCTCAGAAGCCATGAACTCCGTCTTTGATTGAGCACGGAGTTGGGCGGGGTTGTGAGACACGTAGGATTGAAGCAGGGAACAAGCTCGAATACGAGGTGTCAATCATGACCTGACCAGATGCCAAGTATCAAGAGGAGCTGAAAAATCAAGTTGAGCAGTCCATTCTGCTCCCCGCTTCAATGTTACATTTTTTCAGTTTAGATCGGCCCGCCCCGGTGTAGATCGCCTAGCAGCCGATAAGAGCTATGCTAGCTCCATGACGTGACGACGGATAACTTTGTTGCCAGCCCCCACTGTCGCTGCCCTAGCCGTTTGGATAAAACCGATTTTGTGTTTGCTGAAAAGTGATCCCACCAGAGCTGCATATTATGGCCAGGATAATAGCAGATGACGAGAAGCCCTTGCCGCGTCGCATTCATGATTACCTACCTCGCATGATGCCCCGCTTTAAGCAAAGATCTGCGCTAAGTGGTCTGGTACGCGGACTCAGGGAAATTGGAGCAGCGTACCCGCGTTTACCGAGTTTATAGCAAGTTAATAACGCGTTTGGTAAGCAATTAACCCAAAAATGCCCTTATGCTATAGAATTTATACCCGATTAGGTCTTTCCTGACACTGAACACACTAATATCCGCTGACGAAACCAGAATTCCTGCTCTCTAGTATTATAACCTAAACGGAAGAAGCGCTTACATTATATATACCTTACATTTTTCTTCTAATCGTTTATAATTATAGTATACTAAGGGATTCTATAAGTAACCACTAAAATTTAATTACTAAAATCTAAAATAAATTACTAGTAATTCTAGTTAATTACTAGTAATTCTTAAGAATTACTATTAACTTTATAGTAATTTCCTTAATTACTATTAATACTATATAGTATATAAATATATTTCTTTAATATTAAATAAAATTTAATTTACTAGCTATTAATAAGACTTTTTTACTTTAATAAGCCTAATATATATTATTAACTATTAAGAAATATAATAACTTAATATATTTAATATAATACCTTATATATTTTATAAATATAAACTTAATATAAACTAGTTTATTTATTTAAAAACCCTAACTGTTATATATTAATAGCTTTTATTTAAAATATACTGTATTTATATTAAGTAATATTATATTATTAAGATATTTAGTAATACTGGCCTAATACCTCTTTATATTAAAGCTCTATTTAGTAACACTAAGATAATAATAGAGTTATAATAGCTATATAATAGTTATAATACTTTATAAGCCTAAATAAATAACTAGTAGAATGCTATAATACCTAATAATAGTAATAATAAATTATAAAAAAGAGATCTTAAAGAAGCCTTAAAGCCACTAAAGTTTAAGCCCTTTAAGGGATAAATAACTAATATTATTCTATTTTTAACCTAAATAAAAAGATATTTCTACTTATTTTTAAATAAATTAAATACTATTATAAAGAAACTTTTATTTATAGCCCCTTTAATTTAAAGTAGTGCTAAAAAATAGTTTAAACCTATTATAAAAGATTACTTAAAAAATAAAGAAAATCTATAAAATTAAAATATATAAAATATCTTTAAAAATTAAAATAATTTTAAATAAGCCCTAATAATTATTATTTATATTAATAGCCTGATAATAATTAAGTTTATATAGGAAATTTCGTGGCGCTAGTAGGATATAGATATCATAATAATTAAAATAAGTAAGTGCTAATAATTAGCGTTTTAAGCACTACAGTAACTACAGTAAGTTTAAAATAGATAAGAATATAAAAAAAATACTTATAAATTAATTAATATTAATATTAATATATAAATTTATAGTATTAATAAGTATATAGTAAATTTGCTTTAAGGTTATTTTCTTTAATAGTTATTAGGCAATAGGGTTTATAAATATAAATCAGTCTGCTATAACTAACTAAAGTATATTCTTAGCTTATAAAGTTTAGAAATAGCTATAGCTATATATCTTATTATATTTAAGTTATATTAGCTCAAACTGCCAATATAAAGTAAAAGGGTTTAAGGAAAGTATTAATACTATATAATAGCTTATAATATATAAAGGTTAAGTTAAGACTTAAATCTTATTAAATTTATTTATAATAAAGTATTTTATATATAAGTTAGAACTTTAATTTCTCTGCTGTTATATATACTAGACTATAGTTATATAGAAATAAGTTAAGCTATATCTTTATAAAGCTCTATATAGTCTTAACAGTTAGGAAATTAGGCTTATATAGAAGTAGATATTTAAGTATAATATCTTTAAGTATTAGCTAAAGGCCTATATTAATTTACTACCTAGACCTAATAATATACTGCTAATTGTAGCTTTAGGTCTACTAGATATAAAAGGTATTTAGTATAAGTTTATATTAGAGTAAAGTATATCATTTTAGTCTAATTGCCTAGGAACTATTAAGATGCAATTAGCCAGATATTATTTACTAAAATAAATAATTTCACTTAAAATTTAGATTTAAATTAAGTAACGTTAAATTAAGTTACTAATTGGTTTAAAATAGCCCTAACCCTATACTTAGGGTTAGCTAGCAGCAGCTTAAGGTTAGTATAATATAGAGAAAAGGGGACTTTAATTAATAGAGAAAAATAATAAGACTGCTTTTCTCTTTACTTTTTACTATTAAGATATAAGGGATAATATTAAGCAGTAATAAAAGATATTATATAGTTTAATTAAGACTATTATATATTAATCTACTGGCTATATTAGGTAGCCATTTAACCTAACAGTAATATTAAGTTATATTTTTAATAGCAGTATTAGCTAAAGGGCTAAATACTTAAGGATATTAAAAACTACTATAGTATACTTAAGCTAGCTAACCTAAAGCTTACTGTAACCCCTAAAGATAATAGTTAGGCAATTTAATATCTTACTATTTTAAAGGGCTATAGCTATAATATATACTAATCTCTTATTACTGTAAAAGATAATGCTATCTATTATTAGTAAGAGGCAGGGTATAATATAGCAGTAATAGTAGTAGTAGTAGAAAAGGCATAATAAACTAAGGTATAGCTATAGATATAAATAGGAGGAAAATATATATACTATTAAATCGTTTAAAATAATAATAATAGTAACAGGCTATTTAATATAGCTAATATAGCTAATAATATAAGATAGAGTGCTATAGATAAGCTTATTGCTATAAGTTAGGCTTAATTAGAAGAGAAAGATACTATATAACTATAAAAGGGTGACTTAAAGGAAGATATTAACTGTAACTTGCTATAGGTTAAGAGGCTAGGCTAGGTATGACATTTTAGCTCCTAGGACTTAATTAACATTTATAATATAGCCTAGTGGCTATAAGTAAGGAAAGTAATAGGCAAGGCAGCTAAAAGGCAAGAAGATAAGGAGGCAGCTTGTAAATAACTATTACTTAAGCGGCTTAGAGAGAGCTTTAATTATAAGGTAGAATATTACTGCTAGTAACTTAATAGCATCCTAACCGAGATATTATAGTGGCTTAATAGTATCTTATTAGTAACTTTAAGCGGTATGCTATTTAGTTATAAAGGTAAGGAAGAATTAATAAGCCAGTATATATCTATTAGTTACTATTACTTAAGTTTCTATTAAAAGGTATATTATATTAGCTAGAAGGAAGTATTTAAATGCTAGGCTATTTACTTTATAGATAAGTAGTAGAGCTTATTAGGGGATATTATTAAAGAGCTTAAGAGTAATAGGGCTTAAAGTAGTTATAGCAGTAGATTCTCTAGCAGTAGAGAGAGATAAGCTAAGGATAAAGAGGAGGAAAAAGATAAAGAAGATAAAGATAGAGATAAGGATAAGGATAAATATTAGGATAATAGTAAGCAGGGAAATAACGGTATAACTAGCCTGCTATAGGATATACTAGACCAAGCTGTTTTCTAATTTATTATAGCTTTAATTAAAACTTATATTAGTAGAAATATATATATAAATTTACTATTATACTTCTATATAGCATTTAGTATTAAGTTATGCCTAATAGGCTATATAGAGCTGCACTTATATATTAGTCTGCTAGCTGCTATAATGTAGTAGGCCTGGCTATTTTTTTTAGAGGCTATATTTAAGAATTAGCTACTTAATTAAAATAAGGTTAGGGTTAAGGCTATACTTATATTTAAAGAGCAGTATAGAGCATAAATATATATAGGCACTTATACTATTATAAGTATAATTATTAGGTAGATAGTATATAGAAAAGGGTATTAGCAGAAGATAGGGGGTTAGCTATTAATATAATGGTCTAAGGATAGAAAGGGCTTATTTTATATAGATAAGTATATTAATATTAAAGATTTTACCTATATACTATATAATAAGGTTATTAAGGTAGAGAAGCTGCTAGATAAGCTATTTAGAGGGTTTTAGTATCTAGTTAGTAAGAAGATTAATATAGAGCGAATTGTAAATAATATAATATGGCTTAGGGCAGGTTAGTTATTTATAAGCAATCTAAAGAATAAGTAGCTAGAGGCCAGACCGGTAAAGGTAATACGGCTAATAGAAGTATTGATATAGGATGCTATAAGGGTTTAATAGAAGTAATAGTGTGTTAAGAGGTGGCTTTATGACTTAAAGCTGCTGTAAGAGATGCTGCTTATGCTTGTGTATATGTGGGGTAGGCTTCCTAGAAGGGGGCCTGAAATTATAATATTGCAGTATTGTGACTTATAGCAGCTAATGCAGAATGTATTTATACTAGATAGGCAAGTTATAATTATAACTAACTGAAATAAGATAAAGGCAATCTGCAATAATAGGCAAAAGGTAGTATGATTTATCCCTGATAATTATTGTTTATGTTAATAGCCTGATGATAATTAAGTTTATATAGGAAATTTTATGGTGCTAGCAGGATATAGGTATTATAATAATTAAAATAAGCAAGTGCTAATAATTAGCATTTTAGGCACTATAGTAATTATAGTAAGTTTAAAATAGGTAAGAATATAAAAGAAATGCTTGTAAATTAATTAATATTAATATTAATATATAAACTTACGGTATTAATAAGTATACAGTAAATTCGCTTTAAGGTTATTTTCTTTAATAGTTATTAGGCAATAGGGTTTATAAATATAGATTAATTTACTATAACTAACTAAAGCATATTCTTAACTTATAAAGTTTAGGAATAGCTATAGCTATATATCTTATTATATTTAAATTATATTAGCTTAAACTGCTAATATAAAGTAAAGGGGTTTAAGGAAAGTATTAATACTATATAATAGCTTATAATATATAAAGGTTAAGTTAAGACTTAAATCTTATTAAATTTATTTATAATAGAGTACTTTATATATAAGTTAGAACTTTAACTTTTTTGCTGCTATATATACTAGATTATAGTTATATAAAAGCAAGTTAAGCTATATTTTTATAAAGCTCTATATAGTCTTAACAGTTAGGAAATCAGGCTTATATAGAAGTAGGTATTTAAGTATAATATCTTTAAGTATTAGTTAGAGGCCTATATTAATCTACTACTTAGGCCTAATAATATACTGCTAATTATAGCTTTAGGTCTGCCAGGTATAAAAGGTATTTAGTGTAAGTTTATATTAAAGTAAAGTATATTATTTTTTTTGGGTTAGGGTTAGGGTTAGGGTTAGGGTTAGGGTTAGGGTTAGGGTTAGGGTTAGGGTTAGGGTTAGGGTTAGGGTTAGGGTTAGGGTTAGGGTTAGGGTTAGGGTTAGGGTTAGGGTTAGGG